>OU015498.1:20350096-20372596 GCA_907164885.2 Dolomedes plantarius
GATAATTGAATCTGGATTCGTCGCTAAAGACGACCTGGTTCCATTCCGCTGCAGTCCAGTTTCCTCGTGCGTGGCAAAACTCCAAACGGAGGCGTCGATGGGTGGGCGACAAGGGCAGCACACGTAATGGGCGCCGCGATACCAACTGTCCTTCCGCCAGGCGCCTTCGTATGGTTCGAGAAGACACAGAGGCCCCTAGTGAAGGTGCTACCTGTGTCTGGATGGCGGCCGATGAAGCAGTTGGCTGTACACGTGCATTTCTTACGATGTGGCGGTCTTCTCGATTACTGGTCTGTTGAGGGCGTCCTGAGCCTGGTCTTCGTGTACATGACATCTCTCGGGTCCACTGGTCCCAACACCTCCTCACAACACAATCAGAGCGGCCTAATTGACGAGCTACTCGCCTAGCTGACCACCCAGCTTCCATCATCCCGACGATTCTCCCCCTCTCAAACTGCGACAACTGCTTATATTGTCTTGGAACACGGCATAATGGCATGTCTATCTCAGCTCTTCCTTTGTAAATGATTCAGCACACTCAAACAAGCTTTGGTTACCTGTTTTATACTCCACAGAGTACGATGTTCAACCTTCTCTACCGGCTATACGTAATGCGCAATCACGCTACATTTCTAATCATTTGCATATCTCCCCGACATGTACCTTCATTGCAAGTTTCGTTACTATTCCGCAATTATTTCTTGGTGCGCTAATTTTTTTGTCCATGAGTGTATATATTATCCTTATTAAGTAACAAATTGAAAATAACTGTATATACTTAACAAAATACAAATTTATTCTTTTTTAAAAATCCTCCCATAAATTTGAGGTATGTCTTATCGTCCAGTGTGTCTTATGGTTCGAAAAAATGGTATATCGACTTTTTGCGTTTCGGCAATGAGGATTTTAATATATAATTAATATATTAAAAATCCCCCAATATATAATAATTTCCTTTAGATATATAATTAATAATCACGAGTTAAAACACATACGATGATTGAAATGTACATGTGTAATAATATTTAAACTTGGGAAAAAAATTTTCACGAAAAGCTCGATTTTATCGCTGCACATCAGAACAGGAAAATGCTCGAAATTGCAATCCCCATTTCATTTTTCTTTCATCAAGGCTACTCGAAAAACACTGGAAAAGAATTTTAAAAAAAAAGAAATCGTCTGTTAAAAAAAAAGTACGAGAACAGCAGAAGTTTCCCTACTTGATATGCAACTTTATTGTTCGGACACGGCAAACATTACGGCCAAACGATAACGGGCGGAAAAAACATATTAAGGTATTTTTTAGGGCCATTTGGAGTAATAAAAATATTTCTCGCAAATGAAACATGGTTTCTGTGTGATAAAAAGGCCTTATGTTTTTATCCGAGATATTACAGAAAGATAAAGAAAGAGCATATTTTTCTCCCGGGGCAGAAATTTCGGGTTAAATGTTAATAAAATTACCTTTGTGCAGATTATGAAGATACTCAAGAATTATATGAAGGCAGGAAAAGATCTATTTGCACTGAACTAATTTGTAATATAAATTTATTCTATCCTATATCGCTAGGGATAGGGAAAGTTTGGAACAGAAGATTAGAATTTAAGAGTACAATTTGTAAGGAGAAAGTACTAACTCTCCGTTTCTCCATGGTGGGTAGAATCCAAGGTATAATAAAGTAGTAAAAGTTAAAACTCTTTTTTCTTCTGAAGGAGCACAACAATAGATTCTAACAATACAGAGCGATCATAAACCAAGGACGGCTTTTAACAAAACAATTTGCATTAAGCAGTAGTGAAACTACATGAAGTACTATTCGTAGCACACTAGAGTGTTTTATTTAACCATATCAAGTAGTGATATAATAAACATGACATGAACTGCTTATATATATATATATATATATATATATATATATATATATATATATATATATATGTGTGTACATATATATATATATATATATATATATATATATATATGTAATATATATATATGTACATATATATATATATATGTATATATATATATATATATATATATGTACATATATATATATATGTACATATATATATATATATATATATATTATATATATATATATATATATATATATATATATATATATATATATATGTATGTATATATATGTATGTATATATATGTATGTATATATATGTATGTATATATATGTGTATATATATATATATATATGTGTATATATATATGTATGTATATATGTATGTATATATATGTGTATATATATATATATATATATATATATATATATATATATATATATATATGTATGTATATATATGTATATGTATATATATACACATATATACATACATATATACATACATATATATACATACATACATATATATATATATATATATATATATATATATATATATATATATATATATATATATATATATATATATATATATATATATATATATATATATGTATATGTGTGTGTGTGTGTACAAACACACATTTATATACAAACATGTAATGCCTTAAACATTTGAGTCAATTTCTTAAGGTATCGTAAATCAATAATCTTAAAGTAATAACTGTAATCTATATCTGTACCTTAGTAATCACATATGGTAATGTAGATAACATGTTAGATTATATCTGAACTTTGGACGTATAACTACAGCCAATGAAATCGCTGCACTTGGGCATTGAGAATGAGCCTGGATGATCAGTTTTCTAGGCGAGTATACAAAGGAAGTGAGTGACGTCAGAGCCGGTATCTTTTCGTCATGTAAATACGTTATTGTCTACCCCCTGTTCGTATTCATTATTGCAGTCCAGAGTTTTAAATAAATGTGTTCTAGCGAAGTCGAAGATTAATTCGTGTCTCGAAAAATTCTATTGGAACTTGCCGTGAAGTGAGTTAACGTCGGCCGTCGATAAAATCGGACTAAATAGTTTTGACTAAAAGAACGATTATTTATACATCGCTTGTCACAATTCCTTGGATCAGTTTACGTCAGGGGTTCCTAACCTTTTGTTGATCAGATACCACCTGTAAAAAAAAATCAACGATATTTTTACAGGTGGTAAAAAAAAATCGTTGGTTGCTTCTAAAAGAATTGGTGGGGAGCCTCTCCCAACCAAGGCAGATAAAAGTGCAACACTGCGAATACATCCTACATGGACTAATAAGTAGTACACCTTTCATCTATACTAATAAAGGGACAAGTGGATGTCGAGAGATCACGTGACCGTAACTTATCCGGGCGGGCCACTCCTCGAAAAAAAATGGCCGACAAATATACAGGAAAATCGGTGTATTTTTTTTCTCATGAAAGTACATAAATGTTACATATTTGGAAAGAGCTTCGAAAACTGATAATTTTTTCTGCGTACACTTATTCTGTTAATTCAATAGTTTTAGAGATATTTT
Organism: Dolomedes plantarius; assembly: GCA_907164885.2. Lineage (NCBI taxonomy): Eukaryota > Metazoa > Arthropoda > Arachnida > Araneae > Dolomedidae > Dolomedes > Dolomedes plantarius. The sequence continues at coordinate 20,353,525 of OU015498.1, forward strand.
CATTCTAAAATCACTCACTGCTGAGAAACCAAATCATCTGCAGCAGTGGTGCTGCCATCTGCCGGCAGCGACGGGAATGAAAATTGAAAGGAATTAATTCACTTGAATTTAATACATGTGTAGGCTTTTTTTTTGTGGGGCCTGAAGTACATAAATATGTTACACGGATGGCTTGAGCGTAGCTAGGCGAAGCCCGGCTAGTAGCATATGAAAGGAGAATTATTCATATTTTATAACTGAAACATAAACTTATGTATCAAACATTAAAGATTACATACCTAATGAAAAACAGATACTTTCCCATAATTCAGTAGTGGTATTTGTCCGACATCGAACAGAAATTTAAAGTCGAAGCAGAGGGGCAGCGCATCACACATCGACTGACTCTCGAAAATAATTTTCACTGAAGTGCTTTCCCTGAAAACCCTTCTCCATCCCACACTCTTTCGGATGTGTCGATCTCGACGCAGAATGAAACTGAATCGGACTCGCTTCCCTTGTTCACAGAAAAATGACAATTATAGCTCTTAAATCGGCACGCAAACCAGAAAAAAAAAGGATAAATCACAAGAAATTACATCCCAAAGACGGGAGCAATCGAGTGTGCTTTATCAAGATTAAAAGGAAACGGTGTTCAGGGGAACCCGTAAACTGCTTTGTCAAGCGAAAAATTTTCGTAGTAACACAGACAGGAAGCGATTGTTCGTGTGTAGATATGCATCATACAACGCTTTATTTTGAAAATTGAAACTGATGAAAAGAATTTGTCTGTAATCGAATGGAATGTGATACTTCCCTTAGCTCACATACCCAGAATTTTTCTAAAAAGCATATTTAGAAACATATCCGAGAAACATAGGCGTAGCGTGCTTCTAACATTTTTTTTTTGGAGGGGGGGGGGGTACGAATTGAATTTAGTTAGGGTCCTCCTCAGCTCATTGACTGCCGGACGGTCCTTAAAATTTGAAATACAGTGGAATCTCGATCTATCATTTTTCAAGGGATCGACTGAAATGAACGATAAATGCGGGAAAACGATAGATGTGGAAACATAACAAAGCAGTATGATCGTTAGGACTGGATAAAATGAACGACACATACGGAAAAACGATGGATCCGAAAACGATCGATCGAGATTCCACTGTATTATGATTTTTTTAAATTGAATAACAATGGAATTGATCTTTGAGTAGTATTCAAAAGTTATACAGTAAGAAAAATAAATATAATATAAATAAAATGAGAAAAAAAATATAGCACCGAATTTTTGTTATGGATCCTGACATTGTTAAAAACTATGTTAAGGCTAAAGACATAATCGGAATGTTCAGTTTCACAGTTTGAAAAAGTGGGGAAAAACAACTTTCTTAATTTTCTACAATTTTCCGATTTTAACTGAACTTCCATTAACGTTTTAATTTAGTTCAAGTTAAGTTGGGGGAGGGAGGAGTGACACCCCTCCCCCGCACGACGCTACGCCTATGCCGAGAAATGAAGTTTTTTATTTTTTATTTAATAAACGAATAAATGAAAGATCTGCAAATCACAAATGGCGCTCGGTTTCTACCATTGTGGATTGGATTGAGTGAAGTTAGTCGGTTTTCACTAAAACTTTCGCTTTTGGTATTTTTCTAGCTTTTAGAGAACTTGCCTGCTATATCATTTTGTCGAGACAGTATCTGTAGTGCACTCTGGAGATGTATATCTTTGCGTTTCGTATATATGGTATCTAGGCGCATTAGAAATAGAAGATAATTTGAGTATGTTAATTGAGCATTTCTTAACTTTTCACGGATTCGTGCATCTAAACCTAAAAAAAATGTTCAGCTCCACTACCAAAAATTTGTCTTATCTACAAAAAAAAATGAATTCAAGACCATTCAAACAACATCCCCAATTCTCGTGATGTTAATCGTGTACCACCTGGTACATCCCCACTGTCGAATATATAGTATGCAAAAGATCTATAACACAAATCAAATAAATTTCGTGGAGTACACATAGACGAACTCATCTTAAATTACTTCTTACAAGGAACTTTTGGAGGACAATAAAATTGCAAATGGCAGCTTTTCAAAATCCACAACAAAGCTAATTACCTTTTATACGTTTATTGTGAATTATAAGACGCTGTCATTCAAAGTTTTCTCGAATTAATTCAGTTGGAGTACAACAATCAATTAAAGCAATTGTTTCTAGACAGGTCAAAGTTGAAGTTCTAGCTGTCCTTGTCAAAATTAAGTTACCCAAACTGGATACGTGATGCCCACAAAATTATAGTTTTGTCATCCTCGGTCTACGCATAAACAAATTCTTTCTAGATTAAGAAAAAGAACGGTGTAAGACATTGACAGATGATTATATAGCTTCCTTTCTGAGTAGCATCGGTTTGAACCAGAATTGCATACCCATATGGAGTTGGATTGCTTAGTTTATTCGTCACGCTATCTTGCAAAAGCAGCCATTGTCATTAATTTTGGTATTGGAATTTTGTCTTTTTTACAGAAGTTTTAACGTTCCTGACAATACTTGTTTCTCCTAATGATTAATTTTAGTTAAATAAACGAAAACTACGGATTTAAAGCTCTCAATTAAAACTACCCACTGGCATTTTTTCGATTTGAATCACTCCAAAAATGGCTTATAATTTTGCTAGGAAAACTTATCTCATGAACCTTGTCTCACAGAACATACGGTTGAGGCAGGTATGGTGAACTGTCAATTTGACAGCGCTGAGTATAAACGGATAGTAAACTGAAGATTTCTGTATTTGCAGAAAACAGGACAATTAGTAAATGAATCGTTCATAAACGCACAGAACCTACGTAAATACCATGCATTAAAATGTTTGAGATAAAACTGCTACTTTAACATGCATTACTCTCTTTATTAATTTTTTCTAAATATTTTATAAGAGGGGTATTTTTCATAACTTAACCTACGTGCCGTAGGCTTTTTCTGAGATTTTATTAAAGTACAGTAGATAACACTGAACGTGTGACGTTTGAAGCTGTCATAGGAATTTAATACAACGTTTAGATTTATACCCACCATTATGAGAAATTTCAATTTATTGGCATAGTCACATAAAATAATAGTTTAATAAAATCTCATTGCTAATAAAGAAGTAAATAAATGCTTAGAAATGCATCGAATCTAAATGCGGTAGTTTTAAGTATGTGAAATTGTCCAGACTCCCTAAAACGTGCAGACGGAGTAAAAGCGAAACTTTCTGTTTCTCAGAGATAAGCGTTGTAAAAGTAAACACAGACTATTCGTTGCTCGGATATAAAGTGTTAACTTAAAATACAAAAGTTTATCATGGATATCCAACGAGAAAGCTTCAGCTCACTGGATATAAATGCAAAACATTACATCCCAATAAAACACTTTGTCTGTCATTTTTACCTATACTCAAATAAAATCACTAGAGTTTTTCCCTGATGTTTTAATAATAATAACTCTGTAATAATAATAATTTTCAGACAACTTTATACGACTATTTCCCAATATGCCCTCAAGCGTAATATTATAATCCTATTTGTATGAAATGTACAGATGAATAGCTAGAAGACTAGTCATCTGTACAATTCATCTGTCAAAGTCATTAAACATCGGTTTAGATTTACAATGTAAACGATGACGACCTGCCAAGCTGTAGTATGATTTTAACGTACGATTACGTTCCTCAATAACGGTCCTCCGGAAAGAAAAGATTCAGAATCCGTAGCTAGTTATAATTTTGGACAGCGCGCCAAATCCAGTAGCAGTAAACAGAGGTAAGCAACGATAATTAGCCTACGTTAATAACCCGTGGTAGTTTCGTTAGAAGAGACTACCTGATATATATATATATATATATATATATATATATATATATATATATATATTTATAAATATATATATATATTTATATATATATATATATATATATATATATATATATATATATATATATTTATATATATATATATATATATATATATATTTTTTTTTTTTTTGCAATGCGGCAGACGGTTTCTTGTACAATATCCTTAGAGCCATAGTACCCCGCAGTTTTCCTAGCCATTTTATTAGGGGGGGGGCACCATATAGGCAGACTAGCATTACCCCCTATGAAGGGACGACACAAACGGAGGCTTTTAGTGGCGCAACGCCGGGATTCGATCCGAGCACCCTCAGCACCGAAACCCAGCGCGTTGTACCACAGGGCCGCCACAAGTCCCATGCAGCATGCTTAATCGTTCTCTGATGAAGAAAGTTCCTCCCCAGTTAAAACACTCGCCAACCATGCTAAATTCTACGAAAAGATTTAACAAGTTCGTTCTTCCCGTAGCCGCAGCTATTTTTAAGGGGATGGTGGACTTTCAAATTACCAAAAATCGAGCAAAAATTGGAATTCTTTTGGGGGGTGTATTAATATTTTAAAAACATGTAAATATTGGAATGAAATGCATTTAAAATGTGTAGTGAAAAGAAAAATGAAAAATTGGTGGCTTTAGAGTAGTAAGTATTAAAGGTAGATAAAAAATTATCTTTTAAATGACTTTTTCTCAAAATGAGAAATTTCCAGATTTGCAAGTCTTTAAAATGCTCCTCGCGTCATAATTTTTGACGAAATTTTATGAAATTTATAATAAAGATTCCTGTAATACATCAAAATAAAGTTATGTATCCATTTTAGGATTCGAGGTCATTTAGGTTATAAAAGTTTAACTTTAGTGTAGAAAAGTGCAAAAATTTCACGAAAATTCAGAGTACAAGCATAAAAATATTTTCTAAAAATTAACTATTCAACGAAAGTACAAAAAATACATAACTTTGCTTAGAAAGTATTTATAAGCAATATAAATGCAAAATTAAGGGGAAAAGTTTAAAATTGAGTCGCAAGGAGCATTTTAAAGAAGGGTAATTTAATTTAAATTTTTTAATTATAAAATATTTTTTTTAAAATTTTTATAAAATTTTATAAGTTGTTTAATATTGTTATACTTTAATGAATATATATACAAAATTTCATATCTCTGTGGTAAAAATTTCAAAAATCGTTTTGAAAGGTCCACCATCCCCTTAAGAACGATTGAGGGGTTGCCGGGGAAAAGAGGAGTTCACCAGCAGGATTTACGCTTTGAAATGCCTTTACCATTCTATCATGCATGGGCCAGATAGTTATTAATGATATAGCTGTTTACAAAAGAAAGATATAACACGCGTTTGGGATTTATGAGGCTACTGATACGAGTTTCACCCTGATGGCAAGATTAAATATAAGATTAGAATAAAAAACATGTGAAACTGTGGTTAAGGTCTCAGACTTATAAATAACTTCCAGCCTACCAGACCATGACTTACAGACTTATTATAAAGCTTTACGGCCATTCAAAAGTGTCACGAAGAAAAATTTAGCGGAATAATATACTAACAGAAAAGCATAAAAGTAAAGAACCTGTAAGAATTTCTTTCAACTTTCTCCATACGAAAACTTCACCAATCGATTGGAGAAAACCTTGAATCGATATAAATTGCTGGTATATAAAGCAAGAAACTTAACTTTATTCGATGCAAGGAGAATGTTTTGCTTAAACAAGTATCAGAGGAGGTAACATTTCGAGAGCATTTTTTTTTTAAAGTGTCTCTTCCAAAACAAATTTGTCAAGATCGACCAAAATATATTTTATTCTCTGTTCCTCTAGCTCAAAGACTGGGAGAAGCACGGAGTCATCTCCGCTTCCGCCCTATTTAATTCTTCTAGACGTCAGTCCTTAGCGAGATAATGGGTTTTCTTGACTCGACAAAGTCTACCCATTTCTCTTTTAGAATCTCTTGATGAAAAACTGCCAATCGTTCTTTTTCTCGAAGACAAATGAGGAGAAATGTTTGGCGGGCCAGGTTAGGTTAAAATTTTTCAGTCTCCACGAGTGAAGATTATATCAAGCAATGAACAAACTATCGACGCTTCTCTTCTTATGTATTAACACAAGCCTGGTAGTGAGTGTGTCGGAATTCGGTACTGCGGATAATCGGTTCGATTCCCGACTAACCCCATCGAATGCCCTCGTGTCTATGCCGGGTAGGGGCACGTCAAATCTATAGGCCCGGAAAGTCCTTCCGTGTGGTGGGTAGGGGTAGGAGGACGGTTCGAGACCTCCAGATTGGACCAAATGATTTAGAGCATGATTTAGATAAAACCTATGGGGATGTTTGGTATAAATCATGATTTTTTAACCTGTGGAACACGGAACCCTTGGGGGTCCGTGAGTCAGTTTCAAGGGGGACGCCAACTTGGCGGAGAATTGTAGTCCAGGAACTCGCTCATGCATACCAAAGCATAAATTTCAAGGCTATTTTTATTTGAAATTAAAATGGATGCATGCGTTTAGCTTGCAAACAAAAAAAAAATACCACGTAGTCACTTTTGAATGTAGCAAGACAACTGTGTCATCCGGTAAATAGTACGCCATTGAAGTAAAAATACATTATTAATTCCGAAATTTGTTTTCGTAGTATGTGGATATCTTTCGTAATTCTTTGTATTTTATTTCATGCATATCCATACCCATTCAAGAATACGAATGTAATCGAATATAGTTAGAACCAGTGGCGTAGCGAGCATAACTGGCGCCCGGGGCACGATACCTTTGTGGCGCCCCCCCCCCTGAAAAACATATAGTAATATAATATATAGACCCTATATTGGCGCCCTCGATAAACATATAATAACATAATATATAGACCTTATGTTGGTGCCCTCCCCTAAAAACATATAGTAATATAATATATAGACCTTATATTGGCGCCCCCCACAAAATAATATAGTAATATAATATATATACCTTATAGTGGCGCCCTCCCCGAAAAACATATAGTAATATAATATATAGACTTTATTTTGGGGCCTCCCCTGAAAAACATATAGTAAAATAATATATAGACCTTATATTGGCATCCACCTCGAAAACATATAGTAATATAATATATGGATCTTACATAGGCGCCCCTCTGCGAGTGGCGCCCGGGGCATGATAGACCCCCTTGCCGCCCCTTTGCTACGCCACTGGTTAGAACCGTATATAGTTAGATTCGAATATAGTTAGTATCGTAGACCAACAACTCTCGCGGTGTTCAACGGGCGAAATGTCGAAAGGCAATGTGCCAGCAGCGTTGGAAAAGAAATGTATAGACAGCTGTCATTCTCTCAAGCTGTGGCATGCACTTGGACTTTAGAGTGTACACGTACACTCTTAAGTTTTAAGAGAAAATTGGCAAAATGACGAAACAACCAAATTTGGTGGGATTATTAATTTTTTTTATTATTATTTGAAAAACTCGGTAAGCTGCTATAATTCCTTGAACGCATAATAAGTAATATTTTCTAATTTCCAAGGTGCACTGCGGAATTAAGCACTGTCATGTCATGGCCGACAACAAGCCAACACAATCTCACATGAGATCCAGTAATTCAAACTCGACATTGAGATAAGCAGAGGCGCGAATTAAAATAAAAATTAAGCTCTTTTATTAGAACTCACTATATACAAATTATTTACAATTTGGTCTCAAAACACAATCTTATGAGCATTCCAACGCTGACCATTCTATAGCCTTCGCGTCTGCTGTCTCCGTCTGACCGTTCGCTCTTTCAAGTCACCTCCAAAGGGATTCCCCCCTTTGCCGCCGAGATTGATGGCATAATTGTGATTGGTTTGACTTATCACGTGGCCATATACTTTGAGCTCTGTGATTGGTTTTTACGTCTCAGCTTCAGTCTTCTTGTACACAATTGTCCTGAGAACGTTGAGAGGAAAAATGGGATGTTGCACGACATCACAGTACCCTATAGGCTAAATTTTGCGCCAGAGAAAGTTTCCTGAAAGTTCGAACTTACATATCATAAATCAAAACGCCGAGTTGAACTATGCAGTCACAACCCCTCTTACTTAAACATTCATATTGTAACGACTCCCGTACAATATTTGGTGCGTGGAAATTCCGGGAAGACCAACCAACGCGTTTGTGCACATGATCCATTTAGACGGCTGGAGACAGACAGTCTTGGCGACATAAAGACCGGAAGTGCTGCCGACCACTCGCGGAACAGTTCGCCAGCTACAAAAGGGAAGTTGCCGACCGGAGGCGCCTAGTCGTCTGGGAACAATACATGAATAAAGAAAGGTGGCGTTTTCCAGATCTCTCGAGAACGTTCGGCGAAGGTATATAAGGTCGCCGGAAGTGAGTTAATTTCATGACAGTGATTCAGAAATTAAGTTATTCAGAGTGACGCTGGAACCGGAGACAAGGAGATACTGCCGGGCCCAGATAGACTTGAATGAGTACAGCGACAGCTCAAGTCTGACCTCCCTCGTCGATACCGTGAACCCACGAATTTAATCCTTTTATATACAGTGGAATCTCGATCGACCGTTTTCGGATCCGTCGTTTTTCCGTATGTGTCGTTCATTTTATCCAGTCCCAACTATCATATTGCTTTGTTATGTTTCCGCATCTATCGTTTTCCCGCATTTATCGTTCATTTCAATCGGTCCCTTGAAAAACGATAGATAGAGATTCCACTGTATATTGCAAATAGCCTGTATTTAGTCGAGAAATGCAGTTAAAACATTAACTACAAAAAGGCTGGCAGTCTATTATTTAAGGCAAAGTTCTTACAATATCCTCTCAATTCAATATTTTTTTTTGTTGTCTAGAAACATTCGAATCCAAATTTATTTTTTGTTCTTTATTTTTCAAAGACTGCGTTATCGAAGTTTTTCTACAGACTATTTACAGCGAAACTATTTTACATTTTATTTTTCATTAGACCATGACGATTCTCAAGAGAAAATATATTAAGACTATATATATATATATATGAAGGATTCTTTGTATATACGTGTAATCTTTTTGAAAATGTTCGAAAAATTGGGAACCACTGATGCAGAAAAAAAGTCGAAAGAGCTCGACTCGAACTAAATGATCGAAAAATAATTGCTATGGAGTAAAATGTATTTGAATATTTGAGATTTATGGTTGGTTTGATTTCGTTCGAAAAATGTGAGCCCCTTATTGAATTTCGATGACAAAGTCCCGTCAGTAAGAGAAGAATCGCTGTTGTAAAAGGAAATGTAGTTTGTTTATGGATCGTTGGGGCTCATTTCTGATTTTTGCCAAGGAGGTAAGTAGAATGTAGTATAATGAGGTAATAGCTTGACCTGCCTGTATTACGTCTTTTGGACACTGTTCGATGTACCTGACTAGTCGTAGTGGTTTGCTTTTTTCATGCAGTGTCAGTAATGCTCCAAAGACGATACTGCAACAAAGCTTGAAGGTGAGGGAGGATATTAAAAATTGTAAAGATGATGACGAAACGAGTAAAGTAAATTATTTTTGGCTGTTTATCGAACTATGAGACCGTGTGGTATATACAAACTCAAATAATAATATACTGGTTTGGTGTGGTTTGGAGCGTTACTGTCATTTTTTCGTTACAGGAGGGCTAATTACAACGGAACCTACGGCTTAAAGTCGATTCCGAACGGCTATAGACAGCCATGCCAATAGCGGGATTCGAACCCACAGACTCCGGTACCGAAAGCCAGCGCCCTAGTCATTCGGCCATCATCCGGCAAAATAGTAATATGCTAACGGAAAATTAACACACTTGAAAAATGCCCATCATATCCATGGAATAAATAAGATTATTATAACAGTTGTTGTTTCTAATGTTCCCTGATCGGAAAATCCAGACCAGGTCCATATAGGCTTTGAGGGCTTCATATAGGGTCCATATAGGCTTTGAGTGCGGCTTCGGATCATAATAGCCCCACAAGGGTCGGAGTCCGTCTTCGCTAGGTGCCTACTCAATTTTGGCCAAGCACCCTCAGGGTTGACATATGTGGGGTGGGAGGGAGTACCCTCTCACATCCTTATAGAGTGACTTTCCGGTCTACGGATTTAGCATGCCCATATCTGGCCTAGACATGGAGGTATTTAATCGCGCTTGTCGGGATTCGAACAGAGCACCCTCAGTTCCGAGAGCAGACGCGCTACCACTAGGCTACCTCTGACCCAAATTCGAAAGCTTACATTGTCTGCATCAATAAAGTCTTACGCTTAGGTGAGCCACATGCCAGTCGAATGCATGCTCAATCGCGATATCATGTATTTTTTTTTATCGTGATATATAAACGTGATATTATAAAAAAAAAAAACACAGCTCGTGTATACAATTATGTTAGATGTAAAAATTTTGCCAATAAGGTACTCGCGTTGCAGCAAGGTAATATTATCATTGCAGTCTTCACGAGAAACATTTTCATCTGACCAAAGCTACACAAGCGGACGTAATTCGAGATTTGCTACGCATCCTGTCCGTGTGTTTCTTGTTAGAAACGTATTTTCGTTTTTGGTTTCGCGTTCTCTCAATGCGTTTCATACCTAGCGTCAGTTCTGGTTTGGGATTACTTCGATTCATTCTCGTTTTCAGGAATGAAAACTAACAGTTAAAAACAATAAACCCGTCTGGAAACCCGTGACACGTAATCCTGCTACCGGGAAGGGTTGAAAATCCTTGAATTGACGTACCGCGAACTTCTCACACAGATGAGCAACGGTGGATTAAGTGACAAATAAGAACAGAAGGAAACACTTTCCGGTCTACCCTTAAACTCTGCAGTTGGCGGTCTTTCTTTTTTCAGGTCGGGGTCTTCCTTGGTCCAGAGGCGTAGCAAAGGGGGGGGGGCAAGGGGGTCTATCATGCCCCGGGCGTCACTCGCAAAGGGGCGCCAATGTAAGATCCATATATTATATTACTATATGTTTTCGAGGTGGATGCCAATATAAGGTCTATATATTATATTACTATATGTTTTTCAGGGGAGGGCCCCAATATAAGGTCTATATATTATATTACTATATGTTTTTCGGGGAGGGCGCCAATATAAGGTATATATATTATATTACTATATTATTTTGTGGGGGTGTCAATATAAGGTCTATATATTATATTAATATATGTTTTTAGGGGAGGGCACCAACATAAGGTCTATATATTATGTTACTATATGCTTTTCGGGGGGGGGGAGTGCCAATATAAGGTCTATATATTATGCTATTATATGTTTATCGAGGGCGCCAATATAGGGTCTATATATTATATTACTATATGCTTTTCAGGGGGAGGGGCGCCACAAAGGTATCGTGCCCCGGGCGCCAGTTATGCTCTCTACGTCACTGCCTTGGTCTCTTTTTACGTTTTGAGTCTGCTAATATCAACATTTTTTTTTGCACTGTTTCGAACTGCAGCTTATATTTTAGCTTCAAATAACGAGAACCTGTACGATGAAGACCTCAACTCTAAAGCGCTTAGTTTTCTCCACTTTTTGACAGGTATCTCAACACGAATGGCCTTTCATTCGTCAACATTATCCTATGGCACTAGCGAGCATGTACCTGTTAAAGAAAAGCTGACGCAATATGAGGGGTTAAGCCGAACGAATGGTTATTTTTACTTCACTTACTCAGTTTGCTCGGAGAGACTTTACTACATAGAAAATTAAAACTACGAAAGTCTTTAATTTTTTTTTTAAATGGACCTTTTGAAAATAGCTGAACAAATTGTTGGAAAGTGCATTTTATTAAAAATAATAAAATACACTTTCAAAAACTTGAACCGTAACAGGTTCTGTATTTTGTTTTCTGTCTTAGATTATTGCTGAATTAAATTAACTTTGAGTGTCTTGCACATTTTCGCGAATTAACGACAACAGGTTAAATAGCTTAGGCATGTTTTACATCCATTTATGTTTTTATCTTTATAACCACGGTTTTCTCTTAAGTTCAGTTTGAAATATTTCTCAAAGCATCACCAGTTTAAATACTTTAAGTTATCTGTACTTTGTACATTATTTCCGCTCTGTATTATTTTAATTTGATGTCTCCCTTAGGTAAGGCTCTCATTCTCTCATATAATTTTTTGGTGGTTCCTTGAACAGACATAAGCAAGAGGTCACCATATTTTCAATCAAAATATACAGATTAAATTTCTTATTACAAGTAAAAATTTAATGATTAATAATGCTTATAAATATTAAATATTTCGAAGCATTATTAATTTTATTTAGTTTAACACCCTAGCTATGCTATGTAATATAAATATTTTGCAGCAAGTGGTTATAGATCTTAAGTTAATTTTCCATTATCTCAAAACTTGGACCCTAACAGGTTCTGCATTTTGTTTTCTGTCATAGATTATTGCTGAATTAAATTAACTTTGAGTGTCTTGTACATTTTCGCGAATTAACGTCAACAGGTTAAATAGCTTAGGCATGTTTTACATCCATTTATGCTTTTATCTTTATAACCATAGTTTTCTCTTAAGTTCAGTTTGACATATTTCTCAAAGCATCACCAGGAACCGTCTTCGGAATTTTTTGGTGCAGCTTGCATGTTTTTTTCTATGATGGCTGTTTAATGTTTATAAAATTTTCGTGCAATTGTTCAAGGGATTCTATTACATTTAGAGATTATAACTGTCGTGCCTTTCAGAAACAATTCTTCATTCAATATTAACGTTTCCACGACTGAATATGGAGCATTTAATTTGAAATTTATTTATTCAAGCCTAATTTTATTTATTTAAGTCCAATTTATATTATTCTGCCTTTTTTCTTCGGATGCCAATTTCAACCTTTTTAGACTTATGCAGTCTATATATATAAAACAGTTCCGTAACTGACTCACTGACATACAACGCACAGACCAAACCGCTGGACCTAAAGGGCTGAAATTTTGCATGGCGATTCTTCTTATGGTGTAGGGGTGCACTAAGGAAGATTTTTCAAAAATTCTTCTTTGATTGTTTTAAATTAAATTTTTAAGCTGTTTTTGTAACTTTTTTTAAGTTTGCATTTAAAATAATAAATTGAGGGTTATAAAATTTATATCACGAGAAAGATCCTAAAAATTCCTTTAAAATGAAATATTTTTCGAATCTTTACCTCCATTTTCTAGTTTTTGGTGAATTTTTAAAGATTCATTTTTAGAATTTAATTTATTAAATGCCGATCACGTGATTTCTTTTTCTGGTACTTTAAATAAATTTATCGTGACGTGCATAACAACTAAATAGACAAAAAAATTTTTTTTTCTTTCTAATACAGCAGACGATTGGATATTATCCAAAAAAAGTAAACATCCCTTACGATTTTTTTATAAATAAATAAATAAATATATATATATATATATATATATATATATATATATATATATATATATATATATATATATATATATATATATTACATCAATTGTATACATTGACCGTCGTATTTATTATAAATATATATATTTATTTTTTTGGCATTAATTGCATACATTGACCGTTGTATTTAATTTGGATGTACTCCGTAGCGAAGTGCGTGTTTTCAGCTAGTATCTTATATACCCTCTCTATTTCAAAACTACCCTAACATTTAAAGCTTAAACCCTTTTCTTTACAGGGTAACTGCTCCATTCACACTTTTTTTTTCTAAATCATAGACGGCACGTGTGCCAGAGGTGGCACGCAAAAGAATTTTGCTGGTACTAGTACAGCTGATTTTTGACAAAGTTGAAATTGGAGGTCTCTGAAATGTAATTCACAGGTGTCCAATCCAGTTCTGCACTAAAACTAAAACCTTATGATTTTAGAAATGGTATGTAAACTATTGAAATCGAGCAGTGGCGTAGCGAGCATAACTGGCGCCCGGGGCACGATACCTTTGTGGCACCCCCCCCCCCTGAAAAACATATAGTAGTATAATATATAGACCCTATATTGGCGCCCTCGATAAACATATAATAACATAATATATAGACCTTATATTGGCACTCCCCCCCGAAAAGCATATAGTAACATAATATATAGACCTTATGTTGGTGCCCTCCCCTAAAAACATATAGTAATATAATATATAGACCTTATATTGGCGCCCTCCCCGAAAAACATATAGTAATTTAATATATAGACCTTATATTGGGCCCTCCCCTGAAAAACATATAGTAATATAATATATAGACCTTATATTGGCATCCATCTCGAAAACATATAGTAATACAATATATGGATCTTACATTGGCGCCCCTCTGCGAGTGGCGCCCGGGGCATGATAGACCCTCTTGCCCCCCTTTGCTATGTCACTGAAATCGAGCGGTTATTCTACGTAAGCAACAAAAATGCCGAAAAAAATGAGTACTATTTAGAATTTCACACCTGATATTTTATATGCTTCTAAAAACAAACCCATATATTTATTGAAAATCTATATCAGCATGCGAATCTTTATTTTCGGTAATTAGGTCCATTAAACAGAATTTCAGAAAGATTGTGGATTCATTGCACAACAGAAGTATCGGTGTTTGGTCAGCCCTAGACTAATGTTCCGACTTGATTGAATCTCTTGTGAACACCAGGTTGATAGCCTGGTTGACAGCGCAATGGTCATCTTTTGCAGAACAAGGGCTGCATTGACCGGAATCTACAACTTTTAAGGTCCACAGAGAGGCTGCCAGAAAAGAGGCTCGAATCGATTTTGCGGTCATCTTTTGCTGCGAGGGCTATATTGACCGGGACCTACAGCTTGAGGTCCAGAGAGGGATTGTAACAGGGTAAAGCATTTGAAAATGTGTTTTTAAGAGGGAAAAGCATCTGAGCAATAATAATAACAGTGAATAAACAGTAGAAAAGGAGTCCGGTTCGAGATTTTATATACGAGCGAACACGTTATCCAAAATAATTACGCATTTTGCGCCAAATATATGATTGCCAAAACCTCGACAGGATACTGCAATAGCCTTTGATTTATTTTACGATTTTATAGCACCGATAAACGAGGTTCTTTAGTTGACCTCGCAGATATTTCGTTCCTCGTGATGAGCCGCAGAGAATTTCCTTCTCGGAAATTTTCTGATCACAGATTAGAAAATGCATATTTTTTAATTCGATTTCCTGCACTAGGAAATCCATCTTTCAATACGTTAGGCGTAGTTAAAAAATTATCTTTTTTTTAAATTTTAAATTTCTAATTTTGCAGTGAATAAATATCGTGGCTTACAAAAATTTTCTACGGAGCAATTTAAAATTAATATATATATATATATATATATATATATATATATATATACTAGCTGAAAACCCGCACTTCGCTACAGAGTGCATTCAAATTAAATACAACGGTCAATTTATGCAATTAATGCAAATATATATATATATATATATATATATACTAGCTGAAAACACGCACTTCGCTACGGAGTGCATTCAAATTAAATACAACGGTCAATTTATGCAATTAATGCAAATATATATATATATATATATATATATATATATATATATATATATATATATATATATATATACTAGCTGAAAACATGCACTTCGCTACGGAGTGCATTCAAATTAAATACAACGGTCAATTTATGCAATTAATGCAAATATATATATATATATATATATATATATATATATATATATATATATATATATATATATATATATATATATATATATATATATACTAGCTGAAAACCTGCACTTCGCTACGGAGTGCATTCAAATTAAATACAACGCTCATTTTATGCAATTAATGCAAATATATATATATATATATATATATATATATATATATATATATATATATATATATATATACTAGCTGAAAACCCGCATTTCGCTACAGAGTGCATTCAAATTAAATACAACTGTCAATTTATGCAAATATATATATATATATATATATATATATTTATTTATAATAAATACGACGATCAATGTATACAATTGATGTAAAGAAAAGACAAAAAAATATATTTATAAAAAAATCGTAAGGGATATTTTTATAGACAAAATAATGTAGAAGAAAATATTCAAATTAAATGTAATAGGACATACTGAAGAATATAGTACAGTTAATATAGTACAGTTTGAGGAACATAATATCTTTTACTGTATTTTAATATTTTTTTTGGATAATGTCCAATCGTCTGCCGCATTAACAATAAATTTTTTTTTTGTCTATTTAGTTGTTATGCACGTGACGATAAATTTATTTAAAGTACCATAAAAGAAATCCCGTGATCGGCATTTAAGAAATTAAATTGTAATAATTGATCTTTAAAAATTCACCAAAAATCAGAAAATGGAGGTAAAGATTCGAAAAAGATTTCATTTCGAAGGAATTTTTCTGATCTTTCTCGTGATATAAATTTTACAACCCTCAAATTATTATTTTAAACGCAAACTTAAAAAAAGTTACTAAAACAGCTTAAAAATTTAAATTTAAAAAATCTAAGAAGAATTTTTCAAAATCCTTCTTAGTGCACCACTACACTATAAGAAGAATCGCCATGCAAAATTTCAGCCCTTTAGGTCCAGCGGTTTGGTCTGTGCGTTGTATGTCAGTCAGCGAGTCAGTCAGTTACGGAACTGTTTTATATAAATAGATAATGCTGTATTTTAATGTCAATCTTCACATGCAAAACTATTTGCTAATATGGGATTAAAAAAGTAATTGGAGAAAATTTCTTCGAAGCTAAATATGTATCAAAAGAAACTGTTTAGGATGTTCTCATAAAAGAGAACACATTGCTCAGGGGAAAAAGGCCCAGTGCCACTGATCCTGCCTTTGTGATATTGTTAGTTGTCGCGGTGTTTCCTCATATATCCCATAGACTTGAGCCGGTGTTAATAAGTGATACTGGGCTGCCAAGGTATACTGCAGAAGGGAGGACCAATAGCCGAAAGCCGATTTCGAAAAGGTAGAAAAATTCATGCCCGCTCCGGTACCGAAGACTAGCGCCTTAGCCATTCTGGCTGCGTTCATATATCAGGAAGTAACAAACAAACAAAAAAGTGAATAGAAAAACCAAATCATTTCAATGACAAAATAAAATAAATAATCTAAAAACTATTAAAAAAAAATTAGTTTCGTAATTTGAAGCATGCATCTGGGCTTCATTGATTCAATTCATTCTTTTTTCTTCCTTTATAAAGCGTCCCCAGAGCATTGCTTCATTACGCGTTTTAATGCAAATTTTAAAGGTCTTGAAAGAGTCGCAAACCTGTCAATGTTATAACAATAGCACCGTAGTGCTAAAGAGCGCCATAATTGCGGATGCTTTGTTCGTAACACATTGTTAACTCGTCTGCGACTAACGCTAAAAGGAAGTTTTAGTCGTCCACACAACTCACCTCGTCGTGAAATTCCCACAAATAAAAAGCCACTTTTTTTTTAATGGACCTTTGCGCGTAAACTAAAATTAACCGTAGGAGGAAGTCGTTGAGCGATTATTTCACCGTTATCGAAAAGGCATTCGGCTGCGTTCAGACGGAAAAGTTGCGTCACTGAGTCACGGCAGAAGTTAAACCACTCATCAAACCGGCGACATGACACAGCAGGTCAAACTTTATGCCACACTTTCATTCTCTTGTCCGTATTTATGAGTCCTAAAACCTAATGGAAATGCACGAAAGAATCTATTCAGAGATTCTGTAAACTTAGTTTGCTTTAAAAAAAAATTTAGAAACGCATCACGTGGACTATCTGCTTAGGCACCTCAGGTTTGAAAGCTGTCATCAAACAAACCATACTTCTCTAACATATTTGTAGCCGTTCGGAATGGGCTTTAACTGATGAGTTAAAACCGATTAACTGACCGGTTAAAGTTAACCGACGCGGGACCCACTAGGTCACGTTATAATTAACCCTCGTGTAGGAAAATATGACCGCAGCGTTCAAAACCAAACCAAACTAACCATAACCTGCCATGAGACGTTTTGGCACGAGTATTCGACTTGCCGAACTTCCTTGTAGTCAAAATTTACTTTTGTGCGCACATAGGATATGGCAGATGGCAGAGAAAATACCAGCTGAGCAAAATCCATCATAAGAAGCTTGTGAGAAGATCCCCAGCCATAATACCACAAGCCGGTTTTCTAATTTTTAGCAGAACATTTTAACTGGCTTCATAAGTTTGAAAGCCGGAAATCAATTGATTTAAAAAAAAAAAATCAGATTTTAAGAGAAGTTTTCAAAGAAAAGATGTCGAGATTCTTGAATACCGAAGAGTAAAAAAACTCAATTGAAGAACGAAAATGAGGAGTAATCGTTACACGATGTTATTTTGAGAAGTTGTCTTTTGAGAAGCAGATAGAAAACAAACAGAATGTTTTCCATGTATGCGTAAACTTCCTCAGATTCCTGAACAGACTAAGCATTGATAAGACCGCAAATGAATTAAGGGGACTCACTACCCTTAAATCTTTAAAACATTCGATTTTTTGAAAAAAAAATATATGTTAAAGCCTGATCATTTCTGAACAAAATAAAGTAAACTGCATGAAAATATTTCGCTTAGTTCCGGAGATATTGATATTCTAAATATTTAATTACTGATCAAATTTATGGTAAGAAAAATTTTAAACTCATTTTTCTCAAAATGTAATTTTGCATCATTCCGCACCTGATATCTCAAAAACTATGAAACATAATTCCATGAAACTTTTTATCACTGCATAATCGTGTTATTTTATTGCGTCTGAACTAGAATTATTGCAATCACTGCAGATTTTGTTATTTTTTCAGGGGTAAATTAATGCAAAAATTTAAGGAAATTTTAAGTATATTTTGAGCAGTTTTAAAACAATTGAAAAATAATTTTAATGTTGAATGTTTTATGTTCAATTGTATTTTGAATTATTTATTTTAAATATAAAACAGGAATTATACATTTAAGTGTAAAATTAATTTCATAGTTCTGCGCGCAAGCCAGTATACAATATAAATGCTTAAAAAACAAGGTATATGTAAAGCATTTAAAAAAATTATTTAAAATTATTTGGAGACTTGAAATTTGTTTATTAAAATAAATATATCAATTTATCATATACATAAAATTTGGAAAATTTGGGAGTAAATTGAAATAGTTACAGTGTCAAAAAGTATGAAAATATGCCTTATTTCCTCGACTTAAGAGTCGTGAGTCCCCTTAATTACTGCGGCCCACTCTACAATAAAAATTGAGAGGGACCTGAAAT
>OU015498.1:20375096-20380096 GCA_907164885.2 Dolomedes plantarius
TCCCTCTGCCTTAAAAAGATTTGTTCTGCATACAATTAGACGACAGAATTAAATTCTCAACACTGATAAGATTCAAGTAATCGCACTGAGATTTAAAAAGACGAATAAATGACGAGTATTTAACAGAATATATATTATTCAACAGAACACTACACTTATTTAACCAAATATAGTGTCAAAGTGTAGACGAAATAGACTTCAGTTTAGCAGTTAAATTTATAAATCATACCATTATGCAGTAATTTGCTTTGCAGTATTTTACTTTTATAATATAATTGTTTGTAAGTTCTATGATTGTTCATGAATTGGAGCAATCGCAAACAATGTTTAAAAATTCCTTTCGAGAATAAAGAAAATACGAATGCACTCTATAAAGCATTCAAAAGGAAATATATGCATACATTTTTCAACGGGTTTCGGTTTTACTAACTACGCACAAAAATGCATTTAAAATACATCAAAAATAAATAAACAAGAAAATGGATTTTATGAATGAATTTATAGTATTTTAATGTAAAACAGTAATATTCGAACTAATTACCTGCAGAGAAACTAAACCATTCTGTATAGGAAATTTTTTTAAAATATTGTCTTTCCCTTAAACATTAATTTACAAATATTTTAAGAACGCAAATTGAAATAGCTAATCTTACCTTTCTCGCAATTCTTTTAGTTTTACGACTGCATCTGCTATGGATGTTATTTGTTGTTCTTGTTGGCATTTCTGGTTATCCGTCATTTCAAAACAAACATAAAATTCCAAAACAAAAAATAAAATATAAAATCTTCCGGCAGCCAAATGTCACTAACACTTGCTAATAACAGTTCTTTCAGGCGCTGCACAATTTTCAAAATAATAAAAAAATCAACAAAACGAGAGATAAAGAAATGGTTATTAAAATCAGTTATTTTGTTACATGCCTTAAGATTTAATTTCAAGCAAACACATTTTCGTTACACACACAAACGATAATTTCGTTTCAGCATGACAGCAGCAGACGACTCCACGCAACCTGTTTTGCAAATTTATATCGATTGAGTTCTTAGATTTTCTCATGTGCAAACGATTCTTGAATTTTACTCCTAAATTACATTCTTCGAAATTCAACTCAAACAATAGTCAGCATACATGTGTAATATTTTTTTTGCAACGCGTAACGTTAGTGAAAATTCGGGAGAAAGGAATTCGACAGAGCAGCGCGCGTTGCCGCAACGGTGGTTTGAACTAGAATGCCCTGAAAATGTCAACACAACTCGGCGGATTGTGGAGATAGCCAAAGAAGACGCCAATGACGCCAAAAGTGGCGAATCATGATTTTGAGGCACTTT
This sequence comes from Dolomedes plantarius, assembly GCA_907164885.2. Lineage (NCBI taxonomy): Eukaryota > Metazoa > Arthropoda > Arachnida > Araneae > Dolomedidae > Dolomedes > Dolomedes plantarius. The sequence goes on from OU015498.1 coordinate 20,376,426, forward strand.
CTGTTTCGCGTATTAATTTATTCGGCAAACCTGTTTCCATCCCTGTTTTTATCTGGGAATGGGGGTCTAGGAAAGTTGTTCCTTGACATTTCACGCAGTCCAGATTTCGGAGGGTACGGGCAACAAGTTGTATATTTGATAGGTTTTTTCCCCTTCAGGATCGAGAATAAGAACTTGAATTTTAGAACATGTTATTTTCAGATCGTGTTTGTGATAAATAGACGTAATCGAGGCTGCCGTGAACAGGTGTTAATCATTTGATACGGTATTGTATATCCGTGAAAGTAATTAACTTTGCATTACGATAGCATTGTTCTGTCATATCCGTTAGCACCGATGCAGAAAATAATTTGAAATGCGAAATTTTAGAGTTTACGTGTTGTCTTTTTATTTCAGAGTTGGTAGATTTTCTAAGATGCATGTGCACATGTAAGTAGATTTGCAGGCAAAGGGAATGATAATGTTATATTGTATGATGAAATAAAATAAAAATTTCGGCTGAAAAGAACTGGTTATTAAAAATATGGTAAGTAAAAGTTAAATCCGTGCTTGATATCGTGCGCATGCATCTATTTGCCTTTTTTTTTTAAAGAAAAAGGCAATTTCAGACAAATTTGTTTTTAAAGCATTGTTATGTAATAACCATTAAAAATTAACAAAAAATGTCACCTTTTTTAAAAAAAAAAAATCTTATTATATTTAAATATTGGGAAGAGAACGAACAAAATTGCTCCTATTCACGGATTTTCCAGTAAAATGTACACTGTTTTCTCGGGCATTAGATCATGTATAGTTCTAAAAAAATTACATTTGGTGGTGGTTAGATTCATGTGTTTTACGTCTAGCTAAGCATAATATTCTCAAAATTGCTATTTTTTTTTTAAAATTGGTTCAGGTAACATATTTTTGTGATTCAGTGTTATAATTTTTCTTAGAAATGTTTTGGTTTCGGATTAAGCGGACTTTCGGATTACCGAAGTTCGGATTATCGGGACTCTACTGTATAAACATTGACAGTTCAGTTATTCCGCCAAAACGTCTTTCTCTTCCAAAACTAATATTTTAGTTAACTTTTTAACTAGATGAAAATAGGGAATCGAACGTAAACAGCGAAACAGGAAAGAAAACTAGGAATTAATCTGTCAAATGAAGGTAAATCTTTGTGAAAATAGCCAAAACAGTTGGCCGAAATGTGAATTTCCTACAATAAGTCGTTTAAAGATTTAAAATGGATGGCACATTAGAAAATAAAGTAGGAAGTGGCCTAAGAAGACTATTGAGCCCAATAGTATAGTGGAGAACTTTACATCAAATAAAGGTTGATGCTAACTAAAACAAGTGCTCCAAAAATTGCTCCAGATACTTCCAGAACTTTTGTTAAGTTTGTTTCTGCTGAAACTGCATGCAGAGTCCGCAGAAGAGCTGGCTAAAATGGCAAGAAAGCGTAGAAAAGGCTCTTTATTCATAAAAGGAATAGACAGGGCCGGATTTAGATGAAAAGAGGCCCTAGGCTATTCCACTTATGAGGCCCTTTCACCTCTCATTTTTAAATTTGTAAATTACATGAGAGATAATAAAATACATCATTACTGTGATATATATCAATATATTAAATGAAACATGTTGTTATTGGTACTAACCTATATATATTCAATACGTTGAAGATTAAACCAAATTCAATTCAGATAAATTTATTTCATAATAATTCGCATTTAAAGTTTAAGTATGAATTATTATGAATTTTAAGTCTTAAACTAAACCAAAAATGGAACTTTATTCAAACAAAATCCAGATCACAAAAAGAAAATATCAAATTGTATATCATATTAAATTTTATGTTAATATTCTATATATATAAAACAGTTCCGTAACTGACTCATTCATTCACTGACTGACTGACTGACTGACTGACATACAACGCACAGACCAAACCGCTGGACCTAAAGGGCTGAAATTTTGCATGGCGATGATTCTAATAGTGTAGGAGTGCACTAAGAAAGATTTTTCAAAAATTCTTCTTAGATTTTTTTAAATTAAATTTTTAAGCTGTTTTTTAAACTTTTTTTACGTTTGCATTTAAAATAATACATTGAGGGTTATAAAATTTATATCACGAGAAAGATCCTAAAAATTTCTTCAAAATGAAATTTTTTTCGAATTTTTACCTCCATTTCCTGATTTTTGGTGAATTTTTAAAGATTAATTTTTAGAATTTAATTTATTAAATGCTGATCAAGTGATTTCTTTTTCTGGTACTTTCAATAAATTTATCGTCACGTGCGTAACAACTAAATAGACAAAAAAAATATTTTTTTCTCTTTCTAATGCAGCAGACGATTGGATATTATCCAAAAAAAATGCATATCCCTTACGATTTTTTTATAAATATATATATAGAGAGATAAATATATATTTTACATCAATTTTATACATTGATCATCGCATTTATTATAAATATATATATTTTTTTTTGGCATAAATTGCATACATTGACCGTTGTATTTAATTCTAATGTACTCCGTAGCGAAGCGCGGGTTTTCAGCTAGTTATATTATATAAGAACAGATTCAATCCAAGTATACATTTAAAACGAAATAGTAGATTAGAAGAATTTCTTTCTAAACTTTCTCACACAGAATTCTTTTATAAGTTCATCAAAATTTTGCTAACAATTTGAATGTAGGCCCCTCTTGATCTTGAGGCCGTAGGCTGAAGCCTAGTTAGCCTATAGGAAAATCCGGCCCTGGGAATAGAGATTAGAGACTACAGTTTGAAAAGGATCCCATTCTAAAGCCCAAACAGTTTTGGACAAGTTATTTTTAGTGATGAAAGCAAGTACAATGTTTATGGAAGCGTGGGAAGAGGGGGGGGGGGGCTCGCATGGTGTGGCGCAAGACTGCTTTCGATCGAAAAATTTCAATTTCAACCGTTAAGGCTGATATGTACTAACCCCATTGGATTCGCTCACCTCAATGTTAACCTATGGAGAAAATTTGTCCACGGTTTGCCGTCTTGGAATCAAAGATTTTTTTTAAAAAATTGTACTCCGTCATAGAGAAAGAAATTGTACATTTGTGTACATTTTTCGTTTTCTTTAAAATGCAATTAATATTTTAAAATTTAAATTATTCGGGGAAAAATCTGGTATAGTGTGTTTTAAACGCTCCTAAATTGCTTCGGTGTAAGAAATTTATAAAATGAATTCTGTAGCGCTTTGCAGACAAGTTCAGGCTATCTGACAATACCAATTTTATTTGATTATCAGCATTTATGTGCCTGTAAATAGTTGACAAAAATATATTTTACATAAAAAATTTGGGGGCAACGCTTAACACTCCTATAGAGAGAGAGAGCCATTACAATCCCTCAAAATCTCAATCCTAAGGGGGGTGGAATTATTGAACTGTCAACTGGACTGCTCCCACCACAAGAGTCTGCAAGAAGAGGAAAAGGGAAATACGATTTTTTTTCTTAGTACATAGCAGCCTTAAGCATGGAGAAGGGTCAGAAATGGTTTGACGAGGGGTGGGGAAGCTTGTGTTTATACATGGAATCATGGACAGGATGGCATATCTCGATATACTGAAGGGACATTTGAAGCATAGTACTGCTAAATTGGGATTGGGATCAAATTTCCCGTTTCTTCAAGTTAATGATCCCAAACATATAGA
>OU015498.1:20385096-20387596 GCA_907164885.2 Dolomedes plantarius
TCCCTGGCCAAGACATTCTCAAATGAAGAGAACATGGAGCTTATTTGCGATGATCGTGACATGGTATATTAGTGAAAAACGCAGCACATGAAAAGGTTGAGAATCCCTACTTTCAGAAGAATGAGACTGGCTTCAAAGACGTATCAGTAAAGGCAGTGGCGTAGCGAACATAACTGACGCCCGAGACACGATACCTTTGTGGCGCCCCCCCCCGAAAAACATATAGTAATATAATATATAGACCCTATATTGGCGCCCCCCGATAAACATATAATAACATAATATATAGACCTTAAATCGGCACCCCCCCCCCCCCCGAAAAGCATATAGTAACATAATATATAGACCTTATGTTGGTGCCCTCCCCGAAAAACATATAGTAATATAATATATAGACCTGATATTGGCACCCCCCCCCAAAAAAAAAAATATAGAAATATAATATATAGACCTTATATTGACGCCCTCCCCGAAAAACATATAGTAATATAATATATAGACCTTATATTGGTGCCCTCCCCTGAAAAACATATAGTAATATAATATATAGACCTTATATTGGCATCTCCCTCAAAAACATATAGTAATATAATATATATACATTGGCGCCCCTCTGCGAGTGGCGCCCGCGGCATGATAGACCCCCTTGCCCCCCCTTTGCTACGCCACTGAGTAAAGGAAACATACAGGCCACCAAGCCCAAAAACATTGTGCATACAGATGCATACTATAACTAAGAAATCGTTGCTCATACAGTCCCATATTGAAAATTTTCTCTGGGTTGTCAATAAAAATTTTACAGACACACGGCTCAAATAATTACAAGATTAAAAAGAACTTTTTATATACCATGTTTTTAAATTTTCTGTTGAATCATATAAACCTGACAATTCTATGCATTAGCAAATACTTTTTTTAAATTTTTTGGATGAATTATCACATCAACTTGAAAAAAAAATGACGTTAATTGGAAGTTAACTTGCGTTTAACTTTTCGTTCCCGTCCCGACCGACAGATGGCTGCATCAGTCTACAAAACAAAATTAACTGAAAACAATAAAAACACGGTAAAAATCTGCTTAAAGATGGCTAAATTGTATTAAAATATGCATTTTCATCGTGTTCTGAGCTATTATAAAAGTTTCGAATGTCTAGCTAGTCGGGAAGTTAGTTAAAAATCGATTGCAAGATTTGTACTGGACAAACATACAAACACACACACAAACAAGAAAGCAAGTTAATAAAAACACGGAAAGAATACAGAGAGAATGCCCATAAAGAATAGTCCCTCTTAAGTAATGTCCCATAAAAATGCGGGATTCCCTCAGGTGAATCGATTTCCCCACGCCGTCCAAAAATAAATCATCAAAGAACACACGTGGTGCACAAAACCAAGAAATCATTATACAGATGGGCACGCCTGATTATTTCCATTGGGTTACCGACTAGCAATGCATAGATCTACTGTTTGAAACGAGTTATGCAACGAAAGAGAGATAAAAACACGTTCTTAAAATAATGATCCAGAAATGTGATATTATCTCAGGAGAACAAAAATGTCATCAAAGGTTTATCATTAAAAGTACACAAAAGCAAGAAATCATCTATATATATAAAACAGTTCCGTAACCGACTCATTCATTCACTGACTGACTGACTGACTGACATACAACGCACAGACCAAACCGCTGGACCTAAAGGACTGAAATTTTGCATGGCGATTCTTCTAATAGTGTAGGGGTGCACTAAGAAAGATTTTTCAAAAATTCTTCTTAGATTTTTTTAAATTAAATTTTTAAGCTGTTTTTTAGACTTTTTTTACGTTTGCATTTAAAAAAATTCATTGAGGGTTATAAAATTTATATCACGAGAAAGATCCTAAAAATTCCTTCAAAATGAAATCTTTTTCGAATTTTTACCTCCATTTCCTGATTTTTGGTGAATTTTTAAAGATTAATTTTTAGAATTTAATTTATTAAATGCCGATCACGTGATTTCTTTTTCTGGTACTTTAAATAAATTTATCGTCACGTGCGCAACAACTAAATAGACAAAAAAAATATTTTTTTCTCTTTCTAATGCAGCAGACGATTGGATATTATCCAAAAAATGCATATCCCTTACGATTTTTTATATATATATATATATATAGATATAGATAGATATATATTTTACATCAATTGTATACATTCATCATCGCATTTATTATAAATATATATATTTATTTTTTGGCATAAATTGCATATGTTGACCGTTGTATTTAATTTGAATGTACTCCGTAGCGAAGCGCGGGTTTTCAGCTAGTTGTACATATAAGTACAAGATTATTTTCGCTGGATTGCCAATAAGCATTACACAGATTGGATATTAAAAATTTACAGATGGAACTCGCGTGGGGCTCATTCCATGTCAAAAAAAAAAAAAAAAAAACGTTCCACGCCAATGTGGCATTCTCTAAGAAGAATGATATTGCCATTGATTGTTGAAAGGTAGGCCACTGA
>OU015498.1:20392596-20417596 GCA_907164885.2 Dolomedes plantarius
AGTGGTTCTTAACTTTTTTCAATAGTCAACACACCCTTCAATCTGAAAATAAGCTCTCGCTCTCCCTTGAAAAATGTGATTCTATTTTTTATTTAATTAAAGACATTTATTGCAAGATAATTTATTCATTGCACAAAACAATTAATGCATTTACAATACATACTATATCTTTATATCGTAACGTTAACTTCATGCGCGAGCATTATTTTCTTATGCTTTTTTTATTATTATCATCTTTATAATAGCTTTATTTTCATATGGTTTTAAGCAACTATCGTTTTTATTCATATTATGTTGGTTTTTTATTAATTAAAAATTAAGGGTAATTAATTTCGATTCCGGAAGTTCTTATCTTTATTTTCATATGCTTTTTCATTTACGAATTATTCAAATGTTGGTTAAAAAACTTTTGCGTAATTTATATATTTGTGTGTGTTTAATTATTGAAATTAATAAATTTATATTTCTGGAGAGGGTGTTTCAGATTTTAGTGGTACTATGATGAAAGGCTGAATATACCAAAATTCTGAGGAGTTTATTATGGAGAGAAAAGGAATTTAATATGTAGAGGATGTTTATAGGAGTTAAATGTGGAGAGGAGTTGAATGGTTTGCAGCCCTCAATCAAACACTTCATTTTTTTAAGAGGCAACGCTGCAGTCATATCATTGTTCTATTGGAAATTTCTGCTGAACCTGTAATTGCAGCTTTTTTTTACCCCAATGATGAAAGGCTAATTCTAGCTGAATTCTGAGGAGTTTATTATAAATTTATATATTTATAGATTTCACAAGGTTTTTTTTCTATGTTATTTATACTGTGCTTAGTTTTAAATTAATTTTGGTTAACAAACATTAGAGAATTTGACATTTTTACTTTTCAGATTTTAGTATTAAAATGATGAAAGGCTGAAATTCTGAGACGTGTATAACATTTCACATATATTTTTTATGCTATTTATACTGTGTTAATTTTTAAATTGATTTTGGTTAACAACAAACATTCTTAAAATCCCGGGCATCGTCGGGTACTTCAGCTAGTTATCTATATATATAAAACAGTTCCGTAACTGACTCACTGACATGCAATGCACAGACCAAACCGCTGGACCTAAAGGGCTGAAATTTTGCATGGCGATTCTTCTTATAGTGTAGGGGTGCACTAAGAAAGATTTTTGAAAAATTCTTCTGAGATTTTATAAAATTAAATTTTTAAGCTGTTTTTGTAACTTTTTTTAAGTTTGCATTTAAAATAATAATTTCAAGGTTATAAAATTTATATCACGAGAAAGATCATAAAAATTCCTTTAAAATGAAGTCTTTTTAGAATCTTTACCTCCATTTTCTGATTTTTGGTGAATTTTTAAAGATTCATTTTTAGAATTTAATTTATTAAATGATGATCACGTGATTTCTTTTTCTGGTACTTTAAGTAAATTTATCGTCACGTGCATAACAACTAAATAGACAAAAATATATTCTTTTTCTTTCTAATGCAGCAGACGATTGGATATTATAAAAAAAATAAATATCCCTTACGATTTATATATATATATATATATATATATATTACATCAATTGTATACATTGATAGTCACATTTATTATAAATATATATATATATATATATATTTATCTTTTTGGCATTAATTGCATACATTGACCGTTGTATTTAATTTGAATGTACACCGTAGCGAAGTGCGGGTTTTCAGCTAGTTACATATAAAACAATATCTGTATTTTGAATGGCTACGTTGTTGTTGTTTGTTCATAATTATCCTTTTGAAACGAGGTTCTTTTTTTTTGAATGAGCCCCGCGTAAGTCATCAGGTGCATTTAAGCGACTTCTGGCTTTTGTTTGGATGTGCAAAAGTGATGAAAAACTCATTTCGCAAAGGTAAGCGATGGCAAATGGCAAAAGTGTCTCTAACACTGCTTTTGTCAATTCTGGATAAAGTTCTAGCTGAGCACAACCAGATCTGTTCTAAGTCCAGATTTTCGAATTCCATTTCAATACGTGCATTATTAGCTCGTACTGCGATGAGATCGCATTTTAAAAAAAACGCCGTCGGCCATTCAGTTTAGGTCAAACAAAAATGGACTGAGTATCCATCTATTGATTTTGTTTATATTTCCAGTGGAAAAGCATCCATCAAATGATTCAATAAATTGGTAAGTTTCATTAAAAATTTAGATCCTATCCTCGCACCCCTAGACATGTTCTCTAGAACCCGGTTGAGAACGACTGGTATAAAGGATAATTTAACCTTTTCCTTACGGGGTGGGATAGCATGTATCCCAAGAATACGGGCCCAAAAATGAATATATATATATATGTGTATATATATATATATATATATATATATATATATATATATATATATATATATATATATATATATATATATATATATATATGTTTTAATGAATAGTTTTTTCTGTTGCATTAATAAGTTAAACATAAATAGGTTAAAATAAAAATAATAACTACTAAAAACAAAAATAAAAACATAAGAATAATAAAAAATAATTAACTAATAGTAGTAACAATAATAAAACTAAATAAATAAAGGAATAATAGTCTTAAAATATGTAACCTAAGTAAGTCTGTAACTGAGTATCCACTACCTCAATGGTTGCAAGTTATGACGTCAGTCATCTTGCGGTTACAAGTTCTTAACTTCCACTCTGACTAGCGCCAGGCTTGGTGTTCTTTGGTTAAGTACTTTTATACAAACTTATTTCATTTATTATTCAATTCTTCTGTTAATAATGGATTGTACGGTGTCTGAGTGTGTTTATTTAATAGATCATACTCATCAGAAACAATCCATTGGTTTTTAGACAGTATTGACACCGCTGACGAAGAAATGCTGTCAAAAACCGTATTCATACTTATCTTTACATGTTGGATGTTCCTGGCTTCATGTAGCTTTAGAGCTATTACTGGTTTTATCTTTCATCTTATTCTTATATATATATATATATATATATATATATATATATATATATATATATATATATATATTCTTACAATAGGGGTATGAAATTTCCTGTTCTAAAGAGGGAATCGGAAAAATCGGCCCCGTCGGCTAAAGGTTAAACTACGAATATCGCCGAAGAGAAGGAAACGCAAGTAATACAGAAAACACGTACGAGAAAAATTGGCAATTCATTAAAATAGTCAGCTATTGAAAGTCGGCTGAACGCAGGAATAACAAAACTTACAGTTTCTAAAACTGCATTCAAAACATATAATCCTTTATTGGAGTGCGTGTTCCTTGAACCAGTTCTTTGAATGAATTAGCATCAAAATCCCCAGGGTTGTATGAATTTGGAATGCCACGGTCATCTTTCGCATAACAAGTGCTAAACTTCCAAAGATCCCAAAATCATGAGAGGACAGGCCGTCTGCATAAATACATTACGTAAGAAGTTTCATCAGTTTTTCTCATATTGCTCGGTAACGGCGTTTTTCCTCGTGTTGGTTATTTAATAACGCGAGAGGAGGGGCCGTGCATTTAAAGATTTTAGGAACTTGAAATACTTGTTTCCACAGTATCCTTGTTCTCCAATTTTGGCCCTGGCTAGCAAAAACTCTCTATTATTTTTAAATGCATGGAATGAAGAATAAAGTAGATGAAAAACAAACACAGTGGGAATATACATGCTAACTTTTATATTTGTTTTTTAAACTTGGAGAGATATGCATGTTAATATGCCTGCATGTATATTATGACTTTATTATACTATCATAATATTAAAAAATAACGATAACTTGTATCCATGTTATCTTTATTTTTAAATATTATGATAGCATAAATTCCTTTTCCGAGACCTTCTGTTTAATTTGAGTTTTTTTCCCCACTTTAAAAATAAATATAAACATCTTTCACCTTATTTATCTTTGTTCGTGATTTTTTGCTTATATTTTTTTTTGTGATAAACCTAATTTTTTCTCGGCGTTATTTAGAACAACAGTAAATATTTTCGCATCATTTTATATTTAAAAAAAAATTACATTCTTCTTTATTTATTTTTGACTATTGGACGCTGTCAACCTTTAAGAATAATCTCAACTTTTCTGCATTTCGTTCTATTTTCGAGAAAAATTAAAATTGTTCCTTTAATCCAGGGGTTCCCAACCTTTTTCCTACATCGACCCCTTTTAACAGAAGGATTTTCTTCGCCGACCACCCTCACATTTTTCTCTATAACATGCATCATACAACATAATTATAATACTAATAACTGCACATAAAACACTTAAAGATAACAATTTGGCAAAGAATATGAACAAAAAATTAGAAAAAGTGGTTCATTAGGTTTATGTTTTATTATTTTTGTACTATTTTCATTTTTAATTTCATAAATCACAACTAGATTTCAGAAACACAGATTGTAATTGCACAAAAGTTCGATTTCAATGAATGTGGTGGTTGTGCTTGATGCACTGATACATTTTTTTTTAATGTTTGGCCTGAAATTGCTTATCATTGTATAGTCAAAATAACTAACATAACTAATCTATATATATATAAAACAGTTCCGTAACTGACTCACTGACTGACATACAACGCACAGACCAAACCGCTGGACCTAAAGGGCTGACATTTTGCATGGCGATTCTTCTTATGGTGTAGGGGTGCACTAAGAAAGATTTTTCAAAAATTCTTCTTAGATTTTTTAAAATTAAATTTTTAAGCTGTTTTTGTAAATTTTTTTAGGTTTGCGTTTAAAATAATAATTTGAGGGTTATGAAATTTATATCACGAGAAAGATCATAAAAATTCCTTTAAACTAAAATCTTTTTCGAATCTTTACCTCGATTTTCTGATTTTTGGTAAATTTTAAAAGATTAATTTTTAGAATTTAATTTATTAAATGCCGATCACGTGATTTCTTTTTCTGGTACTTTAAATTAATTTATCGTCACGTGCATAAAAACTAAATAGACAAAAAAATATTTTTCTTTCTTTCTAATGCAGCAGACGATTGGATATCATCAAAAAAAATAAATATCCCTTACGATTTATATATATATATATATATATATTACATCAACTGTATACATTGATCGTCGCATTTATTATAAATATATATATTTATTTCTTTGGCATTAATTGCATACATTGACCGTTGTATTTAATTTGAATGTACTCCGTAGCGAAGCGCGGGTTTTCAGCTAGTACAAATATATACTCGTTTATTTATACGTATTAAAACGAATAATATTATCTAATAATCACATTCCTAAAAAATTAAATCAAATTTTAAAACAGAAAAATTTATCATCGACCCCCAATAGACCCCTGGAATACTATAGACGCTTTTTAAACTTCCATCGACCACCAAGGGATCTACCTGGACCCCGTTGTGAATCCATGCTTTGATCTATTCTTCAAACGTCTTTTTTTTGTATAATAAAGTGATACAGTAACAATAATTACCAAAATCTGCGTATGCTTACACAGCCTAAATCCAGCGATACTTGATACAAGCTCAAGCAAACTTTCACCGGCGAAAGTTTCGTGTTCACGCAGCAAAATTTAATGAGTGAGATTCACATATATGTACAACTAGCTGAAAACCAGCACTTCGCTACGGAGTACATTCAAATTAAATACAACTGTCAATGTATGCAGTTAATATCAAATTTTATATATATATATATATATATATATATATATATATATATATATATATATATATATTTATTTATAATAAGTACGACGATCAATGTATACAGTTGAAGTCAAAAAAAAATGTAAAAAAATCGTAAGGGATATTTTTATAGACAAAATAATGCAGAAGAAAATATTCAAATTAAATGTAATTGGACATACTAAAGAATATAGCACAGTTAATATAGTACAGTTTGAGGAACATAATATCTTTTACTGTATTTTAATATTTTTTTGGATAATGTACAATCGTCTGCCGCATTAGCAAGAAAATAAAAATATTTTTTTTTGTCTATTTAGTTGTTATGCACCTGAAGGTAAATTTATTTAAAGTACCAGAAAAAGAAATCGCGTAATCAGCATTTAATAAATTAAATTCTAAAAATTGATATTCAAAAATTCACCAAAAATCAGAAAATCGAGGTAAAGGTTCGAAAAAGATTTCATTTTAAAGGAACTTTTATGATCTTTCTCGTGATATAAATTTTATAACCCTCAAATTCTTATTTTAAATGCAAACTTAAAAAAAGTTACAAAAACAGCTTAAAAAATTAATTTAAAAAAAATCTGAGAAGAATTTTTCAAAAATCTCTCTTAGTGCACCCCTACACTATAAGAAGAATCGCCATGCAAAATTTCAGCCCTTTAGGTCCAGCGGTGTGGTCTGTGCGTTGTATGTTAGTCAGTCAGTTACGGAACTGTTTTATATAATACTAGCTGAAAACCCGCGCTTCGCTATGGAGTACATTCAAATTAAATACAACGGTCAACGTATGCAATTTATGACAAAAAATAAATATATATATTTATAATAAATGCGATGATCAATGTATACAATTGATGTAACATATATATCTATCTATATATATATATATATTTATAAAAAAATCGTAAGGGATATGCATTTTTTTTGGATAATATCCAATCGTCTGCTGCATTAGAAAGAGAAAAAAATATTTTTTTTGTCTATTTAGTTGTTACGCACGTGACGATAAATTTATTGAAAGTGCCAGAAAAAGAAATCACTTGATCAGAATTTAATAAATTAAATTCTAAAAATTAATCTTTAAAAATTCACCCAAAATCAGGAAATGGAGGTAAAAATTCGAAAAAAATTTCATTTTGAAGGAATTTTTATGATGTTTCTCGTGATATAAATTTTATAACCCTCAATGTATTATTTTAAATGCAAACTTAAAAAAAGTGACAAAAACAGTTTAAAAAATTTAATTTAAAAAAATCTAATTTAAAAATTTAATTTAAAAAAAGAATTTTTGAAAAATCTTTCTTAGTGCACCCCTACACTATTAGAAGAATCGCCATGCAAAATTTCAGCCCTTTAGGTCCAGCGGTTTGGTCTGTGCGTTGTATGTCAGTCAGTCAGTCAGTCAGTCAGTGAATGAATGAGTCAGTTACGGAACTGTTTTATGTATATAGATACTAGCTGAAAACCCGCACTTCGCTACGGAGTACTTTCAAATTAAATACAACGGTCAATGTATGCAATTGATGCCAAAAAATATAAATATATATATATATATATATTTATAATAAATACGACGATCAATATATACAATTGATGTAGAAAAAAAATATATATTTATGAAAAATCGTAAGGGATATTTTTATAGACAAAATAATGTCCAATCGTCTGCCGCATTAGCAAGAAAAAAATATTTTTTTTGTCTATTTAGTTGTTATGCACGTGATGATAAATTTATTTAAAGTAGCGGAAAAAGAAGTCTCGTGATCAGCATTCAATAAATTAAATTCTAAAAATTAATCTTTGAAAATTCACCAAAAATCAGAAAATGGATGTGAAGATTCCAAAAAATTTCATTTTAAAGGAATTTTTATGATCTTAATCGTGATGTAAATTTTATAACCCTCAAATTATTATTTTAAATGCAAACTTAAAAAAAGTTACAAAAACAGTTTAAAAAATTTAATTTTAAGAAATATAAGAAGAATTTTTCAAAAATCTCTCTTAGTGCACCCCTATACTATAAGAAGAATCGCCATTCAAAATTTCAGTCCTTTAGGTCCAGCGGTTTGGTCTGTGCGTTGTTTGTCAGTCAGTTAGTCAGTCAGTTACGGAACTGTTTTATATACATAGATAGATGAGACTGGATTACTATTTTAACAGTTACTCCAAGCAGAGCGATGACAGAGGAATGAAAAGCCCTGTCAATCTCAGTTTATATATATATATATATATATATATATATATATATATATATAAAATATATATATATATATGTACATTAAAATAAAGAAATACGTGATATTACGTTAGTAATTTTAGATTTTCGCTTCAGTATGGTATTTTCCTCGTCTTCCATACCCTTATCGCATCCATCTAAAAGACGAGTTTAAAATGAAGCAAAAATAGGGAAAAATTAGTTATTTTCAGAAAGCTTTGACGGAGGTCCCGTCGATACCCTCTGCAGATAATTAATTGCATTTTTCTAAGAACTTACAATGCATTACGGTCTTTAAAATACCATAAAACGTAATCGAACAATAAGATTTTCTTACGAAACGACAAGCTTGGAATATGAATTCTACTCATTTCACGACGAAGGCCACAAAATTTATGAAATGAAATGATAGACATATTCTTCAAAGTATACGTTATGGAAGATTAAGGGCTGTGTCGAATTCCATGCGTCAGTGGATGTCTCGTGGACGAACGCATGCATTTGTCGATGATTGCAACTTAGATTTTATGTATAAAATCAATTTCTCTCTCAGTTAGAAGAAACGAAACGTAACCATAATTTTAAAGGGTAACAGTTTGCATTCGGACACTTTATAGAATGAAATTAAAAAATAATTACAGGATTAAAAAGAACTTTTTATTTACCATGTTTTTAAATTTTCTGTCGAATCATATAAACTTGACAATTCTATCTATTAATAAATACTTTTTAAAATTTTTTTTTGATGAATTATCCAATCAACTTGAAAGAAAATGATCAAATGCATAATAAAGAGGTAACAAATGCGCAATCAATCGTTTAGCTCGGTAATTGGAAGTTAACTTGCGTTTAACTTTTCGTTCCCGTCCAGGCCGATAGATGGCTGCACCATTCTACAAAACAGAATTAACTGAAAATGAATTCAAATGTTCTTTTAAAGATGGCTAAAAGTATTAAAAGAATGCATTGTCATCGTGTTCTGAGCTATTCTAAAAGTTTCAAATGTCTAGCTAGTCGGGAAGTTAGATAAAAATCGATTGCAAGATTTGTACGGGACAAACTCACAAACACACAAACAAGAAAGCGAGTTACTAAAAACATGGTAAAAAGTGAATATTCAATTGTAAATACGTTGAACTCAGCGTTACGATTGAGATACAATTGTGAACAATATGTGATAAATAGCATTTGTTATGTGTAGAATAAGCATGAAATGAAAAATAACAGCTTCATAAATTCATTCGGCTTCATTGAAAAAAAAAATAGAATTAGCTCTGTAAATAAGTTGGCTGCTTACTACTTCCTAAAAATATTTTAGACATTAATATTTGAAAATTAAATGTTTACTAGTGGTCCCGTCGCTCGAAATCGAGCCAATTTTATTTCTTTTTCGGATTAACAAAGCCTTTTTAAACTCACGGAACGTAATGCTGATTGAACTTTAACATTTCAGTATTTGCATCGAATTTATCAACTTGAACTGATTGCCACGGGCACTCCAACTGAATAGCCGAACGGGTTTCTTAGTGATGAGATATTTTTCAACTTTGAGGAGGCGTTTGTGTTCAAAATCAGGAAAAAGATTTTAATTTCAATAGATAACTTGACGGCGAGTCGTGTTGCTCGCAGAACTATGATGACACATTCTCGTCGGCATGGGGAGTGACTTTTAACGAAGGGTTGCGTTCCTCAATAACGGTCCTGCGGAGAGAAAATAATTGTCCTGCGTCGCGAGTTATAATTTTGGCAGCACGCCAAGCCCAGAAGTAGAAAACAGTTAAACAGAAAAGTACCAAAATGCGTTTAAAGAAAAGAAAAGAGGAAAGCAACGATAAGTAACCCTACGTTAATAACCCGCGGTAGTTTCGTTAGAAGAGACTACCTGAATTTGTTTTTTTCTGCTTGACTTCGTTGGTAGAAGATTGCTGTTTTTTAGTAGAAACCTGTCGAAATTCCGGTTAATTTTTTTTTCTGAAAAGGATAAACTCATATCAAGCAAAAAAACGGTAAAGTTTAGTTAACCTTTTTTTTATTTTAATAAAAAAAAGGGTAACCTTTTTTTATTAAAATAAAAAAAAGGTTAGAAATTCATTTGAAGATCTTCACTTTGATACCTTAGTCCTATTTTTATGTTCAGCCGTTCTCTCAAAATAGGTATCAATGTAAAAAAAACAAAAAAACCCTCATTGAACTAATATATAGATAAAGTATTTACTTACTATAAGGATGATCACAGAACACCAAGTGCACGCGTCAAATCTGACATTGAACTAAAAGCCTTACATAGATAAAGGTAATGACAATTAAGGCGACAATGGACCATGAAAAACTTTTTTTTATTTATTAACCAATTGCTATGAAAATTTGTATACTTATACAATGTTGTTTAGAGATGGAAATTCTAAATTAAAAAAAAAAATTCAGAATGTAATTAATTAAGATATTAATTAAAATCAGTTTGTTAATTACTCTATTTAAAAATGCTCCATACGCATTAATTTTTGTCTCAGATATCTAATTATCTCTCTTAAGCTAGCTTTATATAGTAATAATAAAAGTTAGCAGCAATATTTGATTTACAGTCATATTTATGAAAACTAGAATAGAAATCGATAAAAATAGGTCATTTTATGCAAAATTCTATGAAAAAATAATTTTTTTATTGTCAAAATTTTAAGTTGTTCTAAAATAGTATAATGAATTGATTACTAAGTTTTATTCTAACATACGTATATAAATAATCATTTTATGAAATTTTATGAAAATTCAAGAAAAATTATGACGCTTCGAACATTTTGAACTTACCGAAACGACATGAAAACTTGTTTTAAGAAAATGGCATTTAAAGTTCTAATTTGACTAACATTTCCATTGTTTACGTTTGAAAAAAATTATTATTTCATCACCCCAATTTGTCGGTCGAATTCGGCAACACCCTGTATATCTTATTTAATGAAGATGCACAGGAGCCTTATTTACTACAAAATCACATCTTAAGTCAATATAAAATCACAATAAAAATACGTATCTAAATTTATCTATGTGATTGTAACATCAATTAATCTCCTCAATGAAATGAGAAAATTTAACGCGTAATAAATGTAGGAGGAATTTCACTGCCTTTCATTTTGCCTTTATTTTATCTCAAAATAAACTCAAAATAAATGACTGCGCAACGTTAATGAGATGGAGATGCAGCAATTAAAGCTTTTATAATTACGATTTTCCTTCTAAAGATCGTAATAAATCGAAGTGATTTATAAATGGTCAACCGGGAATGTCATGAAAAGGGGAAAATAAATTAATAAACAATTTTCTCCTTTTGCTTATGATTTTTTCAACATGTCATTTTTTTCCCTCTCTATGACGACAACTCCAAGTTTTCTTTAATTTTGTTTTCAAGAAGAGTTTTTTTTTATTATTTACTCTGTTTTTTCCGTTAAAAAAATTATGCTTCTTTAATTGTTTTTGGCAACTGCGCTATTCAGTTTTTTTTTTCTCTTAGGGAAAATTTTATAAAAAGCGCTGAATTTTGTCTCTTCTCTGAGTTTTGAGCTTGATAAATATTCTGCTCTTTTCCCTTTCCAAATAAAAAATTTGCAGAAAAATACATAATCTGCCGTGTCATTTGCATGAATAACACCGAGCGCATATCATAACACAGTGAAATGCTAGAATGTGTTCCCGTCCAAATTCTCTCGGCATAAATTTTCATCTAGATTAGAAATTTAAAATTCATGAACTTTCGCAATACTCCGTTCATCCGAAGACTAGATATTGTCTAACGACAGAAAAAAAACATCAAAAGTTTTTTTTTTAACTTTCATTATCATAAGGTTTATTTTTCCCCCCTTAGCCAACTGAAATTAAAATTATGCTAAAGATAATAAAGTTTTGACTAAAAAGTGGATTAAGTTTTTTTTCCCAAACTTTATCATCTGTCCGCTAAAAAAGCGAATCATGTCAGTCTTTTTTTTTTTTAATAATCCCGTTCGGAAATTTAGAATGCAAATTTCGTTTTAAAAATGGCTGAAAATGTGGTTTTGTTTACATTTTCATAAAGGAAATGTCTTTCCTATGTTTAGAATGAAACAAAGGGAAAAACTTGCTTTTATTACTGGTTATCTCTCTATTCTAAAAAAAAGTAACTCCCGCTGCCACTGTCAAAAGCTTGCCACGCTATCTCCTCCGAAACCGCTGGGGGTATGGGGTCGATACCAATGAATGCACAAAAATGGAGGGACCAAAGTAAGACATGTCTCATTTTCGTCGGACTTTAAGTTTGTTTTAATCTTATGTTTTGTGGGAAAATATTGACTTTTTCATCTTCAGATTACGATAACTCGCCAAAAAATGATCGGAGAATTTTGATCTTTTTACAGTCTAAGACTGCAGACATTTCTCTTTCAAACTAGACCTCATTTGTTAAAAAATATTTTAAAACAGACTAATATTTTCATCAAAAAATGAAACACAGTTTTTTAAGAAATATCGTCCCCTATGTGGATGTAATATCGATGCTCCTCGAGTTTTTATCTTACAAGGAAAATATTTACATCATCTGGAAGCTGAAAGCTTTCTTATTCATATAAACCTCGTTTCAAGTCTATATCTTAAATTTTCGATTTTTAATTGAATTTTAAAGCTGATAATTCAACAGTGATGAAACGCCCTTCGCATTAAGGGTGACAACAGTAAATGGATGGAAGCTGTTACACTGCCCGAGAATCACCCCTATGTATCTCGCTATTAGCCATAACAGAGGAGCCAGCATAGCGAGCCTAGGGGCGAAGCCCCTAGTATATTAAATTTAAATTTATGGAAAAATGATTCTTGCTTATTTTTCTACCTGACTGTCCAAACACTTTTAAGACATCAGTTGACCTCGCAGATTTTCCCTTATCTTTAAATGCAATGCGCGCGTGTACTCACCATGACATTAATTAAAAATGCCTTTAACTTGATAACGCGAGGCCAAGTGCCGACGAACCCTAGTTTATTGATTAATATGCGGCTCATTTTAGGAGCCTGTTAACTTCGAAATATATGCCACTGTGCTCCGTTTTTCCTTGTTTGAATTGCAGAGAAACAAACATTCAGAATTATACTAGACTAGATGAAAACTCGTGCTTCACTACGGAGTACATTCAAATTAAATACAACGGTCAATGTATGCCAAATATATATATATATATATGTTTATTTATTTATAATAAATAGAACGATAATGTATGCAATTGATGTAAAAAAACAAAAAATATACACTTATAAAAAGATCATAACGGATATTTTTATAGACAAAATAATGTAGGAGAAAATATTCAAATTAAATCTAATAGAACATACTAAAGAATATAGTACAGTTAATACAGTACATTTTGAGGAACATTTATTTTACTGTAATTTAATATTTTTGTGGATAATGTCCGATCGTCTGCCGCATTAGATAGAAAAAAAATTTTTTTTGTCAATTTATTTCGCTTTTATGCACGTGACGCAAAATTAGTTTAAAGTATCACAAAGAGAAAAGAAACCACATGATCAGCATTTAATAAATTAAATTCTAAAAATTTATCTTAAATTCTAAAAATTTACATTAAATTCTAAAAATTTATCCCCAAAAATCAGAAAATGGAGGTAAAGATTCGAAAAAGATTTAATTTTACAGGAATTTTTATGATCTTTCTCGTGATATAAATTTTATAACCCTCGACTTATTATTTTAAATGCAAATTTTAAAGAACATTATAAAATCAGCTTAAAAATTTGATTTTAAAAAATCTAAGAAGAATTTTTGAAAAATTTTTCTTAATGCACCCCTACACTATTAGAAGAATCGCCATGCAAAATTTCAGCCCTTTAGGTCCAGCGGTTTGGTCTGTGCGTTGTATGTCAGTCAGTCAGTCAATCAGTCAGTCAGTCAGTTAGGGAACTGTTTTATATATATAGACTACAACAAACTCGTTTGGTCACCTACTATTCATAGGTTAGAAAGCCATTTTTCATACTTCGCATATTAAGGTTTATTTAGAACGATAAACCTTTCTCGATACCTTAATTAAATACTTTAGTTTATTCTTTTTAACGAAAATGCAAAATATAGGAATGGATTATAAGTCAGTATTTTGAGAAGTCACTTGTCTCGGCATAAGGAAGAGCGATTTATTAAATGATATTTTTGTTTGTGATGACGTCTTTCAAAGGCATTTTACTTTGATTTCGAGCCACATTACCGACCTAAAACAAACTGAAAGCATTTGTAGTAAAACGCTGGGCTTGGACTTGAAATGTGATCTACTTTTAAGCGTTTTATTGATCTTCACCGTGCTACTTTTTCATTTTTTTTCTTCCTTTAACCTGAAACATGCTGAAAATTTTTCGCGGCCAATTAAATGTGACATTGCACGAAGACTTTTCTGGGTAGTTAATACTTTGTTTAAATTTTTATCCTCAGAACTTCGATCTGGATCATTTTGTAAGGAAAAGTAATGTGGAAACTGTACAGCAATGACGCGCGGGCGCAACAGTACGCATTTTTCTATAAACGTCTCATAATGGCCTATCTCAAAGAAAACTTTCGCGCGGTTGCCGTTTCCAGTTGATAGTTTTGAGCATAAATAATCTACAATCAAATAATTACAAGGTAAAAAGAACTGTTTATATACCATGTTTTTAAATTTTCTGTTGAATCATATAAACTTGACAATTCTATGTATTAATAAATACTTAAAAAAAATTTTTTTTGATGAATTATCCAATCAAGTTGAAAGAAAATGAAGTTCATTGGAAGTTAACTTGTCTTTAACTTTTCGTTCCCTCTCCCGCCGATAGATGGCTGCACCAGTCTACAAAACAAAATTAACTGAAAATATCTGAAAATTAATTTTATTCTGCTTAAAGATGGCTAAAAGTATTAAAAAAATGCATTGTCATCGTGTTCTGAGCTATTCTAAAAGTTTCAAATGTCTAGCTGGTCGGTAAGTTAGTTAAAAATCGACTGCAAGATTTGTAATTGACAAACACACACACAACACACACAAACACACAAGAAAGCAAGTTAATAAAAACATGGTAATAATGGACAAAAATGAAATGGAATCACTGTGATATAGGTTAATGTTATCACTAGTTATAACGCATCATCTATAATTCACCAATCACGGATGAAGTTGAAAAGTACCGACATCCAAACTGCGTAAAGTCAATTTATTACTGCCTACGGGGGCAACCGGAAACTTCTATTAATGCCTCCTAATGATATCAAGGGAGGATTTCCTTAATTTCGAGCAAGCCGACATTCTTGACATGATGCGGGTATCTGCGTCTGACACCAGAATACTTGAAATTGCGTTAAGAGTCTAAATGGCTGAGACAGCATTGGACTCGACACAAAAGTCACCAAAAATGAAATAAAAAGCGGAACGAAACTGCTTCCTGCATTGCTAAGACATTCTAACATTTTATCAGCAGAGGAATTACGTGAAAATATCGCCAACAATCGCGCTAAATCTTTTTCGGCTAAAATTCAGCAAACGAGAAGTTGGCAGATTTGGATATCATGGGTGGCCTTACACACGTTTTTGACCACGCCCGTCAACGCACATAATCGCATCCAGTGGTTTGACGATCACTGGGGTATGGACTATGGTTCGGGGAATTCCTGTTTCCATTTATGGCCGCACACATACTAATAGGGCCTGTTCACATAGGAGTCCGTTGCGCTGCGTTAAGGAAAAGATGACGTTGAGACGAAAATAAACCAATCATAGGCGCTAAAAATTTCATTGCTAATCGTTTGGAGGCATATAATTGGTTTATTTTCGTCTCAACGTCATCTTTTCCTTAACGCAACGCTACGGACTCCTATGTGAACAGGCCCATAAGCGTATGGCATCAGGCGTAAGAAAGTTACAAACAATAAAATTCATGTCCAGTGAGAACGGTTTTGTGGCCCTGTAAAGTGTCATGGGCACGCCGACATAGGCATGACCAATGCCACCCATGGTCATGCCTATGTCGTCGGGCGGCCCACGGGGGGGGGGGGGGGGGGACGTTCACCCCCCCAACCAACTTAACTTGAAATAAATTTAAACGTTAATAGAAGTTCAGTTAAAATCGGAAAATTGTAGAAAACTTTTAAGAAAGTTGTTTTTTTTCCGCTTTTTCAAGCTGTGAAACTGAAGATTCCGATTATGTCTTTAGCCTTAAAATAGTTTTTAACAATGATATGGTCCATATCAAAAATTAGTTGCTATATCTTTTTCTCATTGTATAACTTTTGAATACTACTCAAACATGAATTCTTTTGTTATTCAATTTAAAAAAAATCATATTATTTCGTATTTTAAGGACCGCCAGGAAGTCAATGCGCGGAGGAGGGCCCTAACTGAATTCAATTCGTGCCCCCCCCCCCAAAAAAAAAAAAAAAATTAAAAGCATGCTATGCCTATGCACGCCGATGCATGTTTAGTATGGAATTGCTGAACTGGGAGGAGCAGTGAATGATGGATAGTGTCTTTCAATCATTAGTGGTCATCTTTATAGCCCGTCGACACACATTTCTCAAGCACAGCGAACCGCGTTTCAAAAAGACAATGCTTTCATTTACCGAGAAAATGCGGTTAACCAAGGATTCGCGGAACAGTTGTCAAGTTCCTTGTTTAGTTCCAAGCGCCAGAGTACTCTCTCTCGATGGTACGAGTCGTTTATAAAAATTAAAAAAAATACAAGTATTTAATTTTGTTTGTTAATTGGGTAAATTATCTTATACACAGAATATAATAAAAGTTTGTAGTCAAACGGTTGGCCTATACTAATTGAATAAGTTTTCCCTTACATACGAACCAAACAATACTTAGCTCCAACTAATTTCTTTATTTGTCAACAGTTAACAAAAAGTACCATTAAATACCCATTGCCAGAAACCCAAATTATTTTTATTTATTTTGTTAATAGAACAAAGCGCATTTCAAAGAATCGAAAGATTTAATATATATATATACACTCATGGACAAAAAAATTAGCGCACCAAGAAATAATTGCGGGATCGTAACGAAACTTGCAATGAAGGTACATGTCGGGGAGATATGCAAATGATTAGAAATGCAGCGTGATTGCGCATTACGTATAGCCGGTAGAGGGCGTTGAACATCGTACTCTCTGGAGTATAAAACAGGTAACCAAAGCTTGTTTGAGTGTGCTGAATCATTTACAAAGGAAGAGCTGAGATAGACATGCCATTACGCCGTGTTCGAAGACAATATAAGCAGTTGTCGCAGTTTGAGAGGGGGAGAATCGTCGGGATGATGGAAGCTGGGTGGTCAGCTAGGCGAGTAGCTCGTCAATTAGGCCGCTCTGATTGTGTTGTGAGGAGGTGTTGGGACCAGTGGACCCAAGAGATGTCATGTACACGAAGACCAGGCTCAGGACACCCTCGACAGACCAGTCGTCAAGAAGACCGCCACATCATAAGAAATGCACGCGTACAGCCAACTGATTCATCGGCCGCCATCCGGGCACAGGTAGCACCTTCACTAGGGGCCTCTGTGTCTTCTCGAACCATACGAAGGCGCCTGGCTGAAGGACAGTTGGTATCGCGGCGCCCATTACGTGTGCTGCCCTTGACGCCCACCCATCGACGCCTCCGTTTGGAGTTTTGCCGCGCACGAGGAAACTGGACTGCAGCGGAATGGAACCAAGTCGTCTTTAGCGACGAATCCAGATTCAATCTCGGCAGTGATGACAATCGTGTTCGTGTGTTTAGAGCCCGTGGTGAACGCTTCAATCCTGCCTTTGCTGTACAGCGACACATCGCTCCCACAGCTGGTGTGATGGTATGGGGTGCCATTGCCTACAATACACGGTCACCCCTAGTATTGTTCCGTGGCACCATGACAGCCCAGCGGTATGTTCATGAAATCCAGCAACCACATGTGTTGCCACTCATGCAACGGCTCCCAGGAGCCATTTTTCAACAAGACAATGCTCGGCCTCATACGGCAAGGGTGTCACAAGACTGTCTCCGCACTGTTACTACCCTTCCTTGGCCTGCCCGATCCCCAGATTTGTCTCCAACCGAGCATATCTGGGATCATTTGGGACGACGAGTTGGGCATCCCACGAGTTTGAACGAACTAGAGGCAAGGTTACAGCAAATATGGAACGAAATGTCTCAAGACATCATACAGAACTTGTATGACTCAATGCCCGATCGTATCGCATCGTGCATTCGCGCTAGAGGGGGTCCAACGGAGTATTAACTCCTCCGTTCTTTTGCCTTTTTCTCTGAAATAAATTATCCGTTTTTTTGATTTTCTTATCATTTACTTATATCAAAGTAGTCATTACGTATGTAAAATTTCGTTTCATTTTGACGACTCCTTCTTGGTGCGCTAATTGTTTTGTCCATGAGTGTATATGTATATATATATATATATATATATATATATATATATAACAGTTCCGTAACTGACTCACTGACTGACATACAACGCACAGACCAAACCGCTGGACCTAAAGGGCTGAAATTTTGCATTGCGATTCTTCTTATAATGTAGGGGTGCACTGAGAAAGATTTTTGAAAAATTCTTCTTAGATTTTTTTAAATTAAATTTTTAAGCTGTTTTAGTAACTTTTTTTAAGTTTGCGTTTGAAATAATAATTTGAGGGTTAAAAAAATTTATATCACGAGAAAGATCCTAAAAATTCCTTTAATTATCTTTTTCGAATCTTAACTTCCATTTTTTGATTTTTGGTGATTTATTAAATGCTGATCACGTGATTTGTTTTCTGGTACTTTAAATTAATGTATCGTCACGTTCATAACAACGAAATAGACAAAGAAAAATTTTTTTGCTTGCTAATGGGGCAGACGATTGGAAATCATCCAAAAAAAATATTAAAATGCAGTAAAAGATATGTTCCTCAACGTGTAGTATATTAACTGTTCTATATTCTTTAGTATGTTCTATTAGATTTAATTGGAATATTTTCTTCTACATTATTTTATCTATAAAAATATCGATTTTATAGATACGATTTTTTTATAAATATATTTTTACGTTTTTTTACATCAATTGGATTGATCGTTGTATTTATTATAAATATATTTAAGCATATTTTTGGCATTAATTGCATACATTGCCCTTTGTATTCAATTTGAATGTACTCCGTAGCGAAGTACGGGTTTTTAGCTAGTATATATATACATATATATTTCATTTTATTCTTCTATTTCAATTCAGAAGCCACATAGATTCGAAGAAACGAAATTCATTATGAAAGAAATTTAACCTTTTCTAAGCATTTCGCAGCCAACAATTCTTTTTTAACAGGGAATATTGAAAAATAAGAATTTAAAATCTTTTTATAGAATTCTTTTGTGCTCTATATATTGAGATCAAAGCTTTTTATCCACTTTTTCAGTGAAAGATGTTGTGTTGAAGCGGGGTCACACTAAATTGCGAATTTAATATAAAATGCAACCAACATGCAAATATTTCAGCAGCCCATTCCTTAAATAAGAGTTATAAAATATTCGCCTATCTAGGTTATGACGTTAGCCAACCTAGAT
This sequence comes from Dolomedes plantarius, assembly GCA_907164885.2. Lineage (NCBI taxonomy): Eukaryota > Metazoa > Arthropoda > Arachnida > Araneae > Dolomedidae > Dolomedes > Dolomedes plantarius. The sequence continues at coordinate 20,412,051 of OU015498.1, forward strand.
AAGAGTTGATTCTATTTGCGAGGAAACTTAATCTAGAAGCTTATGCTTTATAGGTCAAGTTTGGAAAAAAAAAAGTCTTATTTAGTCTGTGATAGAAGTTAACAATTTTCATTTCAATATGTAAAGTTTTAAAGGAAAACATTTCATTTTTTTCCTCTAATTTCATGAATAATTTCAATGGTTCATGAGCTTAACCTTGTTTAGACATTAATTACAACCAAAGAAATACTAGTAGAAATACATACAATAACAAAATAGTACCTTTTCTATTTAAAAAAACCACTAAGTTAAGTTATAATATGTAGTGTAACTGTAAAAATATTTGCGGTTTTACATGCATTTTAGGAAAACGCCAATGGAAATCCTTATGGTTGCAGTGCAGTAACCCTATTGGATTCGCTCAACTCCATGTTAACCTATGGAGAAAATGTGTCCAAGAATTGCTGACTTGGATATAAAGATTTTTTTTTTAAAAATTGTAGTCTGTAATCGAGAAAGAAATTTTACCCATTGGGGCATTTTTGTGTTTAAAAAAATGCAAATGATATTTTAAAAATTTAAATTACTTGGGGGAAAAATCAGGTATAGTGTGTTTTAAACGGTCATCAATTCCTTTGTTGGACGAAATTTATGACATGAATACCGTTGCAAGGTGCAGAAAAGTTCAGGCTATCTGAAAATGCCATTTTTATTTTATTAACGGCATTTATGTAGCCGTAAATGGTAGACACATTTTCTTCGTAGTTTAGTTGATTGATGAAAAGATAAATACACAAAATTTAAAAGAAATAATAGGAGAATATTGTAAACTTTTTTTCCCATCTTAACAAATGTTCTTAAGAAATGTAGATGAAATGATTTGTAATTGAAGTGCATTATATTTCTTGTTGACTAGTAGTAATGTATCTCTGTAAAAGTATTTAGTAATATATCATTGTAAATAGTGTAAAAAAAAAGGAAAAATTTTGTAAGGCATCAATGTAAAGTCATATTGTTGACTACTAACTGTTGTTGACTATTAATTATTGCGTAAAATAACTCTGTGCATTTGCATAATGGTTTAATGTAGTAGCGCATATAGATTGGTGCAGAGTTCTCTGCCTGCAGACCCCCCCGACTCCTGCCATCACATTAGTCACGGTAACATTAGACACGGTATTTAGAACCACCCCCATTCCCGCCCCCAATATTTCTTTGATCTGGTGTCTTCCCCGACCCCGCTCGACACCATTTGACCCGCTGACCCCCCGCCCTTTCTTTGATGGACCGCCAGAGGAGGCGATCCACGCATAGTACAGAGTACAGAGTGAACATAAATCACTGGATTCCCCAAAGCACAGGCAGAGAACTCTGCACCAATGTATATGCACCATTAGGTGAAACAGCATTGGATGTTGATATAAATGTATAAGAAATAGTATGAATGTATATATATTAGCGCTGGCTCAGGGGTGGTGTACTCGGGTGCCATGCGGTTGGTCCAGGTTCGAGCCCAGGCAATGTACAGGGTTGTTTTTCAGTCCACATTAAATTAAATAATAATGTAATAACAATTTTTTCTCTCCTGAGCTTACCTTCATGGTATTAGCTCAGGATATACCGTATCACCGAAAGGTGGGGACGGCAAAATTTCTTAAATTTCTCCGTAGGTTAATATTGAGGTGAGCGAATCCAATAGGTTTAGTACACAGCAGCCTTAAGTAATTTTAAATTAAGTTAAGAGCTGTCAGCCATACAGATTGCACAGTTAAATCTTTTACGGCACACAGGTCTGTTCACATAGAATCCGTCAGCCTCAGATCAACTCGTATTGACATATTTTAAGCCAATCACAGACCTTAACAATTTCGTGGATAATCGTTTGGAGGTTTGTAATTGGTTAAATATGGTTCAACACGAGTAACACTGACGCGGGCGGATTCTATGTGAACAAGCCCTTAGTTTGGGAGACTTACAAGAGGCGGAAAAATTATTAACTAGAAAAAGGTGTCTTATACGTAGTTTCACTATATAATCTCAACACCGTAGCTTTCATTTTCGAGAACGTTTTATTACTTTATCAAGTTGTATATCTGTGCCCAGGTCAGTTTTGTCCAAGATGACTTTGTTTGCTTATGTTTCTTTTAAAAAATATTATTTTCAATGTAAGAAGTACCCAAGACTGTACAATGGTTTAGAAAACAATTTTAAAGCATCGGACAGATTTAGGTACTTCTTACATTGAAAATAGTATTTTTTAGAGAGACATAAGCAAACAAAGTTGTCGGGCACTCACACTTCACCGAGGTTCTTTCTATGGCATAGGAACAATGTGATATATAAAAGACACAAACATAGATTTATTAACAATCTATATATATAAAACAGTTCCGTAACTGACTGACTCACTGACATACAACGCACAGACCAAACCGCTGGACCTAAAGGGCTGACATTTTGCATGGCGATTCTTCTTGAGGGATCGCCATGAAGTTGTAGGGGTGCACTAAGAAAGACTTTTGAAAAATTCTTCTTAGATTTTTTAAAAATTAAATTTTTAAGTAACTTTTTTTAAGTTTGAATTTGAAATAATAATTTAGGGGTTATAAAATTTATATCACGAGAAAGATCCTAAAAATTCCTTTAAAATGAAATCCTTTTCGAATCTTTACCTCCATTTTCTGAATTTTGGTGAAGTTTTAAAGATTTATTTTTAGAATTTAATTTATTAAATGCCGATCACGTGATTTCTTTTTCTGGTACTTTAAATTAATTTATCGTCACGTGCATAACAACGAAATAGACAAAAAAAAACTTTTTTTTTCTTGCTAATGCGGCAGACGATTGGACGTTATCCAAAAAAATATTAAAATACAGTAAAAGAAATGTTCCTCAAACTGTACTATATTAACTTTACTATATTCTTTAGTATGTTCTATTAGATTTAATTTGAGTTTTCTTCTTCATTATTTTGTCTATAAAAATATCCCTTCCGATTTTTTTTATAAATATATTTTTTTGTTTTTTTACAACAATTGCATGCATTGATCGTTGTATTTATTATATATATATATATATATATATATATATATATATATTATATGTATATATATATATATTTATTTATTTTACTTTTTTTTGTCATTAATTGCATACATTGACCGTTGTATTTAATTTGGATGTACTCCGTAGCGAAGTGCGGGTTTTCAGCTAGTTTGTTGATAAAATACATAATTTAACAAAATTTTTTTAGATGAAATATTTAAATCAATGACTCGAATAAAGATCTGAACTTTTAAATCATGATTTAAATTCGAATTATCGAATGAATGATATGCACTTTCGTCGACCCAACTCGAGAGCCAGACCTGAAATTATATTTTAACTACACCGACACACCCTGCTCCCTAGAGAAAAAACAAAATCGTCTTAACTTTTTATAGCATAAAACGGCGAATGGAAATATACCGCTTCTTTCTCCCATTTCCGTCACGTTCTTCTTTCTTTCGCGGCACGGTTCGATCAGCGTAATCATTTAAAATTCTAGACTCGTAAAACATTCCTTCTGTCGATATTCAAACACGACGTTCCGAAGAGGAAGGAAAAGATTCAAGAAACAAGGAGAAATTGGAAGAAATCACTAAAATGAGCAGCTTTTATTGCTTCGGAAAAGTCGCCGATTCGCCATTTTCTTCATAGGCCGGTGTACGTGAGCGAGAAAGGATATGCCGTTTTTAAAATGTAATATAGAACTAAAGCCTGCCGGTAAAATTATATCGTCCCCTTACAGTTGTTCTACACGCAGAACTGCAGGAATTGCAGTTTCGAACGCAAGTGCTCGAATCTCATGATCGAAATGATCATCGGATTACGATAAGATTATAACCATGAGATTATGATCACGAGATTATAATCATAAGATTACGATAAGATTATTATCATAAGATTATAATCATAAGATTACGATATGATTATTATCACAAGATTAGATCTGATGATCGATTTAGACGATCCTATTTCCCGTCTCATCATGCGTTAATTCACATCTCGCTTCCGATCCCACCCAATTTGAATGATTATTTGCACCAGTGATTCTCAACCTGGGGAGCGCACCCCCCACCTCTCTGTTACCCCTCTGTATTCTGTTATTTTTTGATACATTCTTTCATGATTGCAATGATAAAGTGGTGTAAACAGCACAGTGGCGTAGCGAGTATAACTGGCGCTCGAGCATAACTGGCGCAGCGACCATTTGGCGCTCCTCTATGCGAGAGGCGACCGGGGAATGATAGACCCCCTTGCAACCCCCCACCCCCCCGCTACGCCACTGAAACAGCATAGAGACGTTGTGTTGTTTACTGTTAACGTACGCCCCACAGTCGGCGCTAGCGGAATCCGGGTCCTTTGGCTGCATTGGTCACTAACAGGGCTTGAAATGGATATGAACGGAAATGAAAAGTTCCGATCGAATTGGTTCGAGTCGAATTTTTGATTTATTTATCCAAATGAAATCATTATTTTCGGATTGATTTGATTTTGCTCCAAACGATTTTTATCGTTTCGGATATTTATCCGCGCCACAGAAATTCATTTGTTCCGAGTCGGAACAAAAAATATCTCTCGCAAACGATTTTGCTCCTTTATTGAGGAACGTAATCCTACGTTAAAAAAAAACAAAACAGACAGAACCCGGTGAACGGCGGAACTACTTAAGCCGACAATGGACCTTCAGATTGACAAAAATATGTCCCCAAAACGATTTTTTTTCCCTTTCAGGAAATAATTCTGCAACTCATCAGCTTTAAATTAAAAAAAAGTATGTTGATCCGATCATCATTAACCGAGTTATAAGTATTTTTTCAAACGTAAACAATGGAAATATTACGTTAAATTAAAATTTCAAATGCCATTTTCTCAAAACAAGTTTTCATGTCGTTTCGGTAAGTTCAAAATGTTCCACGCGTCATAATTTTTCTTGAATTTTCGTAAAATTTCATAAAATGATTATTTATATATGTTAGAATAAAACTTACAAATAAATTCACTATACTATTTTAAAACAACTTAAAATTTTTACAATAAAAAAAAAAAGTTTCGATAAAATTTTGCATAAAATGACCCATTCTTATCGATTTCTTTCCTAGTTTTTATAAATATGACTGTAAATCAAATATTGCTAGTAACTTTTATTATAAATATATAAAGCTAGCTTAAGAAAGAAAATTAGATATCTGAGACAAAAATTGAGGCGAATGGGGCATTTTTAATTAGATTAATTAACAAACAGATTTCAATTAATTACATTCTGATTTTTTTTTTAAATTTAGAATTTTCATCTCTGTACAACACTGTATAAGTATACAAATTTTCATAGCAATTGGTTTATAAATTAAAAAAAAAAGTTTTTCATGGTCCATTGTCGTCTTAAGGATGGGTGATTAGCTAAGGCACGGATATTCTACGTCACACTATTATGCGTCACACCTAGCAACTCTTTACATCAAAAAGATTGATACGATTCTGAAAACTGCTATGATGCCGCACTAACGCCTAAATGGTGTGAGGTC
>OU015498.1:20425096-20545096 GCA_907164885.2 Dolomedes plantarius
TCCGGTTTATTGGATCTTGCAACGTCTCTTTAAACCTTCATTATATCGAGATATATTTATAATTTGACCAAAGAATGCAGATACAATCGCCTTGTTTCAAAACTGTCCGGTTTATTGGATCTTGCAACGTCTCTTTAAATCTTCATTATATCGAGATATATTTATAATTAGACCAAAGAATGCAGATACAATCGCCTTGTTTCAAAACTGTCCGGTTTATTGGATCTTGCAACGTCTCTTTAAACCTTCATTATATCAAGATATATTTATAATTAGACCAAAGAATGCAGATACAATCGCCTTGTTTCAAAACTGTCCGGTTTATTGGATCTTGCAACGTCTCTTTAAATCTTCATTATATCGAGATATATTTATAATTTGACCAAAGAATGCAGATACAATCGCCTTGTTTCAAAACTGTCCGGTTTATTGGATCTTGCAACGTCTCTTTAAACCTTCATTATATCGAGATATATTTATAATTTGACCAAAGAATGCAGATACAATCGCCTTGTTTCAAAACTGTCCGGTTTATTGGATCTTGCAACGTCTCTTTAAACCTTCATTATATCGAGATATATTTATAATTTGACCAAAGAATGCAGATACAATCGCCTTGTTTCAAAACTGTCCGGTTTATTGGATCTTGCAACGTCTCTTTAAACCTTCATTATATCGAGATATATTTATAATTTGACCAAAGAATGCAGATACAATCGCCTTGTTTCAAAACTGTCCGGTTTATTGGATCTTGCAACGTCTCTTTAAACCTTCATTATATCGAGATATATTTATAATTAGACCAAAGAATGCAGATACAATCGCCTTGTTTCAAAACTGTCCGGTTTATTGGATCTTGCAACGTCTCTTTAAATCTTCATTATATCGAGATATATTTATAATTAGACCAAAGAATGCAGATACAATCGCCTTGTTTCAATTTGTTCGGTTTATTGGATCTTGCAACGTCTCTTTAAACCTTCATTATTTCTTTTGTAATAAACTTTTCTTTTCAAATTGAAAATAATAATTCTGCGTTTTATGACAAGATATAAAATATTGATAATATCGAGAAATATTTATAATTAGACCAAAGAATGCAAATACAATCGCCTCGTTTCAAAACTGTCCGGTTTATTGGATCTTGCAACGTCTCTTTAAACCTTCATTATATCGAGATATATTTATAATTAGACCAAAGAATGCAGATACAATCGCCTTGTTTCAAAACTGTCCGGTTTATTGGATCTTGCAACGTCTCTTTAAACCTTCATTATATCGAGATATATTTATAATTAGACCAAAGAATGCAGATACAATCGCCTTGTTTCAAAACTGTCCGGTTTATTGGATCTTGCAACGTCTCTTTAAACCTTCATTATATCAAGATATATTTATAATTAGACCAAAGAATGCAGATACAATCGCCTTGTTTCAAAACTGTCCGGTTTATTGGATCTTGCAACGTCTCTTTAAACCTTCATTATATCGAGATATATTTATAATTTGACCAAAGAATGCAGATACAATCGCCTTGTTTCAAAACTGTCCGGTTTATTGGATCTTGCAACGTCTCTTTAAACCTTCATTATATCGAGATATATTTATAATTTGACCAAAGAATGCAGATACAATCGCCTTGTTTCAAAACTGTCCGGTTTATTGGATCTTGCAACGTCTCTTTAAACCTTCATTATATCGAGATATATTTATAATTTGACCAAAGAATGCAGATACAATCGCCTTGTTTCAAAACTGTCCGGTTTATTGGATCTTGCAACGTCTCTTTAAACCTTCATTATATCGAGATATATTTATAATTTGACCAAAGAATGCAGATACAATCGCCTTGTTTCAAAACTGTCCGGTTTATTGGATCTTGCAACGTCTCTTTAAATCTTCATTATATCGAGATATATTTATAATTAGACCAAAGAATGCAGATACAATCGCCTTGTTTCAAAACTGTCCGGTTTATTGGATCTTGCAACGTCTCTTTAAACCTTCATTATATCAAGATATATTTATAATTAGACCAAAGAATGCAGATACAATCGCCTTGTTTCAAAACTGTCCGGTTTATTGGATCTTGCAACGTCTCTTTAAACCTTCATTATATCGAGATATATTTATAATTAGACCAAAGAATGCAGATACAATCGCCTTGTTTCAAAACTGTCCGGTTTATTGGATCTTGCAACGTCTCTTTAAACCTTCATTATATCGAGATATATTTATAATTTGACCAAAGAATGCAGATACAATCGCCTTGTTTCAAAACTGTCCGGTTTATTGGATCTTGCAACGTCTCTTTAAACCTTCATTATATCGAGATATATTTATAATTTGACCAAAGAATGCAGATACAATCGCCTTGTTTCAAAACTGTCCGGTTTATTGGATCTTGCAACGTCTCTTTAAACCTTCATTATATCGAGATATATTTATAATTTGACCAAAGAATGCAGATACAATCGCCTTGTTTCAAAACTGTCCGGTTTATTGGATCTTGCAACGTCTCTTTAAATCTTCATTATATCGAGATATATTTATAATTAGACCAAAGAATGCAGATACAATCGCCTTGTTTCAATTTGTTCGGTTTATTGGATCTTGCAACGTCTCTTTAAACCTTCATTATTTCTTTTGTAATAAACTTTTCTTTTCAAATTGAAAATAATAATTCTGCGTTTTATGACAAGATATAAAATATTGATAATATCGAGAAATATTTATAATTAGACCAAAGAATGCAAATACAATCGCCTCGTTTCAAAACTGTCCGGTTTATTGGATCTTGCAACGTCTCTTTAAACCTTCATTATATCGAGATATATTTATAATTAGACCAAAGAATGCAGATACAATCGCCTTGTTTCAAAACTGTCCGGTTTATTGGATCTTGCAACGTCTCTTTAAACCTTCATTATATCGAGATATATTTATAATTAGACCAAAGAATGCAGATACAATCGCCTTGTTTCAAAACTGTCCGGTTTATTGGATCTTGCAACGTCTCTTTAAACCTTCATTATATCAAGATATATTTATAATTAGACCAAAGAATGCAGATACAATCGCCTTGTTTCAAAACTGTCCGGTTTATTGGATCTTGCAACGTCTCTTTAAACCTTCATTATATCGAGATATATTTATAATTTGACCAAAGAATGCAGATACAATCGCCTTGTTTCAAAACTGTCCGGTTTATTGGATCTTGCAACGTCTCTTTAAACCTTCATTATATCGAGATATATTTATAATTTGACCAAAGAATGCAGATACAATCGCCTTGTTTCAAAACTGTCCGGTTTATTGGATCTTGCAACGTCTCTTTAAACCTTCATTATATCGAGATATATTTATAATTTGACCAAAGAATGCAGATACAATCGCCTTGTTTCAAAACTGTCCGGTTTATTGGATCTTGCAACGTCTCTTTAAACCTTCATTATATCGAGATATATTCATAATTTGACCAAAGAATGCAGATACAATCGCCTTGTTTCAAAACTGTCCGGTTTATTGGATCTTGCAACGTCTCTTTAAACCTTCATTATATCGAGATATATTTATAATTAGACCAAAGAATGCAGATACAATCGCCTTGTTTCAAAACTGTCCGGTTTATTGGATCTTGCAACGTCTCTTTAAACCTTCATTATATCGAGATATATTTATAATTCGACCAAAGAATGCAGATACAATCGCCTTGTTTCAAAACTGTCCGGTTTATTGGATCTTGCAACGTCTCTTTAAACCTTCATTATATCGAGATATATTTATAATTAGACCAAAGAATGCAGATACAATCGCCTTGTTTCAAAACTGTCCGGTTTATTGGATCTTGCAACGTCTCTTTAAATCTTCATTATATCGAGATATATTTATAATTAGACCAAAGAATGCAGATACAATCGCCTTGTTTCAAAACTGTCCGGTTTATTGGATCTTGCAACGTCTCTTTAAACCTTCATTATATCGAGATATATTTATAATTCGACCAAAGAATGCAGATACAATCGCCTTGTTTCAAAACTGTCCGGTTTATTGGATCTTGCAACGTCTCTTTAAACCTTCATTATATCGAGATATATTTATAATTAGACCAAAGAATGCAGATACAATCGCCTTGTTTCAAAACTGTCCGGTTTATTGGATCTTGCAACGTCTCTTTAAACCTTCATTATATCGAGATATATTTATAATTAGACCAAAGAATGCAGATACAATCGCCTTGTTTCAAAACTGTCCGGTTTATTGGATCTTGCAACGTCTCTTTAAATCTTCATTATATCGAGATATATTTATAATTAGACCAAAGAATGCAGATACAATCGCCTTGTTTCAAAACTGTCCGGTTTATTGGATCTTGCAACGTCTCTTTAAACCTTCATTATATAGAGATATATTTATAATTAGACCAAAGAATGCAGATACAATCGCCTTGTTTCAAAACTGTCCGGTTTATTGGATCTTGCAACGTCTCTTTAAACCTTCATTATTTCTTTTGTAATAAACTTTTCTTTTCAAATTGAAAATAATAATTCTGCGTTTTATGACAAGATATAAAATATTGATAATATCGAGATATATTTATAATTAGACCAAAGAATGCAAATACAATCGCCTTGTTTCAAAACTGTCCGGTTTATTGGATCTTGCAACGTCTCTTTAAACCTTCATTATATCGAGATATATTTATAATTAGACCAAAGAATGCAGATACAATCGCCTTGTTTCAAAACTGTCCGGTTTATTGGATCTTGCAACGTCTCTTTAAACCTTCATTATATCGAGATATATTTATAATTAGACCAAAGAATGCAGATACAATCGCCTTGTTTCAAAACTGTCCGGTTTATTGGATCTTGCAACGTCTCTTTAAACCTTCATTATATCGAGATATATTTATAATTAGACCAAAGAATGCAGATACAATCGCCTTGTTTCAAAACTGTCCGGTTTATTGGATCTTGCAACGTCTCTTTAAACCTTCATTATATCGAGATATATTTATAATTTGACCAAAGAATGCAGATACAATCGCCTTGTTTCAAAACTGTCCGGTTTATTGGATCTTGCAACGTCTCTTTAAACCTTCATTATATCGAGATATATTTATAATTTGACCAAAGAATGCAGATACAATCGCCTTGTTTCAAAACTGTCCGGTTTATTGGATCTTGCAACGTCTCTTTAAACCTTCATTATTTCTTTTGTAATAAACTTTTCTTTTCAAATTGAAAATAATAATTCTGCGTTTTATGACAAGATATAAAATATTGATAATATCGAGATATATTTATAATTAGACCAAAGAATGCAAATACAATCGCCTTGTTTCAAAACTATCCGGTTTATTGGATCTTGCAACGTCTCTTTAAACCTTCATTATATCGAGATATATTTATAATTAGACCAAAGAATGCAGATACAATCGCCTTGTTTCAAAACTGTCCGGTTTATTGGATCTTGCAACGTCTCTTTAAACCTTCATTATATCGAGATATATTTATAATTAGACCAAAGAATGCAGATACAATCGCCTTGTTTCAAAACTGTCCGGTTTATTGGATCTTGCAACGTCACTTTAAACCTTCATTATTTCTTTTGTAATGAACTTTTCTTTTCAAATTGAAAATAATAATTCTGCGTTTTATGACAAGTTATAAAATGTTGATAATATCGAGATATATTTATAATTAGACCAAAGATTGCAGATACAATCGCCTTGTTTCAAAACTGTCCGGTTTATTGGATCGAAGGACAACTTGCGAATGGATTCCTATTACGTCAAAAAACCTAAAAGACAATGACATTGTCCATCTTCGGGATATGCGGGATGCCGTGAAATAGCTGCACATTGGATCGAGTACATCAACCCCTGCTTTTGTCGTATTGTAATCCAGTATAATCGCTGGATTACCACGGTTGAATCACGACTAACAACGAATGGAAAGGAATACAAGGGTCAGAAAATCACAACTGCATTAGAAAGGGTGTAGTTATAAATATAAACTGCTTGGAACATTCAAACCTTACATGTAAAAACAAACCATTCAAAATAAGAAAAATGTTCCACTTTTGTACACGGACACACGCTGAAGGGTTAAATGACTCGAGATGGACTGACGGAAAATTTGTAAATACGTACGTTACAGGATGAATATAAATTGGTTGTTATCCTTTTATTTGTAATTTTATAGGAATAACGGAGTTGGACATTGAAACTTCTATTATTATAAGCACCTTTCCATGATGTCGCTTTTAAAAGAATAGCAATAAACCATAGTAATTTAAATAGTTGTTCCGTACGGAAAAATGTTAAGTCTGAAAAATAAACTTAAATCAAAATGTAGGAAATTTATAAACTATGCAGAGATTCCATAAACCGGTTCCATAGGAAAAAAGGAAAAAGCTGAAATCTTTGAAATAAATGGAAAAAATAAGCATTCTAATACCGATGATTCGTGGAAAAAATTTCATTTATGCATATAAATAAACGTAAAATAAACGATAAGTAATAATTAAATAAATACTAAGTTATAATAAAGATGTTAAGCACAATATCTTAATTGAATATAATAACTCGTATATTTTTCATTTGCATGAAATATAAGTAGTAATAAAGTTATCACTCAGAAAATCTGAAATAAATTATATTATTGCTTTCCTAATTCTAGAATGTTTTCAAAGATCATCATGCTTTCAATTGCATATTATTGTCTAATTAAATATATCTCAATAATAGAAGTAATCAAGCTACCTTCCTAATTAGAGTTATTCCAATTTCCTTTAATGAACGTCTGTTACAAATTAATTAACTTGAAAGCTTTTAACCGTAATTTATCTGGTGTTTCCTTTTTATTCTTTGATAAATTTCCTTTTGCCAATTACTTTCGTAATAGCAGAAATAATACAGCTGCGAAAATTTAAAAAAAAAAAAGAAAAAAAAATTAAAGGGACAAAGAACCTTCAACCTCCAATTTTTTAATTTTCAATTTTTAACTTTTATAATGAGAATAATTAATATTCTTTTCTACTACACTGAAGACACTACACTGACTATACTTTCTCTATACAAAGAGAGAATATTTAATATTACTTTTGATATTACTTTTGATTTAATATTACTTTTGATTTACACATGAGAATATTTAATATTACTTTTTACTTCATTGAATAGACTTAGAATTCACAAATAAGTATTTGTGGTCAGAATAATGCCTGTTTATCAAAAAATTCTTCAAAAATTCTAGAATTTCCCAAAATGCTCCATGCTCACTCCTTTTCTTCCGATTTTTTCCAAATTTCTTGGAAAGTGTTTGTCAAGTTTGGAAGTGTTTGACACTGACTATACTTTTCTACTACACTGACCCTTCGAGTTCAAAATAAGAATATTTTTACAGAATAATATCTGTTTTCAAAAAATTTTTTCAAAAATGCCACCTAGCATTTTTGAAAAATTATTCAAAAGTTTCCGTGTGCATTTCACGTCCCCTAAATCCCTTATATTTTTTAATATTAGTTTACCACATAAATGTAAATATAATTGTGCACTGAAATTTTTTAGTATGAATCTATAGGCCACAGATAATTTTTTCTTTGATCTGCCTGTCATTTTCTTATTGTTTTCTTATTGTTCTATAAATTTGAAAAATATTTTTAGGTTTCAAAGAATGAAGCACAATTTTGTGACAAACACTTCCAAACTTGACAAACACTTTCCGAGAAATTTGGAAAAAATCGGAAAAAAAAGAGTGCGCATGGAGCATTTTGGGAAATTCTACAATTTTTGAAGAATTTTTTGATAAATAGGCATTATTCTGACCACAAATACTTATTTGTGAATTCCAAGTCTATTCAATGAAGTAAAAAGTAATATTAAATATTCTCATATGTAAATCAACAGTAATATCAAAAGTAATATTAAACATTCTCTCTTTGTATAGAGAATAAAATATTGAAAATTTAAAAAAAAACGAGGTTGGGAGTCCTTTGTCCTGTTAACCTTTAGCTTACGGGGCTCATTTTTCCGATTCCCTCTTTGGAGAGGGAAATTTCATACCCCCTTTGTAAAAACGGAAATTAAGGGGGTTATATATATACATATAGTATATGTGTGTGTTGTTGTTACTAATGCCTCCTGGTTGAAGGTTCCATTCACCTGGTCCTACTGCGCTAATGGGCTGAAAGGGGCGGCTCGTGTTTCGAATTAGCACCACAAGGGTCGGAGTCCGATTTCACTAAATGACCGGTCTCGCAATTTTGAACCGAGTCAATTGACGAGACCGGAACACTTGACCCCGCACCTCCACAGGTAAATTTGAGAACTTGGAGGACATTAAAGCCACGGCCTATTTTACGTGCCCCGGCCACCATTAGTGAGGGCGGCGGTGGATTTGCAGCGACGAGCACCGAACCAGGGACGTTCAGATCTGTGAATGGAGCAGCAGATCTGTGACCCGCTGCTCTTGCCGACTGGGACACTCTCTCTCTCTCTCTCTCTCTCTCTCTCTCTCTCTCTCTCTCTATATATATATATATATATATATATATATATATATATATATATATATATATATATGTATATATATACATATATGTGTATATATAAATATATATATATATATACATATATCTATCTATCTATATATATATATATATATATATATATATATATATATATATATATATATATATATATATATATATATATATATATATATATATACAAAAGTTAGAAATAATATATTAAATAACTGTACTCAATTAAAATACCATCAGGCGCTATGCTGCACTACATTAGTATTTCAAATATTTCTATCATTAAAAAAAGTGTGAATCAGAAAACTAGTGGAATGCAAATCCAGGGAAACTACATCCAAATCCTGAAACTGAAGTTTCGAATGGCTGGGGGGAGTTGTGACCCCCCTACTCCAGTTAAACTAGTTTTGTGCCGCGGCAACACTCCCGGAAGCCCGAAACCTCAGTGCGACCTAGACTTTCGTCAAATATTATTAAAAAGTAAATCAATAATCAAAACAACATTTAAAACATCAAATCTCATAAAACCCATTTAAACACATTGTGTAAATTTCAACTATTACATGTAAAATTATAACCAACCTACTGTGTTTCTCACATACCTGTATATTGCTACAATGTAAGGATGTTCCTTATTCAAATATCTTTTATACTGTATCCCAATCTCAAATAATTAACATACCGTTACGGTTAAAGAAAACGGTGTTTATATTCGGTTTTACTGATATTTAAAAATTTTTTTATATTAGACATTAAAAAAGACTTAGGGAAACCCATCTCTAAAGCAAAATTTATAAATTGTTTAATTTTAAAATCCATATCGATATTATTAGTATTGAGACGTTTACATCTTGTTAAAAAATTAGTGATTACATTTCTTTTGATGTTTAGGTGTATGCATGTTGTCCATGACATAATACGATTTGGTTTAAAACTATAGTCATCTCGTTTATCATACATTTTTGTAATTATTGAGCCATTGCTAACTATAATACTTAAATCTAAAAAGTTCAAAAAACCTTCCTTATTGCACGAAGTTTCAATTAAATTTAAATTACTAGGGTAAAAACTAAAGTCCAATCCTGTGTTATTTACGAAGCATACTAAAATGTCATCAACATACCTAAAAAACTTAACTTCATTTCATAAACTTGTACCTGTTTCGTAATAATGTAAATAGATATCTGCAAGAATTGAAGAGCATCCCCCTCCCATAGGGATCCCATGTATCTGCTTATATATATCTCTTCCATTGTGTAAATAAGTTTCTTTTAAAACAAGTTGTAACAAAGATTTATATCGGTTATAAGTAATAAACTCTTGTATATCGTATCGTTCATATAGATTTAAAATGATATTATGTAAGTCATCTAAGTTAATAGAGTTAAATAAATCCGAAAAGTCATAACTAGAAATTCCCACAATATCCTCCATGTAACTAATACTTTTTACCACTTCATCACTATTATTAACAATATATGTGCCTTCTTTTTTAGTTTAACCGGAGTAGGGGGGTCACAACTCCCCCCAGCCATTCGAAACTTCAGTTTCAGGATTTGGATGTAGTTTCCCTGGATTTGCATTCCACTAGTTTTCTGATTCACACTTTTTTTAATGATATATATATATATATATACATATATATATATATATACATATATATATATATATATACATATATATATATACATATATATATATATATATATATATATATATATATATATATATATATATATATATATATATATATATATATATATTTATATACATATATATACATATACATACATATATTTATAGATATATATATATATATATATAAATATATATATATATATATATATATATATATATATATATATATATATATATACATACATATATATATATGTATGTATATGTATATATATATATATATATATATAAATATATATATATATTTATATACATATATATATATATATACATATACATACATATATTTATAGATATATATATATAAATATATATATATATATATATATATATATATATATATATATATATATATATATATATATATATACATATACATACATATATTTATAGATATATATATATATATAAATATATATATATATATATATAGATATATATATATATAAATATATATATATATATATATATATATATATATATATATATATATATATATATATATATATATATATATATATATATATATATATATATATATATTCATTCTTGGGTCCGTATTTTTGGATGGTACATGCAATACCACCCCGTAAGTAAAAGGTTAAAAAGCTACAATTGTTATACAAAATGCACCAGAATAAACTTTAGTTTTGTTTTATAAACATTTGTTGCTTTTTAAGGTGGAAAACTTTTTCTTGCTCACCTTATCACCTCCAGTATTTTATACATCGTTCTGAGACTGCGAAAAGAAAAATTGTCGCGAAAAATTATTTTCTTCCTCCAAAATTGGAGGATTTCACTCCATTTAGGAACTCGGCGAAAGAAGTTCTGCACCATCTCCGCTAAACACATTTGATCCCGTGGGGAGGATGGGGGGAGGGGGGTAACTGGCTTCATGCTGATCCAGTTCCCCGAAACTTTACTTTTATTTCAAAACTCGAGTCACTTTTACGAACTTTCTGAACTATAAAACGCGCCTAAAAGGGGAGAAAAAAGTTTCTGAGCTGAATTTTCAAATGTGGCTCTTTTTGAGTATGAAATGGAGGGAGAAAAAAAAAAAAAAACAGTGAAAGAGCGGTCTCCCCGGCAACGCATTAATGTTGTAGAATCGTTATGTGTTTTAAATCTCAATCAGGTAAAACGTCGGATGGTTTTTGATTTAGAGAAGATGCGGATAAGTTTTGGTGTAATTTGAACACGAGAAATATTATTTTTTTTATAAGTGACGTATTAGTGTTTTTTAACACAGGCGTTAGAGAGCATATAACTTTCGTACTAATGTATTGAGGATTTTTTTCTTTTTTAATTTTTCAACGATCTTAGTTCAGATCCGAGACTCGCATTTTCTCCTCTCCAGACGAATCTTGTATACTAGAAGGTAACCCGTCATTTTGACGTCATAATACTAATAATGACGTCATAATGGAAAAAGTATATGAAAGTTAAAAAATATCCCGAATTATCTAACAATATTGCATTTAATCCACACCTTGTAAAAGTAAACCCTTTCATTATTTTCTTATTTATTTAGTTTTTCATGCGATTGGAGTAGTAGACTGCCATCCAACCCGTCATTTTGACGTCATAATACTAATAATGACGTCGTAATGGAAAAAGTATATGAAAGTTAAAAAATATCCCGAATTATCTAACAATATTGCATTTAATCCACACCTTGTAAAAGTAAACCCTTTCATTATTTTTTTATTTATTTAGTTTTTCATGCGATTGGAGTAGTACACTGCCATCCAACCCATCCTTTTGACGTCATAATACTAA
Organism: Dolomedes plantarius; assembly: GCA_907164885.2. NCBI lineage: Eukaryota > Metazoa > Arthropoda > Arachnida > Araneae > Dolomedidae > Dolomedes > Dolomedes plantarius. Next base: position 20,437,124 of record OU015498.1, read on the forward strand.
TAATGACGTCATAATGGAAAAAGTATATGAAAGTTAAAAAATATCCCGAATTATCTAACAATATTGCATTTAATCCACACCTTGTAAAAGCAAACCCTTTCATTATTTTTTATTTATTTAGTTTTTCATGCGATTGGAGTAGTAGACTGCCATCCAGTTTTTTACAGCTCACTGCGCGATATGAATACTTGAGCTACTTGATTCATTCACATTCAAGTTTGTTTACTTTCAGAATTCATCGCAAAAGTAAACAGATTTTTAAAAACTGTTAAATATACAGCTAAAAGCATCCAATTTTTTTTCTAGTTCTGAATGTTTTATAGAAAAATAGGGTGAACAAACGTGATTTGATGGCGAAGATATTAGTTTTTAGGTAAGAAAAAATTCTGATCCACATCTGAAATTGAAATTAAGCATAACCGGCCGTTTGTTTACTGAGGGCTTCAATTGAAAGATGAGTACAGCCCGGAAGTGTTATACAGAGACAACGGCTATTATATATATAATAAGGCAGAAACAGGAAATGTGTCGTGTGTGTATGTGTGTATGTGAGTCACAAAAACTCAAGAACCGTGACCTCTACCTTGATGAAATTTACACGGTTTAATGTGCTTGGAAAATCAGGATTAATGTGACTATTTTCATCCCGCTAGGACGTTCCATTCCCGAATTATGTTAGAACAAGTTTGCGCGGTATCAACGGATCTTTTTGTTCAAAGCCTTTGTAACATTTCATTGTTGCCAATTAAATTATAACATTTGCGTAAAAATAAATAGATAGGCATTAATAACGTGATATATTCATATATTGCCGCATGCAAGAATGAAATTGATATATTATTTTCATATACGTGGCAACGCCGAAATATTTCTTTTTAAAAATGAAAATATAAAGAAAGTCATTCATATTCAATGAATGTGTTCTCAATCAATTTCATGCATTAAAACTATCCCAAGCTACCTGTTCAAACTCAAATATACTGAAGGACACGTTCACTTAGCTAGAAACACGTGCGTTTAGTAGCACGTTTTTAGAGACGCTGGATTGTAGGGAGGAATGCTGTGAAGAATAGGATTAGTTATACGAGAGAAACTATTGTAAAATTTAAAAGCCAGACTTTTAATTGCTGGAAGACAAGGTTTATATAACTGAAGGGACATTGAAACGTAGCAGACGGTTTAGTTTTGAGAAAGAATTACAATCATGAAATTCGTGTATATTCTAATTAAGAAAGTCTGAAAGTGGCATTGAAACGTAGCAGACGGTTTAGTTTTGAGAAAGAATTCCGAGCATGAAATATGTGTATATACTTTTTCTATAATAATTATCAGATTTGCCGTGTTTTAATATTGAATGTGTTCTCAATCCATTCAAACATTATTGATTGTTTTTCTATAATAATAAAACCATTCAAATATTTTTTTCTAGCTGTAAATTAATTCTTTAAAATGCCCAAAAAGAGGAGAGCAAATTTTAATCCTGCAGAAACAAGGGCAAAATGTCAAAGATTGTTGAGAAATGAGCAGTGTGATGAAAAATAATCACAAGCTAAAAAGAACTTTTTATATACCATTTTTAAATTGAATCATATAAACTGTTGAATCATATAAACTTGACAATTCTATGTATTAATAAATACTTAAAAAAATTTTTTTTGATGAATTATCGCATCAACTTGAAAGAAAATGAAGTTACTTGGAAGTTAACTTGCATTTAACTTTTCGTTCCTGTCCTAGCCGATAGATGGCTTCACCAGTCTACAAAACAAAATTAACTGAAAATGAATTCAAAACTGCTTTAAGATGGTTAAAAGTGAAAATAATGCATTGTCATCGTGTTCTGATGTATTCTAAAAGTTCAAAATGTCTAGCTAGTCGGGAAGTTAGTTGAAAATCGATTGCAAGATTTGTACTGGACAAACAAACACACAAACAAGAAAGCAAGTTTATAAAAACATGGTAAAAATCAGAAGAGCACGAGTGGGAATGTCTAGAGCAAGGAATCAATCAGAATTATACATTGTCGCAGATGACAAAAGAGGAAATAAAAATGTTGTGTACTGGCAAGCATTAAAATAACAACAAATTAATTAATAAATGAATTTTTTATTACTGAAAAAATGAAATTAATTTGTTTGAGAGTTGTTATAACTTTAGAACATCATAACATGAGGATAATCATTGAAAAAAAAATAATAACAGAAATTGAATCCCGAGTGGAGCCGGGTAATAAATCTACTAGTATCTGATAAACTAAGCTACCCCTGCAATGTAAGGAAGTCAGCTTGGTATATACAATGATTTCCGCTTATAAGAATCACGTTTGTTATGACTGTTTTTGATTCTTTTAAGCGGTTGATTCTTATAGCCGAAATTTAGGTTTTTGGACAGGCACACACACCTATATATACATATATGAGATAATTTACCATAATATACTCTGGAATATATAAGGACTCTGGAAAGCTGTTCAGGATTAATGGGATAGAATACCTCTTCTGACACTTCAAAAGGCATTATTATCCTGGAAATTGCGGTGTCGAAAAATAGTTCAGAATAAGGGATGTCAAATAGAACATTTAAAACACAAGAATTTTATGTAATTTAGTTTTGTGAATACAATATACATCGTCTAAAAAATGTGTGAACAGCCTCTGTATACATATATTAGATAATTTATTATAAAATACTCTTTAATTTACGTTAATTATCTTTTATTAAAATTATTTTTTATAATTTTTAAAATGCAACTTCATTTCTAGACCTATAAGTAGATACACATGATTATAGTAAGAGAAGAAAAAAAATCCAATATTTGTTACAACATAGTTGCTTAACAGCTTAACATTTCAACTACAGGAAGGGTGCAAGAAAAAGTTTTCTATGGTAGTTTGACGTAATGAAGTTTTCGGGAGGCTGTTTATACCTCTTTCAATACCAATAGTTTCAGACTACCATCTAGCTTACGTTTCACGGTTTGATAACATGCTGAATCTAATACTGTCACGTTCTTCTAAGTGATAGAGGTCACTTCCCCGAAGATTTATATGTTTCAGGGTTCAGAAAGCCGCAACCAGGATGTGGGAGGTGGTTAAAAAGACTCCCTGTCTTTGTTTGTCAGTGGAGAAAAGTGAAATCGGATCCGCACGGTTAGGATGCCCCTGGGTCAAGCTAATAGGGCAGTGTTTAGCTAAAGCGTTTAAATTGAAACTATTATGTTATGTCTAACAAAGAAAGGGGTGCATTTTACGACTGTATTCCATCCCATCTTATCACTCTTTCTTTTAAAAAGAATAAAGAAATAACTTCGTACCTTTTGAGGGTTTAAGTGGCTTTTATGGAAAAATGAAAGGAAAGCGAAGAGTGTAAACTGATTCTTAAAACCGGTGGATTGATTCTTTAAAGCGAAAATTTTAACATGGAAATAATACATTTGTTTTTGTTTTTACGATATTGATTCTTATAAACGGTTGATTCTTATAACCACTGATCACTGTAAGCGGTGGTTACTGTATTTAAAATCTCGAATAGTTATTTTATTTCTATCTTCTTATTTTTCGTTAGCCCTAAGTTGTTGTTTTTTGTTATCACTTTCACACATTACCGTTTTTCCCTTTTTCAATTTCACTAAAATTTCCATCAAAACAAGTAAAACAGCAATGCACTGGCGACGTTTAACGAGGGAAGAGAAAATAACAAATTTAATCGGTTATATCATGGTGCGTTATCACTTTTTCCTTATTTCACTTAATTTTATTTATAGTTACAAATGATAAGAAACCACAAGCATTTTTTTTAATAATCTATCCGAAGACCAGGGGATCTGTTGGGATATTAATAGATTTCCTCGCTACTCTCTACTTTTATAAAACACCAGAAGGGCCAATTAACAATCTGTAATTAATGAACTCAGTTATCTTTCGGTATATTTTCGTGCGTAATCTTTTTTCGGCGGAATAAATTCTGGCGAATTTCCTTTGTTTCTTATCGACCAGGCTTATGTAACCAGAAACCAATGTAAGTATTTGATACAACCAAACTAATTTTCTTTTTCAACTCTGCCGAAGTATAAAAATGGTGGAGGAACAGGACACTGTTCTTAGAATCATTGCTAAAAAAAATAAAACGTCAGTTTTTTAGCTTTAATAAATTGCTTTTCCCTTCGCTACTATTTTAATAGAACGCCCCTTTAAAAGCGTTCTTGCATGAAATGTTCTTGCCTCCCTCGAGAATATACGGTAAAAAAATTAGTTTTTAAAATTAAAAAACAAAATCGAGAAACCATTGTAAAGTCATTTTCTCTAAAAATTCTATAATTAATGTCTTTTTAAAAATTCCCTATTTTAAGTATTGTCTTTGTGATTTAAAATTTTCTTTTAAATAGTATTTTTCCAACTATAATAATCACTGTATTTTGTTTAACCTTCTTTTTTGCAGTCGGAAATCAACAAGTCCAGGGGTCCTGTCATGGTAGAGACTACATGGGCTTTTTAGCTAAATATTTTACTGTTGTTGTTAATAATGAATACCACAATTCGTTGTCACGTATAACAGGAAAGACTTTTTTCTAAACTCTGATAAAATGCCTTTTCCTTTCTGAGGTGCAGAATAAAAACATGGTAAAAAAATCAGAAGAGCACGAGTGGGAATGTCTAGAGCAAGGAATCAATCAGAATTATACATTGTCGCAGATGACAAAAGAGGAACAAAAAAATGTTGTGTACTGGCAAGTATTAAAATAACAACAAATTAGTTAATAAATGAATTTTTTATTACTGAAAAAATGAAATTAATTTGTTTGAGAGTTGTTATAACTTTAGAACATCATTACATGAGGCTAATCATTGAAAAAAATAAATGAATAAATGAATTATATTATATACAGTGGAATCTCGATCTATCGTTTTTCAAGGGACCGATTGGAATGAACGATAAATGCGGGAAAACGATAGATGCGGAAACATAACAAAGCAATACGTTCGTTGGGACTGGATAAAATGAACGACACATACGGAAACATAACAAAGCAATACGATCGTTGGGACTGGATAAAATGAACGATACATACGGAAAAACGATGGATCGAGATTCCACTGTATATATATATATATATATAAATATATATATATATATATATATATATATATATATATATATATATATATATATATATATATATAATATAAATTTAATTTGTCCGATTTATAGTGGACTTTTTGTAGTTTTTAGAGTAAAACGCTTTAGACTTACACCACTTGACTTTCTGACTTATACAACTTTGCCTTTCACCACCTCACACACACACACACACATATATATATATATATATATATATATATATATATATATATATATATATATATATATATATATATATATATATATATATATATATGTGTTTATTTGTTTGTTTGTTTATAAATATAGATGGACCTAAAACAAAATTAGTACAGAAAAATTATAAAATTTAGACAACACATGTTGAATAGTCTAAGAAATCTTTTTCAAGTTACATTTAGAATCTAATTATGCATATGAGGGAATTTATAACAACATCTCTTAACAAAATAGGCTTATAACGCAGGTAAGACAGTTTTCGACATCTAAAAACTTTATTTTATCATAATGAGCATTATTATTGTGAAAAAAGTTTATATTAATATATAATAATACATAACTATATAGTTAATATAGAATTATTCAAGACTCAAAATGTTTTAATCAAAACGTTCTTTTGGAAGCGTTTTGGAAGAATGACATGTTCTTGCTTCTCTTGAGATTGCATTTTTTATCTGAAAGATTACATCTCATTATCGGAATATTTGCATTACTGTGCACGTTATTGTTGCTTCTAATGTCCACTAGCCGGAAGTTCGAGACCAGGTCCATTTAGGCTTCGGACTGATGCGTGAGGCTCCAGTTTATATAACACCACAAGGGTCGAAGTCCGTTTTAGATAGTTGCCACCCCCATTTTGACCAAACATCCCCGACAGTTGGGGGAATGGAACTTTCTCCCACCCTCTCTGACCTCATAGAGGAACTTTCCGATCCCTCTAAGTATTCAACGTGCCCCTATCCGGCCTAGACACGGAGGTATTTAATAGCGCACGTCGGGATTCGATCCGAGCACCGAAAGCCAGCGTGTTACCACAAGGCTACCTCGAGCCTTGTTACTGTACACAGTGCTTTTAACGTAGGATTGCGTTCCTCCATAACGGTCCTCCGGAAAGCAAAATTTCAGATGTCCTGCGTCGTGAGTTATAATTTTGGCAACGCGCCAAACCTAATCTGTATTGCTTGGGTAAGCAGTAAGCAGTTAAACAGAAAAGTACCAAAATGCGTCAAAATTTTGACTGACACACACACACACACACATATATATATATATATATATATATATATATATATATATATATATATATATATATATACATATATATATATATATATATATATATATATATATATATATATATATATATATATATATATATATATATATATATATATATAAGTCTATATATGTATATACAGTCGATTCCGGTTAATCGGACAACATCGGGACGCGATTATTTTGATCCTAATAACCGGCTGGTCAGATTACACAAACATGCTTACGCAATAAGATTTGTTTCGGTTCTTATGACTTAATATGACTTAATGTGAGACTTATTAGTGTGATTCTTAGAGAACAAATGTTTGATATCGACTGATTATTTATTTTAAGAGGGCCCTAATAATATTTTTATTTGTCCCAAAAAAAATCTCGGGGCACCCTAGAGTACCGTGGCACACCGGAAGGGAATCCCTGCTGTAATGTTAAAACATTCCACTTGAAAAAATACTCTAAATTGTCATCCGATGTACCTTGCACGTAGGAATTCGAGGACCTTAGATTCGGAACCACTGTTCAGTTTCATTTGAATGGTCCTCTTAGAAAATCGGTCTCATGGGATTTTCAAACACGTTTAAATATATTTAGTTTGAACTGTCAAAATGTATGGGGAGAAAACATTACATGCAAGGTATGATAGATTCATTTCCAATTAAAGATGAACAAAAAAAATACATATATTTCCTGTTTGGTGAACTTAAAAATCATTTCGAATAACTATTATCCATCTTTTTTAATGAATGCCCAAAAAATTTAGTTGATGTAAGAAATTTTTCTCTCTTTAAAAAGAGAATCCATATTTAACAAGAGATTAATTAACAATCATTTGTGATTAATGAAACCAACTTTTTTCTTTTAGTAATAGTTTAGAGATTTCTATATAAGTGGGAATTTCTCTGAATCGAGAATTCCTACGTTTTTGGATCAAAGTGTAGATTCTAATTTTCCCTTATTAGAAATAAGTGTTTTTATTTTAACACGAAATTCACCGACTTATTTACCGAAAAAGGCAGTTAGTAATTAATTATCGATTTATCCTAAGATGTATGTGACTTTAATTATCTTTGAAACAAATATAAATTACACGTTACGATTTTAAATTCTATGATATTTTTTATTAAATTTCTTAAATTCAGAAAAGGATCTTACTGTCATACACCCAGATTTTCAAAACGATTTTCAAAATTGCCTTTAAAATATTACTAACAATTAATGCGATCATTTAATGCTCTAAGACTCTATAATTTAATCTAAATTTTCAATTGCCCATCCTTTTCTATCCTTCCTTTGAGTCATGTAATTATAAGAATTTTTGTTTTGTTTTTTCATCGTTTATATATATATATATATATATATATATATATATATATATATATATATATATATATATATATATATATATATATATATATATATATATATATATATATATAGTGTAAGTTATATTTTCAACTTTTTTTATTTGAGGATAAAAATGTAATGTCCATGTTCAGTTTGTAGGGGAATTGCAAATAATTATTATTTTCAATATTATAATAATTATTATGAATTATAATTTGTCCAATTTATAGTGGAATTTGTGTACTTTTTAGAGTAAAACGCTTTGGACTTACACCACTTGACTTTCTGACTTATACGACTTTGCCTTTCACCGCCTCATATATATATGAAATGTCTGGAATGGACGTCTCATGAAATAGGAGCTTACATCGTGGCCGGAAAATAATAAAGTCAGCTTCAGGAATAAACGAATTTATTAAAGAATAAAGCAACACATCGTACTCGCTTCAAGTCAGTCCAGTGTCTACCTCGTGAGAGCGCCAAAATACAATTAGGTCAGAGAGGTTGCCAGAATTGGCGGAGGGAGTTAGTGTGTGGAAAAGCGAGGAATTTACGCCAAAGACAAGAAAGAGGGGTTACCAGGACAGAGATAAAGTTGAGAATGGGTGATTATAGGTGGTTAGTAATATTATCACACACACACACACACACACACACATATATATATATATATATATATATATATATATATGTGTGTGTGTGTGTGTGTGTGTGTGTTTGTTTACTTGTTTGTTTATAAATATAGATGGACCTAAAGCAAAATTAGTACAGAAAAATTACAAAATTTAGACAACACTTGTTGAATAGTCTAAGAAATATTTTTCAAGTTACATTTAGAATCTAATTATGTATATGAAGGAATTTATTACATCTCTTAACAAAATATGCTTATAACGCAGGTAAGACAGGTTTCGACATCTAAAAACTTAATTTTATCATAATCAGCATTATTATTGTGAAAAAAAAAGTTAATATTAATATAAAATTATATATAACTATAGATAGTTAATATAAAATTATTCACGACTCAAAATGTCATTTGGGCTTTGCAAAGTATGCACCGTCTAAAGTGTCGTAAAATTCTTGTGCGACAGTACTTCGATCTCAAGCGGATATCTCGTCCCGGGAATCGTTAGCCTCTCCAGATTCATCGCTGTCTCTGTCGCCAGGCTTTTATGCCGATGCCATCCTCATTAGGGGGGGAATGCTACTTGCTCATATGCTTATAATGTACGTCCGGTACGAACGGAAAAGATTTTGCAGAAGTTCAAAAGACTTTTAATGATGGCTGTTAACCGTAATTTGACTTTGTACTAATATCCATAAAAAATGTCAGTGAGGGGAAAAAGAAGACATTCTGGACTACTCTCAGATCCTTATAAAAGTAATAAGATAAATGTTCCATAACAATATTAGATACCGCTCACAAAAATGTAACATATTAAATATGAAACTATTTTCATCGATAGATGCAGAGAACAAAACTAAGCTCTCCCTCGACCCCATCTATCTATCTATCTGTCTATCTATCTATCTATATATATATATATATATATATATATATATATATGTAATATAATCATTACATCTCGTTCTTAAAATGCAACCTGAAAAGGAAAACTAGCTCAAATTTACATGGCTGGAGCTAGACTCAGCCTGAAAGAATTTAAATTTTGAAGCAGTCGGGTCGAATCATTTTATTAGGAGCGATAGTAACATACGTCCTTTCATTTCAGATGCTCGGAGCGAAGTGCAATATCACCTTTCAACATTACGCGCTAGAAGCGAGGTACATGTGGCTGTTGTTTTGAAATGTCAGCGGAATTTCGGGCTGGCGATGCGAACTCACGCCTTTCTCGGGACGTATACACGTGTAGACATGCAAAGTTTGCTATTTTATGGGAAGTTCTGTTGCTATGGGTTTTTAAAGCGTTAAAGTAATGTTACTGGGGATTGGATTTAGGAAAGGGAATTTAACTGATACAATGGAGGGCCTAGTATTTAATTTATTACATATATATATATATATATATATATATATATATATATATATATATATATATATATATATATATATATATATATATATATATATATATATATATATATATTTATATATATATATATATATATATATATATATATATATATTTATATATATATATATATATATATATATATATATATATATATATATATATATATATATATACAGGGTGTTGCAGAAAGAACGTTCTGATTTGGAACGTCAATAACAAAAATACAAAGCAAGATAGAGAAAGAAATCTTTTATACTTGAGAAAGATAAAAAAGTTATTTATTTATTTATTATTAATTATTACTTTATTATTTATTTATTTATTTATTAATTAATTTATACCTTCGGAACGTCCTTTCTGCTGCAACCTGTATATATATATATATATATATATATATATATATATATATATATATATAAGTGAAAAAGTGTTGGATGCAAGTTAAAGCTTTCAGAGTAGTAGCTTGTGAAGAATGACTAGCTTCATAGTTTAATGAACAGCACACTTTGTTGTTTTAGATCTACACATTAATATCGCTCTCCTATTTGGAGAAAAAACTCATTTTTGCATCCTGAAGGTGATTAGTAACGAGATAAATTGTGCTGGATACACATTAAGTTAAGTATATAAATTTGCAGGAACTCCAATAATAATTATTATTACGAGGATTAAAATAAATTGGTCATATATGCTACGCAGCTAAATTATTTTAAAAATGTATTATTTGCGGTAGTTCAATAAATTTTAACAAAATATTAAATATAATAGTTGAGTAATATTTTCCTGTTATCAACACTGTACGTTATATTTAATAAATGAATAACGGTATTTCATTTGTTTATATTATTGAATTTTAGTTTTAGAAATGTTGTTTTCTGCCAAAATGTTTTACGATTTGTTTGTAATTAACCCTCAGGAATCATCGTTTACGTCTGAATTCCGTAACTGAAACTGAATGATGTGGTGAGCTGCGCATCATTTGGATGATCCTACGGCTCTTGATTATTTTTTCTCACCTTCAATTTTTTTAAGGATTGTCATGTGACTTGTTGTGTCAGGCTTTCTTTAATTCACCTTCATTAAATCGGTTTTAGTTTCGACGATGAATTTCGCCAGAAAAAATTTAGCGAAATGCCACATCAGGAATTAATTTCCCCTCCACCGCACTTAACGGTTACGCCTTGCCGTGAGACCCATAAATGAGAAGTTATACTTCAAAACTAGAAGGGGTAGTTGAATCTCATTCTTGAACTATAAATAGCAAATAATATAAAAGACAATAAATAGCAAATAATCTCTCTATATAAAACAGTTCCGTAACTGACTGACTGACCGACTGACTGACAACGCACAGACCAAACCGCTGGACCTAAAGGGCTGAAATTTTGCATGGCGATTCTTCTTATAGTGTAGGGGTGCACTAAGAGAGATTTTTGGAAAATTCTTCTTAGATTTTTTTAAATTAAATTTTTAAGCTGTTTTAGTGACTTTTGTTAAGTTTGCATTTAAAATAATAATTTGAGGGTTATGAAATTTATATCACGAGAAAGATCACAAAAATTCCTTTAAAATGAAATCTTTTTCGAATCTTTACCTCTATTTTCTGATTTTTAGTGAATTTTTAAAGATTAATTTTTAGGATTTAATTTATTAAATACTGATCACGTGATTTCTTTTTCTGGTACTTTAAATATATTTATCGTCACGTGCATAACAGCTAATTAGACAAAAAAATATTTTTTTTCTTCCTAATGCGGCAGACGATTGGACATTATTTTGTCTATAAAAATATCCCTTACGATTTGTTTATAAATATATATATATATATTTTCTACATCAATTGTATATATTGATCGTCGTATTTATTATAAATATATATATATTTATTTATTTATTTTTTTGGCATTAATTGCATACATTGACCGTTGTATTTAATTTGAATGTACTCCGTAGCGAAGTGCGGGTTTTCAGCTAGTATAAATATAAAAGACAAATCGAAGTATTCAATAAACAATTATTTCGGTGTACAGTAAACTTCCTCTAATCTGGCATCCTGCGGTCCGGCACGTTGGATAACCCGGCACGACTTTCAAATAATAATAATAATAATAATAATAATAATAATAATAATAATTTATATCGATCACAAAACATCAATCATGCCTTGTTCAAATTTGTTTGCGATCGGAAGGCGCGAGGAAAAAACATTGTGCGGTACAAAGCGCATCGGCATGCGTGGAGGGGAGGCTATGAGAGAAGGAGGAAATGAGAGAGTGGGTTGAAGCAGATTTTGATGAGTCGACAGAGGAAATTCTGACAGATGAGGCTATAGCGTACTCTGAGGCATAACTGAAGACGTGCGAAAGAATTCGCGGCAAGATAAAAAAACAAGCTCCGAGTTGTAAATTATAAGTCCAGATGTTTACTAAAACTTAACAAAAACTCAATGAAACAATACAAATTGAAATTAAATTAGTACAGCAGAACAAAATGAATTTAACCGTTACAGTTTAGAAAGACTTAAGTGCAGAAGTAATTTAACAGTTACGCTCTGAGACTAGTTTAGCCTCCAACAGGAGCTTAACGTCTCGCCTGGAAGTTACATGGGGCTCTCTCGAAAAACGCAAAGTCTCTTACTATATTTTCCATCTTTTCTTTGCCGGCATCTTGGAATTCTTAGAAGTGCTCTCCCTTCCAGGGATAAACCAGGATGACAGTCTTGCTTATCGGCAAACATTTCTGCCATCTTTATTGCCGCTATAGTGTCAAACTCTCTGAGATTTTGTTATAAAAAGACAGATTTACAAGTGGTGCTGTGAGATAACGATGATTTCGTCCAGTTTTCACCCGTAGTCTTGCAGTAACCGATATGCCTGTGGATTAATTTTCCAAGCTCAGAATTTGCACATGCGTTCCTAAATCGATGGGAACACGAAAAGGAATTTCGATAAACAGCATGTGAGGCATGCAGCTGTGTGAGGGCTCTTCGTGGGTTGTGGGAACAACTCCAATTCTACGTGACGTTACAAGGCCATCATACAGAGTATTATCAATCCAACAGCCCCCAAAGACGTGGATTCACATGAAGATGGTGTAGGCGAGTCAAACGACATCACTTGGAATCAAGCAGCTGATGTCTTGTATACATTTATCAAGTTTTCTGAACGCAGCAGTTTTTTTCCGTGATGCTGAAATTATGAAACTCCACATCATACGAAATGATTTCATAAATAAACGAAGAGAGAAGACTAAAACACAAATCGACATTCAAGATTTGTTTACGATGGCTTCTACCAAGAAGAACTATGTCATGGGCTTAGATCAACCGTCTTGCTCAAATTCAAAATGATATTTTTGTAAGCCTACAGTGAACATTTTTGTTTCATAGTCAGTTATTTTACATTATTATGTAATTTTTTATTCTACTTAAGCTGTTTAAGATAAAAAAAACATGTTTTACTGTCATTTTTTGTTTAATTCACACTTTTCCCGATATTCATCCTGTAATCTGGAATATTTCGTAATCCGTATAATATTTTCGTACCCGTATATAATCCGTCTGGAATATTTCGTAATGCCTCAAGTCCCGAACGTGCCGGATTAAAGGAAGTTTACTGTAATACGAAACAGCTTGAATTCTTCACAACCTATGAATAATAAGTGATGGTAAGACTTAGACTGACTTGAGGAAATGCAAAAAACATTAAGCTGATTACAAAAAATGATCAGAATTAAAAAAAAAGGACTCTAAAAGTTAAAGAGAACTGGACATTTTCCGGAGATAACAAATACCCCCCCCCTCAAAAAAAACAAAAAAAAAACAGGAGAAACTGTGTTATAAACGTTCGAATAGCTTTTAGTTACAGGATATCTCACTTGGGGGAAATTGATAAGAAATTTAACTGTGAAAAAGAAAAGAATAACTTTTAATCAAAATTCTTTAAACACTGTCAAGTAATATTAAATAGCTGCAACTGTACTTCGAGATAATACACATACAAATGTCAAACATAATCTATGTATATAAAACAGTTCCGTAACAGACTGACTCACTGACATACAACGCACAGACCAAACCGATGGAACTAAAGGACTGAAATTTTGCATGGCGATTCTTCTTATAGTCTAGGGGGGCACTAAGAAAGATTTTTCAAAAATTCTTCTTAGATTTTTAAAATTAAATTTTTAAGCTGTTTTAGTAATTTTTTTTTTAAAGTTTGCATTTAAAATAATAATTTGAGGGTTAGAAAATTTATATCACGAGAAAGATCCTAAAAATTCCTTTAAAATTAAATCTTTTTCGAATCTTTACCCCATTTTCTGATTTTTGGTGAATTTTTAAAGATTCATTTTTAGAATTTAATTTATTAAATGCTGATTACGTGATTTCTTTTTCTGGTACTTTAAATAAATTTATCGTCACGTGCATAACTAAATAGACAAAAAAATATTTTTTTTTCTTTCTAATGCAGCAGACGATTGGATATTATCCCAAAAAAAATAAATATCCCTTACGATTTTTTTATAAATAAATATATATATATATATATATATATATATATATATATATATATATATATATTACATCAATTGTATACATTGATCATCGTATTTATTATAAATATATATATTTATTTTTTTGGCTTTAATTGCATACATTGACCGTTGAATTTAATTTGAATGTATTCCGTAGCGAAGTGCGGGTTTTCAGCTAGTTAAATACATAAAAGATTGGAGTTTAATACAATTGGTTTTAACAATATACGTGGGACGCTCCAAAGCAGACGTCTCTTCAAAATGCACTGAAGTGCCACTCAATTTGGGATAGCAAAGCCTATGCAAATTGTGTAGCGCTGCTCATCATGTATGCGCAAGTGAGGGCGCTGTGGTAACTGCATATATAGCGCGTACTGTGGTTGTTCTGAATTAGTTGTTGAAATTGCCAGTATGGGTAAACTGCCTGATTTAGACGCCTTCGATCGCGGACAAATCGTAGGTGCGCGACGCATGGGCCATTCAATTTCCGAAATCGTCAGACAGCTAGGATTTTCAAGGTCGACAGTGTTAAGAGTATACCAAGAATACATGGATGGTGGAAAAAAAACTAGCGATCGGGCAAACTGCAAAGGACAATTAGCTTGACAGTGCGTGGTGAGAGACGGCTCAGGCGTATTGTACGTAGCCAGCGAAGCCAAACATTAGTTTAAATTACCACCCAGTTTAATGACGGTGCCAGTCGTACAGTCAGTAAACGGACTGTGCAACGCTCGCTTCACCGTATGGGTTTCGGGAGCCGTCGACCTACGAGAGTACCATTGCTCTATACTCGCCATCGGGCTGCACGTCTTGTCTGAGCAAGAGAGCACACAGACTGGAGTATAGAGGACTGGAAACGAGTAGCATGGAGTGATGAGTCTCGATTCCGACTACTTAACGCCGACGGGAGGCTGAGAATATGGCGTCAGGCTCATGAAGCCATGGATCCTGCATGCCTGGCTGGAACTGTGCAAGGGCATGGTGGCTGAATCATGGTCTGGGGTGTTTTTTCGTGGCACAGTTTGGGATCTATGGTGCGTGTACCAACCTCCCTCAATGCAATTCGGTACGTAGAGTTGCTGGGTAATCACCTCCATCCGTTTATGCTGTTCTGTTATCCGCACGGTAAAAGAGTTTTCGAGCAAGACAACTCTACCTCTCACAAGTCCCGGTTGGCTACTGGCTGGTTGGATGAGCATTCCTCTGACTTCTCTGTCATGAATTGGCCACCTAGAAGCCCAGACTTGACCCACCTAGAAGCCCAGAATTCTATTGAGCATCTTTGGGATGTTTTGGAACAAGGTGGGAAAGGCCATCACACAGCACCAAAGAACCTTACTGAATTATGGACAGCTTTAGCCAATATTTGGCAAGCCATTCCCGTGGAACGTTTCCAGAAACTTGTTGAATCTATGCCTCGTCGTGTGGCAGCCTTTATCAAGGCCAGAGGAGGCCCAACTCGTTATTAGGTAGGTATCCCTAATTCAGTGGCACTTCAGTGTGTTACCTGATGTGGGTACGTTAAGAAACAGCATTCAGTTCACAGCCACAAAATTCATTATAACAAACAAGGACAGACATCTAAGACATATTTACAGTTAACTTGCTTCATCATCGTCTGATCTCTCGGTACAGAACTGGCCAATTCTCTACAGACTTCAAAGCTTCAGAGGCGGGCACAGCGCCCTCTATTACTGAAATTCTCATTGGCCATAACAGTACGTTAAGTAACTGAATTTTACATAATGAAATGAAAAAAAGCACAGAAAGATCTCCGAAGGAACCGATATAAATGGTAATAAAATTCATCTGCAAACTTAGTTTTGATATTTCATGAATGATTTTTTTGTTGTATTTCACCCGAAGAAATATAAAGAACGAGAAACTTAATTCAGATAAAAATTAAGACTAACTTTTCACCATAATGACTGTCAAGTAATATTAAAATAGTTGTAACTGTACTTCTAGCGAGTTTAGAAAAAAAAAATCAAACATAATTAGAAAAACAAAAGATTGGGTTCTAGTACAGTGGAAAAGATGAAAACGGATTTTGACCCAAAATGGCGTTTTAATGGTTGTAACGATTCAATCCATCACTCTCAATCTATATATATAGAACAGTTCCGTAACTGACTGACTGACAGATAAGGCACAGACCAAACCGCTGGACCTAAAGGGCTGAAATTTTGCATGGCGATTCTTCTTATAGTGTAGTGGTGCACTAAGAAGGATTTTTGAAAAATTCTTCTTAGATTTTTTAAATTAAATTTTTAAGCTGTTTTAGTAACTCTTTTAAGTTTGCATTAAAAATAATAATGAGAGGGTTATAAAATTTATATAACGAGAAAGATCCTAAAAATTCCTTTAAAATGAATTCTTTTTCGAATCTTTAATTCCCTTTTTATGATTTTTGGTGAATTTTTAAAGATTCATTTTTAGAATGTAATTTATTAAATGTCGATCACGTGGTTTTTTTCTTTTTGTGATACTTTAAAACTAATTTTGCGTCACGTGCATAACAAAGAAATTGACAAAAAATATTTTTTTTTTCTTGCTAATGCGGCAGACGATTGGACATTATAAAAATATTAAAATACAGTAAAAGAAATGTTCCTCAAACTGTACTATATTAACTGTACTATATTCTTTAGTAAGTCCTAATAGATTTAATTTGAATATTTACTTATTTACTACATTATTTTGCCTATAAAATTTTCCGTTACGATTTTTTTATAAATATATTTTTTCGTTTTTCTTTTGTACATCAATTGCATACATTGATCGTCGCATTTATTATAAATATATATATTTATTTATTTTTGGTATTAATTGCATATATTGACCGTTGTATTTAACTTGAATGTACTCCGTAGCGAAGTACGGGTTTTCAGCTAGTCTAAAATATAAATAAACAAAGCAGCTTGGATGATACGAGTTTAACCACTGCGCAACAAACCTAGGTCCCGATTCCTATAAATGATCTTATCAGCATTCCTGACAAAAGCCTTTTGAATATTATTTATTTTTTTCAACCCAAAAATACGCTTTATTTCCGTCGCAAACTCAATTCTGAATATTATCTCCATTAGACTGCGATTAGTTACATAATACTCGGGTATAAATAAAAAAGCCGCTCATTCTACCATCACGAGTTACGCTTTTTCTTTATTCAGTTTACTATTCTAAATAGTTATGCGGCCTGAACTATGGTATTGATGTCAGGTAGACTCTATTTATCTATACTTTCTTCCCCGAAAACAATTACGGAAAATTATACATCGCAAGGTTTTCTGCACAGACAAAAAGAAGACCTGAACACGTGCGGTTTTTTAAGTGACGTTACCATTAATAAAAGAATTCAGAAAAAAAAATATTCATTGTATATTAATGAACAATTTGAAGGTTTTCTGAGTCCCACCTTACGTATCAACTTGAGATGTGCTGTAGAACGAAGGGAAGAGAGTATTGCCCCAGTTTACGCAATCAGTATATTTGCTGCTAGTACCGTACCGAATATTTATAAAGAGCACTTGTGTATGGAAACATTGGTTATTACGAATATTTTCAAGAGTTTTGATGCTAAAGTTAAAAGACTTTATGGTTTTAGAATTTTAAAGTTGAGCATTTGTTCCTGTAATAAAAAAAAAAAAATTCAGGTAGTCTCTTCTAACGAAACTACCGCAGCGTTATAACATAGGATTACTTATCCTTGAGACTGTTTTATATATATATCTACGGAACTGTTTTATATATATCTATATATATAAAACAGTTCCGTAACTGACTGACTCACTGACTGACATACAACGCACAGACCAAATCGCTGGACCTAAAGGGCTGAAATTTTGCATGCCGATTCTTAAAAAATATTTTTGAAAAATTCTTCTTAGATTTTTTTAAATTAAAATTTTAAGCTGTTTCAGTAACTTTTTTTAAGTTTGCATTTAAAATAATAATTTGAGGGTTAGGAAATTTATATCACGAGAAAGATCCTAAAAATTCCTTTAAAATGAAATCTTTTTCGAAACTTTACCTCCATTTTCTGATTTTTGGTGAATTTTTAAAGATTGATTTTTAGAATTTAATTTATTAAATGCTGATCACGTGATTTCTTTTTCTGGTACTTTAAATAAATTGATCGTCACGTCCATAACAATAAAATAGACAAAAAAAATATTTTTCCCTTGGTAATGCGGCAGACGATTGGTCATTATCCAAAAAAATATTAAAATACAGTAAAAGATATGTTCCTATATGTTCCTCAAACTGTACTATATTAACTGTACTATATTCTTTAGATTTAATTTGAATCCCATTAGATTTAATTTGAATATTTTCTTCTACATTATTTTGTCTATAAAAATATCTCTTACGATTTTTTTATAAATATATATATATATATATATATATATATATATATATATATATTTTACATCAATTGTATACATTGATCGTCGTATTTATTATATATATACACACACACACACACACACACATATATATATATATATATATTTGGCATTAATTGCATACATTGACCGTTGTATTTAATTTGAATGTACTCCGTAGCTAAGTGCGGGTTTTCAGCTAGTATATATATATATATATATATATATATATATATATATATATATATATATATATATATATATATATATATATATATATATATATATGTCAAAATTTTGACGCATCTTGGTATTTTTCTGTTGAACTGTTTACTGCTTGCCCAAGCGATACAGACTGAGTTTGGCGCGCTGCCAAATTTATATCTCGCAATGGAGGGGGTCTGAGGGTCACCTAAAGGAAGGGCCCTAGACATAAAAGGCTGAGATTCACTCGTTCAGACCATCCTATTCAGCTTTATATCATCAGTTCAGCCTCACAGTAGACAAGAAAGTGAATTAGCTAATTTCTTTGTCACTTGGTACTATTGTAGATAATAAGAAAGAATTAATAGAAAGGTGAGATGCAAATGGCTCAAATGGTGGTTGCTGCAAAGAAACAAATATTTCCACATTACTCTTATAAAAAAATATCATGTAGTCTCTTCTCACGAAACTACCGTAGGGTTATTAACGTAGGATTACTTATCGTTGATTACCTCTTTTGTACGTATGTATTATGTATATATGTATGTATGTATTATGTATGTCAGACTCTCGTCTCCCATTCTTAAGTGGAATTGATAAACGTGAGTAATAGCGTCTTCAATGAGCCCAAAAGAAACGCAAACAGGTGTCGAACGATATACACCTTTGGAGAAGTGAGACAATAGGTAAAAGGACGCGAATCATTTAGAATGATTTGTGAAACCCATTAGCGGCGCGCTTTTACCTTGGAAAAGTCGGCAGGAAAGAAAATTCGTCATAGATGGTTCGAGAAGGCTCTGAGAAGAATGCATAAGTAAAGACGGTGCTGCGAATGGAGGGGAGAATAGATTTGGACTGTTGAAGGGTCGACACGCGTACGGAGAGACGGGGAGCTCGTTTGGACTTTGAATAATGAGCTCTGCTCTCATGAGTGTATTAACGTTCGTAGGAACGAACCTTTGTAAATGATTTATTTAACCAAGATTTTAATGTGTCAATAAACCAGATGTAAATAAGAGTTGGTGCTACAGTTATGATTACTTCTACAAGATAATGATTGGTCGGATCGCGACCTTAAAGGTTAACAATATATATATATGTATATATACATACATATATCGCTCACTCCTTTCAACAAAGTCATATCTCATAATTTCGGCGATTTTTAGTTATGCCTGTTATCAGAATGCCCTGAAAAAGTAGTATACCCCTGCAAAATCGTCCTATCTCACCGCTGAATATTTAGCCGCAAGAGAGCAGAATTAAAATTGATTTTTAATACATTTCAATGTACTTTTAAACTTTCAAATCACTCTCCTGAAAAAAATCTCGTCTTTGAGATATGACGTTGTTGAAAGGAGTGAGCGTATATGCATGTCAAAATTTTCACGCATCTTGGTACCTTTCTGTTTAACTTGTCCAAGCGATAGACTGGGTTTGGCGCGCTGCCAAAATTATAACTCTCGAGGACGGACGGACGGTTTTAGCGTCTGAAATTTTCCTTTACGAAGGACCGTTATGGAGGAACGTAATCCTGCGTTAAAAGTATTATTTAGTAAACTAGTATGTATATCCCGGAAGAGTTTGTCACTACCGCCTGCCATGAGTCAATGTCAGAACTCACACTTCTAGACTTCAAGGTCCTAGACCACGGTCTTAACAGAGTCTGCCACAGTTCATTGGCAGTATTAATATAAAAATTCAATTTGTACGAAAACAGCCAATTTTCAAATTTTATGATTATTTTTCTTTTTCAAAGCTGAAAATGCTCGCATAATCTAGCTTTTGAAAGTTTTTACTAATCCTTTAACAGTCTTACACCGCAAACCTACCTTGTTAAGAAATAGTCATTTATACCTTTTTTGATTACTTTTTTTTGTTGTTGTTAACCTTTTCATTACAGGGTAGGATAGCATGTATACGGGCCCAATAAATGAATATGTGTATATATATATATATATATATATATATATATATATATATATATATATATACAGTGGAATCTCGATCTATCGTTTTTCAGGGGACCGATTGAAATGAACGATAAATGCGGGAAAACGATAGATGCGGATACATAACAAAGCAATATGATCGTTGGGACTGTATAAAATGAACGACACATGCGGAAAAACGATGGATCCGAAAACGATCGATCGAGATTCCACTGTATATATATATATATATATATATATATATATATATATATATATATATATATATATATATATATATATATTTACTTATATATATATACACAGTAGAATCTCGATCGATCGTTCCCCGAATCATCGTTTTTCACTCAGTCCCGACGATCATATTTTTTTGTTAAGTTCCCGCATCTATCGTTTTTCCACATTTATCGTTCATTTTAGTCTGTTCCTTGAAAAACGATAGATCGAGATTCCACTGTATATATAGAAATACATACACACATACATATATACATATGTGTGTGTGTATATATATATATATATATATATATATATATATATATATATATATATATATATATATATATATATATATATATATATATGTATGTATATATATATATATATATGTATGTATATATATATGTATATATGTATATATATATATATGTATATATATATATATATATATATATATGTATATATATATATATATATGTATATATATATATATATATATATATATATATGTATATATATATATATATATATATATATATATATATATATATATATATGTATGTATGTATATATATATATATATATGTATATATATATATATATGTATATATGTATATATATATATATATATGTATATATATATATATATATATATATGTATATATATATATATATATATATGTATATATATATATATATATGTATATATATATACATATATATATATATATATATATATATATATATATATATATATATATATATATATATATATATATATATATATATATATATATATATATATAGAGAGAGAGAGAGAGAGAGAGAGAGAGATGTGTGTGTGTGTGTTTGTATTCATTCATTCTTGGGACACATGCTATCCCACCCCGTGAGAAAAAGGTTAAATTCACCCCTGATCCACCTACTGAAAATTACATCCCTCATGTGTACCCTCATGAACTGATCGAAAGACCCCCCAGCAGTTCTTTTCCCATAACTTCACAGCTATTGTCTAAGGTTTGAGACAAAAAAAATCAATAAACTTCCAAATATTGTTTATCTTTAAAAATTCTCACTAATAGTTGTAGAATCAAAAACCCCAATTTATTCGTTGTTTTACATTAATGTCCCTGCCCCTCTCCAATCGAAATACACTTATAGAATCAGACCCCCTCCACACCTTCCCACAAGATTTTCGATCTATCATTTCGAATACAACACACGCAAGGAGATCTTTGAATTCTCACTTTCACCATTAAAACTGAACATTTTGTGTTTTTTACCCCATCCAGATAGTAAGAATAAGAATACATCATCTAAAAGCAAGTCTATCTCTCTCTCTCTCTCTCTGCAGGCGGATATTACACAATTTCCTTTCAACCGGGGCTATTTGGCTCTAGTGATATTTGAAATCGCATAATATGTTGAAAACATTGGGGAGGGGAAATGGATTGGGTTTCTTACTACGGGAGAATTTATTTTGTTCCACTTCCGCTCAACGTCTGGCGCTCTCTTCTTTATCAGTTGCAGAAGCAACGGGATTTCATAAGTTATTGAATTTCTTTAGCGTCAAATTCATAGACGTGAATGGGTATTCTCAAAAGAAGGTCCCCAAACAGGTCAAAGACTCCAGCGAGGAAAAAAAATTCCCCATCTCGTCGCGAAATACCGTGAATTGGGTTTATCTGTTGAAATTGTCTCGGGACACCGTCCCGTATGGCAAAGTTATTGCCCTAAGCTCTTCGAAAATAGTTAGGGCTTGTTCACATAGGAGTCCGTTGCGTTGCGTTAAGGAAAAGATGACGTTGAGACGAAAATAAACCAATCATAGGCGTTAAAAATTTCATTGCTAATCGTTTGGAGGCATATGATTGGTTTATTTTCGTCTCAACGTCATCTTTTCTTTAACGCAACGCAACGGACTTCTTTGTGAACAGGCCCTTAGGGTATGGAGTTTATAACGCTGAAACAGACTTCGCTATTAAGGATGCTGGGTACCAGTCATCTTGGATTCGCTTAGCTCCTTCTGTATCTATGGAGAATATTTTCCCACGGATTCAGGGCCCGATTTAGAAAATTCTTGACTATAGGCCCAACTTGGGATGGGGGGGGGGGGGCCCTAACACTGACGTGGGCGTAAAATTTCCAAAATTGACACACACAAAAATTAATCATGAATCATTGTGAAAGGACCATTTTACCAAGAATTGGCTATTTGAAGCGTAGAAGCCTAAAACATTATCAAATAACAAAAAGCGATACAACATATTAACTTCATCATTAAAACACCAATACAATGCAACCAGAAAAACTTAAAACATCAATCCCTTATATACACTATAACATCCAGAAAACATCAATCCCTTATATACACTATAACATATATATTATGAACTATACATATAACTATACATATGATGAACCAATCAATCTATCAAATTTGAAAGAATATATAAAAAAAAAATTGCTATTAAAAAAGGTAAAATAAAAAAATTGAGTTGGTTTTTTTTCTTTTTTTCCTTTCAAAATAATTTTTTTTTGGGGGGGAGGGGCCTCTAGGCCCGGGCCTAATGGAAAATCAGGGCCTGCACGGATTGTCAACTTGGAATTAAATATAGTTATTTTAAACTGTACTCTGTAATGGTGTAAGAGTTTTTTTTTTTTTTTTTTTTTTTTTTTTTTTTTTTTTTTTTTTGGGGGGGGGGGGGGCTAATGTCCCTGGGGCTGACGACTGTTACACCCCAGTCCGGTGAACATATGAATACGAGGAAATAGAAACACAAATCACACAATCACAGAAGAATTTTTATTAACAAACTATGACAACGGATGGCTACTTTATTATGGGAGCTGCCTATAGATGAGCTAACACTGCTTCCTAAGAGGGTACAGTACGAGAATGTCCATGCCTTATCCGGGATTCGAACCCGAGCCCACTCTGTGGAAGACGAGACGCTATTCACTATACGATGCGAGCGGCAGTAGGGATATCTCAGGAACGGAATTGCGAAATTTCACATGCCACCGTATAATGCAGATATGGTGGCATGGGGTTGTACTCCAGGTTCGATCCCCGTCTTGCCAAGTGGTCGCCTTAGCCTGTGTAGAAGTAGAATGGCATAATTCCCCACAATGTGTGGCCAGTAACGAATCTATTATAAAGGCTGCAAAGGCAGGGGTAAATAGAGGCTTGTAAACCAGGAGATAATAGAAGAATAGCTGTCGGTGTGGCTAGTGATAGCGATCTAAAGTCTATAAATATTAAAAGATGGATGGTCGTTATTTATATGGCCCACAGTAAAAACTTCAGATGATAAGGGTCAAAGTTGTTTTGCAAAATAAAATTATGGTGGGGAGTTACTTCGTAGACTATGGACAGAGGCTGTTTAATAAGGAACCAATTGGGGCAGGAACTACTGAAAGAAAAACAGCCCACTGCCCAATGAAAATGAGGGGCGGGCCGGAATGGCCCCCCTGTTAACGGACAACAGCCCCTCCAAGGACGAAAGGAATAGGAGAGGAGGTCCAGATCGATCTCAGACTTTTTTTCCTCAGAGCTCAGATGATAGAGAGTCTCGTCTGCCTCAGAGTCTAGGAGAAGTGCCAGTAACCCGCTAAGTACCGCCCCCTGTACATGACATGATTCTGGGTCCCTGTCGTCGATGCCATCTTTCATAGCTGCATACTTCAGCTGTAGTAAGTGCCTCCCCATGGACTCTAAAAATCATTACTTTGACAATATAGTTTGCCTCTGCTTCTGAGTTCTTATATGTAAAAATGTTAAGATGAAAGAGAATATTGTGCTACTAGCTATTACAATTTAATTGAAATTTGTGCGTTATCAAATAAATGTATGTTAAAGGCCAATGCTATGTCTTCCTTGCTTGCTCCAACACATGCATGCATCCATTGTTTTAAGGTAATTTAATTGCCTACAGCCTGCTTGCTGCATTATTGAAAGTCCCGCCTACTTCTCGTGTTCCTTGGGAAAATCAAAGAAAATTCAGACTTCGGAAGTGCTTCCATCTGAGCTCTACTTTAAATCTCTCTCTTTCGAAGAAATTCTGCACTTTAAATCTTTGAAGTCCATATGCCAGGGGGGGGGGGGAAAGGACTGTGCACATAAATAATCTTTACCCACTTTTTTCAGGCTTATCTCTCCGGCAAACTTTCAAACACGTCGAGCATTCGAAAAAAAAAAAATCGATACTTCGAAGCCGAAAAGCTCAAGAACTCCGCCGGTGAAAATATTGCAATTTTTTTTCCCCGTGCTTTCATTTTAATACAAATATTTGTAAGCAGTGCGTGTACTGATTCATTTCCTCGAGGTAAACAAGAATAGGGTGAGATTGCGAAGGCATATATATATACCTGTGCGCACTTCAACGATTATTTCCACAAGAAAGTCTCCATCCGCGGTTTTTCTACCCGGGCCTGTTCGCTGTGTTGAGACGTGATTTATAAGGGTTGCCAAGAGGTATGACACTTGAAGGAGTTTTTCCCGGAAAAGAAATAGCCTTATCACTCTCAGACACTGATGGCGCGTTTTCTGAGAGTGAAAAACGTAACTTATTATTTTTTTTAAGGTTTTTTTTTTTTGTTGTTTGTCTTTTGAGACTTTAGTCGGAGGTTGATGATAAACCAAAAATATTATTATGCGCTTGTTCTGGACCTTACATTTATCTATTCGAGAGCATTCAAATTGACATTCTACGAAAATAAATTTACTCAGCTGTCAATAATACTGGAAGGTAAACCTATCAATAAGCGAAAAGGGGACCAGTGGACTTTCAAAATTGTGAAATTTGTCCAAAAATTCGATTTTTTTTTATTTTATTGAATTGTGAAACTACGGACGAGTAGGAATGTGTTGCAAAAAGAATTTTTAATTTTTGTGATTACTTTCCTAGTTATAGGCATTTGTATTTAATTTAGATATTATGTGGTTACTAATAGCAATAACTTTAAATGCGTTTTTCTCAATATAAAAATTTTCATGTCATACGAATATTCAAACTGCTCCAGGTGCATTTCTAATTATCGTATTGCTTCGAAATTTAAGTTTTATTTTCTTAACTGTACATCAAATAAATCTTATTGAAAAGAATTATGCTTCGTAGCTCAGAATTTCTAAATTTTGTACTTGAAATGACGATTTATAGGTATTTTGCGTAATAAAAAGGGTGTTCTCACTATTATTATTTTTTTCTCTTTATATTTTTAATGAATGCTTAAAATAAGCAATAAATTTCACTGTTAGTTCTATAAGGTATCCTGTAAATAAAAATTACCATATTATATGCAAAAGAAATGCGCATGGAACTTTTTAATTAGGCCAATTTTTGATATAATTAATAATTCATAATTCATAAATTATTAATATTTCATCATTAAATTTTAACCTCTTTTACATATCTGTGGTACTAATCACATATTCAAATTTCAAGCAAATACATTCAAAACAAAAAAAGTTAGGTTTGAAGGTCCACTGTCCCCTTAATAAATACCCTAAGTTCCCTTTTATTTGAAGCTGCATTATTCATTTCACGGATAATCCGTGTATCACAGAAAGAAAAGTAAAATATAAGGAATAGAAGGCGAATTGGGCCAAATGGTTCCAACAGAGTGCCCAGGAAGATATACTTTTCTCAGAAAAAAATTCTTGAAAATATACAGTGTAGTTATAATTAAAGTTCCACTTTGAAATGGTCATAAAAGAAAAACTACTGGATCAAATGTTATCAAACTTGACAATAGTTTAAAGAAGGTCATGGGAATTTCTTTTCCGCAAAAAAAGTTCAAAAACTCACCACCAGGGGGGAAATGGCGCTGTATGCAATATTGTTAAACGAAATAAGACATGAAGACATCGGTTTAAAATGTGTTTAATCGTTTCTGAAACGTGTTACAAAACATGTTAAATGTGGCGTCCACCATTTTCCGAAATCAAGTTAAATCGCATTACTGCATTCTCAACAGTAGCTCTTAGCATATCAGGAGCCTAACTTCTTAGCACAACCCCACAAACAGTTTCGTCTTAGAAACGACTAAAAACGTTTTAAACCGATATCTTCATGTCTAAGGCCGTCTGCACACGGGGCAACTCAAAAGAAACTAATAACTGACTCAAATCACAAACCAGTCCGTGATGAGTCGCAACCTATGTAATTGAATGGAGCCACGCACACGGCGCAACTGGTTACAAACCCCGTCGGACGGGTTTGTAGCGTAGTACGGGTTTGTAGCGTAGTTGCGACTCATCACCGACTGGTTTGTGATTTGAGTCAGTTATCAGTTTCTTTTGAGTTGCTCCGTGTGCAGACGGCCTTAGGGCTGAATTTAGGCTTCAAAATTCACAAATTAGCGATCCGTATGAAAACGATTTCCGGAATGCGCAGACTTTAAATGGTAATTTTGTTTAGGTCAATGTTTCTTAAGGGTATACAAAATGTTAAACCCGTGTGACTAAAGGTTAAGTTAGATTACGACCCTTATTTCGTTTAACTTTAATTGCATACAGCGCCATTTCCCCCCTAGTAGTGAGTTGTTTTTTTTTTTGGGGGGGGGGGGTTGGAAAAGAAATTATCATGACCTCCTTTAAACTATTACCAAGTTTGATAACATTTGATCCAGTAGTTTTCCTTTTATGACCATTTCAAAGTGGAACTTTAATTATAACCACCCTGTACATAATATTATTATACTAGAAGGCAACCCGTCATTTTGACGTCATAATACTAATAATGACGTCATAATGGAAAAAGTATATGAAAGTTAAATAATATCCCGAATTATCTAACAATATTGCATTTAATCCACACCTTGTAAAAGCAAACCCTTTCATTATTTTATATTTATTCAGTTTTTCATGCGATTGGAGTAGTAGACTGCCATCCAACCCGTCATTTTGACGTCATAATGCTAATAATGACGTCATAATGGAAAAAGTATATGAAAGTTTAAAAATATCCCGAATTATCTAACAATATTGCATTTAATCCACACCTTGTAAAAGCAAACCCTTTCATTATTTTTTATTTATTCAGTTTTTCATGCGATTGGAGTAGTAGACTGCCATCCAACCCGCCATTTTGACGTCATAATGCTAATAATGACGTCATAATGGAAAAAGTATATGGAAGTTAAAAAATATCCCGAATTATCTAACAATATTGCATTTAATCCACACCTTGTAAAAGCAAACCCTTTCATTATTTTTTATTTATTTAGTTTTTCATGCGATTGGAGTAGTAGACTGCCATCCAGTTTTTTACAGCTCACTACGCGATATGAATACTTGAGCTACTTGATTCATTCACATTCAAGTTTGTTTACTTTCAGAATTCATCTCAAAAGTGAACAGATTTTTAAAAACTGTTAAATATACAGCTAAAAGCATCCAATTTTTTTTAGATCTGAATGTTTTATATAAAAATAGGCTGAACAAACGTGATTTGATGGAGAAGATATTAGTTTTTAAATAAGAAAAAATTCTGATCCACATCTGAAATTGAAATTAAGCCTAAAAGGCTCTTTGCTTACTGAGGGCTTCAATTGAAAGATGAGTACAGCCCGGAAGTGTTATACAGAGACAATGGCTATTATATATATAATTAGTTATATTGCATCTTTTACGTATTGTTCATTTTAAACGTGCGAACAGGTAATTTTTTAACGTGGTTATTCGTATTTTGCAGCAAGTTTGCATTCGTATTTTACATTCGTGAGCACCCGTTTATATTCTAGCGCTGAAAAGTCTCTCCTCGTCGTTAACTTTTATGCAGTAATGAAAATACGCCATGGAAAAGGGTGAGAAAAATTCTACCCACGCGAAAAATCCGTATTAATAATCCTTTTCTAATTACTGTTGTTAAAATATCGAACGAAAATATTCATATTGCTCTTTTCGTACGACGGATTTTCCAAAGCATATCAGAAAAATATTTGTGCAGAAGAATTTTAGCTGTGTTGTAACGACACTGTCTTTATCTGTCTCCTTAAAATAACTTTTAATCTTCCTTTTACCTTAGAATAATCTAGTTAAGGAGTAGAATCCGGAATCGATTGCTTAACGGACGTGTTGCTCGCTATCCTACCAAGCCATTTCCTTTCGCATGACTCATGACATCGGCAATCCATCTCTTGAGGCACTTTCCAGCTATGTAAAGCCGTGCAGCCCAAAATGAAGTGCGAGCCTTAGTGACAGCTAGTTGCGCTAAAAGTGTGTAATAAACAATGAAACTTCTCTACCACGGAGGTTCTGAAAATAAGTAGCCGTTTTGAGAGTTGGTCGTCAAAAAGGGGTTTTTCCATAACGTTGGCTCTATGGAGTCTGAACAAAACATGGCCGTTTAGAGGGGTGGCTGTCGAATAAGGGAGGCTGGCTAGAGAAATTTCACTGTATTTGCCAATCGCTGTTGCCTCATGGGAGGGTAATCAGGGTGCAAGGGAAACAAAGTCCACCATCTACTTAATGTAGGATTATGTAACGGCCCTCCATAACGGCCCTCCGGAAAGCAAAATTTCAGACGCCAAAACCGTACGTCGTCGCGACTTATAATTTTAAAGGCGCGCCAAACCCAGTCTGCATCACTTGGGCAAGCAGTAAACTGTTGAACAGAAAAGTACCAAAATGCGTCAAAATTTTGTCTGACACACCCACACACACACACACACACACACATATATATATATATATAATTATATATATACGTACATAACACATACATACATATATACATACAAAAGAGGCAAGCAAACGGTAAGTAATCCTACGTTAATAACCCGCGGTAGTTTCGTTAGAGACTACCTAAAAAATGTTTTTTCTTTTCTTGCCAGGTTATTTAACATCAAAGAAATCACCCTTAGTCACTTAAAAAACTCCTTTTCCCTGCACTAATTGGCTACATGTTCAAGATTATCGAGGAATGTTCAAGTCTATTCAAGTCTTCAGTCACTTGAAAAACTCCTTTTCCCTGCACTAATTGGCTACATGTTCAAGATTATCGAGGAATGTTCAAGTCTATTCAAGTCTTCAGTCATTTAAAAAACTCCGTTTCCCTGCACTAATTGGCTACGTGTTCAAGATTATAGAGGAATGTTCAAGTCTATTCGAGTCTTCAGTCACTTAAAAAACTCCTTTTCCCTGCACTAATTGGCTACGTGTTCAAGATTATTGAGGAATGTTCAAGTCTATTCAAGTCTCCAGTCACTTAAAAAACTCCTTTTCCCTGCACTAATTGGCTACATGTTCAAGATTATCGAGGAATGTTCAAGTCTATTCAAGTCTTCAGTCATTTAAAAAACTCCGTTTCCCTGCACTAATTGGCTACGTGTTCAAGATTATAGAGGAATGTTCAAGTCTATTCGAGTCTTCAGTCACTTAAAAAACTCCTTTTCCCTGCACTAATTGGCTACGTGTTCAAGATTATTGAGGAATGTTCAAGTCTATTCAAGTCTCCAGTCACTTAAAAAACTCCTTTTCCCTGCACTAATTGGCTACGTGTTCAAGATTATCGAGGAATGTTCAAGTCTATTCAAGTCTTCAGTCACTTAAAAAAACTCTTTTTCCCTGCACTAATTGACTGCATGTTCAAGATTATCGAGGAATGTTCAAGTCTATTCAAGTCTTCAGTCATTTAAAAAACTCCTTTTCCCTGCACTAATTGGCTGCATGTTCAAGATTATCGAGGAATGTTCAAGTCTATTCAAGTCTTCAGTCACCTAAAAAATCTCCTTTTCCCTGCACTAATTGGCTGCATGTTCAAGATTATCGAGGAATGTTCAAGTCTATTCAAGTCTTCAGTCATTTAAAAAACTCCGTTTCCCTGCACTAATTGGCTGCATGTTCAAGATTATCGAGGAATGTTCAAGTCTATTCAAGTCTTCAGTCACTTAAAAAACTCCTTTTCCCTGCACTAATTGGCTGCATGTTCAAGATTATCGAGGAATGTTCAAGTCTATTCAAGTCTTCAGTCACTTAAAAAACTCCTTTTCCCTGCACTAATTGGCTGCATGTTCAAGATTATCGAGGAATGTTCAAGTCTATTCAAGTCTTCAGTCACTTAAAAAACTCCTTTTCCCTGCACTAATTGGCTACATGTTCAAGATTATCGAGGAATGTTCAAGTCTATTCAAGTCTTCAGTCACTTAAAAAACTCCTTTTCCCTGCACTAATTGGCTACGTGTTCAAGATTATCGAGGAATGTTCAAGTCTATTCGAGTCTTCAGTCACTTAAAAAACTCCTTTTCCCTGCACTAATTGGCTACGTGTTCAAGATTATTGAGGAATGTTCAAGTCTATTCAAGTCTCCAGTCACTTAAAAAACTCCTTTTCCCTGCACTAATTGGCTGCATGTTCAAGATTATCGAGGAATGTTCAAGTCTATTCAAGTCTTCAGTCACTTAAAAAAACTCTTTTTCCCTGCACTAATTGACTACATGTTCAAGATTATCGAGGAATGTTCAAGTCTATTCAAGTCTTCAGTCACTTAAAAAACTCCTTTTCCCTGCACTAATTGGCTACGTGTTCAAGATTATCGAGGAATGTTCAAGTCTATTCGAGTCTTCAGTCACTTAAAAAACTCCTTTTCCCTGCACTAATTGGCTACGTGTTCAAGATTATTGAGGAATGTTCAAGTCTATTCAAGTCTCCAGTCACTTAAAAAACTCCTTTTCCCTGCACTAATTGACTGCATGTTCAAGATTATCGAGGAATGTTCAAGTCTATTCAAGTCTTCAGTCATTTAAAAAACTCCGTTTCCCTGCACTAATTGGCTGCATGTTCAAGATTATCGAGGAATGTTCAAGTCTATTCAAGTCTTCAGTCACTTAAAAATCTCCTTTTCCCTGCACTAATTGGCTGCATGTTCAAGATTATCGAGGAATGTTCAAGTCTATTCAAGTCTTCAGTCATTTAAAAAACTCCGTTTCCCTGCACTAATTGGCTGCATGTTCAAGATTATCGAGGAATGTTCAAGTCTATTCAAGTCTTCAGTCACTTAAAAAACTCCGTTTCCCTGCACTAATTGGCTGCATGTTCAAGATTATCGAGGAATGTTCAAGTCTATTCAAGTCTTCAGTCACTTAAAAAACTCCTTTTCCCTGCACTAATTGGCTGCATGTTCAAGATTATCGAGGAATGTTCAAGTCTATTCAAGTCTTCAGTCACTTAAAAAACTCCTTTTCCCTGCACTAATTGGCTGCATGTTCAAGATTATCGAGGAATGTTCAAGTCTATTCAAGTCTTCAGTCACTTAAAAAACTCCTTTTCCCTGCACTAATTGGCTACATGTTCAAGATTATCGAGGAATGTTCAAGTCTATTCAAGTCTTCAGTCACTTAAAAAACTCCTTTTCCCTGCACTAATTGGCTGCATGTTCAAGATTATCGAGGAATGTTCAAGTCTATTCAAGTCTTCAGTCACTTAAAAAACTCCTTTTCCCTGCACTAATTGGCTGCATGTTCAAGATTATCGAGGAATGTTCAAGTCTATTCAAGTCTTCAGTCACTTAAAAAACTCCTTTTCCCTGCACTAATTGGCTGCATGTTCAAGATTATCGAGGAATGTTCAAGTCTATTCAAGTCTTCAGTCACTTAAAAAACTCCTTTTCCCTGCACTAATTGGCTGCATGTTCAAGATTATCGAGGAATGTTCAAGTCTATTCAAGTCTTCAGTCACTTAAAAAACTCCTTTTCCCTGCACTAATTGGCTACATGTTCAAGATTATCGAGGAATGTTCAAGTCTATTCAAGTCTTCAGTCACTTAAAAAACCCCATTTTTCCCTGCACTAATTGGCTGCATGTTCAAGATTATCGAGGAATGTTCAAGTCTATTCAAGTCTTCAGTCACTTAAAAAACTCCTTTTCCCTGCACTAATTGGCTGCATGTTCAAGATTATCGAGGAATGTTCAAGTCTATTCAAGTCTTCAGTCACTTAAAAAACTCCTTTTCCCTGCACTAATTGGCTACGTGTTCAAGATTATTGAGGAATGTTCAAGTCTATTCAAGTCTCCAGTCACTTAAAAAACTCCTTTTCCCTGCACTAATTGGCTGCATGTTCAAGATTATCGAGGAATGTTCAAGTCTATTCAAGTCTTCAGTCACTTAAAAAAACTCTTTTTCCCTGCACTAATTGACTGCATGTTCAAGATTATCGAGGAATGTTCAAGTCTATTCAAGTCTTCAGTCATTTAAAAAACTCCTTTTCCCTGCACTAATTGGCTGCATGTTCAAGATTATCGAGGAATGTTCAAGTCTATTCAAGTCTTCAGTCACTTAAAAATCTCCTTTTCCCTGCACTAATTGGCTGCATGTTCAAGATTATCGAGGAATGTTCAAGTCTATTCAAGTCTTCAGTCATTTAAAAAACTCCGTTTCCCTGCACTAATTGGCTACATGTTCAAGATTATCGAGGAATGTTCAAGTCTATTCAAGTCTTCAGTCACTTAAAAAACTCCTTTTCCCTGCACTAATTGGCTGCATGTTCAAGATTATCGAGGAATGTTCAAGTCTATTCAAGTCTTCAGTCACTTAAAAAACTCCTTTTCCCTGCACTAATTGGCTGCATGTTCAAGATTATCGAGGAATGTTCAAGTCTATTCAAGTCTTCAGTCACTTAAAAACTCCTTTTCCCTGCACTAATTGGCTGCATGTTCAAGATTATCGAGGAATGTTCAAGTCTATTCAAGTCTTCAGTCACTTAAAAAACTCCTTTTCCCTGCACTAATTGGCTGCATGTTCAAGATTATCGAGGAATGTTCAAGTCTATTGGACTTGACGTCCAAGGAATCTAAAGCCTTCATTCCTTTTCAATTCTGCGTCTGAAAGTGGATTTAACCGAAAGAGAGATAAGTTTTCTCCCAGCGAGAAAAAAAAGAAATTAAAAAGCTTCAATTCTAAGCCGAAACGAAGGTGTGTTTTTGTAATAAATGAACAGCGGCTGAGTTATGATTCTCATACCGTTGCTGCGCGAAGGGGGGTATTAAAATTTCACTACGATAACCTCGGGATTGATGGTAACATTGCTCGCTCGCTTCACGGCGCGAGAGGGTGTTTGTGTTAAGTTTTTAGAGAGGTGTATGAACGGGAGTCCTTTTTTTTTTCTTTTCAGAATGAAATGTCGTCTTTTCCTCTTCTTAATACACGTTTAATGAATTTATAACAATTGTTTAAACCTCTATTTGTACATTTCAAAGTTCTACAAATTTTTTTACATGTTTTTATTAACCCGCTTTCTTGTTTGTTTGTGTGTTTGTCCAGTTCAAATCTTGCAATCGATTTTTAACTAACTTCCCGATTAGCTAGACATTTGAAACTTTTAGAATAACCCAGAACACGATGACAATGCAATGACAATACTTTTAGCCATCTTTAAGCAGATTTGAATTCCTTTTCAATTAATTTTGTTTTGTAGACTGGTGCAGCCATCTATCGGCCGGGACGGGAACGAAATTATAAACGCAAGTTAACTTCCAATTAACTTCATTTTCTTTTAAGTTGATGGGATAATTCATCAAAAAAATTTTTAAAAAGTATTTATTAATACATAGATATGTCAAGTTTATATGATTCAACAGAAAAGTTAGAAACATGGTATATAAAAAGTTCTTTTTATCTTGTAATTATTAATATTACTTTTAATAGTACTTTATAACGATTTGTGTTCGATTTCTTTATTTATTTCTCAAAATAAATAAAGTTTTCTTGTAGGTGAGTTGGGGGTTTGCTGCGTTCAGCATAATTAGAATTAATTTTTTTTTAAAATTTGGTATCTCGTTATATTCGTATGTTAAAAGGTATCAGCATATCTTAATTCCTCATTTTTAAATTATAATTTTTTTTATTTGAGGGTTGGTGTTTAAACTCTAGTAAGGTTTTTGAAACAACGTTCAATTTTTCTAAAAAATCGTATTTCTACATTTTCGTATTTCTACAAAACTTTGCAAAGAGTTTGATTTATCCCGATTTCCACGGGTCTTTCCCATTTATCATTAATTAATTAATTAATTAATTAAACAAATAATTATTTATTTTGCGGGGGATGTCGAATGTTACTTAAGCTTTTAATTTGAAGGTTATTCTTCAAAAAATGCTCTGAAAAATTCCGAAAAATCCTTTTAACTTTACAAGAGTTTTCATGTTCTGCCGTAATATTTTAATTTTTATTTATCTACTAACAAAAATAACTTAATAATCTTATCCAGCCATAGATTTCGAAACAGCTAAATGTGTTTACCTAGACAATAACAAGAAAGGAATGATATGTAAGAGTATGTTTAACGTTTTTATTCATCTATATTGAAAGTGTGTATTTTTGTACTGGTACGAGTGAGTAGGATAGCCTTGAACTAGATGTACATTCGTTAATCTATATATATAAAACAGTTCCGTGACTGACTGACTGACTGACATACAATGCACAGACCAAATCGCTGGACCTAAAGGGCTGACATTTTCCTTGGCGATTCTTCTTATAATGTAAGGGTGCACTACGAGAGATTTTTGAAAAATGCTTCTTAGATTTTTTAAAATTAAATTTTTAAGCTGTTTTTGTAACTTTTTTTCAAGTTTGCATTTAAAATAATAATCTGAGGGTTATGAAATTTATATCCCAAGGAAGATCATAACAATTCCTTTAAATTAAATTTTTCAAATCTTCATTTCCATTTTCTGATTTTTGGTGAATTTTTAAAGATTCATTTTTAGAATTTAATTTCTTAAATGCTGATCAAGGTTTCTTTGCTTTTTGTGATACTTTAAATTAATTTTGCGTCACGTGCATAACAACGAAATAAATTGACAAAAAATATTTAAATACGGTAAAAGATAAAATTTAACCACTGGACAAATTGAGATGGAAGTTTTTTAAGAATTTATTTAAAATTAATTAAGAATTTAATTCTCTAAAAAGCAATTTAATTATTTTCTCATTGTAATTATCCTAAATGTACTCCGTAGCGAAGCACGGGTATTCAGTTAATTGTTACACAAAAGCCTGAGGAATCACTACTTTAACCCTCTAAGCGTTTGATATGTATTTTTCCATCTCTTTCTCTCAACTTGAAACGTGTTTTGGACCTATTATTCCATCCTAAATTTGATGTTTAAAACTGTCCCAAAGGGTGTGAATTTTCACGCTTTTGAATACTGAACTAGAAGATGGAATTGTTAATATGAAACTATTCGTTCTTTCAAGCTAAAATCAAGTGACAAGAAAAAACGCTTAGGGGGTTAAAACCAATTCAGTGAAACTGCCGGAAAAGTCACATTAGCATTTTCTCCTTCATCATATCAGTAATTGATCCACTGTCCATTCTCTGTTCTTTAAATACCAAAAGTTTCTTGCAAGTTACGTACCTTTCAACAGGAAACAAAGGGAGATATATGTTTCGGGTAGTTCAGTCTCCTTAAATTTGAAGTTCATGCATTTTTCATAAGGAAGATACCAAGATATCACGATAAGGACATTTTTTTAAGGATACCATATGTCAGTGAGTACACAGAAGTGACCTTCCAGGGATACGCTCTAAAAACATTCTAGTTTATTTCACCGCTAATGGTTTTGATATAGTTAAGATGCCAAAAGTTCATCTATGTATATAAAACAGTTCCGTAACTGACTGACTGACATATAATGCACAGTGTAGGGGAGTATTTCATAGTGTAGGGGTGCACTAAGGAAGATTTTTGAAAAATTCTTCTTAGATTTTTTAAAATTAACTTTTTAAGCTGTTTTTGTAACATTTTTTAAGTTTGCATTTAAAATTATAATTTGAGGGTTATAAAATTTATAGCACGAGAAAGATCCTAAAAATTCCTTTAAAATGAAATCTTTTTCGAATCTTTACCTCCTTTTTCTGATTTTTAGTGAGTTTTTAAAGATTAATTTTTAGAATTTAATTTATTAAATGCTGATCACGTGGTTTCTGTTTCTGGTACATTAAATTAATTTATCGTCACGTGCATAACAACGAAATAGACAATTTTTTTCCCTTGCTAATGCGGCAAACGATTGGACATTATCCAAAAAAATATTAAAATACAGTAAAAGATATGTTCCTCAAACTGTACTATATTAACTGTACTATATTCTTTAGTATGTTCTATTAGATTTAATTTGAATATTTTCTTCTACATTATTTTGTCTATAAAAATATCCCTTACGATTTTTTTTTATAAATATATATATATATATATATATATATATATATACATATATATATATATATATATATATATATATATATATACATTTTACATCAATTGCATACATTGATAGTCATTTATTTTAAATATATATATATTTGGCATTAATTGCATATATTGACCGTTTTATTTAATTTGAATGTACTCCGTAGGGAAGTGCGGGTTTTCAGCTAGTTCGTATATAAAAAGGAAAAGAAAAGCAGAGAAAGGGGGTTTTCTGGTGACACAAAACTGCAACAATTGATTTTGCAAGATGAATGACTCTGAAAGAACGGTTTAATAGGAAATGAGAGGGGACCTATCTTGAGCGAGAATCAGAACAAGGTACAAGATGAATGACTCGAGGATAAGAGTTTAATAGAAAATGAGAGTGGACCCATTTTGTGCAAGAATCGGAAAGGTAAAAACCCTGTTGCGGTTTTGTAAGGAATTTTGTGGTATAGTTTATCTCCATTTCGCAATCGGCGGCCATAGAGAGGGAGGTGTGAGTCAATGTATTGTCTTAAAATTGAAAATAGTTTAGGCATTTTTAGCTCCTAAATTTTTAAGATTACCGAAAGAATTTTTAAAAGAGGAAATAGTATAAAAATAATTACAAGATAAAAAGAACTTTTTATATACCACGTTTTTAAGTTTTCTGTTGAATCATATAAACTTGACAATTCTATGTATTAATAAATACTTTTTAAAAATTTTTTTTGATGAATTATCCCATCAACTTGAAAGAAAACGATCAAATGCGTAAGAAAGAGAGCAATTATAAGAAATTTTCAAACAACAAAATTAACTGAAAATGAATTTAAATCTGCTTAAAGGTGGTTAAAAGTATTGAAAGAATGCATTGTCATCGTGTTCTGAGCTATTCTAAAAGTTTCAAATGTCTAGCTAGTCGGGAAGTTAGTTAAAAATCGATTGCAAGATTTGTACGGGACAAACAAACAAACACACACACACAAACAAACAAGAAAGCGAGTTAATAAAAACATGGTAATTAGTTGAAAACGTAACCTGCTTGATATATATATCTTGCCTTTATCTATTTGCTTTCATCGCTTGCTTCTATGGAGAACATTGGGTAGCAAAATAAACATATTGCAGAAAATAATTGTCACCTTAACTGTATTTGTTTAACCCTCGTTTAAAGTCAATCAAGGGGTGTATTGATGGACCCATTTCCTCGTGGCGCACCCAGGGCAACGATAATTTAACGACAAAGTGGTCTTTCAGGGCTACAACTTTCAGAGCTTTCTTATTCACCAATATGGTTTGCAGAGACGCATTTGTTGCAGTGAAATGCAGGGGGCTTGACTCAAAGTAAAACTACACAACTTATGAATTTAATTAATGAACAATCTGTGGTTGTGTTTTGTATCATGGAAGCCAATAGTAAATCGTGCATTTAAATAGAATGGAATTTTTTTTTTCTAGCGCTATATGCCCTCTTTGCAATTCCGACAACATGGACTATGTAAGCACATCATGTCCTGCTCTGCCTTAACTGGGTTTTCTCTCTATAAATTTCATCCCCGACTGAAATAAATTTCATCCCCGAGATGTAACGTTTTTCAACTGTAAAACAGAACCAGTAATATACACATAATCTTTGTTCAAAAACAAAAAAACTGAAGAAAAAATTCCAAAAATCCAAGATCCATCTGAAAACCTTTCTGCAATCCTCTATTCTTGTATGAAAAAGGTAATTCAAATACCGACCTTACAAAGAGATGAGTTGACTTTTCTCAGGGCAACAATCGAAATAGTCGAACAGGTCGTAATTGAATGATTTAGTGATAAAAATGAATTGGCAGTGGCGTGCATTTCGCCATCATTGAGCTATCTGTGTATTTATCGCTTGACAAACATGATGAAGGTTTTCCCTTGATGGAGTGGACCTATTTCCTTGCATTGATATCCCAGAAGTATTGAGGGGGAAAAAATTCAATGGACATGTGCATTACCGTCAAATATTCCCGAGGGTCTGGATGTTCGCAAATTTGCCAGCATTCCTGAAGAAAGGTCATAAATATTGAATGAAATTCGTTACAAACCAAAATCTAGTAGTATTAAACTCAAAAATGTTGTTCAAAAATTACTTGGTAATAAAATAATTCGGGCGTGGAAAGTATTTATACTTCGTATATTATTTATAGTTTGTATATGTATGTGTGTAATATATATATATATATATATATATATATATATATATATATATATATATATATATATATATATATAGCTTATATATATATATATGGCTTTTATATATATATATATATATATATATATATATATATATATATATATATATATATATATATATATATATACAGTGGAATCTCGATCCATCGTTTTCGGATCCATCGTTTTCCGTATGTGTCGTTCATTTTATCCAGTCCCAACGATCATATTGCTTTGTTATGTTTTTCCGCATCTATCGTTTTCCCGCATTTACCGTTCATTTCAATCGGTCCCTTGCAAAACGATAGATCGAGATTCCAATGTATATGTATAAACAAACAAACACACACACATATAAGTAAATAAATAAATAAATATATATATATATATATATATATATATATATTTATTTATTTATTTATATATATATATATACACATACATACGTACACACAGAAACAAACAAACAAACAAATAAACACACACATATAAATATATATATATATATATATATATATATATATATATATATATATATATATATATATATATATATATTTGTGTGTGTATGTGAGCTATACCATACTAACTGTGTTCACAATTATAGTAAATGTTACGGATCCTGTCTTTCAAATTCCTTTCTAGCGTGTGCACTTTAAAAAGGCAATCGTAGCCATCTACTACAAACCTTTCAGCTAAGAAATGTTTTGTTCTGGAATAACCTTTCTCTTCGCGCCTATTAATTATAAGTTAGAAATTGACCCGGCCTTGAAAGTGAATAACCACAGTTCGAAAAACAACTTTTTTTTCCGCGTTTAATACACTCCGCGGTTTTTTTTCTTCCGTTTAAACAATGAAAGCAATCTAGTTACGGAGAAAATATGATACACTTATTGTGGTAAGTGAGGTTTGTTCTGTCGGGTTTAAAGCAGAAAAGATTTGCCAGCTCTTTTCGACTTTGAAATTAAAGTTCTTTTTTCTAGAGCTTCACTGCCCTTAAAATCGTCTTAAGCGGAAAACTGAAAAGAAAAAAAATCTAGTACAGGAATGGCTGGAAATGGGCCCGAAAATGTGGCATAAATGAGATCTCTAGGATTTAAAACCCGCAGTTGTCCTAACTGTGGATTTTATCTGCGGTCAAATATAAATTTTATGTTGTTTTTAATTCAGCCTACTAGCCACTGCGCGACCAGCATGGTCGCTTTTAGTTTTAAATTTTCTTTTGCAAAACAACGCAAATGAGAGTAACATATGTAAGGAATGTTACCATTACCTGTGTAAGGTATACATAAGATTCGATTCACAAGAATCGAACTTTTGAGTGAATGAATTAAAGAAGCTGCTTGAGATATGCTAATTTCGGCATACGTATTTCGGCATTGGTATAAATACCATGCAGCTTGATTAGAGGATGAAAAAAGGTTGTTAAAGTTGACAGATAAGCGAGAGGGAGCTACGAGTTAAGCATCTCCTGGTGTTATCCTGCGCTAGTGCTTAGCAGGCCCAAAGTTTACGTGGCAGTACTGCTGGTTTGACTCTCTGCTGGTTTGTGAGTATTTGCAAAGTGTATTTCTATTGGATGTTAATATTTATTCCGTACAAGTAGTACGTATGCTTATTGCTGTAAAAGCAAATTCTATATGTGCAACGAATTCAATAAACATTGTTTCGTGTATAAACTGTGTTTGTATCAAATTCATTTAGAGTGCCACTTCAAATTATATACACCCAAGTGCGGGTAGAAGTGAACTATACTCTATACCTGTCATCATAAATATACATTGTTAAGGGGTATTATCTATAAGGCTGATTCTAGAACATCGTGATAAAAAAATGTTAATTTCCATTACCTCAGAACAGAGTTAAAGATAAGACTGAGAAACCCAACATCAATGATTTTAAAAATTACATCCCTCTTAGTATGTACTATTTTTCAAAATTAAGACATCTATACTTAATCTTTACAACAAATAAGAAATTGATGGGGGAAAATTTAGAATATAGTGTTGATTACATCACTCTCTGTATGTATTACTGTTCACAATTCAGATATCTACACTTAATCATATCAAATAATAAATTGTTGAGAAAACTTCTTCACTTATAAAATGGAGTAAAAATTCAGCAAGTACTGGAAAAAGAGTAGAAAATTAAATATTACTATGTTGACATGCGGTTGCAAATTGCTGACGGTCGCTAATGTTTACATCTGGTAGTGGCAGACGTTGCCATTCGGAGCGTAGAAATATCGTCGATTTTTGTGCCGCATACCTACGCGTTTTATATATATAAATTTTCTTTCATTTAGAAGAGGGTAATTCAAACTGTAGTCCGAGACACACATTATCGGGCAAGTGCTTTTGTACACATAATTTTGGAAATGAGTGCTTGAATAATTACAAGATAAAAAGAACTTTTTATATACCATGTTTTTAAATTTTCTGTTGAATCATATAAACTTGACAATTGTATGTATTAATAAATACTGTTTAAAAATTTTTTAATGAATTATCCCATCAACTTGAAATAAAAGGAAGTTAATTGGAAGTTAACTTGCGCTTAACTTTTCGTTCCCGCCCCGGCCGATAGATGGCTGCACCAGTCTACAGAACGAAATTAACTGAAAAATAATTCAATCCTGCTTAAAGAAGGCTAAAAGTATTAAAAAAATGCATTGTCATCGTGTTCTGAGCTATTCTAAAAGTTTCAACTGTCCAGCTAGTCGGGAAGTTAGTTAAAAATCGATTGCAAGATTTGTACACACAAAAACAAGAAATCGAGTTAATAAAAACATGGTAAAAATATACAGACTTAATGAAGCTGGTTATGAATGCAATAGTGAGTATGCGAATCTAAGAATTGAAAAAACACCCTTGGCTCATTCAGACATGTCACGATGTTTTTTCCTATTTTCTCAGGCATCGCAAAAATATCCCATCCGCCTATGGTAATCGCGCCTCCTGCTTACTTATTAAGGCATGAAGGCCTTTCATAAAATAACTTTTAATCTCTCTCCAACCTTCTTCGCTTAGAGTGCCACCCGACCGTGTTAGAGGGTAGAAACGCTTTTTCCTCCTTTAGCTTTTAACGTCTTTCTTTAGGAAAAACGCAAACGAACAAGAAACTCGAATTGTGGTTAGCGAGAAAATAATAGTTGGTATACAGCTAAGCGGTAGAATTTTAGTTTTTTCATATCAAGGGCAGTTAGGCGTATCCTAACAATGCCTAAAATCTTAGGAAGGTAACTTTTTATCATGTATCCATGAAATCCTCGCCAAGAAAGGCAACGCTTTGCTCTCTCGCCAGATGATCCAATCAGATCTAGTTCTCCTTTTTCATCAACTTTGATTTTTAGGACTCAGTCAAATTTAAGAATTAATAGTCTAGTCGTCATATTACGAACTATATACATTTTCCAAAGTTTTTTTTTCTCACTCTGAGTTCTTGTTTTCCTCCCTTGTTTCTCAATCATCTAAACGTTTCGTCTTTTGTTCTGAGAATATTGCCTCAAGCTTAGTTTACCCGCAGTCTCTAAAGCTGTGATGCCCAACCGATATGTCGCGGCACTTTAGGATTATCGGCTAGGGGTGCCGCAAAAATTTTTTTTTGTTGGGGGGGTGTAAACAAAATATTAGTAAGGCACTTAATATATATAGTTTGCTGAATTTCTCAGGTTGTGGCACAAATCTCGCTGCTCTCTTCTCTGTGGATGAACAAGCTACTCTCATACCTACAACTGTTAGGCCTGATATCAAACATTTGTGCTCTGAGCGTCCGTCGCAAGTCTCACATTTTCAAAACAAAACTCTTCCTAGAGATTTTCATTGACGTCCTCTAGTGTAATACCATACTGAATCCCACGGCTATTTTCGAAATTGTATTAATATAGCTATGGTGCCCGGTATATAGGGCTTAAGTAAAAAAAAGTGATTTTTAGATATTTGTTAGTGTTGGTAAAAAATAAACTTTTGACTTGTATAAAAGGCTTAGGTCTATCAATTTTGTATACAAAAGTACATTCCTTTGTACATAAGACTCGAGTCGAAATTATATTTCTGCGATTGGTATAAAAGCCGATAACTTGGTGTATTTAAATCACTGTTTTAGACTTGAACCCTTTATACCGGGCACCATAAATATAATTAAGAAATATAATTAAGACTCAAGCCGAAATTATATTTCTGCGATTGGTATAAAAGCCGATAACTTGGTATATTTAAATCACTGTTTTAGACTTGAACCCTTTATACCGGGCACCATAAATATAATTAAGAAATATAATTAAGACTCAAGCCGACATTATATTTCTGCGATTGGTATAAAAGCCGATAACTTGGTATATTTAAATCACTGTTTTAGACTTGAACCCTTTATACCGGGCACCATAAATATAATTAAGAAATATAATTAAGACTCCAGCCGAAATTATATTTCTGCGATTGGTATAAAAGCCGATAACTTGGTATATTTAAATCACTGTTTTTGACTTGAACCCTTTATACCGGGCACCATAGATATGATATAATGAAGTTTGTTTCCCATTTATTTTAATAAATGAATAAAATCAGCAATGGAGTAAGTATTTATATTGTAGCGTACTGGAAATATGGTCTTAGTTTTTCCCGAGACCCCGTAAGAGCTCGAAACACAGCTGCGTGATTTTGAAGGAATGTGTTCCTCGTTCCCACCAGTTCGGAACACGTGGGGGGATTAAGAAACGTTTTTTTCCACAGATGCAGCCAGTAAAGCTGTCATCTTAACGTTTCTGCAATGTAATAAAGTTCGGCGTCTAAGAAGAGCTGTCAGCCGATAATCTGCCGGCCCCTCCACCCCGTCTGAAAATCCAGACATGGGAGAGAGACGCTAGAGAACGCGGCCTGTGCGGATGTGTGCTTTAGGCTCCGTACGTTGTGAATCTGCACGGGATTTTAATTGAATATGTTGCACTGTTTAAATGTTAATTTTTTTTGTTAATAAATTGTTGAGTTTTTGTTTTAAAAATTTGGCCTTCGTTTGTTAATTAGGACTCTGTCTTTCTTTATTATGGATCCCATGGTAGTAATTTTTAGCAACGCCTCAGAGAGAATAGACTTACCTACTTGTCGTGACGCTACAATATGAACTTATATCTAACATGTCCATGATAGGCTTTCCACTTTGATTTGAAATTGAAAAAAACAAATTTTTTTTGCAAGGATGCCCCAAGTTTCTAATCTCACCCCCAATTGTGCCTCGAACGTAAAAAGGTTGGGAATCCCTGCTATAACGACTAGATGTGAATTTCTTTAAAAATGAAAGGTAGAGACTCTATGGAATTTTTCACTCCTTGCTGGAATTCCGCTTTCTTACATTTAAAGTTAGAGAAGTTGTAAGGTATACACAAGATTCGATTCACAAGAATCGAACTTTTGAGTGAATGAATTAAAGAAGCTGCTTGAGATATGCTAATTTCGGCATACGCGCTTGGTATAAATACCAAGCAG
Organism: Dolomedes plantarius; assembly: GCA_907164885.2. Taxonomy (NCBI): domain Eukaryota; kingdom Metazoa; phylum Arthropoda; class Arachnida; order Araneae; family Dolomedidae; genus Dolomedes; species Dolomedes plantarius. The sequence goes on from OU015498.1 coordinate 20,482,068, forward strand.
CTTGATTAATACAGGGGTTGAAAAAGGTTGTAAAAGTTGATAGATAAGCGAGTTGAGGGAGCTACGATGTAAGCAGCTCCAGGTGCTATCCTGCGCTAGTGCTTAGGGGGCCCAAAGTTTACGTGGCAGAAATGCTGGTTTGACTCTCTGCTGGTTTGTGAGTATTTGCAAAGTGTATTTCTATTGAATGTTAATATATATATTCCGTACAAGTAGTACGTATGCTTATTGCTGTAAAAGCAAATTCTATATGGGCAACGAATTCAATAAACATTGTTTCACGTATAAACTGTGTTTGCATCAAATTCATTTAGAGTGCCACTTCAAATTATATGCACCCAAGTCTTTGTAGAAGTGAGCTATTCTCTATAAAGTCAATGACGGAACTAAACCGTTTTACAACATGCCGCGAACTTTTCGATGGATTCACTGTGAAAATCCATAACCCTTATCACACGTTTGAAAGGAGCATGTATAATGTTTTAAAATCCCGATAAAATAGAGCTTTCGCTTATCAAACTTAACGCAACGCATGCAGCGAAAGAGAAAAGCAATTTTAGATGACGCAGAAAACCGCTACTCTGTTTTTCGGTATATAAGATCTTAATATTAACTAGCACTTTGCCTTAAGTATTTCCATCCTACACACAGTGATTTCAATCCCGTCTCCTTTCGACATCCTGTTCAGCTCGTTCTCCAAAATCGAGCGAGACATCCGCTTATCATAAACTGATAGAAAGACGTTTTTCTTCTCTTTCTCCAGTTCTGGAATATGTGGGTCAAAAATCTTGCCAGTCATAAGAGATTACACAAAAAAAGAAGTTTATGTTTTTAAAGATGTTGATGTATTTTCAGAATCGGTGAGAAGATCAAAGTCAATGGAAGAGCAGAGCCTTAAATTTGAAGCCAAAACAATTTCCCATTTCGCAATTCGTTATAACTCTGGAGTAATGAAACGTTCTTCTCTTTTAATTTTTATGATGCTCGTAAATACCAGAGTAACCCGTTTGAAGAGGTAGAAAAGAACACCTCCAACATAAACAACATTAATTAGTAAACGAAAGCCTCGTAAAGACCACAGTAAAGTACCCAATAGTCGACTAGTTGTAAGGTATACATAAGATTCGATTCACAAGAATCGGACTTTTGAGTGAATGAATTAAAGAAGCTGCTTGAGATATGCTAATTTCGGCATACGCGCTTGGTATAAATACCAAGCAGCTTGATTAAAAAAAAAGGTTGTTAAAGTTGATAGATAAGCGAGTTGAGGGAGCTACGATGTAAGCAGCTCCTGGTGTTAACCGGCGCTTGTGATTAGCAGGCCCAAAGTTTACGTGGCAGAACTGCTGGTTTGACTCTCTGCTGGTTTGTGAGTATGGCAATGTGTATTTCTATTGAATGTTAATATGTATTCCGTACAAGTAGTACGTATGCTTATTGCTGTAAAAGCAAATTCTATATGTGCAACGAATTCACTAAACATTGTTTCATGTATAAACTGTGTTTGTATCAAATTCATTTAGAGTGCCACTTCAAATTATATACACCCAAGTGCGGGTAGAAGTGAGCTATACTCTACATAGCTTCAAACTAACAGATGTGGGCTCGAGGTGACCTAGCGACCCCGTGGCTTGGCCACCGTCGACTTTTGGTGCTGTGGGTGCTCGGATCGAATCCCGACAAGCGCCGTTAAATACCTCTGTGTCTAGGACGGATAGAAGCACGTTAAATTCGTAGACCGGGAAGTCCCTCTATGAGGTCAGAGAGGGTGGAAGAGAGTACGATCCCCCAGATGACGTCCCTGGGGAAAACTGGACCAAAGTTGAGGTGGCACCCGGCTATATCGGACTGTGGTCAAAGTATAAACCGGAGTCTTATCCCTCACCAGGCTTGCCCATATGGAAATGGTCTGGAATAAATTTAACTAATGAATTAATATTTGAAAAAACTGTATTAACATCAAGTGTCATCCACTACAAGTTTAAAAAAAATGTATATGAACTTGAGTGGAGGAATAAAAAGTATTTTATTAACGATTGAAAATTAGAACAAGATATATAAATATAGGGAGAGTGTGAACTAATAGTAGGAATTGAAAAACAGAGTAAAAATTAAATATCAGTAAATTTCCATAACAATTACAGATACGCGCTACCTAAAACAATGCTTTTGCGGTCGAGCTTCCAACAAAACCTTCTCTGACGCAGCCGTCCTTCTCATTCGTCTCGAAAAATTCTCGCGCAAAACGCCCATCGCGGATACACAAATGCAAGTTTCCCCTCTCATTAAACAAATTAATCAAGCTGCCTGAATAACGAGCTGAGAGGGAGAAAAAAATCTTCATTTGGTCGGAATTATCCGCCATCTGCTTCAAAAACTTAAAGCGGTATTTAATGAGAGTTTAACGGCATTTGAGTCGGCAGAGCAAATCCGAGGGCGTTTCAACGCGCAAAGAAATAAATGAAATGCAGAGATGGAAAATACGGGGATGTATTAGACACAAGCCGTGGGGGGAACAGTTTCGTACTAGAACGACTGAAATAGTTATAGGATGTGTTGTGGCGTACTGATACGGAAACGTGTTCAACTGGCGTGGTATCCGGTGTGTACAAAGGGCAGGGACGTAATCAACACGAGCTTATGACTCGTGCTTACTGGGAATTCCTCGTTCAAGGGCTAGCAATTACAGACCCCTATCCCCAGCACGAGGGAGGTTCATCGGGTTGCCCAGTCCTGTCGGACCGGGAAAGCACACGCTGATTCCTTCAGTGTAGCGCGCGTGCGGCCCCGAACATCTAGGGGCATCACAGACCTGTTATTGCTCTGTCTCGTGCGGCTAAACGCCGCTTGTGCCTCTAGGAATAACGCCCTACGGAGATGATCGGAACGTCTATTTGGTGGGCTAGAGTCTCGTTCGTTATCGGAATTAGGGCCTGTTCACATAGGAGTCATAGGCGTTAAAAATTTCATTGCTAATCGTTTGGAGGCCCATGATTGGTTTATTTTCGTCTCAGCGTCATCTTTTCCTTAACGCAACGCAACGCAACGGACTCCTATGTGAACAGGCCCTTAACCAGACAAATCGCCATGCACCACCACCCACAGAATCAAGAAAGAGCTCTTAATCTGTCAATCCTTCCTGTGTCCGGGACGGTTACAGCATCACCAGACTGGCGCAAAATATTTTAATAGCTGCAAACTCAGTCTTTCGGGGAGCAGAAATCTGCACGGCCGCTCTGGCCCAGACGTAACAGGGGCTCTCGAAAAAATAACAGAGTCTCGCATATATATCCTGCTTGAAGTCTTCGTCGGTAGCGGCGGTCTTCTTAGAAATTGCTGGATTTTCAGAGGGGGGAAACGAGGAATTCCGTACACGCTGACATTGGATTCTGGTGGCATTCCTCTTGGATGGCACCAGAATCCAATGGTATGGATTCTGGTGGCATTTTTTATGGGAACATGTCGCTTCTATAACGTCAGCATGTTCTGACTGACGACCCTGAACTCACATCTTTACGAGAGAAATGGCGGCTGATTTCAGATCTGTCGGTAAAGATAAAACTTGAGGGCTTATCCCGCAGAAACCAGGAATGTGTTAGGGCCTGTTCACATAGGAGTCCGTAGCGTTGCGTTAAGGAAAAGATGACGTTAGGACGAAAATAAACCAATCATAGGCCTCCAAACGATTAGCAATGAAATTTTTAACGTCTATGATTGGTTTATTTTCTTCTCAACGTCATCTTTCCCTTAACGCTACGCAACGGACTCCTATGTGAACAGGCCCTTAGAATTTTAGAACCAACAGAATTTTAGAATGCAGTGGGAACGCATGGAGGTGTTTTTAATTCTGCAGCAGTGGAAGGGCTCTTCATAGGTCGTAAGAAGCCTCACGATACATGCTTGACGTCACAGGGTAAAGGATGTTATCAATTGGGTAACGCGTTAAATGAAAAATGGTAAAAATTGTGTTAACTTTCGAATTACGAAGTAGAACTGTCGTCTACTCTTATTAACCCGTGACATCAAAGTTTTTCGTACATTTAGCGAGTTTCGCGCTAAGAAAATTCTTCTAATCAGAACAAAAATTACTAATCCATGATCTAGTAGTTCCAGAAAGATGGCACAGCTAGACAATCGGAGATAAATAAAGTAAAATGATTATTTTTCCCCAAAAAATTTTCAAATATTTTTGGAGTTATTATATTCTTAAAATCTTTCATCATAAAATCTGCCAAAATGAATAATATGTTGACAAATTTAAAATACTTTACTGACAGCATATAAAGATACATCTATAAAAATATTTTACTCTGGCGTGATTTTTAGAAACATTGCTCAAGAAGATAAGGCTTTATTTTAAACTGAATTCTTAAAATTTTAGTCGAATGTTTTAATAGCCTCTCGTTAAAATATCAGTTTTAAGACATTTTCTAGTGTCTGAAGGAGTGGGCATTTTAAAAGATTCAACTTTTAAAATTTTTCTGATTTTGCCCTTTAAATTATTTTCTTTGCTGCACCAAACACTTTTAGAAATTCCGAACACAAACCGGAACTTGAGTTCAGAGACACCTTCAAAAACTCAGATATTCTTCCTCCAATGAAATGGGAGATGACACCATGGTTGGTTAATGTTATGTAACACAATTTCGCAGCACATACGTGCAGTCTATCCTGCTATGAATTGCAGTGACATTTGAACATAATTTCAGTTTTGGCTTTCAGACATTCCGTCAGATTATAGGGAGATTTCAAATCAAATATTAACCCTTAGCTTACGGGGTCCATTTTTCCTATTCCCTCGTTAGAACGAAAGATTTCATACCCCCTTTGTAAGAATGGCCATTAAGGGGTTTATATATATATATATATATATATATATATATATGTGTGTGTGTGTGTGTGTGTGTGTGTGTGTGTGTGTATATATATATGTGTATGTATATATATATGTATGTATATATATTTATATGTATATATATATATATATATATATATATATATATATATATATATATATATATATATATATATATATATATATATATATATATATGTGTGTGTGTGTGTGTGTGTGTGTGTATATATATATATGTGTATGTATATATATATGTATATATATATATATGTATGTGTATATATATATATATATATATATATATATATATATATATATATATATATATATATATATATATATATATATATTTATTTATTTATTTATTTATTCTTGGGATACATGCTATCCCACCCCGTAAGGAAAAGGTTAAAACTGTTGTGTACTAACCTTATTGTATTCGCTCACCTCAATGATAAGGCTGCAATGCAGTAACCCCATTGGATTCGCTCACCTCAATGTTAACCTATGGAGAAAATTTGTCCACGGATGGCCGACTGGAATTTAAAGGTATGTTTAAAAAAAAATGTACTCTGTCATAGAGAAAAAAATTTTACATTTGTGTACATTTTTCGTTTTTCTTAAAAAATGCAATTAATATTTTAAAATTTAAATTATTCGGGGGAAAATCTGGTATAATGTGTTTTAAACGCTCCTAAATTCCTTCGGTAGACGGAATTTATAAAATGAATCCTGTAGCGCTTCGCAGAAAAGTTCAGGCTATCTGACAATAGCAATTTTATTTGATTATCAGCATTTATGTACCTGTAAATAGTCGACAAAAATATTTTTTAAATAAAATATTTGGGGGCAGCTCTTAACCCCCTCCCCTATAGAGAGAGAGCCACTACAATCCCTCAAAAAGTCAATCCTAAGGGGGGGTGGAATTCTCGAACTGTCAACTGGACTCCTCCCACCGCAAGGGTCTTCAAGAAGAGGAAAAGGGAAATACGATTTTTTTTCTTTGTACATAGCAGCCTTAAGATATGGAGAATATGTGTCCAAGCATTGCCGACTAGGATTTAAAGATTATTTTTTTTCAAATTGTACTCCGTAATAAAGAAAGAAGTTTTACACCTTGTAGCATTTTTCGTTTAAAAAAAATGGAAATATCATTTTAACCTTTTCCTTACGGGGTGAGATAGCATGTATCCCAAGAATAAATAAATAAATAAATAAATATATATATATATATATATAGAAAATATATATATATATATATATATACACACACACACACACACACATATATATATATATATATATATATATATATATATATATATATATATATATATATATATATTTAAACCCCTTAATGGGCATTCTTACAAAGGGGTATGAAATCTTTCGTTCTAACGAGGGAATAGGAAAAATGGACCCCGTAAGCTAAGGGTTCAAATTTAAAGTATGCGGGGGGAAAAATATGATCTAGTGTGTTTTACACGCTTTTAAATTCCTTTGGCGGACGAAATTTATAAAATGAATCCTGCTGCAAGGTGCAGAAAAGTTCAGGCTATCTAAAAATACCATTTGTATTTGATTATCATCATTTATATAGCTGTTAATAGTAGACACATTTTCTCCATAGGTTAACATTGAGAAGAGGAAATACTATAGGTTTAGTACACAGAAATTCCATAGCTTCACACCCTGACAAAAATTTCTTGAGTTTTTGGAAATTCTAAACAAAAACCCGAGTTTTCCAAGTTCTGAAAAATAAAGTTTAAAATCCGGCAAATTTTCTAGGGTTTCCGGAATATACAATTGAACAGGGGAATATATATTATGGAAAAATACAGTGATTTCCGCTTATAAGAATCACGTTTGTTATGACTGTTTTTGATTCTTATAAGCGGTTGATTCTTATAGCCGAAAGTTAGGTTTTTGGACAGGCACACACACACACACCTATATATCCAATATTAGATAATCTAAATATATAAAACAGTTCCGTAATTGACTCACTGACTGACATACAACCGACAGACCAAACCGCTGGACCTAAAGGGTCGAAATTTTGCATGGCGATTCTTCTTATAGTGTAGGGGTGCACTAAGAGAGATTTTTGAAAAATTCTTCTTAGATTTTTTAAAATTAAATTTTTAAGCTGTTTTAGTAACTTTTTTTTAAAGTTTGCATTTAAAATAATAATTTGAGGGTTATAAAATTTATATCACGAGAAAGATCCTAAAAATTCCTTTAAAATGAGATCTTTTTCGAATCTTTACCTCTATTTTCTGATTTTTGGGGAATTTTTAAAGATTCATTTTTAGAATTTAATTTATTAAATGCTGATAACGTGACTTCTTTTTCTGGTACTTTAAATAAATTTATCGTCACGTGCATAACAACTAAATAGACAAATTTTTTTCTTCTTGCTAATGCGACAGACGATTGGACATTATTTTGTCTATAAAAATATCACTTACGATTTTTTTTATAAATATATATTTTTTTTCCTACATCAATTGTATACATTGATCGTCGTATTTATTATAAATATATATATATATATATATATTTTTTTTTTGGCATTAATTGCATACATTGACCGTTGTATTTAATTTGAATGTACTCCGTAGCGAAGTGCGGGTTTTCAGCTAGTTTACCATAAAATAACCTTTAATTTACGTTAATCATCTGAAAGGGCAGAGATTCCCCTGGGACAAGATAATAGGACAGTGTTTAGCTAAAGTATTTACGGGGAAACTGTAACAAAGAACTGTAACGGGGAAAGTCTAACAAAGAAAGGGATGCACTTTACGACTGTACTCCATCCCAACGTCTTATCAGTCTTTCTTTTCAAAAAGGAAAGAAAGAATTTCGTGCCTTTTCAGGGTTTAGGTGGCTTTTTTGGAAAAAAAAATTAAAGGTTTGGTTTTTTTTGATTTGGAGCACTACGGTCAACTTCTGCCACACAAGGGTTAATTAGACCGGGACCTACTACTTAAAGCCGATTCCGAACGGCTACAGAGGTCCATGCCAACAGTGGGACTGGAACCCACAGACTCTGGTACCGATGCCAGCGCCCTTGCGGAAAAGTGGAAGTAAAGCGAAGATTGTAAGCTGATTCTTAAAACCGGTGGATTGATTCTCAAAAGCGAAAATTTTGACATGGAAATAATACATTTGCATTTGTTCTTGCGATATTGATTTTTATAAACGGTTGATTCTTATAACCACTGATCACTATAAGCGATGGTTACTGTACGTCGTAAACACGTTGCATGTTAGTACAACAGGGGTGTCAAACTCAAAGGCTACCTTGGACCATACAAACAACGTTTAACTATAGGTGGGCTGCAAAAAAAAAAAAATCAATATTAATAGAAACGTAGGTTTATTTACCTAATTGCAGTATATTCAACATAAATATATGCATTTTGTTTAATAATAGCAAAAAAAGAGTATCATTAAAAAAACATTTAGCGAATTCTTCCTATCTTATTATAATTCTGCGTCGGTTATTTTATTATATAATATTGTGTGCCAATATATTGGCCGGGCCGCAAAAATGTTCGTCGCGGGCCGCGAGTTTGACACCCCTGTAGTACAACCATAGTAAACTTCTAGTTATCCCACTACTCTCAAATTGAAACTAACTCAGTGCTGATGAGTACTCAGCGTCTATTCAGCCTCTTCCTCATGGGTCATTTCTCTGTTAAATTTCCCAGACTAGTTCTTTTCACATAAAATAACTTTTCCTTAGTTCACACTACACATCTGCCTTCTTTTTTGGGATTTGATAGCAGTTTCAACAAGTATATCCTGCAGGGTGCACCAGAAAGAACGCTTCGCTATTCTCGGAAATTGTCCAAGTTTCAAAACTCTCCTAAAATCATTTTTGTTTTTGTGAATGAAATGAAAAAAAAAAAATAAGAGAAGGATGAAACGCTGTTGGAATAAACGACCCCTTGAGCCTTCTTCAACATGTCGACTGGTGTCTCTGAAACTCGGTAGAAGAGTATTTTATCCTAATGCACCTCTATTTTTTTTTCAACATAAGAATTCAGATGTTTTACTCCGAAGCAATATTTTTCAGTCTGATATACGAGGGCAGGCAGTAAAATAAACGATCTGCTGCCACAGACGTGGAGAATAGTTCCACATCAATAGTCTGCTATACTGAGAATCATGACATAAAACAGTTTACAATTTTTTTTATAGCAAATAATAGTTATTTCAAAATTTATTGATGTAGATGTTAGCTTTATACTAATAAATAAACAAATAAACAAATAAATAAATATATGCATATATATGGTATTATATATATATATATACATATATATATATATATATATATATATATATATATATATATATATATATATATATATATATATATATATATGACAGGCGTGAGGTTTGCATTAGCAGTCATCATGTTAATAGTGGTGGCGAGTGGTAAGTAGTCTAAATCCAATAAATAAACATAGTTCTAGCTCAATCCAATTTATTTCACCTTCCGGCAACCACTGATCCAAGTAGCGCATATTTGAGCTCTCGCCATTTTCAAATTAGGGACCCAGCTGACACGCGTCCACTAGCAATGAATTAAATCCCGCCGTCTGATTACACGCTATTGTTTTTCTCCATCCAAAGCCACCGCGCATGCCTACATGGTCTCTGTGACGCATACACCGGCGATGAACCATGGGTGGAGCTACAGATGTCAATCAATCCAAAGGGAAATTCCCCGATATCTCTCGATGTATTTCGAACCAAGATATGAGAATAGTGGCGAATTACGCCACGACAATAAATTAATTACTAAGCCCCCTTTAAATTTAGAATAATTATTTCGTTCCCGCTTAAGTCCGACATATATATATATATATATATATATATATATATATATATATATATATATATATATATATAATATTAAAAAACTAGTAATTTCTAAAGTCAACACTCTTAACTTTTAAAAACCATTAATTCCTCACTCTACTATTCAAAATTACATACCCCTTTTTAATCTTATTAAGTACCTAATTTTCCCTTGGGCATTCGTGTTAAATTCCATTGTTACAGCCTTCGGCAAAATCATTCAAGATGGCTGACTTTTTGACAAAATTGGACGCGACGCGGAGTGGGGTCTAAAAAAATCAGATTTGCACATAAACACTAAACTTTTAACCAATCAGCTATTAAATCACGCCCTTTAGCCACGTGATGGAATGAAGTTTATATAAGTTCCAGCATGCCTCGAAGAACAGATTTTGTCGTGGCACTGTTGCCTAGTAAACCGCCGTCATCGATGTTAAGAAACGGATAATAAAAGTATTTTTTAAAATGAAAAGATTCCTAAATTCTTGGTCACGACTACAGATTCCTGATGTGTGACATGTCGACTCTGGTCTCCGTTAACATGGGACTGTGTTGGCATGTTACATATATATACATACACACACACCCACACACTACTCAGAGTATATAATTTCCTCATAGAGTATATAATTTCACTCAACGTTTATCCCACAACTGTAACAAGCACAAACCCTTTTCTTAAAAGCAATTTTTGAACAAACTAATTTAAAAACTAATTAAGCCCTTAAGACTGCCATCATGTTATTATAGATATATTTATTATAAAACGAATTCTGGAAAGTAAATATTTCCCCTAGTAGTTGTCCTGTTCTGTGTATGCCTCTGTCAAGTAACGCTTCCGGAGCGACCGCTTCACAAATATATCAACCTATATTAATCTCACGTGCAAACATACAATAATAAACAGAAATTAAAAACACCAAAATCGTTTGTTTAACAAATTTGTAGGTTAAGTTAATTGTTACTCAATGCACGTGTATACAGCTTTAAAATTCATGAAAATAAAAAATAAAAATTCTGAAACGCGATTGCAGCGCTGCCTACCGGGTCCAATTATTGAATGCACGTGTATACATCATTAAAATTCATGAAAATAAAAAAAAATTCTGTAACGCGATTGCAGCGCTGCCTAAATAGACTGCAAAAAGTTTTTGTACGTGAGTAATTTGTATGATTTTTTAATCTGATATTCTTTAGTTTTTATATTTTATTTTTGCTTAATATATTTATACATAGCATATTTATAGCATATTAGTTAGATTGTGCAAGTCGGATTGAAAAATCAGCGGTAAGCACGCATTTTCTTTCCAAGAAGACGTTTTTTTAATTATAAACTCGGATTTTTACAACATTTTTAATTATAACATAGGATAGAAAAACAGCTAATATTCCGTAAAAATTTCTAATATTTTAACAAGGTTATGAACCTTTTTTTATTGGAACTATTCAATTATTTACCGTCAAGTTTTGACGGGTACTATCTAGTTTCTAATAAAATTAATATGGCATCATAGCCGAAGGTGAACTTAACGGATGTAAATGAAAGCTGAAGAGTAGATGCAACAAAGTCATAAGTAATCGAGAATGTTCTGTTAATGATGTGCATGCCGGAATATTAACTCTACTGTTTTTTCGAACCATTTTATACATCATCCCGTTAGGCGTAGGCCTTTGGATAGTCAAGTTAATTTGGTCGGCCTGCAGTATTATTAATATAATAATGGTGGACATTTGAATTTGAATTATAAAAGTAATTTATGAGTAAAAATTTTATTATTACATGCCACTGCGTGTTCGGAAAATGATGTAGTTCCGACAAATTCCTTTTTTTTCTCTGGTAGGATGTGGCAAAAGTTTCATGGTATGATAGAATTTTAAATAAATTTAACTAGTAAGGGATGGCAACTTTAAGAAGCTGGGTAATAACAAGTTTTTCAACAAAATAATTTCGATCTGCAGTTGTTCCATATTAGCGTCGGATTAGGATAATTGTTTACACGTATGCCTGTTCAAATTATCTCGATTTTTTCTCATAGTCAGCGTTTGCACAGACCGTAATATGAGAGCGAAAAAGCCGCGGTCATCTCTAGCAGCGAGACAGTGGAGGGATGCACGCGACTGTCTGTTTAGAAGCGAGAGTCAAAAGCAGTCAAGGCCATCAGTGTTATGGCGTTAGCGCGCGGCCACCTTTTTTTTGCTTTCTTTCTTTCTTTCTCTAGTTTCTCCTTCTGTTCCACTCTTTCCTTGTGCATACCCTTGTTTTCTCCTCACAAACGGGTCTCGCTTCTGCCCACGTTCCTCTCACCCACTTATGTATGCCCTCGATTCGGTGCGACTCTTTTTCTGTTTGTTTGCTTTTTCGGAAGCTGCACGCCTGGAGCACGCGACATGCTAATTGCCAGACTGCGCATCTCCGGCGAGAAGGTGGCTCTTGCCTTTCAGATCACGCTACCCCAATGGTGCATGTTTGACGTAATGATTCAAGTATCCATGTATATGTATTCATGGATGTAAATCAATACATATACATATCCATGTATATGTATTTAGCTCAATGTTTTCAATTCTGCTTTTAATTCTGTTTATACCCGTAGTGTAATGTTTGAGACGGAGCGTTTGTTAGAGCGAAAATGTTGTACGCTGTGATTCCCCCCCCCCTACCAATCAGAGGGTTGGCTACGTGGGCGAAAAACCCAAGGGTGTGGTGATCGTCGGGTATTCAGTAAGAAAGACACACAGAGAGAGCGTCTCTGCTAGGGATTCGAGGTCTGGCGAGATATTGCAGGCTCGTCACACCTCTGGTAAGTTAATTATTCGTTAATTAGAATAGTACAGAAGGAGAGCTTCACTGCTAGGGATTGGAGGTCTGGCGAGATATTGCAGGTTCGTCTGACCTCTGGTTAGTTAATTATTCTGAGATTAGAACAGGGACAGAGAGAGTGTCAGGAGGCCTGGCTAGATATAGCAGGCTCGTCTCATCTCCGGTGCATTAGTTACTCTGTAAGCAGAATAGAATGTAGTACTAAGAACAGAGTTGTCTGTAATTGTTATGTTAAATGTTCAACTGTAAATGAATTTATGTTCATCTTGTACAGTAACGACTCATTTTTGCACTACCTCATTTGTCACCATGCCATCACAGAAAAAGAACCTAGGTGAACCGGTGAAAGAGTGAGGGTTCACGACACCCGAACCTTAACTCGTCTTTCTAAATGAATTCGAGCGGCGGTTTAACTTCAGAATACTGCACCGGAATCTAGATTCATGATACGGGCTTCCAGGACAGACGATTCTCCCCTTCGAATCCATTTACGGCCCTTTGCCATTTACTGACGACATGGAATAAAAGATCGTGAGTAGCGATCACCTACGATGGTGATGACTATGAACCAAGTTCTTTCCCACGGTTGACAACCTGTTGCCCACCTCGTGACGTGGCAAGCGCAACATCTGTTCGATATAACACCTATTTCCAAAGTAAGACACCGAATTATTCAGTAATTTCTTTAACGGTTTTCGGACCAAACTATCCTTTGGTCCTAAAGCCAATTAAAAGAGAATAAATACAGTGTCTTGCCTATGTATAAATTTTTATGTCTGCAAGTGAAGAAAATTTTGTCGAAACTATATGGCATAGAATTCCTTCAGCTAGTTGCTTGTTCCTTTTACCTAACTTTTACCTAAAAAATAACCCTAGAAGGAAAGAGGTTTGAAGAACTTGATGCAACAATTCATATATGTCAAACAATGCATTTGTGCCCGTTATATATATATATATATATATATATATATATATATATATATATATATATATATATATATATATATATATGTGTGTGTGTTAGTTAGATATGCAATCAACGAGGTGGGAATTCAGGGGTTAACTATGATTTGCAGGAGAGTTAAACTGCGTAGTTGCTTTATAGACAAAAACGGTTGATTTTAAACAAAAATTTAATATTTTTAACTGTAATAAATTGTTTTTAAGATTACTTATTTACTTACTTACACACACACACACACACACACATATTATAATTAATATATATATATATATATATATATATATATATATATATATATATATATATATATAAAGTTTAAATAATGTAGTTCAGTTTAAAATGTAATCTAAATCAAATTTACTTAATAACATTCTTCGAACATTTAATAAACACTTCCCTAGTTACCGAAATCAATATCGTTACAGTTAAAGTTAACGCTTCGTTTCGTTAAAGTTAACACGTATACGATCTGGTTCACTACCTGATACGCCTCTAGTCATTTCATACACTTTAAAATTTCCTGGTAGTCGACAGCTTCGGCATGTTTTTTTCTTTGGGTCGTGCAGCCGTTTAAAAGAGAGATTTTTGAAGGAGAACACCTGCAGAACGAAGTTAGACGAACTTTGATTTCGCGTATTGACATTCCTGAGCATTGTGATTGATTGGGTACCCGGAAGGGAACGGGGATTAATTGGAAAATAAGAGTGATCGTAGCTAAGTAAAATGATGAAAATAGATAAAGAACCTTTTTTTATAATAATGTATGCGATTATTTTTCCTAAGAAGTGTCAAAGGCGTGTTCAAACATTGTATACCTTAATTCGAAACGGAAAAATAAAACAGTTCAATAAATAAATACTAACATTTTGAACATTTAATCTGAAACCCTACCTGTAGTCATCTGACCTTTGGCTAGTTTGAATTTTTTGTCTGAAACCCTATAGGATTCCCATTATTCAATATGTTAGAAAAACTGAGAAAACTACACATAATTACGATAATATCGATAAAAACTATTAGTTTTCCCGTGTGAGATTTTAGGGTGGCAGACCTAAGGGTTGACCTCGCAGGTCTTCATGTGAAGGGGACAGTGGACTTTCAAAATTGTGAAATTTGTCCAAAAATTCGATTTTTTTATTTTATTGAATTGTGAAACTACGGACGAGTAGGAATGTGTTGCAAAAAGAATTTTTAATTTCTGTGACTACTTTCCTAGTTATAGGCATTTGTATTTAATTTAGATATTATGTGGTTACTAATAGCAATAACTTTAAAAGTGTTTTCGTCAAAATAAGAATTTTCATGTCATACGAATATTCAAACTGCTCCAGGTGCATTTCTAACTATCGAATTGCTTTGAAATTTACGTTTCATATACTTAACTGTATATAAAATAAATCTTATTGAAAAAAACTATACTTTGTAGCTCAGAATTTCTAAATTTTGTACTCGAAAAGATGATTTATAGGTATTTTGCGTAATAAAAAGGGTGTTTTCACTATTATTATTTTTTTCTCTTTATATTTTTAATGAATGTTTAAAATAAGCAATAAGTTTCATTGTTAGTTCTATAAGGTATCCTGTAAATAAAAATTACCATATTATATGCAAAAGAAATGCGCATGGAACATTTTTAATTAGGCCAATTTTTGATATAATTAATAATTAATAATTAATAATTCATAAATTATTAATATTTTATCTTTAAATTTTAACCACTTTTACATATCTATGGTACTAATCACATATTCAAATTTCAAGCAAATCCATTCAAAACAAAAAAAGTTAGGTTTGAAGGTCCACTGTCCCCTTGAGCTATGACGAATTTTCCTACCGGTATTTATTTATTTATTTATTTTTTTTTTTTGTCGTCAGGTCAACAAATGATTACTTTTGAATTTCGTTATTTGTAGGTGTTTAAACAAACGGCCCGTAATTTTAAATTAATTTTTTTGTTACGGTACATTCATGTGACTGCTTACGTTCGGAGGCAATATTTTTTAAAAACCGCTTTTTAAAGAATTTTTTGGTCTTATATAGTAAAATAGCACTTAAAAACAAATAAAAGGAACAAAATATACCTATAAATACCATGCATTTTTATAAACTGGTCAATTTGAAGTAATTTTTAATGAAATTTATCTAAAAAGCTTATCAATCTGCACAAAATTCTAACGCCACTATTTTAATTTGCTTCTCACACATGATACATATGATAGTTATCTTCAAAATGACATACAATCTAAGAGAAATTTTAAAATGCAAAAATAATACACACAATTTTATGTTCCGATATGAAAATTTTCCCCGATTCGTCATTCCATTCCTTATAAAAACAGCCCCAAATTGAAAGCTATTTATTATACATCAATTATTGTAAGTAATTTCATTAACAATAGCATCTAAAGCATTTCCTAAAAATTTTATCAAATTATGTACATTACTAGATGAAAACCCGCACTTCGCTACGGAGTACATTCAAATTAAATACAACGGTCAATGTATGCAAATAATGCCAATATATATATATATATATATATATATATATATATATATATATATATATATATATACATATATATATATATATATTTATAATAAATACGACGATCTATATATACAATTGATGTAGAAAAAATAGATATATTTATAAAAAAATCATAAGGGATATTTTTATAGACAAAATAATGTCCAATCGTCTACCGCATTAGCAAGAAAAAAAATATTTTTTTTATCTACTTAGTTGTTATGCACGTGACGATAAATTTATTTAAAGTAACAGAAAGAGAAATCACGTGATCATCATTTAATAAATTAAATTGTAAAAATTAATCTTTAACAATTCACCAAAAATCAGAAAATGGAGGTAAAGATTCGAAAAAGATTTATATTTTAAAGGAATTTTTATGATCTTTCTCGTGATATAAATTTTATAACCCTCAAATTATTATTTTAAATGCAAACTTAAAAAAAGTTATAAAAACAGCTTAAAAATTTAATTTAAAAAAATCTAAGAAAATTTTTTCAAAAATCTCTCTTAGTGCACCCCTACACTATAAGAAGAATCGCCATGCAAAATTTCAGCCCTTTAGGTCTAGCGGTTTGGTCTGTGCGGTGTATGTCAGTCAGTGAGTCAGTTACGGAACTGTTTTATCCTATATATAATAGCCGTTGTCTCTGTATAACACTTCCGGGCTTGTACTCATCTTTCAATTGAAGCCCTCAGAAAACAAACAGCCGGTAAGGCTTAATTTCAATTTCAGATGTGGATCAGAATTTTTTCTTACCTAAAAACTAATATCTTCTCCATCAAATCACGTTTGTTCAGCCTATTTTTCTATAAAACATTCAGAACTAAAAAAAATTGGATGCTTTTAGCTGTATATTTAACAGTTTTTAAAAATCTGTTTACTTTTGCGATGAATTCTGAAAGTACACAAGCTTGAATGTGAATGAATCAAGTAGCTCAAGTATTCATATCGCGTAGTGAGCTGTGAAAAACTGGATGGCAGTCTACTACTCCAATCGCATGAAAAACTAAATAAATAAAAAATAATGAAAGGGTTTGCTTTTACAAGGTGCGGATTAAATGCAATATTGTTAGATAATTCAGGATATTTTTTAACTTTCATATACTTTTTCCTTTATGACGTCATTATTAGTATTATGACGTCAAAATGACGGGATTCCTTCTAGTATATATAGATTATGTGAGATATCATGATAACGGTATAGATTTGTGCTAAAAAACATAATTCTGAGAAAAACGCATTTAAAGTTGTGTGTCCCTTCAATTTTGTAGCTGACGATGATTTTTTTAATGGTACAACTCTGCTTCTAATTGATGTAGAATGAAAATCAAAACGGTTTTGAAAACAGAAAAGATTGAATTACACGATTCTTGCAAAAAACGAAATTGACCAAAATAGTCAAAAAATGACATTTTCAACGTGTGCAGTCAGTCACCTTAACCCATTGATATCGGACACCAAAAAATTTAAATCATTTATTGAAAGCAATACACTTTTTTGTGTTCCTATCTCCTGATACTGTCACTTTATTCTAAAGCTTCCAGAGAATATCTGGAAAAAAAAATTGGCGAATTTAACCCTTTATTTCGACAACAGACAACCAGTATTCCAGGCCAATTTTAGAAAGAAAATTTGAAACATTATACATTACGGTTTACTATACGCCACGCATAAAGTTCGCATTGTAAAGTATGATTGCACTTGGATATGGGAATCTCAAAGATAAGAATTTTATGATATGTAAATTTTGTACTAAAAAGAAATGGGAATAAGAACAAAACTGCAGTACATATAGACAACAGCGGTTTTTGAAAAATACGCTGGAATCGTCATAAAATCAAACGAAGGCGGGATAGGTGGCAGAGTTCTTTCTTCCAGTCTGGGATTTTCTCAAGGTTGCATGTTCAGGGCATAGCATATCGTAATTGTCCATTGAAAACGTCTTGAGATTATTCTGAAAAAAATATATAGAAATGGGGCCATTTTCGAGTACAGTTTCCTTCAAATCTGTATAAATAATGAGACTTATCAAATTTTATGTTTTTAGTTAAAAATTAAAGTTGAATTATTTTTACTTTATTATAAAAATAATTTCATCTTGTTCAGTTAAGGGGACAGTGGACCTTCAAAACTAACATTTTTTGTTTTGAATGGATTTGCTTGAAATTTGAATATGTGATTAGTACCATAGATATGTAAAAGGGTTAAAATTTAAAGATGAAATATTAATAATTTATGAATTATGAATTATGAATTTTATCAAAAATTGGCCTCATTAAAAATGTTCCATGCGCATTTCATTTGCATATAATATGGTAATTTTTATTTTCAAGATACCTTATAGAACAAACAATGAAACTTATTGCTTATTTTAAGCATTCATTAAAAATATAAAGAGAAAAAATAATAATAGTGAAAACACCCTTTTTATGACGCAAAATACCTACAAATCATCTTTTCGAGTACAGAATTTAGAAATTCTGATCTACGAAGCATAATTTTTTTCAATAAGATTCATTTGATATACAGTTAAGTATATAAAATTTAAATTTCAAACCAATACGATAATTAGAAATGTGCCTGGAACAGTTTGAATATTCGTATGACATGAAATTTTTTATTTTGAGAAAAACACATTTAAAGTTATTGCTATTAATACCCCCATAATATCTAAATTAAATACAAAAGCCTATAACTAGGAAAGTAATCACAGAAATTAAAAATTATTTTTGCAACACATTCCTACTCGTCCGTAGTTTCACAATTCAATAAAATAAAAAAAAACGAATTTTTGGACAAATTTTACAATTTTGAAAGTCCACTGTCCCCTTAATAATAAATTTTTAAAATAATTTATATGCAATGCAGCTTTTCCTTATGAACTTCGTGGTGATCGGAAATCCACTAATGGACATGAGTTATATCAGTTTGATTAGATATTCAATATCCAGTCTCCACATAGTGGAAAATTTTCAAGACTGGAGAACACGTATTGCGTTCTCCAGTGATAACCTAATTCGTAAATATTTCTCAGTCGAGATTTTGCAGGTAATAAATTATAATTTTACAGGCAGTAAGTTATCTTTTGTGGTCTTTGTACCAAGTTAAACAATTAAGAATTTCACCAAATTTTTAAACCTAGCAAAACATAAGGTTAAAAAATTAGAGCAGTCTTTTATTAAGTGGGATAGTGCTATAGCAGTCTGTAAGCAGTACCAAAAGATATGCCATTTTCCAAATAAATTTGAAAATAAATTTTAAAATAAGCAAGAAAGTAAACAATAACTTGCAGAAAATTAGACGGTATTTAGTAAACTCAATAATTAAAAAACTTCACCTGAAATAGACAAAATTTGAAAACTGTCATTTAAAAATCCAGGGATTAATTTACGGTCGCACTTATTTTCTTGAGGGGGTTAAAGCAATTAGGAAGTCCGCTTCAGCATAGAGGCTTTAACCAAAACACAAGTCTACAGGGCTGTACTGAGAAAGTTTATCTTTGCATCAATGAGATGGATGGTAGGTGTAACTTAATTTGTTGTTCTCAGATGCCCGAGGCTAAACTTCCCGGTAAACCTCTGATAGCGCCGAATTGAAATAAATGTCAAAGGTCGGAAATGACCTAACTGTTATGTCCCTAATTGAAGGTCATCGTCCATCTTGAAAAGGTCACCGAAGAGATAACTCATTCAAAATTTTAAAAGATTACCATTTATGTAGCGACTTTTCATAACGTGCATTTGTGCACCGGAGGAAAGCATGTTCCATAAAATGGTGTATTATATTTTGAAGTGATCGGAAATTATGCGTGGATATTTACGCCAGCTTCTTTCGCCTGTCTTAATCTGCTGTCGAGAAATAGAGTCGCATACGCTTCGATCACCTCCACCTTTATCCACCTACGTACATACTTGGAGATGATAACGTAATTGTTCTTAGCAAATTACTTAAATCGTTCATAAACAAGAAGGAAATTGAGAGCCGATCTTTATAGATTAAGTATTTGATGAACTGAGACAGGCTAAGAGATGGGGGCTATTAAAAAAGGATCAATCATTTTTACAACTCGGGAGCCTTTCAAAAACACGGTTTTATTTTTGGCGCCAACTTACATTCGCTAAACCTATTTGTTCGTGTCATAGAAACGCTCTCGAACATAACTGAGCGAATTGTAAAATAAATATTCTTTCCATATCAACAAGTTCGAATGGCGCAACAAACAGCAAAGATCGTTTCAATTTTGCGAATTCGAAATCCAGCTAGTTGAATAAAAAGAAATCTTGTTAATCTTTCACCATTGGTCTCGGAAGAAAATTGCAGTTAAAACAATTCAGCAATCTACTACGGTAATTATACTACATAATGAGATCCTTAATAGGACAGTCTATGCGATCCCGAAAGGATTATCGGTGTGTCGGTTTAGGGAGTGTCACGGTCAAATTTTGCCACGAGTGGGCTAAACAGAACAGGACCTACGGTACGTGATATCGGAGAGTAGCCATTGGATGAGTCCGAAAATTTAAAGAAACATGCAAAATGTCGTTCCCATGTAATGGTGCGTAATGCACACTACTAATGATGGCAGTTACGTAATATGCCGGCCGGGTGGCGCAACGGTTTGGCCCGCGGATATTCTCTGAGTGCTTTCAACACCAGGTTGTGGGTTCGATTCCCGTTTGTCCGAGGACAAGGCTGAGATTAGGGAGCTATGTTGGCTCACCTATGGGGTGCTACCATAATAAAGAAGCCAAGAAATTCGCGGTGTGGATGGGCGAATATCGTAATAGACAAAGTGCCTTCCGCGTTGGAAACAACAGTTATGTAATATCTACTTATATTGGCGGAAACTTGGCGAATTCCTATCTATTATCCTTCATGACATAATACAATGGACTTTGGCTCAACCATTTATTGTTTTCTTTTCCTATGAGAATGCGAGGTTATGGAACGCATATAACATAACTAATAATAAATTTAGATACAATAGTTTTTTAAAGTAAAGAAGAAGATTAATTAATTAGAAACAGTTTTATGGATTCTGTTATTTGACACATATATTTAGTTTTTCTGTTTCAGAACAACTGCTTATACAATAGCTAGACTATGAACGAATCACTTTATGGATACGAAAATCCATCCTGACGGCACAAGATCCTTTATCAACTGTAGAATTTGATAAACGATCTTCAGAGACCTTTATATTCAGAGATCCTTTCTGATCTTCAGAGATCCTTTATCTGAAGATAAAGGATCTTCGGATCAACAGAGACCTAGCTTTCCCCAGAGCATATCTATGACTTTCCAGCCATTGTGGCTGCCATTTTCAAACTTTTGTTGCCCAAAGAACTCCTCTACAATCCACAGGCACCTGATCTGGCAGCTGCTCTTATCAAGGCTTTTGATTATTTCTAAGACTTTTTCTCCTCTGCACAACAACAACAGCAGTTAGCTTTTCTTTAAATAGACGATTTTCGAATTATTTGACTAATAGGCAATGCCAATATTATCGGTATATCCTCGAGGAAAAGACGCTCAATGGAAAGACCGAGATCCCCTTTCCTGACATTTTAGGTAAAATAATCTGCGTAAAGTAAACAAATAGTAACTTTATAAAACTCGCCAAGTCGAGTACCTTTCTACGTTACGAGTGACATAGATTTTTGACAGGATGTATAAGAGGTTGCCAAGGTAAACAGTATTAAGAGCCATTTTCTCTTTCGACACTCAAAATTTTAGGTACAGACGTGTTTCACGCACCTTTTTCAATTTGGCGATATTTTTTATGTTTGGCGATTTTTTTATTTTTAGCGATTTTTTTGTTTGGTCTGGCAGCCATGCGATTTGGCGTGATGTTTGCTTTTTGTTGCAACCCGGAATAGGTGTTGTGGTATTGTGTAGTGTTTTTGGAAGTTTAATATGACACCGGTGTTCGATATTTTTGTTGGCGTTTCATAGTAGCGGTTTAGGATTTCTGTAATGTTTTTGGAAGTTTAATGTCTTCGTTTTTTGATATATCTGCGTATGTTTTAAATAGATGTTGCGGATATGTGTAATGTTTTTGGAAGTTTAATGTCTTCGTTTTTTGATATATTTGCGTATGTTTTAAAGTAGCGGTTGAGCATTTCTGTTTAGGTTTTGAATTTTAATATAGCCGTTTTTAGATATGTTTGCGTATGTTTTAAATAAGTGGTTGAGTATTTCTGCTGAGGTTTTGAAGTTTAATACAGCTGTTTTTAGATATTTTTGCATGTTTTAAAGTAGCGGTTGAGCATTTCTGTTTATGTTTTGAATTTTAATACAGCCGTTTTTAGATATATTCGTGTATGTTTTAAAGTAGCTGTTGTGGTTTTGTGACATGTTTTTGAAAGTTTATTATTGCCATTGGTAAGTTTGTTTTGAATTTATTTTTATATTTGAGTTGTTATTGATATTTTGTGTATATTTGTTATTTTAAGTGTAAAATGTCCGCGTAGGCCTGTTTTGGCGACAAGTTGGAGACAAAATTTTTTTGACGAGTATTTGGCGCCAAAAAAATTTTGTCGCCAAGGGAGGTGCGTGTAATACATCTGTTCCTTTGAAAGTTTATTATTGCCATTGGTAAGTTTGTTTTGAATTTATTTTTATATTTGAGTTGTTATTGATATTTTGTGTATATTTGTTATTTTAAGTGTAAAATGTCCGCGTAAGCCTGTTTTGGCGACAAGTTGGCGACAAAATTTTTTTGACGAGTATTTGACGTCAAAAAAATTTTGTCGCCAAATTGTCGCCAAGGGAGGTGCGTGTAATACATCTGTTCCAAATTTTATTCAGCAGAGTTAAATTGGAAACTACATTATTTCCGCCTGATAACCAGAATGTTTCATAGTTTTATCCCCAACATTTTATCCCTCTGATCTTTCGAAACATCCAATAAAAATATTGTGAAGCATGATTAGATATCAAAATAGATTAATTCCTTTTTCATGAGATATCATATAAAATATTTACATTCTTATGTAGCTCTATCGGGTTTGCTTACCTACAAATTTTTCCCGAATAAGCTGGCAATAGATACGTTCTATTAAGCGCAAAATTTTACTATATTATATGCCAAAATATTTTAGAATATTGTACCTCTCAGGAATTTAAATGGAAAAAATTTGGCAACCTAAGGATATGAATGAATTGTAAAATGGTAGAAAATGGGAATAATTTTAAAAAATGGCTATTTTAAGCTGTTGACGATTTGGCGATATTCCAGAGTTGATGTATTCACCGTATGTCGGCGATTAAAAAGCATTTTGGCACAGAAATACTAATATCAAACGATAAATTCAAAATAAACTAGAACAGCGAAGTTCCCCATCAGGTCAAATCAAATTAAGGTAAACCGGAAGAAACTGGGGCGGTTGAAGACTTTTTGGCGATTTTTTTGAAAAGTCGCCAAATTTGCGTTTTTGAGTCCGCGATTTTTTCCCCCCGCTCATATTTTGTTGTTTTGCTGTTTTTAAAAGTTTAAAGTTTAAAATACACGGTGGCATCGCCAATTTGGCGCCAAAATCCCGTTTGGGGACCTGTTAGGCTTAAACTGCGAAATGTAAACAAATGTGGCGACCAAGAAAGAACAAGTAAATTGAAATACAAACTTACTGCTGGCTTTATGAAACTCGCACGCGGGATCTTCGCTTCGATCAGATACCCTTGCTTCACTCAATTGCGCTCCGTTACGCATCCGTCCAAAAATATTACAGAAAATCCCCAGCCGCTGGCTTCGCTACGTACCGCTGGCTGTAGTACAGTAAAAAAAGCTTCCGCTAGCTGTAGAGGTCAGTAGAACAAAGCTTATCCCACAAAAAATCAAATATTATCCGATCCGTATGTAAGAAACCATGTACTAGTGCGTCATTTACAACCCCTTCTGTACCCCCCCCCCCTTAGTCTCTATTGCAAAAATCTACATCTAACAATATCCAAATTCCTCCCCTGATATTTAGAAACGACATCTTTAGCCAACATAGCAATAAACGGCAAACTGAAAAGCATTGAACAAACACTATCAAAGGCACATTCAAAAGGAATTGTAGAAGTAACCAGAAAAGGGGATACATCATAACAGGAAGTAAATAATCGCCAAGTTGGCGGCAGCCCCAAATTCTTCCGATTAACCCAAATGAATCTAGATTACATAAAAAATGATCTAATGAGTAATGGGGAATCACACACTTTATTAGACCATAATTATTTAAACCTTTGTAGTAATTAAAAACAATTATCCGTGCATTAACTTCTTGATTGAGATTTTGTTCCTCGTCAGATCGATCAAAGCAAACGATGGAGAAGCTTGATGAGAATGCAATGTATTAATTAACAATACATGCAACGGGTTAATTAACAATAAATTGATTGAAATTTTCCAGCTTCGAAAACCCCCCAATTTCCCACTTGTTAGACCGTCTTCCACTTGTTTTCGAGACCCATCTCAGACAGAATTCTCTTTATGAGAGGATGGTCTATTTCGTGGTACTCTTCACCTCCTTTTTCTTCCCCGGGATTGGCACTTCGGTTTTCCGGTTCCAGAGTGTGGCGTGATTTGCGCTTCAGTTTATTTCGATGCTCGCTTTCTTTCCCTCTTCCAGATGCTACGAAAGCTTTGTATTTCCCCCCTGTCTTCGTCAGAATGCCGCGATCTGTGGCTTCCCTCAAAATCGACTTTACCTCCCCGTCATCCAGTGGCACTCGGCTCGTCTTCGAACCCAAAACCTGCATGATTTCGGGGAAAGATATGCCGTCCGCACGTCGGAAGCACCGGATGACGCTCACTACTCTCCTGTGAAGTGAAGCTTCGGGAATCTTCGATTTGACATTCTCCATCTTCCTGATGTTTTATTCTCCGTACGTTAGTACCGCTAGTGTTGTTGTTGTTTTAATTTCAAATTGATAAAATTTAATGGGATTAGTGCCGTTTATTGGATATTGATCGTACACGGTTTATTGATCATATACACAGTTGATTGCCGTTTATTGGATATTGATCATATGCAGGGTTTGTTAAAGTTCTTGGATTTGTAATTTTCCTCACGGTTCTCGAGCTTAATTATAAACGGACGAAGCGGGTGAGTAATTGTTTAGTAAAAATGGAGTCCGTGATGCAAAATTGTGGAAAAAAGTCACTAAAATCAACAGCAATATTTATGGGAAAACAAGTCTGGTTTCGTTTCCGTTTCTGTATTACACTGGCTACGTCACTGGCTACGTCACACTGGCGTTACACTGGCTACGTCACTGGCTACGTCAGTTTTCGTCTACTATAGAGCACGTGATTATCGGGTGACAGAAACAGAAGCCGTGCGTTTGCATGCGTTTTTGGACGATACCTTCATTTTGAGTTAAATAATTTAAGTTTATTTATACAATTCCTCATATTAGTTGTATGTAACGGGTATTTTAAAACTTTTTTTTCAATATTTCGCAAGGTTTAAGAGAATATAATCATTCTTTCGTTGAGAATGATTATTATTATGTTGAGATATGTATAGATATCAGGATAAGTTACTTCAGGCCAGCGTCTTGTATCGTAACTCCAGTCTTCCTCTGTCAATAAATACGGGTCACATACTGAATAAACCTTTCCGGGCTGTACCTGAATGTTTAATTTAGTGATATACCTTTGTTTAGATACCGTATCTAAAGACTTCGTAATCTGAGAGCATTTTATTCAGCAAGCTGTAAGAATGCTCATTGAACGCCATGTTAAATTATGCAGTGTTTTGCCACTCCTCGCCAAACAAGAAGTAAAATCTGTAAGAGTTGAGATGTGACATGCTGCGAGACACCGCCCTATTATTTATTCATTTCTCTTATTGGGAGGTTTTTTAAAGCCTTTATTTTGCCCAAAGTACGCTATTTGTTTTGTAAATCAAGTTAACGTGGACCGAAATCTGCAGCTTTAGCGTTATGTGTCCTTTTACTTTTCATTGATCATTATCTTGTTGTCATGGTAATAAATTGTATGCTCTCTGAAATACAATTATATTAGCATTAACAGTGTGTCAATTAATAAGCTGTCGTCATTAACTGCAAATTGCATAGACATAGACAGCGTTGCAGTTTGGGATTTTTGAGTAAGAAATCTCATAAATAACCGAATGTGTCATCTGACGTTATTTGACCAGAGACATCTGACGTCACGGGGGTCGCCAATGATCCTAGATAGACGAGCATCAGGCATTTTGTTATCCAATGTCGCCAAGTGAAGTTGTCAGATCTGAATCTTATCGAAGCTTTCTTTTCTCCTTAAATTCCTTATAAAATAAACAGTGTTTGTATAAAATGATAGGGCAGTGTCTCGCAGCATGTCACATCTCAACTCTTGGAGATTTTAGTTCTTGTTTGGCGAGGAGTGGCAAAACATTGCATAATTTAACATGGCGTTCAATGAGCATTCTTACAGCTTGTTGAATAAAATGCTCTCAGATCACGCAAAGTCTTTAGATACGGTATCTAAACAAAGGTATATCACTAAATTAAACATTCAGGTACAGCCCGGAAAGGTTTATTCAGTATGTGACCCGTATTTCTTGACAGAGGAAGACTGGAGTTACGATACAAGACGCCGGCCTGAAGTAACTTATCCTGATATCTATACATATCTCAACATAATAATAATCATTCTCAACGAAACAATGATTATATTCTCTTAAACCTTGCGAAATATTGAAAAAAAGTATTAAAATACCTGTTACATACAACTAATATGAGGAATTTTATAAATAAACTTAAATTATTTAACTCAAAATGAAGGTATCGTCCAAAAACACATGCAAACGCATAGGAACGGCTTCTATTTTCTGCCACCCGATAATCAAGTGATCTATAGTAGACGAAAACTGACGTAGCCAGTGACGTTGCGACGTTTCGCCTTATATTTAGTTGTTAAAGCTCACTGGAGAGGCAATTTTAAAATTACATCCCTCTTTCACATCCACAAATTCGAATTATAACCCCAGTATTATTTTAGCATAAATAGTTAACTTGGTAGAGTTGTAGATTATAACTATATTTTGGCATGTATATGTTAGGTTTAAGCTTATAAAGAAAAATAATCGAATTTGTAAAGTAGCTGAATAGGGAAGTTTTAACATCGATATTTTATAACTGGCGTTAAAATAGCGACAAAGGTATGCGATGCGGCGAGACTGGGAAGCACATAAGCCAGCTTGGAGCTCTAGGCAGCAGTAGATCTTTGGATGCTGGGAAAATGCACCGAGGCCGGACAGTTACCCCGATATAAAAATATTACTTACTAACATGCCATTGGCCTATAATAAGCAAATATCGCAAAATCTGTGGTGACAATTCAATGACTCCCAAACAACACATAAATAATTTTCGATATAACATGCCCATCAATTATTAACTAAATTTATCTAATACTAGCTGAAAACCCGCGCTTCGCTACGGAGTATATTCAAATCAAATACAACGGTCAATGTATGCAATTAATGCCGAAAAAAATAAATATATATATTTATAATAAATGCGACGATCAATGTATACAATTGATGTAAAATATATATCTATCTATATATATATATTTATAAAAAAATCGTAAGGGATATGCATATTTTTGGATAATATCCAATCGTCTGCTGCATTAGAAAGAGAAAAAAATATTTTTTTTGTCTATTTAGTTGTTACGCACGTGACGATAAATTTATTGAAAGTACCAGAAAAAGAAATCACGTGATCGGCATTTAATAAATTAAATTCTAAAAATTAATCTTTAAAAATTCACCAAAAATCAGGAAATGAAGGTAAAAATTCGAAAAAAATTTCATTTTGAAGGAATTTTTATGATCTTTCTCGTGATATAATTTTTATAACCCTCAATGTATTATTTTAAATGCAAACGTAAAAAAAGTTTAAAAAACAGCTTAAAAATTTAATTTAAAAAAATCAAAGAAGAATTTTTGAAAAATCTTTCTTAGTGCACCCCTACACCATCAGAAGAATCGCCAGGCAAAATTTCAGCCCTTTAGGTCCAGCGGTTTGGTCTGTGCGTTGTATGTCAGTCAGTCAGTCAGTGAATGAATGAGTCAGTTACGGAACTGTTTTATATATATAGATAAAAAAACGATTTTAAGTAAAGAATGTTTTTTTAAATTATTTTAAGCACCTAAAATAGTATTCAAATTAATAGAAAAAGTAATTTTTTAAAAGAAAGAGGTGTGCTTGAGACCGTAGTTTTATTCAAAAAAAAAAAAGGATTTTAAGAAAAGAATGCTTTTTTTAATTATTTTAAGCACCTAAAATAGTATTCAAATTAATATAAAGAGGTTAAGAGATGAAATAAAAATAAAAAAATAAAAAAAGGATTTTAAGTAAAGAATGTTTTTTTTTAAATATTCAATTTTTTTTAATTATATTCTTAAAATAATATTCAAATTAATATTACGTTAGTTAAATTTTAACGTTAATTTTTTAAAAGAAAAGAGCTTGCCGGAGAACGGCTAGTTTCGAACCGCTAACGTCAGAACAGAAGCCCACCGCGATAGCACCACGCCAAAGATCGTTGAAGTGTTTGGTACAAAAAGCGGTAGAGGACAGTAGCGGTAACAATGGAGATTGTTAGGATTAAGCCCCTAACTTTATTTCTACTGATCAGATATACATAATATATATCTATATCTGATCAGTAGAAATACATAATATATAGCCTATGTCCATCTGGAATAATGTACCTTTCAAACAGTGAAAGAATTTTTCAAATAGGTGCAGTGGTTCCGGAGATTACCCTCCACGTACAAAATCGCTCTCTCTCTTTATATATAAGTATAGATTATAGAAGTATAGATACACATTGGTATCTCAAAATTAGAGTAAGAGATGAAATAAAAATACAAAAATAAAAAAAGGATTTTAAGTAAAGAATGTTTTTTAATTATTTTAAGCACCTAAAATGATATTCAAATTAATATTACGTTACTTCATAATTGTGTGCACGGCCGCCATCTTGGATTTTTTGCGCCAACTTGGCGATTTTACCGTGTTTTGAGGAGTGGAAAATTTCTCGCCAATGTGTTTTAAGCGGTGTTTTCAAAACGCTTGACTTTGAATTTTTTTAGCTTTTTTAATAAAAACCACCTGTTTAAATTATGAAACTTAGAAAAAATTTTGAAAAATCATTTAAACGTTGGACTTAGATTTTTTTTTTGTTAATTTTAATTAAAAACTACCTTTTCAAATTATGATCCATATGAAAAATTTGGTCAAATGAATTTTACTTACAGATAAAATTTCAATGCAATCTATTCAGTTTGCCCTAACTCTTTGACTAATAGCAATGAATCACCAAAATGTTATGCCAATATATTGTTAATTAGAAAAAAAATACAGCATTTTCGTACCACCTAAATAACTTGCAATTTAAAATTTATCTAAAATTCAGCTTTGAAAAATGTAAAATAATTATGAACCCATAAATTTATGGTGAGTAACCAGATCCTCTTTTTTTTTTTGGTTAGGGCATTGTGGTAATGAAATTTTACTTCAGATTTGACCTTAACCAAATATTTGGTGCATACAATAAATCGGGACAAGGATTATTTGACCATTTATCCTGCTGTGTTGGAAATAAGAAAAAAAAACCTTTTCCTAAACCAATAACTTAACCTTAACTAACTTTTTAACTTAGGTTCCTGGGGAGAGAAGTTGAACTTCAGTTATTTAAATTTATTTGTAATCCACTACAACTTGGAATTATAAAATATTTTAAAATATATTGTATTTAAAATGTATACTGTATTTTACATTTTACGAAAAAATGATGGCAGATAATTTTTACTTCAAATAAATGAAATGGTGTATCATTATAGTATACTAATTGACAATCGATAAACAAAATTAAAATCAACTTAAATTTAATAAGTTAACGAAAAACTGATAATGGATTCAAAAATTTTCAACAAAAAGACTCTTAGTTTTAAAAATAATTTACTCTTTTGAGTATAGTCAATTTGAGTCAGATTTCCAGGTCAAGGCCAAGATCTGACCTAAAATTATTATACTGTAATTAAAAGATCACATCAGAAATAACTGTTTGATCTTAAAATTAGAGAATTTGACATTGGGTTATTTTTACCAGAACGCAATAATTATCGCCATGCGAAATGCGCCAAACCCTGGCGGAAAAATCCAAGATGGCGGCCGTGCACACAAATCTAGAGTATCCCCCCTAACTTTATTTCTACTGATCAGATACACATAATATATAGCCTATGTCCATCTGGAATAATGTACCTTTCAAACAGTGAAAGAATTTTTCAAATAGGTGCAGTAGTTCCGGAGATTACCCTCCACGTACAAAATCGCTCTCTCTCTTTATATATAAGTATAGATAGATAGCACCACGCTAAGGATCGTTGAAGACTTCGGCAAAAAAAGCGGTAGAGGACAGTACGGTAACAATGGAGATTGTTAGGATCAAGACCCTAACTTTATTTCTACTGATTAGATATACATAATATATAGCCTATGTCCATCTGGAATAATGTACCTTTCAAACAGTGAAAGAATTTTTCAAATAGGTACAGTGGTTCTGAAGATTACCCTCCACGTACAAAATCGCGCTCTCTTTTTATATAAGTATAGATAGCACCACGCTAAGGATCGTTGAAGACTTCGGCACAAAAAGCAGTAGAGGACAGTAGCGGTAACAATGGAGATTGTTAGGATCAAGACCCTAACTTTATTTCTACTGATTAGATATACATAATATATAGCCTATGTCCATCTGGAATACTGTACCTTTCAAACAGTGAAAGAATTTTTCAAATAGGTACAGTGGTTCTGAAGATTACCCTCCACGTACAAAATCGCTCTCTCTTTATATATAAGTATAGATTGTGTAAAAGGCCCGCACTCCAACCCCCTCCCCCCCAAAAAAGCCCCGAGGGTGCATTACGTAAGGTTAGGCAAGGTAACGGGTTTTAGGAGTACCTAGCGGGATAGACTATACCCCACTTTAACCTGTGATCGAAAATAATAAAATCGGAACTGTAAATTTCGAAGCTAAATGCACTGTGGCGTAACGATAAATAGGTAAGGCGATTCTCTGAGGCATTTTTAAAAAATTACAACTACTGGATCCATAACTAAGAAACACAGAGTCCTAATTAAAATGCGAAGGCCAATTTTTAAAACAAAAACTTAACAAATTTATTTACAAAAAAATTAACATTAAACCATTGCAACCTATTCAATTAATTTACGTGCAGATTTACAAAGCACGCTCAAGGACCCAGATCGGCCCCAAAACAGGAGCCTAACAAAATTCCGTCCACTCGGGGCGCATCCTATGCAGCGTCTCTAAAAAAAAAAAAAAACACTAAGTCTCTCCCTCTCGGCTTGAAACTCAGGCTCCGTCTTCTTAGAATTCGTTTTCTCACAAAACCGGAAGGGCCGCCAGATTATCTAGGCAGCAGTAGATCTTTGGATGCTGGAAAAGTTAGAATAGCGGAATAAAATATCTGCCGGACAGTTACAAGGGCCGCCAGATTATCGGCCGACAGCTCTTCTTAACGTCCAAACTTTATTACATTCCAGTCAAAATCGCATAGAGCTATCGCTAGGAAAAGACAGTTTTACGACTATGGTGGGAGACATTTGCTTGTAAACCCGATATGCATGGGCTTAACTTTCAGGCCAAAACTCTCGCGGCATTTGTTGGAAACGTTTTTTAATCCCCCACGTGTTCAAAAACGGCGGGAACCGGCAAAAACTACCCCGATAAACACACAGCTGTGTGTCGTGCACCCTGTGAGGTCTTGGGAAAAATAACCCCATACTTCCATTACGCTACAGCACAGCCAAACTAGAATTTTGGAGAAGAACGGCAAATTCTAATCAGAATGCCGCTGCAGGAGATATTTCCCTTCAAAGTCGGGGGAAACCCATCGTATTGCTGTCACCTCGAGAGATGACAGCGATAAGGCTCCATTACGCCTGCAGCCAAGTCGTACGCGAAATGTAAATATAAATTATGATAATAATACCCCATGTATCTCAGTAACTTACAAACTTATACGGTCAGTATTTGTCCCACCTATAATGGATCAATAATTTATATCCATATCCTTATTTGTTTGAATGGATTTCCAGAAATTAACAAAACACCAGAAAGAAGAGAGAAGTAACAACGCACTAGAAAAGTTCTCTAGAAACTAATTTACAAACGCCCTCAGACATATGCCCTCAGACATATCTGATTAATATGAGAAAACTCAGAAATAAACAATTTCAGACGTATAAGAATTAAAGCCCGTGTAACGAAATAAATGAATAATTACAAGATAAAAATAACTTTTTATATACCATGTTTTTAAATTTTCCTTTGAATCATATAAACTTGACAATTCTGTGTATTAATAAATACTTTTTAAAATTTTTTTTGATGAATTATCCCATCAACTTAAAAGAAAATGAAGTTAATTGGAAGTTAACTTGCGTTTATAATTTCGTTCCCGTCCCGGCCGATAGATGGCTGCAACTGTCTACAAAACAAAATTGACTGAAAATAACTGAAAAATTAATTTAATTCTGCTTAAAGATGGCTAAAAGTATTAAAAAAATACATTGTCATCGTGTTTTGAGCTATTCTAAAAGTTTCAAATGTCTAGCTAGTCGGGAAGTTAGTTAAAAATCGATTGCAAGATTTGGACTGGACAAACACACACACACACACAAACAAACAAGCAAACAAACAAGAAAGCGAGTTAATAAAAACATGGTAATAGAAATGAAAGCGCTAAATCTCCAGAATGAGCCTTATTTTCATCATCTATGACGAAAACAGCCATTTAAAAGTTATTTATTCTGCTTTCTCCCCCTTAACCTTTAGCTTACGGAGTCATATATATATATATATATATATATATATATATATATATATATATATATATATATATATATATATACATATATATATATCTATATATATATATATATATATATATATATATATATATATATATATATATATATATATAAATATATATATATATGTATATGTATGTATGTATATATACGTATGTAGGTATGTATGCATGTATTCATTCTCGGACCCGTATTCTTGGGATACATGCTATCCCACCCCGTAAGGAAAAGGTTAATTAAAAAAAAACCAAAAAAACAATTCTCTTACTAAGTACAAGATGACTCTTTTTGTCGCAACACAACATTTGCACATAATCTATTAAAGTACGTGGAGTCAAACATTACTTGACACTTCTATCACAAATATTTTGAATACATGTCACTGGAGCCCTGAAAACGAACCCACAGAAAAACGCAATAAAATTTTTATCTCGACTCTTTTCTTTCGTGTCGGAAAAATGTCAAGACACGCCGAGCAGAACAAGATAGGTAATGACAGGAATCATCTATTAAAATCTGTCCTTATCTCGGAGTGAGAGATACGCGCTTTCTAAAAGTTCGTTTTTAATAAATGCGTGTGAAAATTGCCATGGCGTCTGGAGGTTTCGTTAATTAATATAGGTGATTAACTCGAAGTCTTTGCGCGAACGACAGTTTATATTTAGCCTTGTTTATCAGTAACTAAAATAATATGCATTTTTAAGCTCGTTCCGGGGCGGTTAAAAGAATACTGGTTTCTGGCTCTTTTTTTCTATCACAGAATTGCACCAGAAAACTTGTCATAAATCGAGGAAGATGCTCTTAAACTTTTTTTAGTGGCGATAGTAAATGTTTGGACAATTGATAATAATTTTCTGTAGATATTCCTGCCCATGTACATTTATACATTCAGGTTTCATGGTCGCGTATCATTATTGCATTATTAAGAGTTAATTGTGGAATGATTAAGGGCCTGTTCACATAGGAGTCCGTTGCGTAGCATTAAGGGAAAGATGACGTTGAGACGAAAATAAACCAATCATAGGCGTTAAAAATTTCATTGCTAATCGTTTGGATGCCTATGATTGGTTTATTTTCGTCTCAACGTCATCTTTTCCTTAACGCAACGCAACGGACTCCTATGTAAACAGGCCCTAACTCTTTTAATTATTACATAAAATCTTGTTTCCGACTCTTGTGGTGGGAGGAGTCGAGTTGACAGTTGGAAAACTCCACTCCTATTGGACTGACCTTTTGAAGGATTTAACAAATATTCCTATACTCGGGGCATACCTAACCTGAATACAGGTGGGACGCTACAGCAGTATGATTCCGCGATTGCGATATAGTTCGCACTTTTTCCTATTAACAGAGTTGATTAAAGGTACATTTCAGACATAAATCATTAAAATAATGATTTAACTGGTAAAGTGTAGACATATTTGGGCAAAAAAAATGTGGTGTTTCATGTATTTAGTAAATAATGCGCAATACAGCATACGAGAGAGAATGTAACGTCATAGTATGATCTGACCATTCACAAGGCTTCGTTTCCTTGGCGGGAGTATCTGGCGTTCAATGTGGATGTGGAATTTTGATAACTCCAGGTCTGTTACTTCCTGCCGATGGGTAATGGTTGACCCTAAGAAAAGGCAGTGTTTATAAGAGAAAAGTGGGGAGAAATACACATCTGCAGCTAACAATAGAAAGGAAATTTTCAACACTATACCTATTGGAATATTAACTGCCGTGATTTGCTGTGCAATCTGAAATGTTTAAACGCTGATTTCTTATGTCTATTTTCCAAGTCATAAACTTGCAACTAAGCAAAAAATCTTTCACGCTTCCATTTAATTTTTAAACGGGGCAAAAATATGACTAACAAAAACCAAGTTATTGAGAAGATATTTCACAAAGGAGGAAATTAGAGTTTGACGAAATATTTCCCTAGTTAAATTGCGAAAAATGGGAAATTTTTATAAAGTGGTGAAAAAAATTAAATGCATGTGATTTTTCATTGGAATAGGTCATTAGTATAGTCATCATAACACTTTAAAGGGCAGGACCGGCTTTACGCCGATTTGACCTATTAGCTTAAGAAACTGTTTTAAAATGTCTAAAAGAAAATTGCGTAAACAGATGTAAAAGTTATTCAGAATAACGACTAAACGAAGTGTGTAAAACATGCATATGTATTTCTCAATATGCTGGTTGAAGAAATTGAAGCATTCTTCCATATTAATATTTCTGAAACCCATAAAAATTCTAAAATCCCTCGCTACGAATGATAGAGCTGCTGGCTTTCCGAATAGTGACCTGGAGCAAAAGCGTTTCTAAATTAAAATTAATTAAAACATACCTGAGACCAACAATATCACAGTAGAGACTAAACAGTCTTGCAATACTTTCTATAGAGCATGAGGATATTAAAATTCGATCAAATCATAAATGATTTTACTGATAAAAAAATATAGAAATATTTATTTGTAGATATTTTTGTTCTGTAAATTAAATCTGGCTTAAATACTTTTTCCATAACTTAAGGTCTTATATAATCGTTTTATGTTTAATCCCTCATTTATAGAACTGACCGCTTATATCCCAAATAAACACAAAATTCTGTAAAATGTAAGAAATGCCTTACA
This sequence comes from Dolomedes plantarius, assembly GCA_907164885.2. Taxonomy (NCBI): domain Eukaryota; kingdom Metazoa; phylum Arthropoda; class Arachnida; order Araneae; family Dolomedidae; genus Dolomedes; species Dolomedes plantarius. The sequence continues at coordinate 20,517,649 of OU015498.1, forward strand.
TAAATCCACAAACTGAATTTGCCGAAACTCTGATAATAATTTGTACAATACATGCAATGAAAAAAAAAATCTATAATTGAAAACCACACTTCAGCAGTATCATTTTTACCATTTATTCGTGCTGTCATCGGTTTCTGAAAGCCCATTTGGTTTATATTTGCATCAATTGTTAATATAACTGGCCACACTTATTATTTTAAATGAAAACAAAATTACCGAAACAGATCGCATCGCCTATAGCGAAAGAAAAAAACTAACAATTTCAAAAACCCTAATACCCCAAATTTGCATCTATAATAATAAATTTTCGTATGATCCCGTATTTATAAAAGTAAACAGGACTCTAAATTTTATTGAGGACTAGCTGAAAACCCGCACTTCGCTGTGGAGTACATTCAAATTAAATACAACGGTCAACGTATACAATTAATGCCAATATATATATATATATATATATATATATATTTATTGATTTATAATAAATGCGACGATCAATATATACAATTGATGTAGAAAAAAGTATATATATTTATAAAAAAATCGTAAGGGATATTTAAATAGACAAAATATTGTCCAATCGTCTGCCGCATTAGCAAGAAAAAAAATGTTTTTTTGTCTATTTAGTTGTTATGCACGTGACGATAAATTTATTTAAAGTACCAGAAAAAGAAATCACGTGATCGGCATTTAATAAATTAAATTCTAAAAATTAATCTTTAAAAATTCACCAAAAATCAGAAAATAGAGGTAAAGATTCGAAAAAGATTTCATTTTAAAGGAATTTTTATGATCTTTCTCGGGATATAAATTTTATAACCCTCAAATTATTATTTTAAATGCAAACTTAAAAAAAGTTATTAAAACAGCTTAAAAATTTAATTAAAAAATTTGTGAAGAATTTTTGAAAAATCTCTCTTAGTGCACCCTTACACCATAAGAAGAATCGCCATGCAAAATGTCAGCCCTTTAGGTCCAGCGGTTTGGTCTGTGCGTTGTATGTCAGTGAGTCAGTTACGGAACTGTTTTATATATATAGATTTCTGAAATTCTCTCACATTACTTTGGGAAATAGTAAGTAGAACGATGCATGGTTTAAAGTTTCAAAATACATTGATTATATGAAAATAGAAATCAAAACATGTGATTGTTTTCTTAAAGTCTAAATTTTTAAAACCTTCATAATTTCATTAATGGGCGATAAAAGGCCAAATATGGCAATCCGCATTTTGTAGCGGCGGGGAGTTATTTCCGTTGCAGGTGTAAATTGGCCGCTGTAGTATGTTTAGTGCTCTCAGGGTAGGTTTTCCCCGAGTTATAGTACCGGGTGAAAATTCGTGCCGCGGCCCGGTCCGAAGCTGAACAGAAGTTGATACCATACCCTAGGATTTTGTTAATTAGGATAGAGAGGAGAAAACGAAATATATGTTCTCCTTCCAATGAATGTAAAAATTAAAGTAGAATGTTTCTCGGAATTCTTAAAGGACAAAACCATTTTTTTTTTTCCACATGAAGCGTAGGCAGGGATTGTATATTTTTAAAGCTTTTATCTAGGGGCCGAAATCTTTATCTGGTTCAGGAAGAAACTGGATCCGCAGAAGTTATACTTTTCACCTTGCTTTTATTAACTCGCTTTCTTGTTTGTGTGTGTGTGTTTGGGTGTTTGTCCAGTACAAATCTTGCAATCGATTTTTAACTAACTTCCCGACTAGCTAGACATTTGAAACTTTTAGAATAGCTCAGAACACGATGACAATGCATTTTTTAAATACTTTCGGCCATCTTTAAGAAGAATTAAATTTATTTTCAGTTATTTTCAGTTAATTTTGTTTTGTAGACTGGTGCAGCCATCTATCGGCCGGGACGGGAACGAAAAGTTAAACGCCAGTTAACTTCCAATTAACTTAATTTTCTTTCAAGTTGATGGGATAATTCATCAAAAAAATTTTTTAAATAAGTATTTATTAATGCATAGAATTGTCAAGTTTATATGATTCAACAGAAAATTTAAAAACATGGTATATAAAAAGCTCTTTTTATCTTGTAATTATTAAAGCTTTTAGCCAGGAGCCGAAATCTGTATCTGGTTCAGGAAGAATCTGGATCAGCAGAAGTTATACTTTTTATTGGCTAGAGCAACAGAGTGTAACTTGTCTACTGAAACGATAGATTCTCCGGATCTAAAATAATCTGCAAATAACTAAAAGTGCAGAAGTTTATATTTCATCCCACACGGACTCCCGTTTAAAAACTTATATGCAAAGTAACAGGAAAATAATCAACATTAACTATTTCTTTCCTTTAAAAAAATTGAATATTTTTATTATTGTAAGATTTTAGATTTTAAATTTCTAGTTTCAATTTCCATTTAATGCAGTTCGATTCTTATTTTGAATAGAAGGTAACCCGTCATTTTGACGTCATAATACTAATAATGACGTCATAATGGAAAAAGTATATGAAAGTTAAAAAATATCCAGAATTATCTAACAATATTGCATTTAATCCACAGCTTGTAAAAGCAAACCCTTTCATTATTTTTTATTTATTTAGTTTTTCATGCGATTGGAGTAGTAGACTGCCATCCAACCCGTCATTTTGACGTCATAATACTAATAATGACGTCATAATGGAAAAAGTATATGAAAGTTAAAAAACATCCCGAATTATCTAACAATATTGCATTTAATCCACACCTTGTAAAAGCAAACCCTTTCATTATTTTTTATTTATTTAGTTTTTCATGCGATTGGAGTAGTAGACTGCCATCCAGTTTTTTACAGCTCACTACGCGATATGAATACTTGAGCTACTTAATTCATTCGCATTCAAGTTTGTTTACTTTCAGAATTCATCGCAAAAGTAAAGATTTTTAAAAACTGTTAAATATACAGCTAAAAGATCCAATTATTTTAGTTCTGAATGTTTTATAGAAAAATAGGTTTAAAAAACGTGAGTTGATGGAGAAGATATTAGTCTTTAGGTAAGAAAAAATTCTGATCCACATCTGAAATTGAAATTAAGCCTGACCGGCTGTTTGTTTCCTGAGGGATTCAACTGAAAGATGAGTACAGCCCGGAAGTGTTATACAGAGACAACGGCTATTATATATATAATGCATGAAATTTGTTTCGGCAAAAAATTGCAAGTATTCAATAATTTCCCAGTCTCATTTTAAATTTTACATCTAACAACTTACCCACTTATTTATGGCCATTTTTACCGACATACTCTATTATATATAGGTCTGTATTTTGTGTTTACCGACTTAAAAGCTTGAAATCAGAAAAATAAACAACGCAAAAAAATAATTTAGCCAGGAACTAAAAACATGAAAAGATAAGACTGAAAGAGGTTTTTGACAGCATCTCTTCATCAGCGGTGTCGATACTGTCTAAAAACCAATGGATTGTTTCTGATAAGTATGATCTATACAATAAATATACTTAGACACCGTATAATCCATGAGAAACTGTAGAATTGAATATACATCCACTCAACCATAGAACTCCAAGCCTAGCGCCAGACAGAGTGGAAGTTAAGAATAGCTAACCGCAAGATGACTGACGTCACAAAACTTGCAACCAAGGACCATATGGAAACACAGAAGCTGTCCTAGTATGGAGACTGTGTTTTAGGACAATATACCTTAATTATATTAGCTTTTATTATTATTACTAAGAGTTATTTATTATTATTTTATTTTTATTTTTACTTTAGTTATTAATATTATTTATTTATTTTATTTTTAGTAGTAATTTACTCTAATTATACTTATTATGTTGATTTACTTATTAGTTGCAACAGAACAAACTATTCATGGAATCTAAAACAACCAATTATGTGCTTGGAAAGACTATCTGGGTAATAATTACGTGTTAGCACTGCTATCAAGTCTAAAATATGCTTATTCCTATTGTCTTTAGAAAAAAGCCTATATATATATATATATATATATATATATATATATGAAAGCAAAATACCATTCACTCACTGACTCTTACTGTATCGCTGGAACCATAAGGCCTAGGATGCTGAAATTTTACGTTGGAATTCTGCTCACGTCTTTTGTGATTACTAAGATACTTGAAAGGAAATCCAACCTTTAAAAGGATTAACATAGCGGCTTAAATTCCCAAATTTAAAAAAAAAACTTTAAATCCATATTTAAGGCCAGATCACGATTCTTCAATGACAAGGTGAACTCCTTTGAGGAATGCGAACACTCTACTACCAAAGTTAATTTGAATGAAATGAACCAAATTACTTAAGGCTGCTATGTACTAAGAAAATAATCATATTTCCCTTTTCCTGTTCTTGCAGACTCTCGTGGTGGGAGGAGTCCAGTTGACAGTTCGATAATTCCACCCCCCTTATGATTGACATTTTGAGGGATTGTAATGGCTCTCTCTCTATAGGGGGGTTAAGCGCTGCCCCCAAATTTTGTATTTAAAATATATTTTTGTCGACTATTTACAGGTACATAAATGCTGATAATCAAACAAAATTGGTATTGTCAGATAGACTGAACTTTTCTGCAAAGCGCTATAGTATTCATTTTATAAATTTCGTTCACCGATGGAATTTATGAGCGTTTAAAACACACTATACCAGATTTTTCCTCGAATAATTTAAATTTTAAAATATTAATTGCATTTTTTTTTAAAAACGAAAAATGTACACAAATGGAAAGTTTCTTTCTCTATGACGGAGTACAATTTTTTTAAAAAAATCTTTGAATCCAAGTCGGCAATACGTGGAAAAAATTTCTCCATAGGTTAACATTGAGGTGAACGAATCCAATTGGGTTAGTACATAGCAGCCTTAATGGATGGTAGTAATGCTTTTCGTCGCGAAGTACGAGTATTCAGCTAATTTATCTGTAATAGCATCCTCTAATTTAAAACATGGAATACTACAATTGATGCAATGAAGCAAAAAACATTCCACCATCGATCTGTGGGCAGTCCCCGAGCTAGAGAATTAAAGACGGTTGTTGGAAAAATAATGTTCAGCTACAAATTGCCTTTCCGTGAAAAATTGTTTTGCTTTCTTTCTAAGAATTTCCTTTAACAAATATAAAGGCCTCGATAAGTTAAGAGCTTTGAGACCACGAAGTGGTTAAGATAAATTCCGCGGCGAATAGAAATGGACAAGAAATTATTGTAATAACAGGGAATACATTTGTTTAATTAAATTTGAAGGGGAAATCCCTGACGCATGATAAAAAGAATACATCGTTAAGAAATGGTGATCGCATTTGGACAGGAGGAATTAAAATGTTTTCTTTCATGGAAGCGTAAGATGAAAAAATTGTTTTTCTCGCTAATCGAGTTTTTCAGAAATCAAATTCCTTTTAATTGATAAATTTCTCCTTCTGCGCATGTATGAACACAAGGTTTATCCATGGATACTTATCCTTCTTAATGTCAAGAGCATTTTATTTTCAAGTTTTTATTTTCAAGAGTTTTCCACACATTTGCATCTATGGGATTTTTTTTAACCTTCCATACATAGCTTATATGACGCTAACCGTTTATGTCCAATTATTGCCTATGTTATGTGTATAAATCCTGAAAATCGATATCTAGGGATTAATTACAGCTTCTTGTGGGTATTACTACACAGCTTAATATCATTAAGAAACCACACACACACAAATATTATATATATAGTAGCTGTTGTCTCTGTATAACACTTCCGGGCTGTACTCATCTTTCAATTGAAGCCCTCAGTAAACAAACGGCCGGTAAGCCTTAATTTCAATTTCAGATGTGGATCGGAATTTTTTGTTACCTAAAAACTAATATCTTCTCCATCAAATCACGTTTGTGCAGCCTATTTTTCTATAAAACATTCAGAACTAAAAAAAATTGGATGTTTTTAGCTGTATATTTAACAGTTTTTAAAAATCTTTACTTTTGCGATGAATTCTGAAAGTAAACAAACTTGAATGTGAATGAATCAAGTAGCTCAAGTATTCATATCGCGTAGTGAGCTGTAAAAAACTGGATGTCAGTCTACTACTCCAATCGCATGAAAAACTAAATAAATAAAATATAATGAAAGGGTTTGCTTTTACAAGGTGTGGATTAAATGCAATATTGTTAGATAATTCGGGATATTTTTTAACTCTCATATACTTTTTCCATTATGACGTCAAAATGACGGGTTACCTTCTAGTATATATATATATATATATATATATATATATATATATATATATATATATATATATATATATATATATATATATATATATATATATATATATATATATATATCTTTTCCTCTCATACTTCGTAGCAGAGATTTGTCGCCTTCCTTAGTTACGTTCAAAATTAATACAATTTCCCTATGCTGTGGGAGGATTGTTCAGGGGCACCAAGATATTATCTTCTAGTATATCCGTCCGGTGCTTTGATTTCTGTTACTTGGTCTTAAAATCGATGAGCACGAGAGAAAGACACTTATCTTCACCAAGGAGATTCTTTAAACAAATATCCTACAAGAGATGAGTGCGTGGCAGTTCAATGTAACTGTGTGAAACCACAAAAATGCGGATTTGTACTTTTTACACGAGTAAATACAGAGATACAGCTAGGATCTTCAAGAAGAAAGACTTACAGCTTAAGGATGTACCGAGCCAACAATTCTAAATGTGTCGCTGATAAGAAATGCTAGATTGGCACTTTCTCTAGTAGTAAATGTATAGATGAAGTTAAAATTTGAGTTTTAAAGACGTGTAAAAGCTTATTGTTATATCAAGTGTAAATTGTAACTATTTATGTCGATCTTAATAGTCTCTTTAAGTAAATACGTTCCCCTAATTTAATTAAGCATTTCTTTAATAATCACCTCTCTCATGCACACATATGTATACATACATTTCTCTTCCTCTCTCTCTATCTATCAATCTACATATATATATATATATATATATATATATATATATATATATATATATATATATATATATATATGTCTATACACACACACATATATATATATATATATATATATATATATATACAGTGGGATCTCGATCTATCGTTTTTCAAGGGACCGATTGAATTGAACGATAAATGCGGGAAAACGATATATGTGAGAACATAACAAAGCAATATGATCGTCGGGACTGGGTGAAACAAACGACGCATACGGGAAAACGATGATTCGGAGAACAATCGATCGCGATTCCACTGTATATATATATATATGTGTGTGTGTGTGTGTGCGCGCGCGCGTTCGTATATTTTGAATTAGGATTAAGTAAGATCTTTACAATATTGAATAATGTTTGAATAAATAATGTACATTTAAAAGAACATCTGCTCACTTATTTACATTTATATGTTATGAATAACAATATCACTACATTTTAAAATCCCGCAAAGCGGTAAATTATTTAGCATCTGTTTCTCCTACCAATGCAAAACGGCCTAAAATGTTTTGACAAAGCATTTCGGGAACTGTCAAAGCAATCATAAACTGTTTATTATTTTTATTATAATTATTCAAGGAAAATCCGTGTTTAGCAATATGAAGGAAATGGTGGGAAGGAATTCTGCAAATAATCGAAATGTATAAACATGTCTCAAATTTCCATTGGAAAGTTTTACAAGGCGCGAAATTTTAGAGGGCCATTTTAAGGAAAACAGTCTGGTCGATAAATAACTGCATGAAAATGAAGGGAAGTTATACACACGTGTGTGCCATATTTAATCCATCATTTATATGCCGACCTTTCCAGAGTGACGAACGTGATTTTCCGGGTATTACATAAGTTAATGGGAGCTGTATAATAAAACAAACAAAAAGATATCTTGGCGTATTTTTCTTCTCCTCTTCCAACTAAAGTAGAGTAGCTGTTTGCAATAAATTTAATCCATTATTCCAGTCATATATGAAGAGCCAGGTGTTAAACGGAGCCAAGTCCATTTTTTTGGCTATTTCGTACTAATACTTCAGTGAAACAGTAAAAACATATAAATAAATAATCCAACAGAGATAGATAAAAATAATTCGAATATAGACAAGAAACAAACAGAAATCAAGCACTCTGGGCATCCACGCTCCAACGGCAAGATTCTGTATAAGTGCCAGAACTGAACCATAAAACAACAGAGGTAACCGACAGGTCTCGTCATCAGGGAGCTTAACCATATCAGTTACCTGAAGGGGAACTTTCTGAATAGGATGCAGTTAAGCCCATAAGACATCCCAAGGCCCCGAGTCCCCCAAGGAAGCAATAAGTCAAAAAGAAAATGAAAAGACAAACACAACTTACAGTATGGGCTCAACGCACCTTACATGCAAGCACACAAACAATCCTAATGCAAAGTAAAAGAAGCGTACACACACCAATTCTGTAAGTGACGGTTATGGCGAAACAGCAGCCAATTCTATCCTAAAAGTTACTTCATTGTAACATTACTGTAGCGCCACCCCCCATTACAGCTTAACCAAATGAAAACACAAATACTATTCTAAACATCTTTAAAAATTTCATTGTAATAGCGAACTAAATCCGAAGTATGAATTTTACGTTATTGAAACATAAAAAACAAACAACAGTCAATCACCTATATACATAAAACAGTTCCTGACTGACTGACTGACTGACAGATAACACACAGGCCAAACCGCTGGACCTAAAGGGCTGACATTTTGCATGGCGATTCTTCTTAGTGTGTAGGGATGCACTAAGAAAGATTTTTGAAAAATTCTTCTTAAATTTTTTAAAAATTAAATTTTTAAGCTGCTTTTGTAACTTTTTTAAAGTCTGCATTTAAAATAATAATCTGAGGGTTATAAAATTTATATCATGTTAAAGATCATAAAAATTCCTTTAAAATGAGATCTTTTTCGAATATTTACCTCCATTTTCTGATTTTTGGTGAATTTTTGAAGATTCATTTTTAGAATTCAATTTATTAAACGCCGATCACTTGGTTTCTCTTCTTTTTGGGATACTTTAAATTAATTTTGCGTCAAGTCCATAACAACGAAATAAATTGACAAAAAATATTAAAACACCGTAAAAGATAAAATTTAACCACTAAAATAGTAATTAAGATGGAAGTTTTTTAAGAATTTAATTCAAATTAGTGTGGTTTATGGATATTAAACATACAAATTAATTGCATACATTGACCGTTGTATGTAATTTGAATATTTTCATGTATTTCGTCTATAAAAATACATGTATTTTGTCTACATGCATTTTGACTATAAAAATATCCGTTACGATTTTTTTTTATAAATATATATATACTAGCTTTATATACCCGGCGTTGCACGGGTGAACCCTTAATAAAGCTTACTTGTATGATATGTATATTTGTATTTTATGGCAATCTATACCCCTCTCCACTGGTCATCATCCCATCAGCATATTATAATAACCCCCCCCCCCCCATGCTAATGTCAGCATTAAAATGTTTCTTTCAATTTTGATAACCCACTGGATCCCGGCCCTTCGAGGAGTTTGAGGGCTTCCCCGTAAACCCTTGTGAAAATCGCCGGTTTCATAAACAAAGAATTACCTGACGTTGCCCAGGATAATAAAAATGAATGGAGTTAACCTGAGCTCTAGATGTATAGGTACTAACAACCGAAATATATACAATTCACACACACACACACACACCTTTCCACACTTCATTTAATTAAGGTTGATCTCTCTCTTTTCTCCTACCACCAATTTGGTGTTCAAAATGGTGATATATAAGAAATATAAATTATTGGATTGTTTCTAGCAATTTTTTCAAAATCTAAAGCGAATGTCGAAAAATCGTGACATTGATCGTGTTTGTTACATTTAATTGTGTTTCTTACATTTTAAATCAAGAATCTTATGGATATCTGTTTCCTTCTTTGAGATATGACGGAATATGTAAAAAACACCTAAAAACACGTTTAGCCCCCCTAACCCCCTTGGGGGCCGGATTTTGAAAAATCCTTAAATTGGTTTTTAGGTATTCATATTCCTTACATTTTAAAGCAAGAATCTTATGGATATCTGTTTCTTTCTTTGAGATATGAGGTAATATGTAAAAAAAACGTTTTGCCCCCTCCCACCCCCCCCAATGGGGCCGAATTTTGAAAATCCTGAAATTGGTTTTAATGTATTCATGTTCCTTACATTTTAAAGCAAGAATCTTATGGATATCTGTTTCTTTGTTTGAGATATGAAGGAATATGTGAAAAACACGTTAAGCCCCCCTCCCCGTCCCCTGGGGCCAAATTTTAAAAATCCTGAAATTGGATTTAAGGTATTCGTGTTCCTTACATTTTAAAGCAAGAATCTTATGGATATCTGTTTCTTTCTTTGAGATATGAAGGAATACGTGAAAAACACGTTAAGCCCCCCCCCCTCCCCGTTCCTGGGGCCAAATTTTAAAAAATCCTGAAATTGGATTTAAGGTATTCGTGTTCCTTAAATTTTAAAGTAAGAATCTTATGGACATCAATTTCCTTCTTTGAGATACGAAAGAATATGTAAAAAACACGTTTTGGCCCCCTTGGGGGGCGAATTTTGAAAAATCGCTTCTTAAATGACGCCTTCAGCACAAAAGTAATAAGCTCTTAAAATTTGATATCTGTATCTCCAATAGTTTTTGCTGGGTGTTGATTCCTTTTTATATATAGATAAAACACGTAAGAACACGTTTAGCCCCCCTCTCCCCCTTGGGAGACGAATTTTGAAAAATCCTGAAATTGGTTTTTAGGTATTCATGTTTCTTACATTTTAAAGCAAGAATCTTATGGATATCGATTTTCTTCTTTGAGATATAAAGGAATATGTAAAAAACACGTTTTGCCCCCCTCCCCCCCTTGGGGGGCGTATTTTGAAAAATCGCTTCTTAAATGACGCCTTCAGCACAAACGTAATAAGCTCCTAAAATTTGATATCTGTATCTCCAATAGTTTTTGCTGGGCGTTGATACGTGTATGTATATATATATATATATATATATATATATATAAGTCAGGACTTCTTCCTTTACAGATATAGATATATATTTTTGGCATGAATTGCATACATTGACCGTTGTATATAATTTAAATGTACTCCATAGCGAAGTACGGATTTTCAGCTAGTTATGAATAAAGTTGCAAGTGGACTCACGAGCTTGGTTCACTTTGACTCTGATGAACCCTACATAATTCAGTGAGACTCATAATTTTGAAAACTTACCAAGGAGTGTGTATCGGAGATGCACCAGTTCGGTAATAAATATTCTTTGACGCTATTCAGTGGAGCTTCTCTTATTTTGTTCCCCCGCTGAAAGAAACTGCGGGTCTGTTTCTAATAACTTTTTAAACCGAGCAGAACTATAATTCAACGTTCGCAAAACAAATTAAAATTGTGACAGATGCCACTAACTGCAATTTTCACTGACTGAGATACTATTAATAGTAATTTTTACCGACTGTTAGCACCACCTAGTTCAGGCTGGGAGTTCAACAGAGACTGTCGCCAAGCATGTCTTGTAATATAATCTAACTAGCCGCTTCGCGACCAGCATGGTCGCTTTTAGTTTTATATTTTCTTTTCAAAACAACTCAACTGAAAGTAACATATGTAAGGAATGTTACCATTACCTGTCATCATAAATATACTTGTCAAGGAGTATTCTCTATAAGGCTGATACTAAAACATCGTGATGAAAAAAATGTGAATTTCCGTTACTCCAGAACAGAGTTAAAGATAAGACTGAGAAACCCAACACCAATGATTTTAAAAATTACACCCCTCTCTGTGTGTACTATTTTTCAAAATTAAGATATCTATGCTTTATCATTACAACAAATAAATTGTTGGGGGAAAATATAAAATATAGTGTGGAGTACACCACTCTCTGTATGTACTATTGTTCACAATTCAGATATCTACACTCAATCATATAAAATAATAAATTATTCGGAAAATTTCTTCACTTATAAAATGGAGTAAAAATTCAGCAAGTACTGAAAAACGTGTAGAAAATTGACTATTACTGGCTGTTGGTTGTTATGCCGGCGACGGTTAAGCCTAACCTCTCAATCATTTATGCTCTCTCTTTCACGCCTCTCTCTTAATGAATTATTTCTTCGCTTTGTTTCTTGAGACTGTTCCCATTTTCACTTGATCGTGCAGCTCGCTTTCGATTTCAGTGCGTAAATCCATGTTGACACGCGGTTGCAAATTGCAAACGGCTGCTAATGTTTACATCTGGTAGTTGCAGCTGTTGCCATTCAGAGTGTAGAAATACCGTCGATTTTTGTGCCGCATACCTACGCGTTTTATATATATAGATTGTTACGTCTATCGATCTGTGTATGATTTCCTCTGTATTGTGCGCGTACCTGTAATTAAAAGTAGAGAAGCTGAAGCGATGGTCTTCAGTGACTAAAAACCACGAAGAGTTCTTCAAAATGTATTGAATCCTTTGGATATCAGATCTTATTTTATGCTGAGAAATATAGGTTAATTTCCCCCCCTTTTCTCTAGAACTTTTTTAATTTGAATTGTTTTAGTACAGTTTATTGTATTTTTCCCTATTTTAGATGCTGTGATTTCTCATGTATGGCTTCAATCCAGATATATTTAAAATTGTTTTCATTTGTTATAGTTTTAATAGACACAAAATTATATTAAGAATGGGAGTAATAAATAATAATTAGTCACCTTCAAACAAGGAAATTCCATGCCTGATCAAATGTAATAATCAATAGGGTGTATTTGACTGTGATTTTTTTATTCTGCAGTTTAATAAATACACAGTATTACAATAATTTAAACCATTATTAAATTATTTGTTTAATGTAAGGTAAATAACATTAAATGATAACACCGGCAAATAGTTATGATATTTTTTATTTGAAAAAGTCGCAAATTACCATAAAGATGAAGTGAACCCATTTTTTTTTCCTGTTGTTGTTGCATCATTACCCTGTATACTAACTAATATGAAAGTGCACTGATAACAGAAAATGTTTTAATTTTATTTTGGAGAATATGCATAAATGTAACACACAGGTCTCGGGTAAATTTTGGCACATTTATCGAGCAATAAACGAGGTCTTTGTGGGAGGGGACACATTTTTTGCCCCAAATAAAAAAAAGAATATGTAAAGAACATTTAAAAGAATGAGAATGGGTGAAATAAACGTATTTTTTTAACCCATTCTTATTCTATACTAGTATAATTAGTTCATAATCACGCCCATGCGAACATCATCAATGTATCAAAACTAATCGAAGTACTAGAATTGTTTTGATCGTAATAGCAGGGAATCGTTTATTTTTTTGTAAATCGGATGAAATTATGTGAGAATGTCCATTTTTATGAGATGTGGTAGCTACCTCTTTAATACAAATGCTATCCGCTAAATTTTAAATCACGGCGGTGAGAATTTTTCTCCATTCTTCTTACAGACAATTGGCTAATTCCTTTTGTGACGCCGGTTTCTGCGGGCAGGCTCGAAGTTTCGTACAATAATTTCTCATAAATGACAACAAGCGCGTGGTCAATGACACTTCATAATACAACCACTTGCCCCCATATATTACTAATTGTGAACGTGAAGCCTCCTATCTCATATATTACTAAGTGTGAACGGGAAGTCTCATCTCATTTTCCCCCAACTCTCCATTTTCTATTAAAATCTTAGGTTTGGTCAACCTCTGATGCCAGCACAGCATTCTTCCCTTTCAGATATCCTTTGTATATAAGAGGTACCCACAATTCCCCCGAAAAACAAAGCAGCTCCAGAAATCAAGACGAAGAAATAAGAATTTGTCATCCAAAGTTCAAGGGAAAGATTTTCGACTCTGAGACAAGTATACGGCAACTTAACTTTTAGATAAAGGATTTCGGAAAGTTTCAAGAATTTTGTATTCATTTTAGCGTGTTAAGGAGTGAATTAATTGTTTTTGAGTTAAATTCGAACACGAAGCTCATTAACTAAAATTTGATTACTTGGATATGTTCATAAGCAATATAAAAGGATATCATAAATCTTATTTTATTGGGGGAAAAATCATCAACAATCATTTCCTGATGTCAAGTAATTTAATTATGCCTTGTGTAGTTCATTATTTAAGCTGAAACGCCACAGGTCCTAGGTTCGATCCTGCGACTGGGCAAAGTCGACTCAGCCTTTCATCCCTTGAGTGGATCGATAAAATGAGGACCAAGCATGCTTGGGAACTAAACTCTAGGGGTCCCGTCAGGTTGACCACCTAACAGAGACATGCTGTATGGCACCCCAAGCCCACGGTCAAGAAAGCGGAAATGGACACCGCCGGCCTTGGTCCATTGCGGACTGTTGCGCCATGAGTTTAGTTTTAGTTTTAGTAGTTCATTATACTAGAAATACTTAACGAAAGCCAAATGAAGATTAGGGTGGACTCTCTATTAAGGGGGTGCGGGACATATTTTGAAATTTTTTTTATTTATTGAGTTAAAATTTTGAATTTTTTTGCGATGGTTAACCATATAATTTGTTAACAAAATCACATCATAAAACTTCTCAAAATGTTTTTAAAAAAATTTTAAATTTTAAATTTTTAATTAAAGTGGAGTAATTTAAAATCGTTATAACTCGAAATATTATTTGTCGAATTTCAAAATTTTTTTCATTTAATTAAACAGAAATATTTAAGTTTTAAAATTTGATTCACCATTTTTTAAAAAATTAATTTTTAAAAAAATTTAAAAATGTTTAGATTAAAAATTACGAAAAAAAATGATGTAACTTATTTTTAAAAAATCCTATTTTCAAAAGTGAATATTTTTTTCAAATTTTCTGAATCAAATTTAAAGTAAAATAGTTGAAAAAGATATGTTTCAAGTTTCCACCATTTATCTTTAACGGTTCTTGACTTATAACAATTTAAAGACGAGAAACAGGGAAAAAACCCATCATACAGAAAACCGCACTTACAGGTTTAAACAACGATTGGCTGGTATTAGAATGTTGCAAAAAAGAATAATAATTTCTCCTGTTCTAATTAAGATAGAAACATGATTTAAACGTCATTTTAAGCGCAAAGGAACACAAAAATTTTTAATTCAATAAAATTTTTTTTGGAAATTTGAACAATTTTGTGTCCTGGACCCCCTTAAAGCTGGAAATTTTCAAGATTCTCTCTATTCTAAAAAAAAAAGTAACTGGCACCGCCGCCGCAGCCGCTGTCAAAAGCTTGTCACGCTATCTCCTCCAAAACCGCGGGTATGGGGTTGAGACCGATACCAATAGATGTAGAAAAATGCGGGGAACAAAGTAAGACATGTCTCATCTTCGTCGGACTTTAAGTTTTTTTTTTTTAATTTTATGTTTTGTGGAAAAATATTGACTTCTTCATGTTCAGATTACGATAACTCGCCAAAAAATGATCGTAGAATTTTGATCTTTTTACAATTTAAGACTACAGACATTTCTCCTTCAAACAAGACCTCATTTGTTTAAAAATAATTTAAAACAGACTAATGTTTTCATCAAAATATTAAACCCACTTTTTCGAGAAATATCGTCACATATGTGGATGTAATATCGATGCTCCTCGAATTTTTATCTTACAAAGAAAATATTTACATCATCTGGAAGATGAAAGCTTTCTTATTCATATGAATCTCATTTCAAGTCTCTATCTTAAAATTTCGATTTTTAATTGAATTTTAAAGCTGAGACAGTGATTCAACAGTGATTCCCCTTCGCATACGGGTGACAACAGGAAATGGCTGTTACATTGCCCGAGAATCACCCCTATGTATCTCGCTATTAGCCATAACAGAGGAGCGAGCGTAGCGAGTCTAGTGGCGAAGCCCCTAGTATTAAACAAAATAACTGGGAGAAAGGCTATGAGATGCTACATAAAAGGATCCATAAAGAGCTTAATATAATTTCCTTTAGTATGCCCTTCCATCCTATGATAGCCGCAGTCAATTTTGGCACGTGTCAAGATTCTCTCTTTCAGGTGGGAGAACTACATCACCGATTGTATCATTTTATACTTTACGAGCATCGAAGCATTTTCTATTCACTCCTCTACTTAAATAGAAATTAATGGAAGATAATAACGATTGTATCATGTGTTTGTTTGTATTTCTCCCCTAATAACACGCTCAATGCCGCTATTGTTAGGAACGCGCCGAGCTTGACGATTAGGCCGTTTCGAGGAATTCGCGGAAGAAGAAACATCATCATGAAATGTTTCATTATATACCATTAGCTGATACATAATTGTCATGTTCAGTGCAGCTGGCGCACGTGGCGTTGTGATACTCTTTCGACCCAAAAGATGCCGCACAATTACTGCGTTCAGATTATCCATTGTTTCTTTTGGATTTCATTTGTCATTTCCTGTTGTTCATGGGTCACGTAGCGCTGTCGTATAACGTATAAGTAAATGAGTAAAAATTCATCAATCCTCTGATCCGAAAACAGCGAATAAAAGTTTTGATTAATTGCTACTGCAACAACGTCATATTTGATTACATTTAGCAGCCAGCAGGCAAGTTGTACCATAAGAGAAACGACATATTGTGACAATTGTCTAGTTAAATTCTACTTTTGCTTTCTCTGCATCAATAACAAGGCGTCACCCCTCTAAGCTTAGGTCCTTCAAATAAAGCTGTATGTTTTGTTTTTAAATGCATAGCATACAAGGTGAGGCCTTCAATTTCCAGGACTGATCTAATAACTCCAGAAAATGTTACATGAAATACATACTCATTTAATAAGTTTCGAAGTATCTCCCTCCTGCCGGAATGCACTTCTGTGCTCGGCTGTATAAGTGTTGGAAACAACTTTTAAAGTCCTCTTTCGAAATGCTCTTTATTGTGGACGTCACCGTTTTCTTGATGGCTTCGACATCCTCAAATCTTGTTCCCTTCTGCAAATTGGCCCAGCATGAGGTCTTGGAGATGCGGCATCCTCCATACTCTCCGAACTTAGCACCGGCAGACTTTTTTTGGTTTCCAAAACTAAAAGATTTGCCGAAGGGAACAAGATTTGAGGATGTCGAAGCCATCAAGAAAATGGCGACGTCCTCATTAAAGAGCATTCCGAAACAGGACATTAAAAGTTGTTTCCGAAACATATACAGCCGAGCACAGAAGTGCATTACGGCAGGTGGGAGTTACTTCGAAACATATTTAATGGGTGTGTATTTCATGTAATATTTTCGAGTTATTAGATCAGTCCTGGAAATTAGTGGCCGCACCTTGTACATTTCCCCTTCTTCTTTGTACTAATCCTTTTCACATACTATAAATATCATAACTCATTTCGGGTATGGTACATTAAGAGGACCGTTTTGGCGAAATTTCGCTCTCGAACACCAAAATTGGCGTGGAAAACATTACCCTACTCAAAAGAGCGTTCATTCGTGTGTGTTTTTTATTTAGAGGCAGGATTTTTTGGGGGGCTCAATCCCGATTCTTAATAATTTATTCAGAAGTGGGTCGGGTTTTCCCCGATTCTTAATAAATAATTATATTCATGAATTATTTGTGCGTTTAAAAGAATATACATATATTTTTCTGTATCATATATAGCTGTATTTTTCTGTTTTATAAAACAGTTTACAATATACAATACAATATTTTTTTCAAAAGAAAAAGAGCAAATAATTATATTCTTTAATTAGTTCTGCATGGATGTTTACTGCTAATTATATTAATAGTGGATATAATTAATAACTTAAATAATGCATGAATAATGCATGAATAAATCATGAATAATGCATGAATCCCTTATTAAGAAGCCAGAAAGACAACTCCCACTTTCGTCATAAGGAGGGACTTCCTTTGCATTGCTTTTGGGTGGTTACTACAGTCGCATATAATCGTCCTTTTGGCGGTCCGGTCCACATAAAATACCGCAGCCCTCATTTCTTATAAACATTTACGAAGAATGTAATAAAGGGAACCCATCCATGCCGCCCTCCCCCTCCCCCATGAGTGGAAAGTCACTGGAAGACGGCACGCCATCGACAAGTCGACATCTCGTGATTCTTTGACTCTTTAATCTGTACACTAATTCGACACACTGCCTAGAACAGCCGTTTCGAATCACAGGGGAGGAAAACACGTGTTGGGATTTGTATTCTGCTAGACATAAGATCTCTAATAACGTGGAACTTTATTCCCTCTTTTAACAATAGGGCTACCAAGAATGACAAAATGGCCAGTTGTAGAAATAGGTTAGAATAAGCAAAATTGATGTAGCAAAATTCTCTAGTTCTAGTGTTGATGGAATGAATCATTTTCGTCTAAAGAAAGATTTTCAATCAAATTTTGAATCATTGGTGAAAGTATACCGAATTGCTGAATAAGTATATATTTTCACTCTCATAGGGTTGTAAATGCAGGCCAATGGTATTATAAAAAACAAATACTTAATAACTTCCAAATTGGAATTCAGATGAAAATTTAAAAAAAAGAATTGTCTTTGATTGATGCCATTTTTCCTTCAGTAAAATATTTTAATGTAGAATTCAACCGAAAATGATTTTATTCGAAAGAAGAAGAAGAAAAAAGGGCATACCACATTTATTCTGCTCAATAAATCTGAGGTCATGGAGGTTTTTTTTAAGCTCCCAGTCAGATGTACGGAAGGAGAAACAAATGTTTAAAAATATTTTTTCATGATCATGCAGAGAATAAATCTGAGATAACGTTTAAAACCTTTTAGAAGGCCTGAAAATTTTACTCGCGGCAAAACCGTTATGCGTTAGACTGGTTTATTTCGCCTTGGAAAAAGATTATTTTTTTTTCTCTCGTAAAAAGTGGTTGAGAATTAAAAAAAAAATAAAAAGTTACACTGCATCTCCTTTGATATTTATATAAATGCTGCCTTTCGTATTTTGTGAAAAGGGTTGACTTTACATATGCATGAATGTTTGAAATCAGTTCATTTACTAGTTCTAATAGCGGCACGTAAGTACTTTAAATAAACCGAAATAGGTTTAAGAGTGGATTTATATTTGTAACATGAAATCTGCTCTTGATTCATGGATTAAATAGGGTAATATAAATACTCCAGAGTCGACTACAAATTCATGGGTTGCAATTACTGAGTTGGAACTTAAAAAGGCGAAAGATTTTTTTTTCAAGCGTTCTTTTATCGCTTTAAAACACGGATTTTCGCTTGTTCATCTCGTACGCTAGCGAAGCAGAGGGAAATGTTATGGCTTAAGCATTGTTTTATCATACACACAGCCATAGAGTATAATAAAACAGTGCTTAAACCATATTTGCAGAGACAGGTATCGAGTATTCTGAAACCTACATAACGCAAAATGTTACTCCGATCTGTAAGACATGCGCATGCAAAATTACACGGAGATATAAAGCAAGCACAGCACACAGCTATAGAGATACAGTAACCACCGCTTATAGTGATCAGTGGTTATAAGAATCAACCGTTTATAAGAATCAATATCCCCAAAACAAAAACAAATGTATTATTTCCATATTAAAATTTTCGCTTTAAAGAATCAATCCACCGGTTTTAAGAATCAGCTTACACTCTTCGCTTTCCTTTCATTTTTCCAAAAAAGCCACTTAAACCCTTAAAAGGCACGAAGTTCTTTATTTTTTTGTTAAAGAAAGACTGATAAGATGGGATGGAATACAGTCGTAAAATGCATCCCTTTCTTTATTAGACATAACATAATAGTTTCCCCTTAAACGCTTCAGCACAATACTGTCCTATTAGCTTGACCCGGGGGCATCTTTGCCCGTCCGGGTCCGATCTATTTTTTTCTACCTCCTACATCCTGGTTGCGGCTTCCTAGACCCTGAAACATATAAATCTGCGGCAAAGTGTCCACTATCACTTAGGCAAACGTTACACTAGTAGATTCAGCACGTTATCAAACCGTGAAACATAAACTATAAGGTGAATCTTCGTCTGAGACTATTGGTATTGAAAGAGGTATAAACAGCCTCCTGAAAACTTCATTACGTCAAACTACCATAGAAAACGTTTTCTTGCTCCCTTCCTGTAGTTGAAATGTTAAAACTGTGAAGCAGGTATGTTGTAACAAATATTGGATTTTTTTCTTCTCTTACTATAATCATGTGTATTTACTTATAGGTATACAAATTAAGTTGTATTTTTAAAATTATAAAAATAATTTTAATAAAATACAATTAACGTAAATTAAAAAGTATTTTATGGTAAATTATCTAATATATATATATAGGTGTGTGTGTGTATGTGCCTGTCCAAAAACCTAAATTTCGGGTATAAGGATCAACCGCTTATAAGAATCAAAAACAGTGATAACAAACGTGATTCTTATAAGTGGAAATCACTGTATTTGCAAGACAGACTCAGACCGTCATGAAACTTGCAAAATACACAATTTCAGACGGTCAAAAGATGCGTTACACCAAATTAAAGACACGAAGCAATACCTACAATTACATTGCAATTTGTACTATATACTATTTAGAAATATAACTCTGTTAGCTGAATACCCGTGCTCCGCTACGGAGTACATTCAAATTAAATACAACGGTCAATGCCTGCAATTAATTTGTATGTTTAATATCCATAAAACATACTCATTTGAATTAAATTCTTAAAAAACTTCCATCTCAATGAGTCTAGAGGTCAAATTTTATCTTTTACAGTACTTTAATATTTTTGTTTTGCCAATTTATGTCGTTGTATTTGCACGTGACTCAAAATTAATTTAAAATATCACAAAAAGAAAATAAAAAACCACGTGATCAGTATTTCATAAATTAAATTCTAAAAATTAATCTTTTAATATTCACCAAAAATAAAAAAAATTGAGGTAAAGATTCGAAAAAGATTTCATTTTACAGGAATTTTTAGGATCTTTCTCGTGATATAAATTTTATAACCCTGAAATTATTATTTTAAATGCAAACTTAAAAAAATTTAATTTAAAAAAATCTAAGAATTTTTCAAAAATCTTTCTTAGTGAGCCTGTACACTATAAGAAGAATCGCCATGTAAAATGTCAGCCCTTTAAGTCCAGCGGTTTGGTCTGTGCGTTATCTGTCAGTCAGTCAGTTACTGAACTGTTTTTTGTATATACAGAGAGATTATAAGTGATAACTATTATATATTCAGTTTTAACATCAACTTAATAAACATGAACCTGTAGGGTTCGCGTGTTGCTCGGATGCAAATTTCTGGTAGCTGCGCAGTGCAGGCCAGTCGAAGTGAGTTCGGAGCAGGTGTCTGGCCTATTTAAGTGACACACGCTGAGTTGGCAAGAGCCCAAGAAGGGAGTGGAGATTTGTACGGTAGTGCGTTACGCTATTAGTAGAGATACGAAAGAGTCCAGAAAAGTTAGATTGAAGGTGATAGCGGTATTTAACTGAAAGAGCACGTATTAGTATTTAGCCTAGGTGGCTGCACGAGTTCGATAGTTATTTCAGAGCCCGATGGTTACGGGTAACGTTAGTGAACGAATATTCTGCCTGAAAGGGTTCATTACGACTTTAAAGTTCAGTTTCTTAGTACCGCAAGTTGCGGTACTGTTGTGTTATTATTTGAAGTCCCAAGTCGGTGTATGTTAGTCTACCTCTACGTAGAAAATAAAGGAATTATTTATATTTATGCCTATTACTTTATAGTGTGCCTGGACCGTTAGAGGATTCACAGGGTAAGTAAGAAACAGAACCATATAAACCTTTACATTTTAATTACGCTCATTTTGTTTTTACGATACTCCTGATTAAATTATCTGAATCGCGATTGTCTTATTACGCAGTGAAATGAAAAAGATGCTCGCAGCGAAAGAGAGAAGGAAATATGTATTTTTTAAGTGTTCTTTGATCACTTCAAAGCACAGATTTTCGCTTGTTCAGCTCGCACGCTAGCGAAGCTCAGGAGAATATTAACCGTTTCCACACCAGCGGTTTCATCTTCTTCGAAATTCTTTCTACCATGATAAAGATATTTTGGAACCCTCGAAATTTTTACAGTTAAAATTTAAACGTTTAAAAGGTATCGGAAACGCAAGTAAAGGGAGGAAACGCAAATATTTTTAATTTGCCGATTCTATAGAATATGGTACAGCTTTGACTAGTTTTGCAAATTCATCGCCATTGTACACTTGTCGGGTCTCCAGATTTTTTGGCTAAGAGGGCAGCAAACGTGTGGATGACCTCAAGTTTGATATGCAGCACGAAAATTTGAGTAATTTGAGAACGTTCACAAATTCAAGAATTTAATATAAAATATTAACAGAAGAGAAACTAAAATTTTAAATAATATACCCTATACAGAGGCTGTTCACACATTTTTTGACGATGTATATTGTATTCACAAAACTAAATTACATAAAATTCTTGTGTTTTAAATGTTCTACTTGACATCTCTTATTCTGAACTATCTTTCGACACCGCAATTTCCAGGATAATAATGCCTTTTGAAGTGTCAGAAGAGGTATTCTATCCCATTCCTCCTGAACAGCTTTCCAGAGTCCTGTAAGGGTTTTGGGACGACGTTTGGATAATGCAGATTTTAAAAGTCCGAAAGCACAAAAATCCATAGGTGATACATCGGGAGATTTAGTAGGGATATCAGTGAAGGGTATGGCCTTGATACCAGTTTTTTGTTCCATTTCTTTTAGGAAATTTACAGTGGATTTTGATGTGTGACTGCT
This sequence comes from Dolomedes plantarius, assembly GCA_907164885.2. Lineage (NCBI taxonomy): Eukaryota > Metazoa > Arthropoda > Arachnida > Araneae > Dolomedidae > Dolomedes > Dolomedes plantarius. The sequence continues at coordinate 20,540,297 of OU015498.1, forward strand.
AGCTTTGTCCTGATGGAGTCTCACAGATTGATGGCACTGTGAGTAAAGCGACGGTATTTCATTCAGAAAAATTTGCGCTAAAATATGTTCCTGATAGTATTTGGAGTTAATCTTGACATTTTTTTCCACTCTCTTTATTTTTCACTTGCCATTATAAGGAAAACCAACAACAATCATGAATCCCTTAGAAAAACTTTCTTTCGATTGTTTGAACCATGTACTTAAATTTTTTTCTCCCCTTTTATGATAATAAACGGCTCTTTTTTTGTTGCAATCATTTAAATACACCCATGATTCATCTATTGTAACAATTGTTTTCCATTTTTCTTTGGATAAGTGTTTCTCATATAGAATTCTGCAGCGTGTCCTGCGTTCAGCGATATGATTTGGAAGAAGACGATGCACATTGCGTTTTTTCGCTTTCTTAAGATTTAAATCAACGTTTATCATTTTGTTTACAGTGGACACCGAACATTTTAATGATTTTGCAACTGTCCTTTGACAAGGGGGATTTTCTTTTAACATTAAACAACGTACCTTTGCAATAGTCGAAGATGTCAGTTTTTTCCTTGGATACTTGTTTGGAATTTTTGTCCCACTTGAGGCTCCAATTTGACGTTTCTTTCCTTTCTTGTTGACGATATTACCTATCGACGCTTTAGATATCACAAAACCATGACTCTCACATCGTTTTTGGATAACGGAGTATGCATATTTCTCTTCGGAAAGAGCATAAATGTAGCCTTCGAACCACTGCTTTGTTAAAAACGCCATTTTGAATAAAAACAAAACTTTCAAGCCGCAGACGATAATTTTGACTTTTAAAAACATAGTACAATTGCAATTATTTCTTTTGCAGCAAACGATTTTTTATTACCGCTTACCAAAATCCTCTAAAAAATGTGTGAACAGCCTCTGTATATAGAAAATAATAAGCTCAAATCTGTAACTTTTTATCTAACATTTTTCTGTTACGTTTTTTAATCGTTACGTTTAAATACTAATCTTGCATTGCTTCTTTCACACGTACGAAAAATTAATAAGTAGAAAGAGGAGTGTTCTACTTACGGAGAGTACCTCTACCCCGTTGGTACCCCTCTTTCAATTTTCTCGCTAATCTTTCTTTATTTCTTTCATATGCACAAAGAGGGAAGAACGCAGAATGATTCGTCAGTGGGGATTGGACAATGTGTAACGAAACTTGTTTTATTCCGCTTCTGTTCTTATCAGGAATTCCGAATTTTAACACATATGTTACTTTTTTCTTTTCAGAAGTTAAGTATTGATAAAGCCCGTGGTCTCAATATATAAAACAGTTCAGTGACTGACCGACTGACCGACAGATAACGCACAAACCAAACAGCTGGACCTAAAGGGTTGAATTTTGCATGTCGATTGTTCTCATAGTGTAGGGGTGCACTAAGAAAGACTTTTAAAAAATTATTCTTAGATTTTTTTTAAAATTAAATTTTTAAGCTTTTTTGTAACATTTTTTAGGTTTATATTTAAAATATTAATCTGAGGATTATAAAATTTATATCACGGGAAAGATCATAAAGATTCCTTTGAAATGAAATCTTTTTCGAATCTTTACCTCCATTTTCTGATTATTGGTGAATTTTTAAATATTCATTTTTAGAATTCAATTTATTAAATGCCGATCACGTGGTTTCTTTTCTTTTTGTGATACTTTAAATTAACTTTGCGTCACGTGCATAACAACGAAATAAATTGACCAAAAAATATTAAAATACATTGATAGAAGATAAAATTTAACCACTAGACTCATTGAGATGGAAGTTTTTTAAGAATTTAATTCAAAAGAGTATGTTTTACGGGTATTAAACATACAAATTAGTTGCATACATTGACTGTTGTAATAAATTTGAATATTTTCTTCTACATTATTTTGTCTATTAAAATATCCGTTAAGATTTATATATATATATATATATATATATATAGTTGTCAGAATTTAAGTGGGAAAAGAATGATTACCTTAAATTTAAAGGGGGCTTGGGAATTAAATTATATTTGTGGCGAAATTCGCCTCTAATTGTTCGTATTTCAAGACTAGAATTGGAAAAGGGAAATTCCCCTTTTCATTATATAATATTGGCGCGTCTGTGGTTTTTGCGTTCGAAGAGGAAATCTTATAGAATTCTCCTTGAAAGATGTCTGGTTTGGAAAGATGTCTGGTTTGGCATGTGCACGGAGAGTTGACGCGCGGAGATGCCCGCGAATTTTGTCAGAGCGCGGAATAAAAGTCGATGCTGTAGATGTGTATTTCGCCGCCTCTCTAAAAAAGAAATGGCGAATAATGAAATGCGTACATCTGGAGAGGTGGTCTACATGGAATTGAATTAAATAAATTCTACTTGTTGGATACGATGCTGAATCATTTTTGAGTGTATGCCTTCCCTCGATGCCATGGACTGTAAAACAAGAAGACTGCAAACTGTATAATAGCAGGCAATACCAACGCCTGTCATATATATATATATATATATATATATATACATACACACACACACACACACATATATATATATATATATTGGCATTAATTGCATACATTGACCGATGTATTTAATTTTAATGTACTCCGTAGCGAAGCACTGGTAATCAGCTAGTAATATAATATGCATTTAAGAGAACAAAGGGACTGATTTGCAATACAGTATTCGAGTCAGTTTGAGAATCTACCAAGCATCAGACTACCCCTCAATACAGTATAACAAAAGTTATTTGAATTTGAAATAAACATCCCACGTCCCCTCGATTCGCTCGCCAGTTTCCTTTTCTGTTTCGAAAGCTGCTCGCACTCCGCAGCTATATTTTTGGCAGGGTTAAGCGGTCAGAGGCACAAAAGCGACCTCTTTCCTCTGTCGGGTTCGGAAGAAAGACTGCTCCCACGCTCAATACGTCCTCATTCATCCCTTTATCGTAATCCGACGAATTTCTGCTCCCAACTGGTTTGCAAGTGAATCATTCCCGACAGGAACTGGAACGGAGCCAGACCGAACTACCGAGATCCGGACCCTTATCCGAAATGCCTCCCAGCATGCATTCTGACTCGCATTGGGGGGAAAAAAAGGCCGAAATTTTGTCGACCCCAGATCTCGAGCGGGGCATTCGCACCTTTCAAAGTGGGATTTACTTTTCGAAATCCCAATGTCAGTCTTTTCTCGGCCTTGGCGTGTGCCTTTGACAAGCAAGGCAGAGAAGTACGGCCTTTCCATCATTCATTTTACGTGGGCGGGTCGATTGAATAAATTTGTTTTGAAGGACGAGAGAATTATGGCACCAGCCTTCGAAGGCCCGATAGTTTTCCCGAACCTCTAGTAAAATAATAAACTTCGAGAAAACCATTCTTGGAAAGTTATAGAGAAAGAAAACTTACTGACGAAGAGGTCTTTGCATAACACTTAATTAGCGTTGTGAATATTAATATAAATATATAATAGTAATGAACTGATACGAGTACTTAAGGCTGCTATGTATTAAGAAAAAAAATCGTATTTCCCTTTTCCTGTTCTTGCAGACTCTTGTGGTGGGAGGAGTCCAGTTGACAGTTCGAGAATTCCACCACCCTTAGGATTGACATTGTGAGGGATTGCAATGGCTCTCTCTATAGGGGGGGGGGGTTAAGCGCTGCCCCCAACTTTTTTATTTAAAATATGTTTTTGTCAACTATATACAGGTACATAAATGCTGATAATCAAATAAAATTGGTATTGTGACGTTGTCTCCATTACTACACGAAAATTGTAATTATATAAGTCTGTTATGCTCATTCCTACCCCTCAACATGAACATGTCATCTATCGGCGAAATGTTAAACTTATAGTCTAGGGGAGCACTGAGAAAGATTTTTGAAAAATTCTTCTTACATTTTTTTAAAGTAAATTTTTAAGCTGTTTTTGCAACATTTTTTAAGTTTCCATTTAAAATAACAATCAGAGGGTTATAAAATTTATATCACGAGAAAGATCATAAAAATTCCTTAAAAGTGAAATCTTTTTCGAATCTTTACCTCCATTTTTTGATTTTTGGTGAATTTTTAAAGATTCATTTTCAGAATTTAATGTATTAAATGCTGATCACGCGGGTTTTTTTCTGTTTGTGATACTTTAAATTACACTAAATTAATTTTGCGTCACGTGCACAATAACGAAATAAATTGACAAAAAATATATCAAAATACGGTAAAAAAATAAAATTTAACAACTAGACAAATTGAGATGGAAGTTTTTTAAGAATTTAATTCAAATTAGTTTGTTTTATGGATATTAAACAAACAAATTAATTGCATACATAGACCGTTGTATTTAATTTGAATGTTTTCTTCTACATTATTATGTCTATAAAAATATCCGTTACGATTTTTTTTTATAAATATATATATATATATATATAGTGGAATCTAGATCGATCGTTTTCGGATCCATCGTTTTTCCGTATGTGTCGTTCATTTTATTCAGTCCCAACGATCATATTGCTTTGTTATGTTTCCGCATCTATCGTTTTCCCGCATTTATCGTTCACTTCAATCGGTCCCTTGAAAAACAATAGATCGAGATTCCACTGTATATATATATATATATATATATATATATATATATATATACACACACATATATATATATATATATATATATATTTGGCATTAATTGCATACATTGACCGTTGTATTTAATTTGAATGTACTCCTTAGCGACGCACAGATATTCAGGCACTCTAAGATAAACTGGGTACAATGCCCTACAAAAGTTATGTATTCATTATTGAAAAAGGTAC
>OU015498.1:20550096-20557596 GCA_907164885.2 Dolomedes plantarius
TCCAATCGTCTGCTGCATTAGAAGGAAAAAAAAAATTTTTGTCTAGTTAGTTGCTATGCACGTGACAATAAATTTATTTAAAGTACCAGGAAAAGAAACCACGTGATCAGCATTTAATAAATTAAATTCTAAAAATTAATCTTCAAAAATTCACCAAAAAATCAGAAAATGGAGGTCAAGATTCAAAAAGATTTCATTTTAAAGGAATTTTTAGGATCTTTCTCATGATATAAATTTTATAACCCTCTGATTGTTATTTTAAATGCAAACTTTAAAAAAGTTACTAAAACAGTTTAAAAATTTAATTTAAAAAAATCTAAGAAGAATTTTTCAAAATTCTTTCTTAGTACACCCCTACACCATAAGAAGAATCGTGTAGTGTTGCCCGGAAGTTCAGTGGGACTGACCAAATAATTAAATGAAAACAAAGCATTGTGTTACCAGGTTCTTAATCCGATATTGGTCACCACTTATGAATGCCGTCAACACTCATTATAAATAATATAAAATGTACTCACACTTCCCATACTGTTCCAAGAAATGGTTTGGTCATGCATGCATCTTGGCTGTGTGAAATAATTTCACAGGAGCAATTGTTTAAATGGGCCCATCAATATTTATTTATAATAAGGTTTTTACACACATTATACAACATTTAGGAAATTACTGTCAGATTCCACAGCTCTGAAGAGAGCAAATTCTCAAAACGCATGATCAAAATAACAAGACAAATAATAAAATGAAATAAAGCAAGTTCTCAAAGCGCACAAACGAAATAACTAAACAAATAATTATAAAAAGTCAATAATGATTTATAAGTTTAACCCTAGGTAAATTATTTATGCTAATGAAAAACATCTCCTATGGAATCTGATCTCCTGATGCCTCATTTGAGAGTTGAAAAAAAAAAAAAATAAAGATCTAGGTAATGAAATGACAAGAGGAGGCTTAACTGTTTCAGAGCGTCTTCTCAAAGTTGGGGGCTTAGTGGGGACTGGCGCAGAAGATCCTCCGTGTGGGCTTGAAAGTGGATCCCGGGGTTCATCGAACACCACCGCATCTTCGAGGGGAGCTTGATATCATCGCTTGTTGCCGGGAAAACCCTGGCCTGACGTTTGCTCTTTCTTTATATATTTTTGAAGAGCAACAGAGGTCTGGAAGATGGGATTTGAAACGACTCTTTCTTCGGCACGTTCAACTTTCTTCGGCAGGTCCTTTCATCGGGCTAGCAGGAGTCTATAGCTCTCGTTCATCAGCATCCGCCAGGTTATGGTTCGGGCGTGTGGATTCAAAAAAATGTTGCTCTCCCCCGTCCCGGGGCAGTCGTGCATCCCGTTTTTATTCCTGTAGTCTCCGCTATCGCCCACAGAGGGAGCTACATGCAAATCTTCAGTTTCGGCGTTCTGGATTTGCCAGAACGCTAATCCCTTAATCCCCGACTAAACGATTTTTGAAAACAAGGGGTAGGGAGTAGCGATTAAAAAGGCAATGAACCCCCAGACACCCCAAAAGTTCTTGGAACAGCAAAAATTCCTGGAAGACGCTACCCAGGACACAAAAACGACGCCATCTTGAAGGCATCGAAATACACTGTAAGGTCTACATAATACCTAGCCCTTTACCCTCAAATCAGGATGAAATCAGATTCCTTTACATAAAAAGAATTTAGGTTCTTAACACAAAGAAATATCAAAGAATAATAAAATAACATTAAAGAACATTGTTACACATTGTTACACTAGTACATATATATATCTGCAGTTACTATATTGCTTTTAAGCCCGTCATGATCCAAACATGTTTTTAAAGATTAAACAACGTAGAATTTCACTGCTGAATTCTACAAATACCTTCCCCTTAATTCAAAAAAAATTTGACCATAAGACAAATTTTTTTTTTTTTTTTTAAAAAGAAAATAACGTAAATATATATTATGCCTAAAAAAATAACTTTATTAGTCTAAGGAATTAAAAGAACGCCTTCGACATTATTTAAGACTCCTACCGTGACAACCTACAACTGCGGTAGTTTTTGCGCAGTCGAACCAAGGGGGGGGGGGGGAACCCCTCACCCAAAAGTTCACCTCCTTCGTCAACAGAGGAGTAGAGACCCATAAGAAAAAAGGGGGGGGAGACGGAGAGAAAGGGAAAACCTCAAACTCGCGGAAGTGTGCGTCATTCTTCATGGAAAGAGATTCACTACTTAAGACAAATTTGCAAACAATTAGAGATGCCTACCGAATAATTTCACATTTGCATAGGTATTATTAATTTTACACATATAAATCCACACTGACCGCGTAAGATATACACTTTTACTAGACATTTGACAACTGATCAGTATTACGGAACAACATTTATATACTCAAATACTGTATACGAATTTTCAATGTTTTTTCCAAAATCATAGAACTTTATTTTATTTCTCGACAAACGTTGGCCTAACAACTTTCATTAGACTCACGACCTTGTGTTTCCTGAGAGTTTTAATTTTAAGACAGTTATATCAAGCAAACTCAAAACATTCTTTAAAGTAAAGAAAACTGAAAAGTGGGCTCAGGAATAGTCTTAAAGGCAGATTCAGTAAAAAAAAATCTACACGTAAGCAAAACATCTGCCCAAGTCAGATTCCTTCAACCAAGCCCTTACCTCAAAAACTATTCTAGTAAATATAAGAAGGAGGGAGTAGCTAATTCCCAACCTCTAACTTACTTCCCAAGTTACAATAGCTTGTCATAAAAAAAAAAAGATTGCATCACAGTAAATTAACATTAATTCTAACATTGATTCTAACATTAATTCTAACATTAACCTGGCACTAGTATGTATGAGTGACCGGTCTTAACATCGGAGACGTGAGCCAGAAAAATTTGGAAAACAAAGCAGTTGCACAACGTAGTTGGAATCGAGTACATATTTTATACAGAATCTTAATACTATGACTTACAACAGAACACAAAAATGCACTTTGCTATTTAACATATATATATACATATATATACACATATAAAAAAAATATAAATTTTACACATTGCATCACAAATATTATTATGCACATATAGAATTCACACATAAAAAGGCAGTAGATGAATCTCTCTACATGAAAATATCAGACTCCACCCCTTTCTAACTTGCTAAAGCACAAAATACATAATAAATAAATAATTTTTTTTTTTTTTTTCTTTTCTATACCTAGGACCTTTGCACATAAACATACAGATTTAAATTGACCTAAGTATGCCTCTGAGCCACGTTCACAGAGGGAAAGTCTATTCATTTTATTCAATTCCTTCGTTCATTGGTTCACTTTGCAACGAAACCCTGCGCATTTCTGGGTCGCAAACTATAGCGGGAGTGCACTGCAGTTTTAGATTGAGTCTCGGAAACACGAGACGTTTTTGATGAATTCCCATTTTGATCTGCTATCAAATCATCTACATTATAAATTTCCGTGTCATTCAGACTATCCTCACAAAAATATTCAAACATTATAAAGATATAACAAAGAAAAGAAAATAACTCATATATTTATACACAAATTCTAATAACTCAGCCCCTATTTCTCATTTTTCTATATAGCTTAAAAAAAACACGTTCCCGGATCATGGCGTGCGCACATTACTCTTTTTTCGACACTTTAGGGCCATTTTCACCAAACCAAAATACACACCTGACCAAAAGTTATTTAGCAATTCATTTTCTTCTTTAAGTATGAAGAAATGTGAGTATCCTGTTTCACTGCACCATTTTGTAGTGTTGCCCGGAAGTTCAGTGGGACTGACCAAATAATTAAATGAAAACAAAGCATTGTGTTACCAGGTTCTTAATCCGATATTGGTCACCACTTATGAATGCCGTCAACACTCATTATAAATAATATAAAATGTACTCACACTTCCCATACTGTTCCAAGAAATGGTTTGGTCATGCATGCATCTTGGCTGTGTGAAATAATTTCACAGGAGCAATTGTTTAAATGGGCCCATCAATATTTATTTATAATAAGGTTTTTACACACATTATACAACATTTAGGAAATTACTGTCAGATTCCACAGCTCTGAAGAGAGCAAATTCTCAAAACGCATGATCAAAATAACAAGACAAATAATAAAATGAAATAAAGCAAGTTCTCAAAGCGCACAAACGAAATAACTAAACAAATAATTATAAAAAGTCAATAATGATTTATAAGTTTAACCCTAGGTAAATTATTTATGCTAATGAAAAACATCTCCTATGGAATCTGATCTCCTGATGCCTCATTTGAGAGTTGAAAAAAAAAAAAATAAAGATCTAGGTAATGAAATGACAAGAGGAGGCTTAACTGTTTCAGAGCGTCTTCTCAAAGTTGGGGGCTTAGTGGGGACTGGCGCAGAAGATCCTCCGTGTGGGCTTGAAAGTGGATCCCGGGGTTCATCGAACACCACCGCATCTTCGAGGGGAGCTTGATATCATCGCTTGTTGCCGGGAAAACCCTGGCCTGACGTTTGCTCTTTCTTTATATATTTTTGAAGAGCAACAGAGGTCTGGAAGATGGGATTTGAAACGACTCTTTCTTCGGCACGTTCAACTTTCTTCGGCAGGTCCTTTCATCGGGCTAGCAGGAGTCTATAGCTCTCGTTCATCAGCATCCGCCAGGTTATGGTTCGGGCGTGTGGATTCAAAAAAATGTTGCTCTCCCCCGTCCCGGGGCAGTCGTGCATCCCGTTTTTATTCCTGTAGTCTCCGCTATCGCCCACAGAGGGAGCTACATGCAAATCTTCAGTTTCGGCGTTCTGGATTTGCCAGAACGCTAATCCCTTAATCCCCGACTAAACGATTCTTGAAAACAAGGGGTAGGGAGTAGCGATTAAAAAGGCAATGAACCCCCAGACACCCCAAAAGTTCTTGGAACAGCAAAAATTCCTGGAAGACGCTACCCAGGACACAAAAACGACGCCATCTTGAAGGCATCGAAATACACTGTAAGGTCTACATAATACCTAGCCCTTTACCCTCAAATCAGGATGAAATCAGATTCCTTTACATAAAAAGAATTTAGGTTCTTAACACAAAGAAATATCAAAGAATAATAAAATAACATTAAAGAACATTGTTACACATTGTTACACTAGTACATATATATATCTGCAGTTACTATATTGCTTTTAAGCCCGTCATGATCCAAACATGTTTTTAAAGATTAAACAACGTAGAATTTCACTGCTGAATTCTACAATCGCCATGCAAAATTTCAGTCCTTTAGGTCCAGCGGTTTGGTCTGTGCGTTGTATGTCAGTGAGTCAGTTATGGAACTGTTTTATATATATAGATTAGCTGCTGCAATGTGTTCATATTACAGATGCTTAAATTGATACTTATTTACGTTACAACAGCCTGATTTCCATATTGGATATATATATTCATATACAAGCACAGAATGTTGCCCCCCTCATTCAAGATTTTCCGTTTCTTTACTCGCAAGTATGTGCAAGCGTAGTTTCGATAACTTACACTTTACGTCTTCGTCATTCAGAAAATTTGAACCATGAAAGATAAAGGAAGAGCCTCAAGCTGCTTACGTCACATTCTAACAGGACCATCTACGGCAGCCATATTCAACAAATCTTTTTTTTTCCCCCGGGTCACATGCATGTTTGCTAAGTTACGCGGAGACCGCAACATAAGTACACTATACCTCATAATATAATAACGTAAAATATAAAACTCAAAACCTAAATTTCTTATGTTGGACATACTTTTGACTATTTCAAAAAAAAAAAATCAGGTTTACACCTGCTGCATGCTACTCTCAATACGTCATCAAAGTAAGGAGCAGTAAGCCAATTTCTATATACAGTGATTTCCGCTTATAAGAATCATGTTTGTTATTACTGTTTTTGATTCTTTTAAGCGGTTGATTCTTATAGCCGAAATGTAGGTTTTTGGACAGGCACACACACATCTATATATGCATATATTAGAAAATTATTTTTTTATAATTTTAAAAATACAACTTAATTTTTAGACCTATAAGTAGATACACATGATTATAGTAAGAGAAGAAAAAAATACAATATTTGTTACAACATACCTGCTTAACAGTTTTAACATTTCAACTACAGGAAGGGAGCAAGAAAAAGTTTTCTATGGTAGTTTGGCGTAATGAAGTTTTCAGGAGGCTGTTTCAATACTCTTCCAATACTAATATTCTCAGACGAAGATTCACCCTCTAGCTTACGTTTAACGCTTTGATAACGTGCTGAATCTACTAATGTGACGTTTGCCTAAGTGATAGTGTACACTTCGCCGAAGATTTGTGTATTTCAGGGTCCAGGAAGCCGCAACCAGGATGTGGGAGGTGGGAAAAAATAGAATCCCTATTTTCGTTTGTCAGTGGAGAAAAGTGAAATCGGACCCGGACGGATAATGTGCCCCTGGACGGGTAAGATGCCCCGGACGGGTAAGATGCCCCTGGGTTAAGCTAATAGGACAGTGTAGTGCTAAAGCGTTTAAGGGGAAACTATTATGTTATGTCTAACAAAAAAAGGAATGAATTTCACGACTATATTCTATCCCATCTTATCATTCTTTCTTTAAAAAAAAAGAAAGAACTTCGTGCCTTTTGAGGGTTTAAGTGGCTTTTTCGGAAAAATGAAAGGAAAGCTAAGAGTGTAAACTGATTCTTAAAACCGGTGGATTGATTCTTTAAAGCGAAAATTTTAGCATGGAAATAATACATTTGTTTTTGTTTTCGCGATATTGGTTCTTATAAACGGTTGATTCTTATAACCACTGGTCACTATAAGCGGTGGTTACTGTACGTCCTTCGCATATTTCATTTTGGAATTGAATGATTCACATGCATACGTTGAATCGAACAACGTGAGCAGCCGGTGGTACATTTTTGTACAGTTTTGTATTTTTTCAGGCACTCATTTCCGAAATTATGTGTATAAAAGCACTTGCCCGATAATGAGTGTGATTTGGTCTCCGACCGCACATAAAAGCTTAGTAGGCTGTAGTTTGAGTAACCCTGATCTGTAGAGTGTAGTAAATAAGTAATTAATTCATCAGACAAGAATACCTTTTACAAATAATCTATCGTCCAACTTGAAAACTCTTAATAGCGGGCGAGAATGACGCATATGAACCATTACTACAAGAAGAACTGAACCGTTATTACAAGAGGAAGTCAAAACGAGCCAGTGATAAGCTAGAAAGAAAAAAAATTTTCTTACATCTATTTTTTTTTCTTTTTTGGTGGGGACATATCCGTTTTGTGTAATGCATAGGCAAGACACAAATTTCTCAAGTGGGGAGGGTAGGGCGCACTTGGTTCATGGCCTTCGAACTGCGTCCAATATCTATCTATCGAGACGTCTGCTTTTACAATCTATGCATCCGAGAATGCGACACTTGGTTTTGTTAAATTGTTTCAGATAGTTCTACATTGTATTGTAAAGTTATCTGTTAAACCGTATATGGCAACTAAAATTAACATTTAATTTAAATTAACA
>OU015498.1:20570096-20680096 GCA_907164885.2 Dolomedes plantarius
TAAATGGCCGATCAAACCCACTAATTTATTTTTATTGATAACTTTGTCGATTATGTACTAATTTGATACAGTATTTTGATTATGTACTATTTGATATATATACAGTGATTTCCGCTTATAAGAATCACGTTTGTTATTACTATTTTTGATTCTTATAAGCGGTTGATTCTTATAACCGAAACTTCCCTTTGGACAGGCACACATGCACAAATATATACTTGTACATATATATAAACACACAGGCACGTATATACATAATTTACCATTAAATACTCTTTAATTTACGTTATTTATCATTTATTAAAATTATTTTTTATAATTTTAAAAATACTCAATTTCTAAACAAATACTATAACTCATTTTCTAGACCTATAAGTAACAGCACATGATTATAAAATTAACAAGAGGCAGCTTCTCTTTGACTACACTTTGGAAGAGCATCATATCTAATTAACAAGTTCTGTTTTTCAGAAAAACTAAGAGTTTTCCTTGTTTTTATCATATTTGAATTCGACTATCAAAAAGTTCTAACACTAACTGGCAATTTTGTTAGAAAACTAAAGTGAATACTAGCGACGTATGCTTATTACAGTCTCAGACGAAGATTCACTTTATAGGTTACGTTTCACGGTTTGATTCTGAATCAAACCGTGAAACGTTTGATTCAGCATCTGGTTCATCTGATTCAGCAAAATGGATCCGTTTACGTTTCACGGTTTGAAGTGCTGAATCCACTGTCCCGTTTGCGTAAGTGATGGTGGACACTTCGCGGAAGATTTATGTGTTTCAGGGTCCAGAAATTCGCAACCAGGAAGTAAGTGGTGGGAAAAAAGGAGTGCCTGTCTGGAGAAAAGTGAAATCGGACCCGGGCGGGTTAGATGCCCCTGGGTAAAGCTAATAAGACAGTGTTTAGCAAAAACGTATGAGGAGAAACTCTTATGTTATGTCTAAAGAAATGTATTTTGCGACTGTTTTCCACCCCAAAGTTTTATCAATCTTTCTTTTCAAAAACTTAAGAATTTAGTACCTTTTGAGAGTTCAAGTGGCATTTTTTGGAAAAATGAAAGGAAGGCGAAGATTGCAAACTGATTCTTATAACCGGTGGATTGATTCTTTAAAGCGGAAATTTTAACATAGAAATAATACATTTGTTTTTGTTTTTGCGATATTGATTCTTATAAACGGTGGATTCTTATAACCACTGATCACTATAAGCTGTGGTTACTGTATATATATATATATATATATATATATATATATATATATATATATATATATATATATATATATATGTATATATATATCTATATCTGTGGTTTGGTAGAAGAATTACCTAAGTCAGTTTTTTCCAAGATGACTTTGTTTGCTTATGTCTCTTTAAAAAAATTTATTTTCAATGTAAGAAGTACAAAAGTCTGCCCGATGCTTTAAAAGTGTTTTCTAAATCATTGTATAGATTTGGGTACTTCTTACATTGAAAATAATATTTTTTAAAGAGACATAATCAAACAAAGTCATCTTGGAAAAGACTGACTTAGGCACTTCTTGTACCAAGCCCCAGATATATATATATATATATATATATATATATATATATATATATATATATATATATATATATATATATATATATATATATATATATATATATATATATTCGCCCACTCCTTTCAACAGCATCATATCTGAAAAAGACAAGATTTTCAGGAGAGTGATTTCAAAGTTTAAAAGTATATTGAAATGTACTGAAAATAAATTTTAATTCTGCTCTCTAACGGCTAAATATTGAGCTGTGAGATAAGACGATCTTGCACGGATATACAACTCTTTCAGGGTATGCTGATAACAGGCATAAATAAAAATCACCGATTTTTGAGATATGACGTTGTTGAGAGGAGTGAGCGAATGGGAATTTCTAGTTCCTACCTTGTGCCCTTTTTTTTTGTATAAATTTTTGAAATGTGTCAAAGTGTTTTTAGACACCCTGTATATATGTATATATATTGAGGGGGGTATCATTCATGGATATTTAAAAATTTTCCATTCTTTTACATTTTCTCGAGTTGGCTAATCCCCTTTTCTAACTATTCTAGTGTTATTAATTGTTCTTGATTTATTCATGAATTAATCGTTATTAGTTGGATTTTCTGTAGCTATCTCTGATTGCTATCCAATTTTTGTTTTTGTTTTTACATCATTTATATTTTCCTTCACAGGAAGAAGAAAACACTCCGAAGCATTATTTCGCTACGCAATCTCATGCACGCAAAGAAGACATAATGAAATGAATGGTGCTCTTTCAAAGCTAGAGAATGGTTTACTGGAGAAAAAAAAAAGATTAGCACGATATTAAACGTTTATTCAAAATTGCATCTGGCAGTGAGTGATACGGGAGGATATTTTGCGTATTATCGAATCGCTCAACTCTCAGATGACATCTCGTAGCAAATTCGACTCAGTTTATTCAGTTACTGCACCAGTTTTTAAAACATATTAACCTTTTCTTTACGGGGTGGGATAGCATGTATCCCAAGAATAATGGCCCAAGAATGAATGTATATGTATATATATATATATATATATATATATATATATATATATGTGTGTGTGTGTGTGTGTGTGTGTGTGTGTAATGCTTAAATGTGGAGGGGGGGGGCGATCGCGTGAACTTAAACCGGGTTTTTGTTTAGGAAGAAATAAGAATTATCAATTTACGACTGGGAAATCACAATAATGGGAATAAATGCATCGCGGTGAAAATTGATTTAAGGTTTGAACTTCATTCGATTTTCGAAGATCGACGTGGGGAATCTTAAAATAGTGTTATAGTCTTGAGCTTAGAGCTAAAAAATATGCACCGTTAGCGAAGGAACACGATAGAAGGTTTATGTGATGTCACGCACAAGTAATGAGCTTCATAAAGCGTCAGTTGAGCATCCGTAGTTAATTAAAAGCTCGGGAACAAAGGGGTTTAATCTTCAGAGCCATGGTGATTTAGGAAGGGAATGAACGTGTCGCCCTTGGGCGCACGTAATTTAAATTCGGTTGGGACTTAATTAAGCGTTTGATGGAGCTGATTAATTAATTTTAAGTTAATAAAGATACTTCAGGGGATTTTGGTGTGATGTTGTTGCCACTCGCCACATCTGACTGCTGGTAAGATTCTACATTTCCTAGCCAGAGGACCATCGTCGACTGCAGTGTGATTCTAAAAGATGTTCGGATTATAACGTTTAGATTATGGGCGTGAAGAAACATAATTGACATATATATATATATAATATATATATATATGACATATATATATATATAATATATATATATATATATATTCATTCTTGGGCCATTATTCTTGGGATACATGCTATCCCACCCTGTAAAGAAAAGGTTAATGGTCACAGCCTTCGGTTGAAAATGCCTTATTGGTCTACTTCCAAAATTTCCACGTTTTTTTTAATCCTGGAGATGGTGAGATCACGTTGAAAACAAGGGAGAATCATGGAAAGAGCTGTCCTGAGATACGTGCGTCGAGTGAGTTGCTGCCACAGTGAAAAAGTCGCGTAAAAAACTTCCATAGGTAGTAATATGATAAGGGGAATCATTGACTAGTGATACTACCATTCAACCTTGCAAGAAATGTTTGCAATGGGACTCTCTCTGTAACGAGAGCTAGTCTACATCATTCCTGTATTTGAAAGCGGGTGCACTTCGCACTGTGGTACTATTGCAGCACGCACTATGGCATGGTGTACCTTCATTACAAAACATTGTGGCGTGGATGGAGGGTGCCGAGGACTGACCCCGGACTTCCCGGAATGAATTCTTACCCGAAACCCATTTCATGCGGCAGGCCAAACTTATTCAGGCTACCTCCAAAGCCTTAGAGCTGGTGAGCACAAGTATTTTATTCATCTCCCTCCATTCTTTCAAGCCTACGGGTATGAGTACCTAATGATCTCAAAGACGCCAGTAACGTACGATAGTCACATCACCTCAAACTAGACAGCGTGTGGTACGCCAGTAACGTGCGATAGTCACATCACATCAAACTAGACAGCGTGTGGTACGCCAGAAAGACCATCCAGACTCTGAGAACGATGGACACGATTTCTGCTAAAGAGGAGCTGAAATTGTACCAAGAGTCATACCTCAACGATACTCCCTTGTTTTCAACGCGACCTCTCCCATCTCCAAGGTTAAAAAACCGTGGAAATTTTGACCGTAGACGAAGAAGGCATTTCAAACCAGGTCTGCAACCATTTAGGGGACAGTGGACTTTCAAACCTAACTTTTTTGTTTTGAAAGGATTTGCTTGAAATTTGAATATGTGGTTAGTATCATACATATGTAAAAGTGATTAAAATTTAATGATTAAATATTAATAATTCATGAATTATGAATTAATAATTATATCAATAATTGGCCTAAATAAAAATGTGCCATGCACATTTCTAATTATCGTATTCCTTTGAAATTTAAGTTTTGTATACTTAACTGTTTATAAAATAAATCTTATTGAAAAAAATTACGCTTCGTAGCTCAGAATTTCTAAATTTTGTACTTGAAAAGATGATTTATAGGTGTTTTGCCTAATAAAAAGGGTGTTTTCATTATTATTTTTTTTTCTCTTTATGTTTTTAATGAATGCTTAAAATAAGCGATAAGTTTCATTGTTCGTTCTATAAGGTATCCTCTAAATAAAAATGACCATATTATATGCAAAAGAAATGCGCATGGGACATTTTTAATGAGGCCAATTATTGATATAATTATTAATTCATAATTCATGAATGATTAATATTTCATCATTAAATTTTAATCACTTTTACATATCTATGGTACTAATCACATATTCAAATTTCAAGCAAATCCATTCAAAACAAAAAAAGTTAGGTTTGAAAGTCCACTGTCCCCTTAATATGTTTTAAAACTTGGTGCAGTAATGCCCGTATCACACTAAAGATTTAGCACAAGCTTTTAGCGCAACTGTTTCACTAAACCTGTTTTACCTGCAACTGTTGCACTAAAATACTGTGTGATAGAGTGTTTTTCTATGAATCTTTAACTGCAACTTTTCCCATTCTACATGGGAAAAGTTTCACGAAAAGCTTGTGTTGCACATAATTGTCCAATAGCAGGGCAGGTTTTTGGCTCACGTGACTCGCGATCGAGCAAGGAATAAAATATGGCCGCCAACACGGATCCGTGGACTAAAGAAGAAATTTTAAATTATTTCATCGACGAAGTTACAATTCGTGAAATCTGTGGAACCACAGTCATTACTATTAGAAGAAAAGGACGTTAAAGCGGTTGACTTGTAAAGAGATAGGGGAGATAATGAGTGAGAAATGGCCTCATTACCAATCTTCTTTTACTAGCGGTAAGTAAGATTTTGCATGTCTTTTATACATTTCTTATCCGTAACAACTTAATAATTATTTATAGTATTGCCACGTTTGATATAATTTCAAAATAATTCTATTTAATTGTGGATCTTTCGGAACTTTTCGGATCATTGATATGGATTCATATCAATTGTCATTTTTATCGCCAAACTTCGCCAATGTTTGTCAACAGAAATAATCTTCATGCATAGGATATTGCACTGAAACAAGTTACAATTTTTTTTTCTGTATTCGGAAAACAATCAATCAGAATTTTTAATCATGTAGTAATAACTTCTTATTTAACAAAGTTAATTGTATTGAAAGCCATTAATAGTCTACCCTACTTTATCATTATTGTTCAATATTGCAAGAGATATTTTTAATGCTAAGATTTTAAGTATTGTGGTTGCATTGATTTACTGTACTGACACTAGTATTTATGGTAAGCTAAATTTACGAACTTATGGATCACTTATGATAGTAAACATTCAGTTTACATGCAATTGAATAACAACAATAATAACACTTACATTTTTGTTTAAATTTTTGAACAAAAATAAATAAATTTCATTTTGTGTTTAAAGTTTTGTTAAAGAAATAAAACATTCTTAAAATTTGAGAGTTTTATAATTTGTGTTTTGAAAGAGAAAAATGTTTAACTTAAAATTTTGTTACGAGTGCTTTAAAAAAAAGAAAAAAAATATTTTATTTATAATTATATATATAAAATTAAGTACTATTTTATATTAGAATAATGTTTTATATTAGTTTATATATAATGTGTAATATGTATTGGTGTTTAAGTTGTATTAAATCTGTAAATATTTATCATCAGCAATAAGTTGACAATTTTGAAAATATTGGATATATATCAAAATATCGGATATTTTCGATATTTTGGAACCCTGATCACAGCTCTCATTTTTTAATTTATTATTACATTTCAATATTCCATTTTAATGTCTATTTTTTACAGGATACAGAAAGTGAATTTGGGGAATTTACCCAAGAATCGGTTACTGCAGTCAATGAAAATGCAGTAATGAATAGCCCCCAGACCAATAAAAGGAAAGTGATGGAAACTTCATTAATTCCCCCTAAATAAAAGGGGGGAAAGTGTGGATAAGCAAATATCCAGCACGTTGGAGCAAGTCAAGAAATTAATGGCATCTATAAATGAGGATAAAGACAATGTCGATGATGCCTTTTTTAATTATCTGAGATGTACATTTAAAAGTTTAAAAGATGTAAACTTAAAAGAAAAGGCAAGAGTTGAAATCCAAGGTGTTATCAATAAATATTGCATGGCAGACTTGAATAATAAATAATTTTTTAATAATAATAAATAATTTTTTAAATAAATTTTTTACTTCATGTTTCATTTCATTGATTTCATTGACCATAATTTAATTTTACAAATAGCTGGTATGTTGCATATAACTGGTATTTATAGGTATTTTGGCATTTGAAAAATATATAGCAGTAGCATACAGCTCAGATTCAAAAAATTATAATAACTGAGAAAAAGTAATAATAAATTATTTTCCATTTATTTATTTATGATACTATTCCAAAATTTATTGATATATCTGAGAGTTAACCTTTTCGTAGATGTCCATTTTTTTAATATTGTGTTAGTATTTTATGTAATGTAATTATTCTAATATTTTGAATATGAGCTGTACTAAAATCTGAATGTAATTTATCTGAATTTTTTTTTATTTCACACTTTTTTGTGCTAAGAATGTTGCTAGAAACTAATCTTTCCATTTGTACCACAAAAGATCAGATCCATATGGGTAACCCAATTTATATGGGTACAGAAAAAAGAAATCAAATTATTTTGGTACTTGGCAAAGTTATGTTCTAACATAAAATAATAATGGTCGTTCTAACCCCTCTTTTGAGACTAAGTTTTCGTATGCTGTTTTCATAATTGAAACCAGTGTAGTTATTATTTACAAGTTATACAGAACAAAAAAATTTTCAATCTTAACTTTGAACAAGGTACATTTATTAAAAATTAAATTCAATGTAAATTGCACATTTGCTCTTGCCATGGAACAGGTTCCACATTCTATTGAAGTCAGCCTTGCATTCAATAAAAATTGCCTTGCATACTAGTGGCAAGATTCCAGAAATGGTGTTTTGAGCAATGCGAAAGTGAAAACTTAATGATTGCCACGTTTCACCTGAAAAATAAAGATAAATACTGTCAGTAAAGAATCAGACACAGGTAATGCTTAAAAGAAAAACATTTTAGCAATTCTCTTTTAATGATCGATAGGTGTATTTTTTCATCTAAAGATCTGTCATAGTAATTTTGTTCAAAACAGAATAGTACAGAAAACATAAACAATAAAACATCAGTTTCTAATGTGCCTAACATGCCAAATCTAACATCTAATTACAGTAGGCTCTCTGTAATCGACACAGCTTGGGACCAATGCTAGTGTGGATTATAGGTCATTCTATTGTTTATGTTTTGAAAATTGTAAGTAAAACCAATCAACAGTTTTTTTTACAATTAATGACAAATTAAAATAACAGAAATATTATAATAAATATTGTACAATGATTTTATTTGAATTTATTTAAATATACAATTAATGATTTTTAAAAAAATGTCACAATATATATTTTTACATGCTAGCTATTGAATTGTCAATGATTGGCATTGAAACTTAACATCAAATTTCAATGTTTACATCTGTTATGATGTGTGAATTATAGGTGCTTGCGAATTAAAGAGAGTCTACTATATTATATTAATTAACTATCAAATATAATATTTTCAATTTTTGCACAGTAAGCACCCACATAATAAAATGTTTATTTTAATGCAAATACATTTGTCAATTTCATGATTATAGATTTTGTGTGACCAACTTGGTCACTTCTGGGGTAATTATCGATCAGCAACAAATTTGATTAAAATAGATTGCCATAATATATATTATATAAATCAAAGTATTAAAACCGAAATACACTAGAATATGTAAAAGTACATGTGTATGTTAGTATCGACCATATTTATACTACCTAAAATAATTAATCCTACTTATACTTTATTGTATGCGACTGTGTTTATATTCTACAGTCCTGCCCATCATATTCATTAAATCATGATAATGATAATCTTGTACTAGTCTTTAATATCAATATTAAGATTTAAAAAAAAAGCAATGTTTATAAAAAGTCTATATCTTTACCTGTAGCTAAATATCTGAGAGTGAGTGCCAAACGTTCACCAGGAGGAATACTGTGTCTCATTTGTGTATTTCTTTTTTGTATCAAAGGGAATACTTTTTCAAGCAAATACTCAAAAGATGCTGTATCCATCCTAATCCACCTTCTATAGCCTTCAGTATCCTAGTATTAAAAAAATAAGATATGTTTAATTTTTCATAATTGTATTTCATGTATAGAAAATTTCTATGAGCAAGATATTACACAACCTTTTCAAACATTTCACTAAAACCAAACAGTTGGGGGAAAAAGAAATAATCCTCTCTTAGGGGACTTAAAGAAGGGTCAAATATTCTGCATAATAATTCTATAAATATTATTTCTATAATAATTTATTAATTCTAGCAAAATTTGAAAGAAAATATCTTACCTGAAGTGCCAGTTCCCTCATCAAATTCTCATAACATCCTAGTTTATTTCTTTTTTTTAACCATTCCCTTGTCCAAATTTTTCTTTCAGATTTTTTTCTTCTTGCAATTAATGCTGCTGTAAGGCAAATTATTTTAGCACATATCGTTTTTTTTAGATGATATGCTCATAAAATTGGATGGAGCCATGATTTGAATAGGTTATGTCCGAGTGAGCAATCGATTCGTAATACATGCGCTAAGAAATTTGTATGCTATGCCTAAAGCCTAATGGTCGATAACAGGATTGGTACGGTAACCCGTCCGCTTCGGTTTGCGAATCCGTTTGTCAAACTCCAGCAACCCTTCACAGACACTCCGCGAGGAGAAATGCTTGACGAAAAGCTTAAAGTTTCACCAAATTCTTCAGTGTGATACGGGTTTAAGTGAATAAACTGAGTCGAATTTGCTACGAGATGTCATCTGAGAGTTGAGTGATTCGATAATGATCAATGCACGTTTTTTACATGTTTAGTGGGAATGCCTTTGTTTCAGCGGCCGCAGTTGCTTGCGAGGAGGAAGATGGGCTACTTACCCTGGGCTCAGTTAAACTTGTAACATTCACGACTTCGATGCATCAGATCTTAATGAACTTCTAATCGCAACTGTATCTCGATTCAAACTATTAACTAATCAACTTTCACCAACAACGAATTATATTGTTAGAGAAATTTGGTATTATTTTCTTCCTCGCACAGTCTATATAGTTTTAAAAGTGTTTTTGCATAGTTTTGATCTTGGAAAGAACAGCTGTATAACTTAGTATACGTAGTACTCATTTTGTTGTACTTTTTTTATGAATATAGACGCGTAATAGAAAACGGCAGTGTCTGGATACCTCGTAATAATAAAAGTATGCATATTTATTGCATGAAGTTCGGGCGAAGGGGAAATCAGTTACACCCGGCAATCCCCACTTGTGGCCTTTCTAAGAATTAATGTACCGGTGTAAGTATTAGCTAGCCTAGAGTGCAATTCGATAGAGTTGTAAGCCGATCACTAGCTGGAAGTTAACCCTTAGCTTACGGGGTCCATTTTTCCTATTCCCTCGTTAGAACGAAAGATTTCATACCCCCTTTGTAAGAATGGCCATTAAGGGGTTTAAATATATATATATATATATATATATATATATATATATATATATATATGTATGTATGTATATATATGTATGTATGTATGTATATATATATATATATATATATATATATATATATATATATATATATATATGTGTGTGTGTATGTATGTATGTATGTATATATATGTATGTATGTATGTATATATATATATATATATATATATATATATATATATATATATATATATATATATATATATATATATTTATTTATTTATTTATTTATTCTTGGGATACATGCTATCCCACCCCGTAAGGAAAAGGTTCAGGCAAACCGAGTAAACGACTGAACTCCAGTCATAACCGGAATTAATAGAGTCAAATTGAGGATCAGTCGGGCTGTCAGAATTCATCAGTCACAACTATTAGAAATTGAAAAGAAGCAGAAATCTTATCGTTGCCATAGTAACCAATCAGTAACGAAAGGTAAAGGAAGGATGAGTAGTGTTTCAAGAAAGTGGTCTTTGCGGATCAGTATCAATTTGTGGTAGTTAATTAAGATATGTTTTGCCTGTTTTGGAACATATCATCAGTAAAAGGGAAATAAATAAAATTTTCAGGGAACCGTCTCAGCAGTGGTAACCATTCAATATCAAAGAGTGGAACAGAGAGGATTCGGAGAACTAGCTTCACTTGAAGCTAGTGAATAGCCAAAGAAATAAGCTCAGAAGAATAGGAACTTTCCTGCAGTTGTACTCGATATGTGGCGGAAGGTAGAAAGGGGAAAGAATTAGCTACATATTCTTGCTGTTGTAACTGCGCTCAACTGAAAGGTAGAAATGTCTGATTTACGAAGTTAATTGACGGGAAAATGGAGATAACGTGTTGCCAATTTACGTGGGAAGAGTGGTTGGAAGTTAAGTTCTTGTTAAGCCCTTTATTAACATACGACATCTATCAATAGTGTACCTGTCATATCTATCAAAGGGCATATTCATGTTATAAAGGAGATGGTTGATACAGAAAAGTTGAAGTCTAGAATTAAGTAAGTTGCAATTTAAAAAAGGTTGCAAGTTGATAACTTATAGAGTATATTAACTACTTCTACCCAGACTTGGGTGCATATAATTTGAAGTGGCACTCTAAATGAATTTGATACAAACACAGTTTATACATGAAACAATGTTTATTGAATATTCTTGCACATGTAGGTTTTGCTTTTAACAACAAGATTCATACGTACTACTTGTACAGATATATAAATACAGCTTTCAACAACAATATATTTTTCAATACTCACGAACAGTAAGTCAACCAGCAATTCTGCCACGTAAACTTTGGGCCCCCTAAGCACTAGCGCAGGATAGCACTCGAGCTGCATACCCTCGTAGCTCCCTCTCGCTTATCTATGAACCTTAACAACCTTTTTCAACCCTAACAACCTTTTTTATTAATGACGCTGCATGGTATTTATACTAAGCGCGTATGCCGAAATTAGCATATCCCAAGCAGCTTCTTTAATTCATTCACTCAAAAGTTCGATTCTTGTGAATCGAATCTTGTGTATACCTTACAAACTGCAAGTTAAATAATGTTAAAAGAAGTTAGTAGTTTAGCCCGTGTGAACTAGCATCTTCTTGTCATTACATTAACATAATAACACAGCAAATTTCTTGCCGAAAGATTTTAAAGTCTTCCACTGTAATTAAAACTTTACAATTGACAACCAAATACTTTATTTATAAACCTGTCAATTTCCTTTCCAATACCCTTCAACTATAAAATATTAAAAGCCACGTAATGCCTACTTTGTAACTAATCGCTCTCAGCAACTCACGTGATTCTCTAACCAATCGAAAATCCGTCATTTTTCTAGAGCGTCTCTCCTCTAGCACGTATAAGAACGTGATTCTGTAGCCAAGCCAACGCCAAGGAAAGTATATTTTCCGCCGAGAATGAAAAAGCCGTTGCCATCAAGATGAAAAATCTCCTCAGTGGCCTCGGACACTTTTTGATGCCCCTTACCTGCAGTTGCTTTGGCGCGAAGGTACTTAGATGATTGCTCTTAGCTTGCCTGGTATGTTCCACGTGACGGGTGTTTTTTTTTCCCGCCAATCGATAGAAGTAGAGTGGAAGCATTAAATGCGATAGAGGTGCGTAGTATATATACAAAATCCCAAATGGGAAAAGGATTTTCTCTCTTAAGCAGCTATACTACGCTATTTATACAGTAACTGGATGGTAAATAAATGCACTAATACACAAATTATACGCAACACATCATTGCCAAATGTTGAAAATCATAATGCGCAGAAACAAATTAATGTGTTTAAGCGGCCTCGAGCTTAGTATCTAAAGCCAAATTAAAAAATGTCACTGAGCATGCGCAGAAAGCAATTTTTTTAAATTGTAATTTATTGCTAACTTAACAGTGCGAAATAAAAATGTTCAATCAGGTTTAATCTTAAAGTTCACAAACATAATTATCTATACTAATATATAAAGAGAGAGAGCGGATTTTGTATGTGGAGGGTAATCTCCGGAACCACTGCACCTATTTGAAAAATTCTTTCCCTATTTGAAAGGTACATTATTCCAGATGGACATAGGCTATATATTATGTATATCTGATCAGTAGAAAGAAAGTTAGGGGCCTAAATGTTGAGCTGATGCTTCACCTTTAAAACTTTTCCTTTGTCAACCATAGTCAAGTAACCATAGCAACACATCAAACGATATTTTCATTTATTATCAGTAAAACATTTAATATTTTAAAGATTCAAGTGGAGGAGGTATTGTTAAATACAAAAAGGATTTTTGAAATTGGCAACGTTTAAGGGTTTATTGAAGAAAACTACATTTGGAACTACGCTTTTTATTGGAAATTTAAGGTAAAAAACAATTTATTGGCTATCAACAGGAAATATATTGGTATAATATTACAGAACTTTATTTAACTTATAAACTTAATGTTTTTGAATTTGTGTACAATTTTATGCACAATTTGCGTAAATAGAACTTGAATTATTGAACTTTAGATAATAGTTCAACCCGGACAAAGTCGGGACGAGCCGCTAGTCATATAAATAAAAATGGCGGAGAGACATCTAGAGAGACTCCTCTGGATAAACGTGATTATCATTAAAACGTGTCAATGAGCGTCCGCAGAAACAGTGAGTTTCTAAAGACAGATTTAAACTTGCCACTGAGCATGCGCAAAAATCAAATTTTAACTGTACATATTCGCTAATTAGTAGAAAATGCGTTTACAAAAACCAAATTTGACAAATCTACGGGTCACAATCTTTCGTTAAAGACCAAAATGAAGTAAATTGATGCAGTAGTTTTCTCTCACGGACTGCCCAAAAAGTCGGCTTGGCAACTTAAATATATAGATTTGAAATAGAATTTTTTGTAGCAATTGACAAAATGAAACGGTTCATTAAACCAATTACCGGCATAGTTTAATTACTTATCAATTTTGCAATGCAACACAACAGTGATATCTCTAACTTAAGTCAATTTTCGTTTTGCTCCAGATTTCTCCGGCTTTTCAAGGTATCTCCCTCTTTACTGTTTCCCCACAATTTCAGGAGCACTGAAAGACCACAATAGAGAGGGGGGGGGGGAGAATCTTTTCTAATTTTTTCGGTACTGTCCGACCACGGAAGCAAGGTCCCTGGAAGCTGTTACGCATGCGCGAGAAAAGCTAGTCTACTTAGAAAATAGGGGAAAACGTCATATTTTCGGATGTGTTTGTTTATGAAATACGGAATGTATTTCAGACTGCTTTTTGTCCGCAATTTTAAAGTTATTTTTTAAAACTTTATTTTTGATCGAATATGTGAATAATAATTTCAAAATAATAAAAAGAAAGAAGCAAATCTATTTAAAAAATAGGAGTTTTATAGGAGTGGATATTTTCGGATTACATCACAATCAAAATTATCTAAAGCTACGTTTTCGGTGGTTCTTTTTTTCTGACGTTTCCTCGGAGATTCAAATTTTGGAGTTTCTTCACCCTTTGCTTCTCTGCGTATTCTTTTTACACTGGACATCGATATCCCGGTCATTTCACTAGCTCTCTTTAGGGATTGCGAAAGTGGAACAATAAAATTTCCTTCTAGTGCTTCTTTATCACACAATTCAGTTACATTGTGTATTATCCGTTTACAATCACTACGGAACGGCTTATTGCGAGCAGTTGTGTTGGGCAAAGGATCCAGTAATTTTAATATAATAATCAAAATAACAGACGAGGAAAATGCAAGCAAGCGCAGTTAGTAACCGATTCTAAAGAATGTCGAGAGAATACGAAACTTTTCCCCCTCCTTCCTCAGCAGCCTTACCTACAGCGTGAATAGAATCGTCTTGGCACTATGCCAACCGTGGTTCTTCGTACTGTGGTCGAACAGTAGGTCCCAACAGTTCAAGGGGTCAGGAACCTTAACCACACCGGGCCTTCCCAACTTCCCAAGGTTACTGAAATGAAACTGTGTCAGTATAAAAGTTTCGTTTTAACTCAACAACTGGAGCTTCTGTATTGAACTCCTGGTCCACCGTAACATTGCAAATGAGTTGAAGAATTGATGGAAATTGATCTAATGATTTACGACGGAAGAAAAACTACATGGGAGGAGATACGAGCATAACAGGTTAAAAAAAGGAAAATACTTGAAAAAGGAAAGATGAAAAAAAAGGAGAAAAGTTAGGAAGCAAGACATAAAAAAAAAAATCGAAAAGGATTAGGTTGTGTGAACGGTAAAATCCAGAGATCTCGAGGGTCTGTAAATATGATCTTAAAATCCATAACGAAAAGTAAGGCTGGATTCTGAGCGACTGTTATTTACAGAATCATTGTCCACCAGGAAGTTTCAAGTTAGTAGCTGGGATTCTGGTGTTATTTTTCCTTTTCAAAAAAAAGAATGAGAGTATGAAATTGAAGTAAAGGACAATGCAAGCTCAGCATATTTGTATGGTCGACAGAGTATTCTAGATTTGATTTCCGACCGAAAGGAAGTTTAGAGATGAATAGATGCGTTATGAAGGGAATTGGACTTTGGGCTTTACGGGGCTTCATAAACACACGTACATATAATACATACTAATCTTTCTTTGATATTAAAGGAGATCTTAAATAACTGATAAGTCAGGAAATGTAGCACAATGGCCGTTAAAATTTTCTACCGCGTAAAGTTAAAATATTTAAATTTCAGGCTCGAAGAGTGGCCGCACAAAAATATTAAGTATGATCGAAATGAATATGTAGTTCACTATTTATTTAATAAGGGAACGGTGGACATTAAAATTTACTTTTTTTACTTTTCATCACAGAGATACGAAATTTTGTACATATACACATTTCACTATAAATAAAAAGAATACCTTAAAAGAAATTTCCAATCTCATTATAATTTTAAGATTTTTTTTAAAAAATTGAAATTTATGAACAAAATTTTAAAATGCTCCTTGCTACTTAATTTTTGAGATATTTCCTCGATTTTGCATTTTAATCTCTTTAAACTGTATAACAAACAAATCTGGGTATCAGTTAGTTAATCCCTTGAATAGTTAATTTTTGAGAGATTTTTATCTGAATTTCGTCCCGATTTTCATCAAAATTTTGCCTTTTAAAAAGTTATAAATCAAATTAAATTACCTTAATGAAGTCGAATTGTAAAATTCATACCCAGTTTTTTTTTAAACGTCATCAGGATTCTTTCTTATATCAATTTCATGAATTTTGAACAAAAATTAAGTAGCATGGAGCATTTAAAAAATCTAAAAACCTTGAAAAATCTGCTTTGAGAAAAACAGATTTAAAATTTTTTACTACACTTACCCATTATAAATTACTCTGTAGAAGCTTCATAAACATTTTTTTACTTGAAAAAATTATTTTGGCACTAATAATCTACAGAAATATATATATACTAGCTGAAAACCCGCGCTTCGCTACGGAGTACATTCAAATTAAATACAACGGTCAACGTATGCAATTTATGCCAAAAAATAAATATATATATATATTTATAACTAGCTGAAAACCCGCACTTCTCTACGGAGTACATTCAAATTAAATACAACGGTCAATGTATGCAATTAATGCCAAAAAAATAAATATATATATATTTATAATAAATACGACGATCAATATATACAATTGATGTAGAAAAAAAAATATATATTTATAAAAAAATCATAAGGGATATTTTTATAGACAAAATAATGTCCAATCGTCTGCCGCATTAGCAAGAAAAAAATTTTTTTTGTCTATTTAGTTGTTATACACGTGACGATAAATTTATTTAAAGTACCAGAAAAAGAAATCACGTGATCAGCATTTAATAAATTAAATTCTAAAAATTAATCTTTAAAAATTCACCAAAAATCAGGAAATTGAGGTAAAAATTCGAAAAAAATTTCATTTTGAAGGAATTTTTAGGATCTTTCTCGTGATATAAATTTTATAACCCTCAATGTATTATTTTAAATGCAAACGTAAAAAAAGTTTAAAAAACAGCTTAAAAATTTTATTTAAAAAAATCTAAGAAGAATTTTTGAAAAAACTTTCTTAGTGCACCCCTACACTATTAGAAGAATCGCCATGCAAAATTTCAGCCCTTTAGGTCCAGCGGTTTGGTCTGTGCGTTCTATGTCAGTCAGTCAGTCAGTCAGTGAATGAATGAGTCAGTTACGGAACTGTTTTATATATATAGATTATAGAAGTATAGATACACATTGGTATCTCAAAATTAGAGTAAGAGATGAAATAAAAATACAAAAATAAAAAAAGGATTTTAAGTAAAGAATGTTTTTTTAATTATTTTAAGCACCTAAAATAATATTCAAATTAATATTACGGTACTTAATAATTGTGTGCACGGCCGCCATCTTGGATTTTTTTTGCACCAACTTGGCGATTTTACCGTGTTTTGAGGAGTGGAAAATTTCTCGCCAATGTGTTTTAAGCGGTGTTTTCAAAACGCTGGACTTTGAATTTTTTTAGCTTTTTTAATAAAAACCACCTGTTTAAATTATGAAACTTAGAAAAAATTTTGAAAAATCATTTAAACGTTGGACTTAGATTTATTTTTGGGTTTTTGATAAAAACCACTTTTTTGAAAAAATCATTCTCAAATATTGGAAATTTTGGGTTTTTCTTTTAGCTTTTTTAATAAAAACGACCTTTTTAAATTGTGAAACTTAGAAATATTTTTGAAAAATCATTTAATCGTTGGACTGAGATATTTTTTTGTCATTTTTAATTAAAAACTACCTTTTCAAATTATGATCCATATGAAAAATTTGGTCAAATGAATTTTATTTACAGATAAAATTTCAATGCCATCTATTCAGTTTGCCCTAACTCTTTGACTAATAGCAATGAATCACCAAAATATTATGCCAATATATTGTTAATTAGAAAAAAAATACAGCATTTTCGTACCACCTAAATAACTTGCAATTTAAAAATTATCTAAAATTCAGCTTTGAAAAATGTAAAATAATTATGAACCCATAAATTTATGGTGAGTAACCAGATCCTCTTTTTTTTTTTTTTTTTTTTTTTTTTTGGTTTTTTGGTTAGGGCATTGTGGTAATGAAATTTTACTTCAGATTTGACCTTAACCAAATATTTGGTGCATACAATAAAATCGGGACAAGGATTATTTGACCAATTTATCCTGCTGTGTTGGAAATAAGAAAAAAAAAACCTTTTCCTAAACCAATAACTTAACCTTAACTAACTTTTTAACTTAGGTTCCTAGGGAGAGAGAAGTTGAACTTCAGTTATTTAAATTTATTTGTAATCCACTACAACTTGGAATTATAGAATATTTTAAAATATATTGTATTTAAAATGTATACTGTATTTTACATTTTACGAAAAAATGATGGCAGATAATTTTTACTCCAAATAAATGAAATGGTGTATCATTATAGTATACTAATTGACAATCGATAAACAAAATTAAAAGCAACTTAAATTTAATAAGTTAACGAAAAACTGATAATGGATTCAAAAATTTTCAACAAAAAGACTCTTAGTTTTAAAAATAATTTACTCTTTTGAGTATAGTCAATTTGACTCAGATTTCCAGGTCAAGGCCAAGATCTGACCTAAAATTATTATACTGTAATTAAAAGATCACATCAGAAATAACTGTTTGATTTTAAAATTAGAGAATTTGACATTGGGTTATTTTTACCAGAACGCAATAATTATCGCCATGCGAAATGCGCCAAACCCTGGCGGAAAAATCCAAGATGGCGGCCGTGCACACAAATCTAGAGTATCCCCCTAACTTTATTTCTACTGATCAGATATACATAATATATAGCCTATGTCCATCTGGAATAATGTACCTTTCAAACAGTGAAAGAATTTTTCAAATAGGTGCAGTGGTTCCAGAGATTACCCTCCACGTACAAAATCGCTCTCTCTCTTTATATATAAGTATAGATAAATGCGATGATCAATGTATACAATTGATGTAAAATATCTATCTATCTATATATATATATTTATAAAAAAATCGTAAGGGATATGCATTTTTTTTTTGGATAATATCCAATCATCTGCTGCATTAGAAAGAGAAAAAAATATTTTTTTTGTCTATTTAGTTGTTACGCACGTGACGATAAATTTATTTAAAGTACCATAAAAAGAAATCACGTGGTCAGCATTTAATAAATTAAATTCTAAAAATTAATCTTTAAAAATTCACCAAAAATCAGGAAATGGAGGTAAAAATTCGAAAAAAATTTCGTTTTGAAGGAATTTTTATGATCTTTCTTTTGATATAAATTTTATAACCGTCAAATTATTATTTTAAATGCAAACGTAAAAAAAGTTTAAAAAACAGCTTAAAAATTTAATTTAAAAAAATCTCAGAAGAATTTTTGAAAAATCTTTCTTAGTGCACCCCTACACTATTAGAAGAATCGCCATGCAAAATTTCAGCCCTTTAGGTCCAGCGGTTTGGTCTGTGCGTTGTATGTCAGTCAGTCAGTCAGTCAGTGAATGAATGAGTCAGTTACGGAACTGTTATATATATATAGATTTTACAATAACACAATCGGTATTACAATGACGAGATTTGCTCAAATAAAGGTCCACCGTTCCCTTAAAAACAGGGGTTTAATTATTATTGTTGTTGTTATTTTTATTATTATTGTCAAGTTGGTTTTTTAGGTTCATTTTCCAATCACCATATTTTCTAGTGAAATGTTTCGTAAAAACCTTCCACAGCTCTCTCCGAGGGACGGGAGAAGAGTATATATGGGGTACAATAATTACAAAGTATGATGAAGCCAGATGGCAGTCTAGAAGAAGCAGATAGTCATGAGTAAGAATTCAGAAGGGATAGAGCATCGGTGGTCTATCACTGGAAAAATCTGCCATAAGCCAAGAGAAAGCAATTACTGTTCAGACCCTTCAAGTCAGTGAAGCAGTGAAACAAGATTTAGCTACATGGTTTAAAGCCACGCACAGGATATAGCTGTCGGACGACATTTCACTCGTGGGAGAGATTTCCCAGTTAACGTTAGTTATTCTGCTGTTATGGTTTATTTTTGGTTAATAACGATGAGAAATTCATTTGAAAATATAATTTAATCCACCCCTAAGTTGTAGATTCAAGAAGAGATGTAACATTCCTGTAAGTTCATGTTTCAGTTAAAGTGTCATTTCTTCCCGCAGAAACCATAACACAAGTAAGCCACTCAGTGTGTTTAAATTTTAGCCCTTCAATGGATGACATTTTATGGGAATTTTCTTTAAAAGGGTGTAAGGTATACATAAGATTCGATTCACAAGAATCGAACTTTTGAGTGAATGAATTAAAGAAGCTGCTTGAGATATACTAATTTCGGCATACGCGCTTCATATAAATACCATTCAGCTTGATTAAAGAGAAAGGTTGTTAAGGTTGATAGATAAGCGAAAGGGAGCTACGAGGTAAGCAGCTCCAGGTGTTAACCGGCACTAGTGCTTAGGGGGCCCAAAGTTTACGTGGCAGAACTGCTGGTTTGACTCTCTGCTGGTTTGTAAGTATTGCAAAGTGTATTTTTATTGAATGCTAATATATATTCCGTACAAGTAGTACGTATGCTTATTGCTGTAAAAGCAAAGCCTACATGTGCAACGAATTCAATAAACATTGTTTCATGCATAAAACTGTGTTTGTATCAAATTCATTTAGAGTGCCACTTCAAATTATATACACCCAAGTGCGGGTAGAAGTAGCTATACTCTACAAGGGATCTTTTTAAATCATAAAAACACAATAAAATACTGGACCAAAAAAATTAATAAGTATTCCATTCAAAAACTCGTGCTCAAAATATTTTATTTAGACATGTATGAGCATTTGAGTGCATATATTAAAAATCACTGCTAAAACTTTTCTCTCCGGAGAAATGGCAAAAGCGTAGGGTTAAATAATTACAAGATAAAAAGAACTTTTTATATACCATGTTTTTAAATTTTCTGTTGAATCATATAAACTTGACAGTTCTATGTACTAATAAATACTTTTTAAAATTTTTTTTGATGAATTATCCCATCAACTTGAAAGAAAATGAAGGTAATTGGAAGTTAACTTGCGTTTAACTTATCGTTCCCGTCCCGGCGGACAGATGGCTGCAACAGTCTACAAAACAAAATTAACTGAAAATAATAAAAACATGGTAAAAATCTGCTTAAAGATGGCTAAAAGTATTAAAAACTGCATTGACATCGTGTTCAGAGCTATTCTAAAAGTTTCGAATGTCTAGCTAGTCGGGAAGTTAGTTAAAAATCGATTGCAAGATTTGTACTGGACAAACACTCAAACACACACACAAACAAGAAAGCA
This sequence comes from Dolomedes plantarius, assembly GCA_907164885.2. Classification (NCBI taxonomy): domain Eukaryota; kingdom Metazoa; phylum Arthropoda; class Arachnida; order Araneae; family Dolomedidae; genus Dolomedes; species Dolomedes plantarius. The sequence goes on from OU015498.1 coordinate 20,591,083, forward strand.
AGTTAATAAAACAATGGTAAAAAAACATTGACATGGTCAAAATGCGTATTTAAAAATTATAAGTATAATTAATTATATGATATATCAACTAAAATAACAAAGATTAACTTTTTTTTACGCAGTGCAAATTAAATTCTGCAAAGGAGTTTAACAGATTCAAGAATTAGAGTGCCTATTCATAAAAAAAACACCAAATAAGATCGATCGGTTTGGACTTCTTTGGAAGTAAAATGCTTAATACACCCCCAACCACCCAACCACTCACCTTCCCCCGCCACCACCCTCTCTCTCCAGAGGAAAAAGTTACCCTTCATTAAAATTAAAACTCCAGATCTTCATTTCTCCTGTGACACAGGAAATATTCTTAACAGATTCAAAGAAAAATGTTATTACCAACCTCCCTTTAATATTCATTCGATACGGTTATCTATCGACACAAAATTTTAAATAAAGAATAGTACGCAATATTTAAAAGTTTCAATGTTTTTTTATTATTATTATTGTGTACATTTTGTATGATTGCATGTACAGTGATTGTTTATTTGTGCCCTGCGTATGTATTATTTTATCCTTCAGAAAAAGTCCTACCATATTTATGAAACGTGGATTTAGAATCCTGTTTGAGAGAAGATATCTCACATGTTTTCGAGCTCTATATTATGGCATTTGCTTCCCGCGTATGCAAGCTTGAATTTTTTAACGTGTTGTATAAGGCAACTTTATGGTAAACTGCAAACAGGTGTATCGATTTCTTCAGGGTTTCAAAAACTCATTCTATCTGTAGAAAATACAATATTATACCAAAACTATATATCATGGCAAGGGATTTGAGCTACACAGATTATGAAGCGTTCAATAATAAACAATATATAGGTGCCACATGGAGCAAGCATAATGTACCAAAAATACACGATTAAATTTGATCACTATAAATAATGATAATTGCTAATATAAAGTTTTTAAAATATTTTTATACGCAGTGTCGTTTAGAAAATGAAACCATTAGTGACTCTCCAGTGAATAAAGCAATAGTTAACTACCTCTGAATTACTCATTGTAAAATTATGATAATTCTCATTGTAAAATTCCGTATTTATAATTGTAAAATTATAAATATTGAAATGATAAAAAGTAAGTAATTCAATTCCAGATTTAAAAAAAATCTAATAAAGGATTTTTAGGTAGTACAAAATACATTTATAGTACAGATAACAAGCAAAATAAATTTAAATTTAAGATATAAAAAAGGAAAGTCCTGAGAGCCGTTTCAGCAGCTTAGGTGTGTGAATTTATTTATGTAGCTGTCTGAATCCTATAATTTGTGTATGTAACTGATTATCAATCAACTAATTAAATAAAAATCACCGCTTAAGGTGACAAGGGACCTTCCAACTTGAATTTTATTAATTTCCGATTTTTTAACTCTATATACAAAATGAGAAAAATTAATTTTCTTTTTTACTGCATTGAAAACCCTTAGAATTCAAAATAAGGAATTTTTTTGCAGAACAATGAAGGTTTTTCAAACTTTTTCAAAAATGCTACTGTTTTTCAAAATGCTCTATGCGCATTCTGTATTAATTAAAGTCTTTAAATTTTTTATTATCAGTTTACTATATGTATATAAATATAAATATGCATTTAATATTTTTTTGGGGTAGGAATCTAAAGTCTTAAAAAATAATAGGCAGTATAGAAAAAATTATTTATGTTTTTATTTTATTTAACGGTCTATAAATTTGAAAAATATGTGTGATTTCAAAGAGTTATGCCCAGTTTTCTGACAAATTTTTCAATTAACAATTCTGAGAAATTTGGAAGATATCAGAAGAAAATAAAATACGCATGGAGCATTTTGAAAATTTCTAGCATTTTTGAAGAATTTTTTGATAAACTGGTCTAATTCCTCCCCAAAATACTTATTTGTGAATTCTAAGTCTCTTCAATGTAGTAGAGAAAAATATTAGTTCTACTCATGCGGTATATAGTTTAAAATATTGAAAATTAAAGAAGATTTAAGGTCTCTTGTTCCCTTAACATTCATATGTCCAGCTTTCAACCAAAGAAATTCAAGCAGTAAAGCAATAAAAGCAGATAAACCAGCAAAATCAAATATAAAGCGAATTGAACGGAGCGAAAAATGTTCATTGCAATGCATTTGTTATCGGTGCAAATTTCGAGCTGTGAAAACGTTCCTATGTACGCTTTGCATAACTAAAGCGACTGTAAACAAACACAACTGAGGCGTTCTGTAAACCACATGCAACAACGGGAAAAACCGCGAAAGGCATCACGCGAACTTAAACCACAAAAACACATGGAGGAAGATGGACTAAAACCGAGATGAAAGTAATATAAATAAGTTGGCGGTAAAGATAAAAGAGACTGCAGAAAAGTGAAAAGAAAATAAACGAGGCAAGCAACGGAAGTAAGTCATAAAGTATGAAAACTCAACAAGAATGATTTAAAGAGATTAATAGTAGTAGCGAAAGTTGATATAGCCTTACAAGTGACTATCGGTCATTCCTGGTGTTTTGTAGTTCCTCAGAAAAAAAGCCTTTCATTTGAATTTCAGATCTGTTATACTCAATGCAATGAACTTTTAGTGTACTCTTTTCCTATAATCAGTTTTGAAAATAGTGTTCATATGACTTGAGAAATATTAACTGATTAGGTTTATTCTTTTAAGGCTTCCTAAGTGAGATATGTCGGTTCACGCAATAGGAACAAAGCCTACAACTATCATAAGAACTGTACGGACTTAGGCAAGCACAGCAAAATAAAATTTCACACAAAAAAATTAAAATTTGTATTTTGAATTGAACGAGATTGTAAATTCTCAAAACCCTTGAGCGTTCTATTAGAGATGTTCCAACGGCATTAATAGGTTCCTTTTCAGGAGACTGCAAGGATAAGTCAAAGGCACAAAGTTAAGCCGAAAAATTAAAATGAAAAAAAAACTCCTTATTAGACTATTCCATGCAGCAATCTGAAAATTTTCAGGACATGTACTATGAGTAGGGATACGTAATTTTCGTATTCAAGAAATAGATGCGAATAAATGCGAAATTTGCCGATATGAGCGAAAAAGCGAAAATTATTTTTTTACTACTTTTCGGTGAAAACTCGGTGATAAACTAATAAATTTATAGATAAGAGATAAAATTTAACTAAACATAAAAAAAATTTAAAAAAACTATTTAGAGACATTCATTAGGGACGTTACGTGGGCAAACAATTACTTCGATTATTTTCTGTTTCAATTCCTCAATAATCTCACCCTTATATTCTAAGGACCCAAGCGCCTAACCTGGTGTAATAAATTTATAGATAAGAGATAAAATTTAACTAAACATAAAAAAAATTAAAAAAAACTATTTAGAGACATTCATTAGGGACGTTACGTGGGCAAACAATTACTTCGATTATTTTCTGTTTCAATTCCTCAATAATCTCACCCTTATATTCTAAGGACCCAAGCGCCTAACCTGGTGTAATAAATTTATAGATAAGAGATAAAATTTAACTAAACATAAAAAAAATTAAAAAAAACTATTTAGAGACATTCATTAGGGACGTTACGTGGGCAAACAATTACTTCGATTATTTTCTGTTTCAATTCCTCAATAATCTCACCCTTATATTCTAAGGACCCAAGCGCCTAATCTGGTTTAATAAATTTATAGATAAGAGATAAAATTTAACTAAACATAAAAAAAATAAGAAATAAAAATTTTTTAGAGACATTCATTAGGGACGTTACGTGGGCAAACAATTACTTTGATTATTTTCTCATCAAAGAAAAGAACGAGCAAAATAAAGCGGGGATAAATTCGTTATACGCGTGTTTTCAATTGCGCATCACCTAATACCCTATTTTTTTTGTCAGATTTTCCTTCCTTTATTTGAAAAAAAAATTCCTACGTTACCGCATATATATATATATATATATATATATATATATCATTCTCTAACCGAAGCCAAATTCATTTTTTTTATTTAGTAATTAGCTGGAAACGCATCTTAGGGAACGAGTTTAGAGGTTGTTTCCGTAGAATTCGAAATAAAATTGCCTTGGAAAGGGGAGGGGGGGGGGGCGGAATGCTGGAACTCATCCAAAATAATTTATGCCCTTTTCAGCCGTAATATATATAAGAAACGTCCAAAAGAAAAAGTAATTTGTTGGACTGCTATTCTTCTCCGGTGCTCCCTGCTGTTTTATTTTACGGTATAAAAACATAATTTTGTGCAATTTTTATGGATAGTATGGAGTTCTATAGAGCTCATAAAAGAAGGTGCTCTAAAATGTTTGCCGGAAGTAACGCCGTTTCAGGGGTGTAATGGTCTTTTTGTCTGTGTGTTGAGCGAAAGGATCTTGGCTGACGATTTGAATTTTAAGTAAAGAAAAAAATAATTGGTAACAGGGGACAGTTGGGGAGAGACAGGCTATTACGATAGTGCGGTAGCAAATTAAACAATTTCGACCGAATGTTAGGGCCCCCAATCGGAGGAGAATGTAAAGTCCATCAGTGAAGACGATGAAATGAGTATAATCAGATCATCTGCCCGAAGAAATAGCACGATTTCTATCTCTGGCTTGTCAGTAATATTTTAAATAGAAGAGAAAATAAATGGGAAAGCATTCAACCGTATATATATATATATATATATATATATATATATATATATATATATATATATATATATATATATATATATACAGAGGCTGTTCACACATTTTTTAGACGATGTATATTGTATTCACAAAACTAAATTGCATAAAATTCTTGTGTTTTAAATGTTCTATTTGACATCCCTTATTCTGAACTATCTTTCGACACCGCAATTTCCAGGATAATAATGCCTTTTGAAGTGTCAGAAGAGGTATTCTATCCCATTCCTCCTGAACAGTTTTCCAGAGTCCTGTAAGGGTTTTGGGACGACGTTTGGATAATGCAGATTTTAAAAGTCCGAAAGCACAAAAATCCATAGGTGATACATCGGGAGATTTAGTAGAGATATCAGTGAAGGGTATGGCCTTGATACCAGTTTTTTGTTCCATTTCTTTTAGAAAATTTACGGTGGGTTTTGATGTGTGACTGCTAGCTTTGTCCTGATGGAGTCTCACAGATTGATGGCACTGTGGGTAAAGCGATGGTATTTCATTCAAAAAAATTGGCGATAAAATATGTTCCTGATAGTATTTGGAGTTAATCTTGACATTCTTTTCCACTCTCTTTATTTTTAATTTGCCATTATAAGGAAAACCAGCAACAATCATGAATCCCTTAGAAAAAATTTCTTTCGATTCTTTGAACCATGTACTTAAATTTTTTTCTCCCCTTTTATGATAATAAATGGCTCATTTTTTGTTGCAATCATTTAAATACACCCATGATTCATCTATTGTTACAATTTTTTTCCATTTTTCTTTGGATAAGTGTTTCTCATATAGAATTCTGCAGCGTGTTCTACGTTCAGCGATATTATTTGAACGAAGACTGTTATGAGGGGTACCAGAGATACCCCTTTGCGTTGTGTAAATTTAGGGAGGTGAACTCCAAAGGTAACTATGCGTTTATATATAAAATAACAACATTTATTATACAATATATTACAAGAAAAGGACGGGTTTACATATTATATTTAAGATCTTGGCTATACATATTTTTAACCGAATTAGGGCATACTTCATCCGCTTCCTGCGGCATAACCATTACGGGTCGAGTGAAATAAAAGTCTCGTAATCTCTCAGAAGGCATGAGCACTATTTAGAGGGGGAATTTATGACCAACCTGGGGAGTTTGATGAAAACAGCATAGCGTGGCATCGTTGAGGGCATTTCTACAGGAGGAGGCTTTAGGCATCGGGTAGAAATTCATGTGGCATTTCACTGGCGGATGCAACAGGATTCGGTGCTGGCGGTTGAAGAAGGGTATCTCGCCATTTTACGGGGGCGTCTTTCCTTCCCAGGCTCTCTTGCAGCTCGCTACCTCCAATCGCTCCCTCGCTCTCTCTCCGAACCTCGTTTTCTCCCACACTCGGGGCTCCCCCAATCTTTATCATAACCCCTCCCCAGGTTAGTTATTCACGTAAATTTATTGCCTCTTCGAGTTTTTTATTCGAGGGCAGGATGCTCTGACATTCCCATGGTTGACCCACGTGGTACGCTTATTTCCAAGAAAATTGGAAGTCCGTTGAATTTCCTGGAATTTCTTTCCCGCGTCCTGAGGAATTCAGGAGGGGTGATGTTTCTTGGAAAATTGGTGCAGTTCCAATATGGCCGTTTTATGCCCCGTAATCGTGTTGGAAGAACAAAATGGCTATAACGTTGGAAGGAGTTCAAAATGTCCAAATTGTGGATCCTTCACAACAAAGACGTTGCACATTGCGTTTTTTCGCTTTCTTAAGATTTAAATCAACGTTTATCATTTTGTTTACAGTGGACACCGAGCATTTTAATGATTTTGCAACTGTCCTTTGACTAGGGGGATTTTCTTTTAACATTAAACAATGTACCTTTGCAATAGTCGAAGATGTCCGTTTTTTCCTTGGATACTTGTTTGGAATTTTTGTCCCACTTGAGGCTCCAATTTGACGTTTTTTTCCTTTCTTGTTGACGATATTACCTATCGACGCTTTATATATCACAAAACCATGAATCTCACATCGTTTTTGTATAACGGAGTATGCATATTTCTCTTCGGAAAGAGCATAAATGTAGCCTTCGAACAACTGCTTTGTTAAAAACGCCATTTTGAATAAAAACAAAACTTTCAAGCCGCAGACCATAATTTTGACTTTTAAAAACATAGTACAATTGCAATTATTTCTTTTGCAGCAAATGATTTGTTATTACCGCTTACCAAAATCGTCTAAAAAATGTGCGTACAGCCTCTGTATATATATATGTATGTATGTATATATATATATATATATATATATATATAACATTAAAAACCCCATACCATTTTAAAATCTAACATTATTCTAAATTCCCTTGGGCGTACGAGCTAAATTTCGCTTTTGATTCTAAACTCTAATAACCTCGAGAGAAAATATTAAATGGCTTCCTTTTTCAAATAGGCGCGGCGTCCCCAATATTTTAGATAAGCTCTGCGCAGATTATATAAAACCACATGTGACTTATCGACAACAGCGAATCCCTAATCGCGATGATGATCACATGACAATGTTTATATAAACCACATGAACGGAAACATGTACGCTTTTTTGATCATGTAACTGACTTGGAAAGACGTATTCTCCGTCTAATAAAGATGTAATTAAATTAACGTTGTGGTGTTTTATGTGTCCGAGGGTGAGATGAAAAGCGGGAAAGGAAATTAAACATGTGATGCACGGCCGGGCGACAAGTCATCCATCTTTACCTCTAAAAGAAATACCACTCGGGCCTTCCTTCGTCGGCCCGCGCCCGTGCTATTACAAAAGTCGGCTGGAATACCTCCCCTCGGATACAGACAGTGAGTTGAGCCGCCATCAATACTTTTCAACGGAGAAAAAACTCCCCTATCTTACCATGTGACATTGATAACTTTACTCGAATACAATATTGTGCTGTGTGTGTCGCGTACAAATCCCGTGGATTCCCACGAAGTGAACTTTGATTGAATCTGGAAATTAAATTTTTGTGTCAAAGAGGAGTTTCATTTCCGGATTAAATTAAGCCAAGATGATGTCGCTGACTTCGGAGTGTGGATTACCTATTATTAATGATTTTCAACGACGAGTTGTCGACCACCAGTGTTAGTTTTGTGTACTGCAATATGAATATTTTTCAGTCGTCGAATCATGTGAACTTCCGAAGTTTCGTGGCAGAGATTTCGTGAAAAAATATTTTCAGATTATGTGAAACGTCGATTTTCACTAATCGTTGACCTGGGGATAAAAATATCCCGAGAAATTCTGCGAAAACATATGCTGTGTGCAGTGGAATAGTCTGTTGGATACAACGTGCGAAGTTTTGAATTTAATTGACTGAAAATTCACTTTTATGAGAGACTGTCATCTAGTGTCATCTCCTATTGGGATACTGAGTTCTAGGACTATTTCGAAATAAAAACTGTCACCTTGGGACTAGCTAAGCTAAGAACTTCACCAAGATAAATTCAGAACCGAGCTGCAAATGTTAAAATTATGAAGATATGTAATGGTGAAAATTAATATGGATAATGGTAAGGGTGTGAATAACCACTTCAATTGGTAAGCTAAAATTTACGAATTATTGTTAAGGGTGAAAAATTTTAATATTAATAGATACTGATAAAAATTTATTATAAATGTGTTTCGGTGAAAGTATTTTCAAATTGTTGATTTAATTAAGTACCTATGATAAAAAATAAATCTATAAAGAGTAAAACGAAAGTAAAAATCATTGGTTTAAAACGTGTATTTTGTTTTTGATTTTAAAATGTTTCATTTTGATTTGCATTTTGATGGAATTTTAAGAGTATATTTTTTCATATTATAAGATATTTGAATTTAAAGAAATTTTTGAGACTTATATGTGATAAATTTATTATAAGTGTGTGTTTTTAGTGTAATTTTATAATATTTCTATGTTCTTTTTCTGATAATGAATATTTTAGTGTTTTAAGATAATTAATGATCCTTGGTTACGTTAAACTGAAATATTAAATGAGTAAAGTAATGTTACAAGTATCTAATTTAGCACGCAGTTCTGAATCGTCGCGGAAAAAAAAAAAAAATAACGTAAATCATTTCCGTTTTCGAGCGCCGTTGTATTACATTTCGAAGGTCGCCTCCGCAATAAATTTGAATGCTCAGCATTAGTTTTGTAAACACGATCACGAAAAGACCCAAACTTGTTTTGATTCATTTGACCTAGAATTTTTGCGACTTTTTAAATTTAAACATATGATGCCTGTGGTTTTGGTTTTGGAAAATATCTGCAGGGATAACATAGTAATTTTCAGACATCAAGAAAATTTTATAATTTAAGTACTTTGACATATTACATTTGATGTTGAGACCTCGTAAATTGTTCTACGAATTTAAGTAAAGGAGATTTCTGGAGGTTCAGTCGAAAGTTAAAATTCGTGTTACGATTTTCATATAAACGGAACGTCTTTATAACATGACTTAGGGTGCCAAAAAACCACAATTGGAGAATTAAAAAACCATTGTATGTTATATTTGGTTCATCCGCCCCAGAAAATTCTCGAAAAAGAAATAATGAAGAATAATCAATAAATAGGATAGATAATATAATGAGAAATATGTTTTAAGATATTAAATACAAATGATGAATATTTGGGAACTTTACAGCGAGGATTCATACCAAAATGTGATATAAGAAAAGAAAAATTGTTTTTGGTTTATCGATTTCATGATTAACTTAATAAAACTGAGATGGGTATTGGTAAAAGAATTTTGATTATTTGTGTCAATTGATAGAATAATAGTTTGAAATTTGAACATTAACATTAAATTATGGCAATTGATAGAGAATATTAAGGTATTATTGGTATTAGGAGTATTTTATTATTGTGTGTTTAATACTTTCATATGTTGTGTATAAAATTGATAGACCAAACTTTCACACTAAACGAGAGTCTGAAATTGTCCATGCTTGCAGATTGAGATATTATAATGTACCAGAGAACTTAAAACTACACCATGAATAATGACAAACATTAGATCCATTTTTCTTTCTTTTCTATGTGATGCTTAACATCATTATATATATTTTTTAATTGATATAATTAATTATGTGTTGTCCTACTAAAGATATTAGAAAGAAAAAAAAAAAAAAAAAAAAAAAAAAAAAAAAAAAAAACTGTCTAACTTAAACTTTCTTCTTAAGAATACTATTATATGTGAATTTTTTGGATCTCAATTTAAACACCGACTATGACAACTCTACTTCTTTAACCTTTCAGTAAATTTCCTATTTCTTGAAAAACACTTTCCTATCACCCAACTCTACAAGCGCGTTGGATGTCGTCCCAACTGTTTAAGATCTTTTTTAATATTTTTTACTATTTGTTTTTAATTCAACAACTCAGTCACTTAAAGTGCTGAAGACTTTAAGCTTGATGCTTGAGTAATGACTAAAACAGGGCTGGGATGGCCACTCCTTTTGTCCTCCCATTTCTATATATTATACTCCCACAGGTATGACAACTGCACCTTTTCCTTTTTCTCCATCTGTGTACTATGCAAGATGCTGTTTTCCAACGCAGTCATATTCTGTCGGAGATTTACGGTTAGTCCACTGTACGGCTAAAAGACTCTTCCTCCTTATTAGTCAGAGAACAATATGGAGAAAGAAAACCCACTTGTTACACAAACATAAACACAACCCTCACTGCTTAGAGGTAGAATTAAAAAAATTTGAAACTAAGAGTTTGGGTAACACACATACAACAAGGTACCTTCAACACAAAAAATGGATATCCACGTAGAATTAAAATAAGTGTACACAAATGAATAGTAGATAATAATTTGAAATTAAAGTGAAAAGTATTGAGAATAAATAAAGTTAGAATAAATATGAATAAGTATAATTAAAGAATATTGAATAGAATTTTGGAACGAATAAATATTGTCGAAATAAAATGAATATAAGAAATGATGAAATGAGAATAAGAAATATAAATGATATTGAAAAGAGATTTTTTTTTGTTGATAATAAGTAATATTGAAATAAAGGAGATAATGGATATTAAGAAAAAATAATGAGATAAATAAAGATACGAAAACTATATAATGAGTGATATGTTTTGTAATTTTTATGTACAATTGATATATTTGAAGTGTGATTTTATTAAATTTTGTGATTTTTATTGAAAGTGTGATTTTTATTATAAACTGTGATTTTTATTATGTAACTAAAGAACTAATTTTCTTTATATGTAAACAAGTCGAGATGATGTGATGTTTATGTATTCTACGTTTGTGAAGCAGAAATAACACAGCACTAAAAAGACTGTGATTTTTTTTTGTACCCAACTACAAAGGACTTTTTTTTTTATTTAAGCCAAGATATTGTAAATTTTTTTGGGTATTCTGCACTTGCGAGATGATGGGTCACAGAACCTACCGAACTGTGATTTTTTTTTGTACTTTTCTCAAGCAACATACTGTAGCTAACGTAATAAGGAACGTGAACTATAAGCTACCATGTGTACCTTACAAACTTTTTTGGACTCGCCCCAATGTTGTGAGAGTTGAGGAGGAAAGTACAATAACTTCAAATTATTATTGTCATGTTCAATTCCATTTACTTAACATGTTTGTTTGTTGATTTGGATATTTTCATTGTTATATTCTATTATTGGTGTGAGTCGACTCAAGTTGGTTTTTTTTTATTTAGTTAAATTTAATTGATTTTTTTTTCTGAGATTGTGTTGTGTGGGGACTGCAGCCCTGCTCAACATTGTTTTCAGTTGATGATAGGTGCATTTTAAAAATTTAATTTTTTTTCACAGCAACAATATAAGAAATTTACATAAGTTACAATTTTCTATAGTTGATCATTAATTACTATAATTTTTTTGTTTTTATTGTGTTCATAAATTAGTAAATCATTAGTGTATTTTTGTGTATTCAAATTTGAAATGTGCCATGTCTTGCCATGTGGTCATCATACTAAATTAACTTAAAACATATGTTCCTTTTCAAACTTTTCCAAATTTGTGGTCGACGCCCATTTTCCTCACATGGCCGGGTGAGTCTGTCCTCCAATGCAGGCATTGTTGGTCAGCCTCTTCTCGGACGGGGGGGATATTCTATAACATTAAAAACCCCATACCATTTTAAAATCTAACATTATTCTAAATTCCCTTGGGCGTACGAGCTAAATTTCGCTTTTGATTCTAAACTCTAATAACCTCGAGAGAAAATATTAAATGGCTTCCTTTTTCAAATAGGCGCGGCGTCCCCAATATTTTAGATAAGCTCTGCGCAGATTATATAAAACCACATGTGACTTATCGACAACAGCGAATCCCTAATCGCGATGATGATCACATGACAATGTTTATATAAACCACATGAACGGAAACATGTACGCTTTTTTGATCATGTAACTGACTTGGAAAGACGTATTCTCCGTCTAATAAAGATGTAATTAAATTAACGTTGTGGTGTTTTATGTGTCCGAGGGTGAGATGAAAAGCGGGAAAGGAAATTAAACATGTGATGCACGGCCGGGCGACAAGTCATCCATCTTTACCTCTAAAAGAAATACCACTCGGGCCTTCCTTCGTCGGCCCGCGCCCGTGCTATTACATATATATATATATATATATATATATATATATATATATATATATATATATATATATATATATATATATATATATATATATATATATATATATATATATATATATATATATATATATATATATATATATATATATATATATATATATATATATATATATATATATATATATATATATATATATATATATATATATATATATATATATATATATATGGTTATATGTAGCATAGCATTTAACAAATGTTTTATGGGAATTAAAAAAATATAATAATAATTATAATAATAATAAAATTAAATAACAAACTAATCGTAGCTATCACTGCCTACAAACTAACACATATATGCCTTAAGTGTCGTATACATACGCGTTTCTTTGGGTAATCTTGCAATACTAGAAGCTCTATAGCAGTCGGTCTGGATAAGTTAACCGTAAAAATAACAGATACTGAGAATAAAAAGTGAGACTTCCCTTGAACTAGACCTTTTTAAAGTATCTCATATTTGAGTTTAGGACAATTTGCCACACTGTATTTAATTTTTAGGGCATGTTTTGATTTATTTCAGCATTGAAATTTCTTTATTTATAAGCCTTGTGTATAATTAAATGGGAATTTTTTTTATATATTTTTATGCCTATATAGGACGTGCCAGTTCACACAAAAAAAGGTAGCTAAATATTAAACAGCTGTACAGACTCAGAAAAGTACTGGACATTTGCTATTGATTGGCTGTTTAATTTGAATCACTGAAATTATTTTCCGGAACGGAGAGTCGATTTTCAACCCAACAACAGTTGACACAGACAATTGTTCAACATTTCACCACAGTTATAAACATCAATGTAAGAAAATTTTAAAGTATTTATTTGAAAAATTAAGAAAATTTGCTACAGTTTTATGAGAAATAAGATGTGAAATTCGTAACCTATGAATTACACACAGACTGCAGATCTTTGTCCGAGGCAACCACACACTTCCCCCAAATTCTCCAATGAGGAATAGGCGTTTCATTTCCTCCTAAAGCTATAATCCCCCAGATAGAGAGGCATAATCCGACGCTCTTCAATTTTCACTGCCGGCTTAGTTTGAATCTCTAAGGAGTAGCATCCTGATAACTAACTGAGCATCCTTCTCAGTTATAGATCAGTACGAGGGGTCTTGTCAAATTTTATTAACTTCTGGCATTATATCAAATGCGATAAATATATTATGCGTTTTCTTATGAGTTTACATCTATTTTTGTAGATCGGTTTGCAACCTTTCATCGTATTTTTTTATAACCAAGGGTCTTTGTACTGATCTTAAAAATGAGCAATTATAGCCAGAAAAATGACTGCGTTATAAAAATTTAGTTAGGAGCAAAATGTTCTTTATATATATATATATATATATATATATATATATATATATATATATATATATATATATATATATATATATATATATATATATATATATATATATATATATATATATATATATATATATATATATATATATATATTTATTTATATTTATATATATATATATATATATATATATATATATATATATGTGTGTATATATATATATATATATATATATATATATATATGTATGTATATATATGTATGTATATGTATGTATATATATATATATATATATATATATATATATATATATATATATATATATATATATATATATATATATATATATATATATATATATATATATATATATATATATATATGTACAGTGATTTCCGCTTATAAGAATCACGTTTGTTATTACTGTTTTTGATTCTTATAAGCGGTTGATTCTTATAACCGAAACTTCCCTTTGGACAGGCACACATACACAAATATATACTTGTACATATATATAAACACACAGGCACATATATACATAATTTACCATTAAATACTCTTCAATTTACGTTATTTATCATTTATTAAAATTATTTTTTATAATTTTAAAAATACTCAATTTCTAAACGAATACTATAACTCAATTTCTAGACCTATAAGTAACAACACATGATTATAAAATCAACAAGAGGCAGCTTCTCTTTGACTACACTTTGGAAGAGCTTCATATCTAATTAACAAGTTCTGTTTTTCAGAAAAACTAAGAGTTTTCCCTTTTTTTTATCATATTTGAATTCGACTATCAAAAAGTTCTAACACTAACTGGCAATTTTGTTAGAAAACTAAAGTGAATACTAGCGACGTATGCTTATTACAGTCTCAGACGAAGATTCACTTTATAGCTTACGTTTCACGGTTTGATTCTGAATCAAACCGTGAAACGTTTGATTCAGCATCTGGTTCATCTGATTCAGCAAAATGGATCCGTTTACGTTTCACGGTTTGAAGTGCTGAATCCACTGTCCCTTTTGCGTAAGTGATGGTGGACACTTCGCGGAAGATTTATGTGTTTCAGGGTCCAGAAATCCGCAACCAGGAAGTAAGTGGTGGGAAAAAAGGAGTGCCTGTCTGGAGAAAAGTGAAATCGGACCCGGGCGGGTTAGATGCCCCTGGGTAAAGCTAATAAGACAGTGTTTAGCAAAAACGTATAAGGAGAAACTCTTATGTTATGTCTAAAGGAATGTATTTTACGACTGTTTTCCACCCCAAAGTTTTATCAATCTTTCTTTTCAAAAACTTAAGAAAGAATTTCGTACCTTTTGAGAGTTCAAGCGGCATTTTTTGGAAAAATGAAAGGAAGGTGAAGATTGCAAACTGATTCTTATAACCGGTGGATTGATTCTTTAAAGCGGAAATTTTAACATGGAAATAATACATTTGTTTTTGTTTTTGCGATATTGATTCTTATAAACGGTTGATTCTTATAACCACTGATCACTATAAGCGGTGGTTACTGTATGTATATATATATATATATATGTATATATATATAAATTTAAATATATATACATATATATATATATATATATATATATATATATATATATATATATATATATATATATATATATATATATATATATTCGTATATAGTGAAACTTCTCTATGGCGGCCAATACTGCTTCCGAGAAAAGTGGCCGTTGTCAGGGGTGGCTATTTAAAAGAGGTTTCTTCCATAACATTGGTTCTATGGAGTCTTGGATAGGTTCTGAACAAAATATGGCCGGCTAAAGAAATTTCACTCTCTCTCTGTATATATGTGTGTGTGTCGATAAATGCCTGCTCCCATCACATATTCCAAATTTTCTCTTTTAACAACGTACAATCCCTCTTCTAAACTAGGACCTAGGAGTAATTCAATTCATATTTTATACTTGCCCTTTATGCAAGTACCGCTGAATCTTCTCCAGGCAGTAGAAATTCCAATCCCACAATCGATGTGTAAAAACCCAGTAACCAGTATATAATAAATAACTTTTTCAAGCACCTACTTATTAAACCCCAATGAAGAGCATATAATAAATATGCCTTGGTAAAGCTCTTCTTGCGAGTTAGTATATCATAAATATGCATGTTTCAAGTCCCTACTTAAGAGCCTCATTAAACAGTCTACAATAAATAGGCCTTCAGCCTTCGGTTTTAAAATTTGAGAAAGGTGTCGAATGAAGTCCCATCTTGCTCTCATCACATGATAGTCTACCCACTTAAATACTTGCGGATAGTCACTCACTTATATCGAACGTGAGGACAAACATATATCTAATGTACATGTTTACAGAAAATTTGGGGCTCTGTTAGCGCCATGTGAAAAATTTATGTCAAACAGTGACCCAAATAACACAAAATAGACCTTTGTAGGAGGAGTATCTAATGCAAAATTGGATATCTCCGGAGTGCTTGGTTGACATTGACCTGGGTTTCGACCTCATTAGAGGCTCCCCACCCCCCCAAACCTTTTTTTTTTTATTTTATTTTATTATTATTATTATTATAAAGTACGAGTGGGTTGTTGTAAAGTTTAATGGAGAACTGACCCATTACACCGACACTTTTGAATAATTTTTGCCGATTCAAAATATTCCGAAAGGCCAATAGAAATGATACATCTACTTCTGACTTGGGAAACTTGATAATTTCTACAAACGGCATTCATTCTGTTATGAAACACTGCAAAAGAAGGCACATTCATGTTTGCTTCGTTCGTTGCAGATTGAATGAAAATTTTGAATTTTAGAAATGTAAACCCTGAATATAAATTTACTAGAAAAATCCCTCGTCATTCAAAACTTATTTTTGCTTGGCAATCTATAATCTATATACACTGTAGTTCCTAATTCTATATTTCCATTGATCCTTATTCATAGGGCATGAAAGCAGCCAAAGTAAGCTCCAAAAATATTTAATCAAAAACGGAAATTTATAAAGACCGTGGGCACAGTTGGAAATTTAGAATTTTTCAAATAGCTTTTGAAAGTTTTTTTGATAATTGATATTGCAGGAATCTTAGGTAACATATATAACACTAAAATTTTTCCATTAATGACAGTAATATAATTCACAATTCGAATTTTGGAAGCAAAAACTATTTTCACCATCAGGAGAAAATCAGGAGAAGGAGTCGATATTGAGTCAAGATAAGCAAATGGCATTCACTCCTATAGGCATGTTAATTTCAAATCCAAAAATATTCGTTGATCTAACCCAAAAATTTCATTTAAAGGGTCCACCTAGTTTAAAATCTCTTAGTGACATGTAGAAATATTTTTTTACCCATTTGGATTCCGTTTCTTTAAAAATAATACAGTAATACTTTATTATTTTTAAAGAAACGGAATCCAAATGGTGAATTTCTTTATTTCTTTGCACAGTTTATACTATGAAGGTGGCGGAATTCTTTAAAAAAAATTCTTGCTATCCACAGACTAACTAGCTAATTCAATTTTGGATGATCTACAGCGGGTTTGAACAAACAACGCAAACATTGTGCTCGGGGGAGTTTAAGGTAAATGTTTATTCTACTCCATTTTCTCCTAAATTAGGTTTAAAGCAAGAACTTTAGTCGTGTGTTCAGATTATATTGTGTTCACCTGGAACCCTTAAACTATTTTCAACGTTTGCAAACCACTAGTTGCAACGTACGAATATTAATCTGTTCTGCCACAAATACTGTTGTAATTAACCAAAAAGATAATAAAACTGCATTTCTTTCTGTTCATTAAATATTTAGCAATACAGCGTAGGAACATTTGCGCATTGGGATTTAATTAGTTTTTGGTCTGTCTTAGGATATTACATCTCTAGCTCTAAAACTTGTTTGATCGTAAAATATCTTATATCATCTGAAAATATCTAGATTAGTGTTGACGTTTATCTTTTCATTACATTATACAGACATTATATTATATTACTAGCTGAAAACCTGTACTTCGTTACGGAGTACATTCAAATTTAATACAACTGTCAACGTATGAAATTAATGCCAAAAATATGTATGAATATATTTATAACTACCACATATTCTATGAGACGTACCACACTCTACCACATATTCTATGAGATATGATTTCATTGTATTCTACTGTACAACTATCTTTCGAAATGAATGTTACAGAATCCGATACAATTATATATATATATATATATATATATATATATATATATATATATATATATATATATATATATATATATATAATATACAGACATCTAGAGCAGGGATTCCCGACCTTTTTATGCTTGAGTACTACCCGAGAACTTTGAAAAATCGTGACGTACCACTGGTTATGTTATAACTTTTTGAGTGGGAGGTCAAATAAATTATATACACATATGAACAACTTTACAAAGTGCATTTAAGTATAAATAAAACAAAATACAGAAAATAAATCCATAAAACTAGATAAATCCGTTTATACGTAATTGTTATTAAAGAATGGCAAATACGATTTCTCAACACTAAAATGTCTTTATCGGGAGGCTTATTAACAAGAGACTTGATGTTGCTTATGTTCATTTCTTATTAGTTTGGTTTGATTTAGAGCGTTACGGTCATTTTTTGCTACAACGAGGGCTAATTATACCGGGACCTACTGCTTAAAGCCGATTCCGAACGGCTACAAACTTCCATGCCAACAGTGGGACTCGAACGCACGTACTTTTGTTCCGAATGCCAGCGCCCTAGCAATTCGGCCATCATCCGGCCGTTTCCGTAGAGCTTCTATGTCAGGTTCAACCAGTCCTTTGTACTTACTATTAATGAACCCTTCTGAGTACCACCTCAAATGTTCTCGCGTAACACCAGCTGGGTACCACTGATCTAGAGTATTCTTAATAGGTTACGACCCTCTTCGCCTCTTTGGTCACAGAATCTCACTACACGAAATTCGTACATAAAAATAAAATAATGACTGTAGCAATCAACAGACAAAAATGTAATCGGCATTTTGCTTCAATTCCCTATTTTAGACCTAACCTTGGGCGTTGTGGCCCAGTCGGCAAGACCAGCGGGCGAGCGATCTCAACGTCCCTGGATCGATGCTCGTGGCTGCAAATCTACCGCCGTGTTCGCTAATGGTGGCAGGGGCACGTAAAATTGGTCGTGGATGCAATGTCCTTCAAGTTCTCAAATTTACCTCTGGAGGTGAAGAGTCAAGTGTTTCAGTCTCGTCACTTGACTCGGTTCAAACTTACGGGACCGGTCATTTAGTCAAGTCGGCCTCCGACCCTTGTGGTGCTCATTAAAAACAGGGGCCGGTCCTTTCAGCCCAACAACCTATTAGGACCTGGTGAATGGAACCTCCAACCAGGGGGCATTAGCAAAAAACCTAATCTTCGAAAACAATTGACTCATTTTGAAACCTTATTTAATATTGTCCAGATATAAGTTAAAATACTGTTTATTCAGCATAACATTGGTTACTACACTGAACAATAATTACAAGATAAAAAGAACTTTTTATATACCATGTTTTTAAATTTTCTGTTGAATCATATAAACTTGACAATTCTATGTATTAATAAATACTTTTTTAAAATTTTTTTGATGAATTATCCCATCAACTTGAAAGAAAATGAAGTTAATTGGAAGTTAACTTGCGTTTAACTTTTCGTTCCCGTACCGGCCCATAGATGGCTGCACCAGTCTACAAAGCAAAATTAACTGAAAATGAATTCAATCCTGCTTAAAGATTGCTAAAAGTATTAAAGGAATGCATTGTCATCGTGTTCTGAGCTATTTTAAAAGTTTGAAATGTCTAGCTAGTCGGGAAGTTAGTTAAAAGTCGATTGCAATATTTGTACCGGACAAACACACACACACACACACACACACACAAACAAACAAACAAAGGGGTTAATAAAGCGGGTTAATAAAAACATGGTAAAAATAGTACTCAGTACTGTATCACAAGATTGTAGAGTACATGCAAAGATAATTGCAGTAGTCGGGAGGTAGATTGAGTCTCTCCGCAATTTAAAACTCATCCCGGGAACTAGACGTCTCGAACGTTTCAACTACCGCCCTTAAAAAAGCAATCGACTTATTTCCTGTAGTTGAAATCATACAGTCTTTAATTTTCCGAAATAAATGCTCTTATTGCCTTAATAATTCAACCCTCTATCCAGATAAATGCGTTTATTTACAGAATTCCTTGCGAAAAAGATATTAAGAGTAGAGTAAACAAACCATTCTTCACCATTATAAACGAAGGATACGCGGAGTTCTTCAACAATGCCCTCTCTTTTATAACCATTCCCTGAGGTTAACAAGGAAAAAGCCTTCGCCGCGCTCCATTAGGCCGGCGGTACTTGATGAAATTACGCCTTCGGTTATCAGCTCCCTGATACGAACAATGGGCAAATATTTAATCAAAGCGAGAAATGTGTAGCTATATAAACGCCGATGCTCCGAATCGAACACCCCAAGGAGACGGGCGATTTCATCTCTCCGAGAATGCAAAATGAAAGAGCCCGAAGCGAGGATGAATCATCCTCTTATCAATATGCACGATAATGCATTCGAGGGATCTCAGCAGAATTCGAGTGTCTTGGAAGTCTGCGAAAATTTCGACTTAAGCGAACATCTTATTACGGGAAGAAATTGAATTATCTTCCCAAACAGTTTATTTGGTAAATTTGAAGCAAATTAGATCGTAAAGAATGAATCAATCTCTCTCTCTCTATATATATATATATATATATATGTGTGTGTGTGTGTGTGTGTGTGTGTGTGTGCATGGGATGTCTCCTTTAGATTGGGCTAAACTAGTCGTCTGCTATAACCAATCTAGCACCCCACGTTTAATACAATACTCAGGATGACTCATGAATAGTCTCTCACTAACAATAACAGTAGACATTTATTTTCTTGACACCATAATTCACACTCATAACATTTAACATATAATAGTTGACGTTTCAGTAATAACAGTATTGCAAGAACTCTTAACACTTGGACTTCTGAAGTCACTCAGACTCCCTCAACACGATTTGCCAAGCACTCAACCAACTTGGTCTTCCTGAAGTCACTGAGACTTCTACAGCACGGAAGCTCAATATCGCTTCCCTGCGGCCCGTAGCTACCAGCTAGGCCCAATCTCCGGGGTCTCTTTCCCCGTTCACGCTTAGGAGCACCGTCCTTTGACACTAGCGCACGAGAGAATCTGCCCTGCGTCGCCTCCAAAGCTTATCTCCCTTCAAGCACTTTCTCCCAGTTCATCTCTAGGAATTCTGGAAGCGCTCTCGTCGCATAACGTACACGGTGGCATACTGTTTATAGCCGGAGCCCTGGGATAATACAATCCCCATATATATATATATATATATATATATATATATATATATATATATATATATATATATATATATATATATATATGTATATATATATATATAAATATATATATATATATATATATATATATATATATATATGTGTATGTATATATATATATATATGTATATATATATATATATATACATACACATATATATATATATATATATATATATATATGTATATATATATATATATATATATATATATGTATATATATATATATATATATATATATATATATATATATATATATATATATATATATATATATATATATACATACATATATATATATATGCGTGTGTGTGTGTGTGTGTAAGTAAGTAAGTAAGTAAGTGGTCTAAGTACCGGAGATTACCTAAGGTGGTGTAAGACATATACTTTTAACTTCGAGATATTTAAAGTTTTGAGTTTGAACAAATTGAAAAACACTTTTTACGGTTCAATTTTTAGTTTTTTGCAAAGACTGCTTCAGATTACGGTAACGTAAAATAATGCAAAGTGAAATAACTGATAAACTCTTTTTTTTTTTTAGATTCTTGACTTACACCACTTTCGAGGGTGCGATGGCCAGGCTGGCAATAGCGTCGAGCCAGTGATCTTAGGGTTGCAGGTCGCCGACAAAATCCACCGCCGTGTTCACTAGTGCTGGCCAGTGCACGTAAAATCTGTCGTGGCTGCAATGTTCTCCAAGTTCTCAAATTTACCTCTGGAGGTGCGGGGTCAAGTGTTCCGGTCTCGTCACTTGACTCGGTTCTAAATTACGGAACCGGCTTGTAGGGGGGTAATGCTGGCCACCTATACGGTGCCCTCTAAAATGAATGGTCAGCAGTCTCGCCCTTTACTGAGAACAAATTGCGTCATAGCCAATCTTCCACACACACACACACACACACACGCACACACACACACACATATATATATATATATATATATATATATATATATATATATATATATATAAAACAACACTTTCGCAATCACCGGCAAAAGGATTTAGATCACTTTCATAACCAAGAGCACACACTTTGTGGGCGTGTTTGTTTTGCAAAGCTTGTTTGCCACTTTATTACCGAATTTTCCCTATCATAAAAATATTTAATATTTATTCAGCTGAAATCATTGTAATATACTGAAACTGCCCCCAAAAAATTTTTCTTCAAGTCTACTCGTAGTTTTCTTTATAAAGTGTTTACTTTAATAAAAGTAAAATTGAAAGATTCTAAATTATTCTTAAAAGTGAAAAAGAACTTCGCATGAAAACTTGATTATTAAAAGTGAAGAATAGTCAGTCAAATATAAAAAAAAAAAAAATCTTATCGGAGGGAAAACAAATTTAGGCCTCTTAAATCGTGAACGATGCTCGAACCTGGCAGATTGTTATTGTAGTGGCGCCCGATAGTTGAAGAGAAAGTTAATTGACCGATAGGCAAATACAGTCCGACCACAATACGAAGAACCACGGTTGGCATAGTGCCAAGACGATTCTATTCACGCTGTAGGTAAAGGCTGCTGAGGAAGGTGGGGGAAAAGTCTCGTAGTCTCTCGACATTCTTTAGAATCGGTTACTAACTGCGCTTGCTTGTTTTTTCCTCGTCTGTTAATTTGATTATTATATTAAAATTAATGGATCCTTTACCCAACACAACTGCTCGGAATAAGACGTTCCGTAGTGATTGTAAAGTATAATACACAATGCAATTAAATTGTGTGATAAAGAAGCACTAGAAGGAAATGTTATTGTTCCACTTTCGCAATCCCTAAAGAGAGCTAGTGAAATGACCGCATATCAATGTCCAGTGTAAAAAGAATAAGCAGAGAAGCAAAGGGCGAAGAAACTCCAAAATTTGAATCTCCGAGGAAACTTCAGAAAAAAAGAATCACCGAAAACATAGCTTTAGATAATTTTGGTTGCGATGTAATCCGAAAATATCCACTCCTATAACACTCCTATTTTTTAAATAGATTTGCTTCTTTCTTTTTATTATTTTGAAATTATTATTCACATATTCGATCAAAAATAAAGTTTTATAAAATAACTTTAAAATTGCGGACAAAAAGCAGTCTGAAATACATTCCGCATTTCACAAACAAACACATCCGAAAATATGACGCTTCCCCCTATTTTCTAAGTAGACTAGCTTTTCTCGCGCATGCGTAACAGCTTCCAGGGACCTTGCTTCCGTGGTCGGACAGTACGTTATAAAATTAAAAGTGGGATTGAATAAAAATAAATAAAGGAATAAGTTAATCCAGCATTTTCGTTGGTCTAAAAAAATAGAGAGGAAGATCTGAGGAAAAGGTATCTTTACTTATATAAAAGCCTAGAGTAGAAAAAGTGTAGGTAACCATTCCGGGACGGACCAAGTCGGGAACATCTTAACATTGCGACGCCATTTTCTGAAATTTCGCTTGAAAAATAATACCGCAAAAGTTACATATTTTGAAAGCCCTTTAAAAAATAGGAAAATTTCAAGTGAACACCCTAGCTCAAAACCGTTTAGTTTTTGAAATATCTTCAAATTAAAATATCCATTGAAGAGAATCATTTATTCAATTGAGTCATTCACTTGAATTTCGAATTCATTCTACTCCATGGTTTTTCGTATTCCCTTGAAATAACTACATTTTTAATGTTTAATTTTAATGTTAATTAAATTGTGTTTCACGTTTTATTTTATTGTTGTTTACTGCTGTTTAAGTATCGTTTTCAGCAATGTTTGCTGTTTGGTGAGTCATTCACTTTTGAAACAGTTTTGGTTCAGTTTTGATTGAGTTTAGTTTTGTTTTGTTGTTTACTGCTGTTTAAGTACAGTTTTCAGCAATGCCCGATGAAAATGATGAATCACCTCTTGAAACGCTGATCAACATTCCGTCATTTTTGACGAGGGTTATATACGAGTTGAAGAATAATTCCTCACATCGCTGGCATTGTTCATTCGGTAGAACGTTGGCCTGGAGACAGTGGCGTAGCAAAGGGGGGGGGGGGGGGCAAAGGGGTCTATCATGCCCCGGGCTCCACTCGCACAGGGGCGCCAATGTAAGATCCATAAATTATATTACTATATGTTTTCGAGGTGGATGCCAATATAAGGTCTATATATTATATTACTATATCTTTTTCAGGGGAGGGCCCCAATATAAGGTCTATATATTATATTACTATATGTTTTTTCGGGGAGGGCGCCAATATAAGGTATATATATTATATTACTATATTATTTTGTGGGGGGGGGGGGTGCCAATATAAGGTCTGTATATTATATTACTATATGTTTTTAGGGGAGGGCACCAACATAAGGTCTATATATTATGTTACTATATGCTTTTCGGGGGGGGGGGAGTGCCAATATAAGGTCTATATATTATGTTATTATATGTTTATCGGGGCGCCAATATAGGGTCTACATATTATATTACTATACGTTTTTCAGGGAGGGGGGGCGCCACAAAGGTATCGTGCCCCGGGCGCCAGTTATGCTCGCTACGCCACTACCTGGAGACAACCGGAATTCTATCTTCTGGCGCAGATACGCGTTCAGTTTTTATTACTAAAATGTTACTTCCTTATTGTTGCCTTAATATCTACATCTGGCGTTTCTGGACCGGCACTTCGATTAATTGGCTACATCCGATTCCCATATCCATCTCATTTTCATCGAGCATGAAAATAAATTCATTATTCATATCGGAATCTTCATACGTGATCACAATGAAATGCTCGGGGGAAATGATACACAAATAGGGGATGGCAGCTCGCAGTGAAAATGGTTGGATCACGTGCCAAATCGCGTATGGAGAAAATGCTATCTGAGATTCTGAGTAAAGACGGCTTTTTCCTATCGTAAAAGAGCTCGTGTGATCTATTATTTATGCAATAAATCTTCAAAAGCTAATACACTGAATGGACCCGTCATTGATCCCTTGACAAACAAATACAGAGGCTGTTCGAACATTTTTTAGACGATTTTGGCAAGCGGTAATAAAAAATCGTTTGCTGCAAAAGAAATAATTGCAATTGTACTATGTTTTTAAAAGTCAAAATTATCGTCTGCGGCTTGAAAGTTTTGTTTTTATTCAAAATGGCGTTTTTAACAAAGCAGTGGTTCGAAGGCTACATTTATGCTCTTTCAGAAGAGAAATATGCATACTCCGTTATCCAAAAACGATGTGAGAGTCATGGTTTTGTGATATCTAAAGCGTCGATAGGTAATATCGTCAACAAGAAAGGAAAAAAACGTCAAGTTGGAGCCTCAAGTGGGACAAAAATTCCAAACAAGTATCCAAGGAAACAACGGACATCTTCGACTATTGCAAAGGTACGTTGTTTATTGTTAAAAGAAAATACCCCCCAGTCAAAGGACAGTTGGAAAATCATTAAAATGCTCGGTGTCCACTGTAAACAAAATGATAAACGTTGATTTAAATCTTAAGAAAGCGAAAAAATGCAATGTGCATCGTCTTCTTCCAAATCATATCGCTGAACGCAGGACACGCTGCAGAATTCTATATGAGAAACACTTATCCAAAGAAAAATGGAAAACAATTGTCACAATAGATGAATCATGGGTGTATTTAAATGATTGCAACAAAAAAAGAGCCATTTATTATCATAAAAGTGGAGAAAAAAAATTAAGTACATGGTTCAAAGAATCGAAAGAAAGTTTTTCTAAGGGATTCATGATTGTTGCTGGTTTTCCTTATAATGGCAAGTTAAAAATAAAGAGAGTGGAAAAAAATGTCAAGATTAACTCCAAATACTGTCAGGAACATATTTTATCGCCACTTTTTCTGAATGAAATACCATCGCTTTACCCACAGTGCCATCAATCTGTGAGACTCCATCAGGACAAAGCTAGTAGTCACACATCAAAATCCACCGTAAATTTCCTAAAAGAAATGGAACAAAAAACTGGTATCAAGGCCATACCCTTCACTGATATCCCTACTAAATCTCCCGATGTATCACCTATGGATTTTTGTGCTTTCGAACTTTTAAAATCTGCATTATCCAAACGTCGTCCCAAAACCGTTACAGAACTCTGGAAAGCTGTTCAGGAGGAATGGGATGGAATACCTCTTCTGACACTTCGAAAGGCATTATTATCCTGGAAATTGCGGTGTCGAAAGATAGTTCAGAATAAGGGATGTCAAATAGAACGTTTAAAACACAAGAATTTTATGTAATTTAGTTTTGTGAATACAATATACATCGTCTAAAAAATGTGTGAACAGCCTCTGTATATCTGTGATACGTCCTCCGTATATTATGTCATTTAAAGCCCTGACGTCTCGGAGACGACAAGAATTTTACACCATTTAAATTCTCTTTTAGTGAACCTGTGAATTATTTTTTGTGAAGCTTAAGTAACCGTTAAAATGAAATATATTAAAATTTTTTTAACACATAGCGTTTAATTTTTGTCTATGTTAGAGGGGTGTTATAATCCTTCCCTGGTGATAAAACCTTAGAGGTCCGAGAGAGAAATATATCATTACCTCCAGGGCCCGATTATGAATGCCGGGGGCCCCTGCGCATGTGCTATTTGGGGGCCCCCCTTACGAACATTTCTAAAAATAAGAACTATCCATTGGCTATACATACTATTAGAAGTACTAGGTGCATACACCAAAGGGGCATTGGGGCCCCCTAGCATCAGGGGGCCCTGGGCAAAGTCCCTATTTGCCCATGCGATAAAAAGGCCCTGATTACCTCTGACGAAGTACGAGATGAAGTTCAAGCTCCCTGGATTAAAACAGAACACGTTAGTGCGCTTTGAATGGGAGAAATAGTATATGTTCTTTTTCCGATTTTAAGCTGTTTCACCTGATTATAATTGCCAATAGGACTGTGACATGGAACTCAACTTTTGTAGTTATTTTAATTATTATACTATTTTAACTCTAAAGAAAAAAATACTATTTTCTTATTTCGTAATTTCTAAACAACAGTAATTCGGTTCCATGCACATTTATAAGTGTATTTATTTTATTTTGTAAAATCTTAAATTGTCTATGTTCTGAAAATCATTCCTGTGGTTTTTCCCAGAAGAAGGGAATGTGCTCCCCACAGGCAGTTAAGTGCGGTCTATAACATTACGGATAGTACACAATGTCATTTGCACAAGAAGGGATAATTTACTTGCCACCCCCTCGGTCATTATGGGGACATAGTTCCTCCATAGCAACGACCTAGCAACCTTTGTTTTGACCAATCATAAGGCTGAAAGGTGTGAATGTTCTAGAACATTTTTCTGACCTCTGCGATTTTGGTGCTGGTTTTAACGGGTTTTTTTTAGTCAGTTGAAGAAAAAGCTGCGAAAGTGATCTAGCTGGAGGTTGTCCGCTCTTCGACCCTCGACCTTATTTTTATACTAAAGTATCTCGAGGTTTCTGGTCTGCTTTTGTACCAAGTTTAGAAAAACAATGAGAGACAATCATCAGTCTACAATGAGGGTGGTGGTATGTAAAAACAATTTGTAATATATTTAATCAGGCGAGAGCACAGAATAATTAATATATGTAGCTAGGTTTTTTCATGTGTTCAAATACTTTCTTGATGTATGTAGATAATTATTATGTTGTTTCTGTGCAAATTGTAACTAACGATAAAGTTAATTTTAAATAAGAAGAAGAGAAATTAAATGCTAATAATATTTATTAAAATTGACTTTGCTTTTCTAACTATCTCAGACAGGTGTCAGAATGTGTTTTCTCCACTTGACAATTTTAAAAGTGCCACTATACGATTCTCTATTTTATTACCTGTTTAGTTCCACATAATAAGGACTAATCCTAATGTTCCGATATCAGTTACCCTGGCTGACTTTTCCCCTCAGCTTTGTGGTAAGGGTTATCGTGAATGGTTGGACAGACTACATGCAAAAAGCAATGAATCATTGCCTTTGCGAAAACAATCTAGCTCACTTAGTACAATTGTTATCGCAACTAGGTGTGTCATAATGGCACAAAATATATATTTCACACAAAATATATATTGTGTGCACTTACGAGTTTCATAAAGCCAGCAGTAAGTTTGTTTTCCAATTTATTGTTTACATTTCGCAGTTTAAGCCTAACAGGTCTCCGAACGGGATTTTGGCGCCAAATTGGCGATGGCCCGTTGCGTATACTACATCTGTTCCCTAATTCAGAGACAGAATTCTTTTTTCCTGTTTAATACTTCATTCTGAACAAAACTTTCGTCCCCAGTAAATACGGAGAGTCGACTGGAGCTTCCACTGCCAAACAGATAGACATACCATAATAAATAATTGAAGTTTTCCTCCGTGGAATCCCCCCCCCCCCCCCCCCATCGCGCTTTTCATGAATATTTCAGAAGATTTTCGATAGACAGTACGCTATTTCATTATAAATGGAAAGACTCTGAAATCCGGAATTTTAAATATTTAATCAAACATCGCGACAGGCGTGCGTCAAAGAGTGCGATCAGGAGGATTTAAATAATGCCTCCCAAAACATTGAAGCAACACGTAATAGGAGAATATCGACGGTTTCTTGTGCACTTCCAAATTTCTGCCAATCCAAAGTTGTTCGGAGCGTATTAAACGTCACTGCATAAATCTGAGACTGAAAAATGAAAGATTTAAAACTGAAACAACGCTATAAATTTTAGATGTGGTTATTCAACAGGGGAGCCGCAAATTGTGGTTTTGAGCGGCATCATAACATTGAACAAAGAAACAGAAAAGAAACAAAAATTTGTTGAAGTTCAAATGAGGTATGTCTTTCAGTATTTACCCTTATATTAAAAATTAAAATTCGGTTAATCGGAAGAAGTTGGGGCTGCCGCCAACTTGGCGATTATTTACTTCCTGTTATGATGTATCCCCTTTTCTGGTTACCCCTACAATTCCATCTTTTGTGGGATAAGCTTTGTTCTACTGACCTCTACAGCCAGCGGAAGCTTTTTTACTGTACTACAGCCAGCGGTACGTAGCGAAGCCAGCGGCTGGGGATTTTCTGTAATATTTTTGGACGGATGCGTAAAGGGGTGAAGCAAGGGTATCTGAGCGAAGCGATAATCCCGTGTGCGCCTACGAGTTTCATAAAGCCAGCAGTAAGTTTGTATTTCAATTTATTTGTTCTTTCTTGGTAGCCACATTTGTTTACATTTCGCAGTTTAAGCCTAACAGGTCTCCGAACGGGATTTTGGCGCCAAATTGGCGATGGCAGCGTGTATTTTAAACTTTAAACTTTTAAAAACAGCAAAACAACAAAATATGAGCGGGGAAAAAAAATCGCGGACACAGAAACGCAAATTTGGCGACTTTTCAAAAAAATCGCCAAAAAGTCGCCAACCGCCCCAGCTTCTTCCGATTTACCATTAATTCTAGGATCCCATCTGACTCTAATATCGCAATAATTTTTTTATTTTAATGTAGTTATTTCTCATAGATTTTGGTATTGAACAAACATAAGTAGCTAAAATTATAATCTATTTAACACCCGAGTAATAATTTTATAGAAAATATGTTGCAGACAATTTAAACTCACTAGATCATTTTCTGAGTTGAAGTTAAAGTTGTGGTAGGGGGAGCTTCGGTAGGGGTGTCTGTGGATTACCCGGCATTGTTGATGTATTACATGCGTGTGACTCGAACCTTGTTTGGAAGCTTTCAGCGGGAAAAATTCAGTAGAATGAGTTGTCAAAACCTAATTTGTATACCCATTTTTTAATGTAAAAAAATAATTAAGAAAGTAATTAAGTTAATTAAGAAAGTAATGATTAAGAATGGCCCCGCTGCAAACACAAGCAAAATTAAAATTTTATTAATGGACGAAAAGAAACAGAATACCAAAAGCACTGTTCAGCAGATACTGTTTTCCCATTGTTGAAATAAGAGTAAAAATTTCTTTGCATTGTTAATCATCAACAGTATTCCAACACAGTTACAACAAAACTGCCACGCAACAGAGGTTTTCCAAAGCCGCCATTTTAAACCGAACGCTCATTTGTGATGGTTTAAGCGATTAGAAACTCGTTGAATTTTCTGCTGTTTTATACGACAGAGCTTTCAATTTTTCTCATATTATTAACGTTTATTTTGAGTTATCAACAAATCCACCATTCGCCATGCTATTTCTTATAGCGGCTGTGTTCTTGCACGCTATGTGGGACGCATATTGCTTTTTGCTTGCAGGAATCGTAATCTTCCGTCTGTATGCTTTTATCGGAAAAAAGAAAATGAAAGAGAAAATTGTAAAAGAGGCTGGCCAGGATCTTGCTGAAGATGAGTGCGATCTTTCCTACGAAACTGCCACGCAAAGTTCTAAAGACGAATACTTTACGGCCAGACCTCCTAAACCTCCCCGAAAACCTCCGAAAGTTCAGCAAAAACTTCTTAAACTTCCTAAGCGTCGATATTCTCTCGTGGACCGGTTCTTAACTGACTGTCTTGAGTATATTCCGACCGAGGACATTCCGGGAACCTCGGATCACTGTAGCAACTTCCAATCGGAAGAAAAAAAAGTGAAAACTGAAAAAGAGCTAAATTTGAGCCCCAAACTGATGAAATCCCGACTTAGCTATAAGAAACGAATCAAGCGGCTAATTTTCGGCTGTATTTCGTTTGGAATAAAGGACTAACAAAATTTGCTTACAGGGAAAACTTTTTTTGAAGATATTTAATAAAAAAAAACGAAATTTTGAAACAGCATATTTTTAAACACGTGTAATAAATCATTGCACCCTTACAGAACTTTTCTTCTCGATATAACTTCTGGTTTATAACGTTTTTGCTCATCGCACACTTTCGTCACTTTTATCATCCAGCAACTCGCAATTATCAGCCTCACATATCTTTTACCACAGCCGACAGCACCAGGCTGAAGTCATCCTCTTCTCTATAAGAGCCGACAACACCAGGCTCATTTCTTTCTCTTCACTACAGCCGACAACACCTGGCTGAAATCATCCTCTTCTCTACAAGAGCCGACAACACCAGGCTCCTTTCTCTCTCTTCACCACAGCCGACAACACCTGGCTGAAATCACCTTCTTCTCTAAAGAGTCGACAACATCAGGCTCCTTTCTCTCTCTCTTCACCACAGCCGACAACACCAGGCTGAAGTCACCCTCTTCTCTACAAGAGCCGACAACATCAGGCTCCTTTCTCTCTCTCTTCACCACAGCCGACAACACCAGGCTGAAGTCACGCTCTTCTCTACAAGAGCCGACAACATCAGGCTCCTTTCTCTCTCTGTTCACCACAACCGACAACACCTGGCTGAAGTCACGCTCTTCTCTACAAGAGCCGACAACATCAGGCTCCTTTCTCTCTCTCTTCACCACAGCCGACAACACCAGGCTGAAATCACCCTCTTCTCTACAAGAGCCTACAACATCAGGCTCCTTTCTCTCTCTGTTCACCACAACCGACAACACCTGGCTGAAGTCACGCTCTACTCCACAAGAGCCAATAACATCAGGCTCACACGCTGTTTGCCTTTTTCAGAGCCAGTAACATCAGACTCTAAATTATAACCACCTTAACATCGTGCATCTTATGTCATCAAAAAGGCGAGAAACACGCCAGCACACCACCATCGTGCTGCGCGGATGGTCTCGCTGTAAAGGGGAGTGTTAAACAGCCTGCCTCCAAGTGGTACTCCCCGGGCAACGTTCCTTCCTCAAAAAAGAAACGGCTAAAGGGCTGAAGTGCTTTAAATATTTTACAGGCACGTCGAATCAAAACTTGATTGACTGAGCAAAATGAAACCTTTCACAAAGGACTACCTCAACGAATCATCGATGATTGCTCAAATATCAAAGACTTTAACCAGTTCCCTTTCAAGAGAGACTCAAAAAATACTTTTACTTAACGCAAGCAATTATTTTATTGTCATTGTGTTTCTGACAAACATTGTGTGTACTGTGTATTTTTTATCAAGCCCTGAAAAAATAAAATCTTTCGTGGGTTTGCAACAGTTTTCTTTCGTGAATGTTTTTTTAAATTTTTTTGTTGTGCCTCGAAGGCTTAACCCACGTCTCGAATATTCCGAAATTCCTTACGTCAACGCGTTAACAGTTCTCAACATACTACAAACGGGGCCGGTAAATCTAAAATAGACCGTGCCAGCAGTATGTCAAGAAGATCCGGCTGGATTTCGGATACAGCCCCGTCTGTATATATTATTGCAATGTAATACAACAAAAATAGTCTCACAATGCGGGTTATCTCCGAAAATATGCCTATATACAGAACTACATCACACTCGTGTGAAATTTTAAAAATATAGGTTAATGTAACAGATTTTTTAAATGTATTTTTTTAGGTATAAACTCTTCTTACTTTGAGGTTCGTCAGAAATTTCTTTATTTTTGAACCCTCTATGCGTTTAAAACATATTTTTCCGTCACATGCTTTCGACCAGTAAAAGTGTCTGTGACGGATTATTCCATCCTGAATTTGGTGTTCAAAAGTATCAAAAATGCAAGAATTTTTCAAAATTCTCCATGCGCATTCATTTTCATCTGAATGCTTGAAAACGGTCTGAGAATTGTTAATTAAAGTTTTTGCCATAAAACTGTGCATAGTTCTTAGAAGCCACGAATATTTTTCAAATTCCTAGACCATGAAATATAGCAAAAACATAAAAAAATAACAGGCAGAATAAATATAAAAAAAATTTAAGACATTAGATTCATACAAAAAAAAAATTCAATGCACAGTTATGTTTATAAGCATACGGTAAACTTATATTAAAATAATTAAAGTTTTTAAAATATTAAAATAATTAAAGTTTTTAAATGATATGGAATGTGCTTGGAACATTTTGAAAAATGTTAGTATATTTGAAATAAAAATTTTGAAAAACAGGCATTATTCTGCCAAAAAATTCTTATTTCAAATTATAGGGTTTTTCACTGTAGTAAAAAAAAGAATATTAATTATTTTCATTCTGTATGTAGAGTTAAAAATTGAAAATTAAAAATTTCGCGGTAGACTGTCCCTTGCCCCCTTAAAGATTAATTTATTTATGCAACTGTTAGGTCCATTACCTTATAAGTCTCGCCACAATTTTTGAAATGCCACAATATTTTTCTCTGGTAGTATTGATTCCGGAGGAGGGGTTACAAAGGGACAAAAAATAAAGTAACTTATTGATAGCTACTATTACTTTACATAATCGATTCTTCAAGGGTTATCTAACAGGCGGCGACTGCTTGACGGCTGTCGCGCTATAGAAGGAAGTAGTCTGATATGTATTTTCTAATTATTTCTGGAAAACTACATTTTGAATCACATGCGTAAACTGTCTGGGACACCCTCGTAAACTAATGTATTGTGACATTGTCTCAATTGTTAGACGTAATTAGTACATATATGTGAGGCCACTTTTTCTACCGCTGAACACGTCATCTATCTGCGAACTCTTGATATGAGAAGTCTCATAAGAGGCCATAAGTTACTAGTAATGTGCGGTTTTGACGTTATAGAACGCATAAATCCTAGCGTGGTTCGAGGGCTCTTCAGATTTTGACACTATAGTGACGGTTCGAATCTCATAAACTTCGAACACTTACCAGCACTTTAAACGCCAGAGAAATCCCTTTGAATTCACCGATAGTATAAAAGATAGACGGTAAGAGCCCACGCAGAGATCTGTTTTGGAGTGCCAGGAAGACGGAGCTCTCCTGGTCGGAGGCCTTGTAGGCCTGTCTTGCAACCCGAAAAGCTAACCTGATGATCTAACTATATACAGTCGAACCCCGTTATAGCGAACCCGGTATATAACGAACTCCCGGATATAATGAACGAAAATTTTGGTCCCGCCGTTTTCCTATTGTATTTAACCTTTAGCTTACGGGACTCATTTTTCTGATTCCCTCTTTAGAACGGGAAATTTCATACCTCCTTTGTAAGAACGGCCATTAAGGGGTTGTATATATATATATATATATATATATATATATATATATATATATATATATATATATATTTATTCTTGGGCCCTTATTCTTGGGATACATGCTATCCCACCCAGTAAGGAAAAGGTTAATGCTAATTTATCCTTTTATAGCGAACCTCCGAAACCTTAAGAATCGGCTATAACGAACTTTTCAGTCGACTACTGGTTTTTTTTTTTCAAATTTCAGCATTCACAGATCGTGACATGCAGTTGCTCGAAACATGTGATGATGAAGTCACATGAGAAAATCCGACTGATGAAGACATTGCGGAAGAAATTACAATGAATCATTCTGAAATCGAAGATTCTGCATCTGATGCTGATGAGGAGGAGCACATAAATGACGAGATCCCCACCATCTCAGATGCTACACAGCGATGCATGTAATTAATAAGTTCTAGTTTACACAAGCAGTGGAAGAAAGAGTGTTGGAGTCATTTGATGTTATTGGACAAAGAAATTCATAAAATGTTTTTGAAATTGGCATCACGTCAGCAGAAGAATAACGATTATTTCTGTATCAAAACAGTCAATCATTAATGATCATTTTTAACAGATTTTATCATTTTTTCAATGCATCATTATTGAATACACATTATTGAATGTTTAGCAACTAATGAGTTATACATCTTGTGATCTCTAACATTTTTCTTAAAGGTTCGGATATAGCAAACCACCGGATATAGCGAACAAAACCTTTGGTCCCTTGAAGTTCTTTATAACGGGGTTCAACTGTATTCTAACTTCCTGTACATACTTGCTTTAAATGTAGTGGTTGTAGTATGTTAACGTGTCGTAGTAAATAGTTGAAGCGAAAGGCTTGTCTTATTATTTATTGACTACGGTGCAGTATAGTCCATGTTGAATATCAGCATTAATGCTTTTCAAGAAAGGACAGAATAGGTGATCATCCAAGAAGAAAAAAAAAACAGCACCCTCAGACGAACACCGTTTCCTTGTAACTTTTTTGCCTTTATGTTACAACACTGCGTTTAGCACAGGAAACAAATGTTTGTAAAGCGTATAGGGTTGCGTACAGCGTAATATTTGTGAAACGCTCAGGCTCTTTAGAGCTGTTGGATTAGTCCATTAGCAGTGATGAACCGAGAGCAGCGGAGCTTAGAACGCGAGCAGAACTGTTTCGGGACTCTAACATGTCGGACTGTGTTTTCAGACGCTTGAGTTGTCAGTTGTGTATATATCTTGCAAATAGCCATAAATGTGTGTGTGTAATAAAAGCGTAAAATGTATTAATCGTAGCATTATTTGAAGTGAGAATGATTCTTCTAACCATCAAGAATAATCATCGACCCAGGCCCGTGCTCGAACCATGAAGCAAACTTTTAGAAATTGCCTTACAGGATAACCCGAACAAGAGCCTTTAAAGATGCTGGTATCATAGGAAAGAAAATGGACGCTCTTATTATTGTTTAATACATCTGTCATTTTTTCTTGCAATAACCCAACAAACGTGACCTGCAAAGACCTAAACAACTGACAGTGATAGATGACGCATTAATCCAGGGAAGTTATACCTAGAGAATTAATGGTACTTCGTGGTACAATTACGACTGGAAACGAGTTTTTAGTCACGTTCGTTCTATTATTTTGAATTAATTAATTTATTTAAAACTTAAATAATTAATTATTAATTTTTTATTACTTTATATAATTATTTATTCTGTTATTTAGGTTTTGGGATGATTAGTCGTCACGTTCTCATATAAAAGTCACAAGCCAAAAAATACTACTAAATATCATTAAAGGATTGTTGTTAGAACTTTTAAAATGATGATGAGATTTACATATGTAGGGAAATACTTATTAGTATGTCCTTCTAACATCTGTGATAATAATGAAATGACTCGTTTTAGTATTGGGTATGTAAAGGTCAGTATGTTGAAACAAGAGAAAATTAGGTTACATTTTTTTCAGTAATTTTTTTTTGTATATAAGCGAATACTAGCTGTATCACAATGAACTAGAGATGTGGAGAAATCTTTATGCAACAATAGATATAAGGAGGGTAAAATCATTTCCTTTATGAGAGAAGGCCAATATTTAATATTGCTGAAAGCTTTTAGTTCCTGTCATAAATTGACGGATGTGCCACGATAAATGAAACAAACAATATGTTTTTCATAAAAATCGGGTTGCTAGATCGGGTTGCAGATGAACAAAGAGAAATACTATCTACCGACATTAACACAAGTATGTTGTTCCAGGCTCTTTTTGTCAGAGGCTTTTGTCACCTTTAGTATCAGTAAAGATATTTTTTTAAGTGTGTTACAGAATACTTTCAGCTAAGTGCTTTTAGCTACTAAATAATAGGATAAGAAAGCCAATAAACATAGACATTAATAAATGTTGAACTATTGATTAATATATATGATATGAATGAATATAACATATGGAACTTCTCCTCCCCGACTAAACTCTAGACGGGGAGGATCGTGCTAATCTTATCGTACTGGTGTGGCTATTTTGATTCGAATACTGCAGCTATCTACTGCTTATTACTTATATCCGGGCTTCGCCTAACTACGCTCAAGCCACCCGTGTAACATATTTATGTACTTCGGGTCCCACAAAAGAAAAAAAGGCCTACAAATGTATAAAATTCAAGTGAATAAATTCCTTTCAATTTTCATACCCATCGCTGCCGACAGATGGCAGCACCACTGCACCAGATGATTTGGTTTCTCAGAAGTGAGTGAATTTAGAATTAAAATATCTCTAAAACTATTGAATTAAAATAATAAGTGTACTCAGAAAAAATTATCATTTTTCAAAGCTCTTTCCAAATATGTATATATGTTACATTGAATACATGAAATACATTTATGTACTTTCATGAGAAAAAAAATACACCGATTGTCGGCCATTGTGTTACTCTCACGTGATCTCGACTATTGTCGGCCATTGCGTTACGCTCACGTGATCTCGACATCCCCCCGCTGTTCCTTCAGATTCCTTCAGAAGAATTTTTGAAAAATCTTTCTTAGTGCACCCATACACTATTAGAAGAATCGCCATGCAAAATTTCAGCCCTTTAGGTCCAGCGGTTTGGTCTGTGCGTTGTATGTCAGTCAGTCAATGAATGAGTCAGTTACGGAACTGTTTTATATATATACAGGGTGGCTAATAAATACTGTGACAAATATCGAATCATTTAATTACACACGGATGAAATAGAAAATGGAAAATACAACAATATTATGAACATTATACATGAAAGTTTACCATGAAATAATTTTACTCGAATCGACCGCCATCTTTATCGATTACTAAAGATAATCTCTTACGCCACTGTCCTATTGCGGCACGAATCATTTTATGAGGTAATTTGTCCCATTCACTCCGTATGGAAGCTTTGAGGGAGTCCAAACTTCTGTGCTGCTTAGCATTTACTTTAGACTCTAAAATCCCCCAAATGCAATAGTCTAAAGGATTTAGATCTGGTGAAGAAGGTGGCCAATCTTCTTACTTGATAAACTTCGGGCAATTGGCATGGAGCCATTCCTGTGTTGTTTTGGATCGGTGGGACGGTGCAAAATCTTGCTGAAATATCCAATTCTTTTTGGGATACAATCTGTTAGCATGTGGTAATAAACGTGTAGCCAATACTTCCTGTTTGTAATATTCAGCATTGATTTTTACCCCTTTATCGATGAATTTCAGAGGCAGTTTTCCATTGTGTGACACTGCAGCCCAAACCATAACAGAATTCTTGTTCTGAAAGCGTTTAACAGTTCGAAGATTTTCAGGTATATCCTCGAAGGTTGCTGAATATACAACATCATTTTTAGCATTATAACTTTGTTCTGTACAAAACAGCTTCTCATCAGAGAAAATTATCTTTTCAACACTTTTGCTACCGTGCCGGTTCAGCAATTTCTTACATCTTTGTAACCTTTTTACTATTTGTGCAGTAGTCAAACCTTGAACTTTTCTTTTGCGATAAGGGCGAAAACCCAGGTCTTCATTTATGATAAGTTGCATAGTTCTGCGACTGATGTTCTCTTCTGCAGCCATTTTATTTGCAGAACGTTGTGGATTTCTTCGTATCTTTTCACGAATTCTTTTGATACGTTCTTTGTACGAACAGTGCGTGGACGACCAGACCTTGGTCGATCTTTACAGCTATTGGTATCCAATAATCGATTTATAGTCGTATATATAAACGTCCTATTAAAACCAAGGCATTTTAATTGCTTAAATATTTTACCTGCAGAAAATCCGCGATCAAAAAGCTGTTTAACCATTAACCTTTTGGCTTCCAGCTTTAAAAATATTCTACATGTTTTACTTTAAACAAAAATCGTCTGCGTTTACAAAAAGTTGCCAATCCCACAAATAGATAGATAAATTGTTTTTCCAAATGATTAAAATTAACTCTTATTTTTTGGAGTGTTACAGTATTTATTAGCCACCCTGTAGATAATAAAATCACCAGAACTCACTCATCGGAATATGTGAAAGGAATGCCTACGTGCGCTCCTGATAGTACCTTTCAGCAATGTAATAAGATTTGTGTTACTTAATAAGACAAGCATGGACGACGCCGTATGTCGTATTAACGTTTCAAAATTTGATACGCTGGTGCGAAGCGACAATGATCGACTTGGAGTCGATCTTTCGACGAAACGTATAAGAAATGATGCGCGACACCAAAACTGCAAAGTGGACGCTTCCCGTAGTTTGATGTAAAGCATGGAAATAGTGAACAGATAAGTTATGGTGTGTAACAAAAAGTCCGTTGAAAAGAGATACCGATACGACAGTTCGTCAACAAGGCTTCACATCATCGTGCTGTATCACGATCTGATAAGATACGCGATGCGTAACACGTGTCATAAAATAAGTACGTAAACACTAAAAATTAGCCCTATGTCGCCGTATTTGTCAAATACGGTAATCATGACAATAAATGTGTTTGTTCTCTTACTGGAGTCAAGCTGACAAGAAGTTTCTAAAAACATGATTTGTGCATTTAGTTGTTTCATCCTGTCCTTTTCTAGAAAACTGCTATCCGTGGTCAAGAGAAAAGGAAAAAAGTTTCATTTCGTTGTAGCAATTTTATTGTACTCCCAAAATCCAGTATGATGACATATAACACTAGCATTGTGAGGCGCGGGAAATTGTGTCATGGTATTATCTTTTCCGATGTCACTTGTATTTATTGCTTCCATGTTTTCGAATAACAAAGAGACTTCCAATTTTTCCGAACAAGTTGAACTGAGCTGAGAATTTTTCAAATATTAGCGATCTAGATCTTTCGAGGCAGAATTAAAGCGGTGGTGCTGAGAAGTCAGACGCAGGCGAGCTCTATTATTACTCTCTGAAATTTATTTTTTAGATCACAGAATAAAATCTAACAGAATAATCTAGTTTTATTCTACTGCAAAAAATTCCTGGTGCATTCAAATATTCCGGTGTTGTGTCATCCAAGACGAAAGAAGAGTTGTAAAACTCATTACGGGAACTGATTTATTTAACCTCCCCGTCTCTTAGCAGTTTAACATTTCGGATACACTGGGGTAGGTGCAATCGCTGACTGGTACAGAGGCTGTTCGCACATTTTTTAGACGATTTTGGTAAGCGGTAATAAAAAATCGTTTGCTGCAAAAGAAATAATTGCAATTCCACTATGTTTTTAAAAGTCAAAATTATCGTCTGCGGCTTGAAAGTTTTGTTTTTATTCAAAATGGCGTTTTTAACAAAGCAGTGGATCGAAGGCTACATTTATGCTCTTTCCGAAGAGAAATATGCATACTCCGTTATCTAAAAACGATGTGAGAGTCATGGTTTTGTGATATCTAAAGCGTCGATAGGTAATATCGTCAACAAGAAAGGAAAAAAACGTCAAATTGGAGCCTCAAGTGGAACAAAAATTCCAAACGAGGAAAAAACGGACATCTTCGACTATTGGAAAGGTACGTTGTTTAATGTTAAAAGAAAATCCCCCTAGTCAAAGGACAGTTGCAAAATGATTAAAATGCTCGGTGTCCACTATAAACAAAATGATAAACGTTGATTTAAATCTTAAGAAAGCGGAAAAACGCAATGTGCATCGTCTTCTTCCAAATCATATCGCTGAACGCAGGACACGCTGCAGAATTCTGTGTGAGAAACACTCTGGAAAGCTGTTCAGGAGGAATGGGATAGAATACCTCCTCTGACACTTCAAAAGGCATTATTATCCTGGAAATCGCTGTGTGGAAAGATAGTTCAGAATAAGAGATGTCAAATAGAACATTTAAAACACAAGAATTTTATGTAATTTAGTTTTGTGAATACAATATACATCGTCTAAAAAATGTGTGAACAGCCTCTGTATAACTAGAGATGTTATATGATCTTAACGTTTGAATTTCCAATTAAGTGATCTGAAGGGATAAAATTTAGTAGAACTAACCGAATTCCCTATGTGTTATACATGTTTCAAATGTTGTATAGTCTTCCCAGTCTCCCAGCACGGGCTCTGAACCCGCTGGATTTCTAGTCTTGAGACTTCGAGGAATCTTGAAGTTAGTATCCCACCAACTGAATTATCTCGGTACCGGAAGAATTTTTATTCTTGAATGGATCTCCTCCCATATTACCTCTTCCGTTTTGAAGGATATTCGTTGGTGCGTTTTTAATTTTTTTTAATTTAATCATTCGAAAATGCTGAACATTTTCCGTATTATTCCCATCAACCTATTTTTATTCCTCCCACTGGTTGGGTATCACTAAAGAGTCTTCGAGAATAGGGTATCAAACCCAGATGTCGAAACTTCGAAACCGATATTCTACCAACTGAACTATTACACATATGAGAGGAACTGTTTTTATCCAATGACCTCTCTGAGTGTGTCGATTTCGAACATTCAGAAAATTTATTTTTCTTTTAGTGGTTTCATTATAAAAACGATTAACCTTTTGAAAACACGTAGAAAAGATATATGTGTCATAGATGACTTTGAAACTCTTTATCTTTAAATCTTCTACACCTGCCGTATATCCCTAAGAACTTGTCTAGCGTAGTAATAAAGGAAATTTACGTTAGTAACATAACTCAAAAATGAAACACATATTTCAGATCCTAAGGATTTTCCGTCAAACTGGTTGGTGAGTCTGCCATTTATCTATCTCAATTTCTGCAGAAGTGTTTTTTTTTTCCGCTGAAACTATTGATTTTGATCTCTATCGGACCATTTTGTTTGGACATCCTAAAAATAACTCATTTTAGTATTAGAATATAGGAAAGCTATTAAAAAAATGTACTAAAATGCAAGTGGATTTAGAAGAAATATTTTTTTTTTACATTCTATACTTAGACTCGCGGTCAAGTTACAGTTAATGCGCACGGATACTTAGAAAAATTGTGTGTTCAGTCACAAGCTATCCTTACAAATTAATCCGTCAGTGCTTTACTTTATAAATTTCAAAAATATATTATTTTATGTGTGATATATATTTAATAAACTAACAAATTTTTCTCTGGAAAACTAACTCCCAAAAACTGAATTTTGCAGATGACATCTTTAAGAGCACAGTCGGATAATTTTCTACTTGTTTTGGGGACTATCAGTAAATCAGTCATTTTAAACGTTCCGAAGAAAGATAATTTCAGCATTATGCTGGACCATTACACCTGCGCCATTTCAGGGTTTTGCCAAACGAGCCTCAAAATCTGATACACTGGGATACGCTAGAAGATTCATAATTGATTCTAAAACCTTTATCATTATAGCATCTATTTTTTCCGGCACACTTTGAAATACAAGTATTTCGAGTTAATATGTGACTGGTCCATAGACTGGTCGCGTAAAGTTTACCCAACTCAATCATTTAAACTGGAAGGTTGCACTACATACCGCAAGACTTTGTGACTGCAGGGAAAACTTTGTGACACATGATAATTTTTTCGTATTTCAGATCTTGCGTCGCGCCCGTGATACCGGGCAGCCAAAGAACAGCGCCAACAGCTTGTCCGACATACAGAGACATCTAGTGGTCAGTGTCCGAACCTTCTACGAGCCATTTGTCCTTGCTGGCCAGTGTATTGTTCAAACCTGTTGTCAAGCTGTTGACTCAAACTTCGGAAACTTTGTGTGCTGAAGGCTAACACCTTATACGACCAACTACCAGGGGTAATTATTTTTTATTGTTGATATGTTGGTTAGATTGGGGATCAGTATAACTTTTGTGTAGTGATATTTCCGAAAGATATGAGAACATAACCTAAATATTGACGGAGTTACTTTGTGACATATTATCACTGTCACAAAATAACTCATAAATTCGACTCAGCTGCTCCAGCCGCTCGATGTTGCATTTTCCGTCCTCTAAAATACCATTGGTGAGAAAGAAATATTTACTATCTGGAAAAAAAAACTATCCGAATGAGCAGAATGGGCCGAAAGACGAATTTCCTCTTCTTCTCAACGAACTAATGGCTGCCCTGGGCACCCGAGGTCTCTTTGATGCCAAAGATGTAGATAAAGCTATTCAATATTTGTAATAGGTATATATAATAGTGTATCAACCTTTTGATAAGCGTTTTACTGTTTAACTTTGGGTCAAATAATTTTTGTCCCCTTGGATTTCAAGGAGAAAACACAGGAGTAGCCAAACTCGGTGGAGTAACTTTGTGACACATATTAACTTTAATTTCTCAATGGTAATAAAAGTTCCAGGTTAGCGCAATGCATTAATGCGTAAAGGAAAGGATGTACCAATGTTTTGCAATTGTTCGTTCTGGGCTTCTTTTAAAACTGATCGGCTGGCACAGGAAACAACTAAAAATCCGTCACAAAGTAACCCCCATCTTACGGTACAGAAAAAATGAAGCTAAATATAATGTGAAATTTATTTAACTTTTGCACGTTGTACATGCAAATTTTAAAAGGATAGACTTCATTTTCTCAATAACAACTATGAACAAACATGCAAAAAAACATGAAAAACCTAACGTAATGAAAACTGAAACAATCTCTGCTTATTACCATGTTTTTATTAACTCGCTTACTTGTTTTGTTTGTGTTTCTGTGTTTCTCCCGTACAAATTTTGCAACCGATTTTTAACTAACTTCCCGACTAGCTAGACATTTGAAACTTTTATAATAGCTCAGAACACGATGACAATGCATTTTTTTTTTACTTTTAGCCATCTTTAAGCAGAAATGAATTAACTTTCAGTTATTTTCAGTTAATTTTGTTTTGTAGACTGGTGCAGCCAACTATCGTCCGGAAAGGGAACGAAAAGTTAAACGCAAGTTAACTTCCAATTAACTTCATTTTCTTTCAAATTGATGGGATAATTCATCAAAAAAAATTTTAAAAAAGCATTTATTAATACATAGAATCGTCAAGTTTATATGATTCAACAGAAAATTTAAAAACATGGTATATAAAAAGCTCTATTTATCTTGTAATTATTAGACTTGTCTGCTTGGTTACGAAAGTAAATTCCAACAAATATAATGTGCGAACCCTGGGACCGTAACCGCTGCGTAGGCGGGGTAAATATAGCTGTAAAACAACCAACGAACGTGCAAGACCGTTGATTTTCGTACCTCTACGCCACTCGCCCTGACTTGCCCAGTTTTCAGATAAAGCGTACAC
This sequence comes from Dolomedes plantarius, assembly GCA_907164885.2. NCBI lineage: Eukaryota > Metazoa > Arthropoda > Arachnida > Araneae > Dolomedidae > Dolomedes > Dolomedes plantarius. Next base: position 20,634,651 of record OU015498.1, read on the forward strand.
AAAACTTCATGCGAAATACTGTCATGTAATAACTAATTCTTTCATTAAACAAAAAAAAATATATATATAGCCGCACTTAAAACTCTATAAATTACTCTTTACTTCCGAGGAGTTGAGAGTTTGCCAAAAAATTATCCCCTCAATTGCAGCCGTCCGCACTCAATCGAAGCGAATTTTTGTACCGCAAGAGAGAGCGAAATACAAACGAAAGGGGTGGTGGGACCGCAAACTGCGTTGTTTTCGGTTCCGTTGTATGATGGAAATCACCTTCACATTAATCAGCAGGCATTTTGCCAGCAAAGAAACGGAGAGGGGAAAAAATGACGCGGGCACGCAGGATAAACGGATTAAGAGGATGTTTTGTTTTATGTAACGAGACGCATAGCTCGGTATTAAATAAAACTCTAGAATGGAATGATTCCAAATTAGATAAAAATGGTCCGGCTTCAATGAGGTTATTACTTGGGATTCCACTTAACCTTAATTAAGGTACTACCTTAATTAAGGTATCTTACCTTAATTCCCAACCTTTTTTACATTTCAGGCACCCTTGAGATTAAGATAAGAAACTCGGGGCACCCTTGTTAGAATTTTACTTATTTAAAATTTTTTAAAAATATTAATTAAAAGGGGAATGTATATCAGGAACATGTTAAAATTAAGTTCTTGTAAGTGCTTACTCCATTGCTGATTGTATTCATTCATTAAAAGATAAGTAACAAACTCAGTAGAATAAGATGTATTAATAGGGTTGTGTTGTGGCTTATGCCCCTTGACCGACAGCAGCATCAGATCAAGTCCCGAAGGCTATGGGTGATGTAGGTGCGGCTCCTGTTTTTGAATTAGCATCACAAGGGTCGGAGTCCGACTTGGCAAAATAACCGGTCCCGTCATTTTGAACCGAGTCAAGTGACGAGACCGGAACACTTGACCCCGCACCTCCAGAGGCAATTTTGAGAGCTTGGAGGACATTGTAGCCACTCCCTATTTTACGTGCCCTGGCCAACATTAGCGAACACGGCGGAAGAATTGCTGTGACGAGCATCGAACCAGGGACGTTCAGATCACTGGCCTGCTGCTCGTGCCAACTGAGCTACCGCGCCAATAATAATAAGGTTGTAAAAATAGCCATGGGATTCAGTATAATATAACGCTGCAAGATTACAATGGAAATCACTGAAAAGAGTTTTGTTTCATGAATGCGAGACTTGCGATCGGTGCTTAGAGCACAAATGTTTGATATTGTGTCTAAGACATGATGGTGTATAAATACATCCTCAGGGACGAATGCATCGATTTGTGTCACAATCTGACAGGAGTAGAGTCATTCATTCAACTTAATATTTACATAGGATGGAAATTTAACAGTGGCAACTAGGTATGTACAAAGTATACTGAAGAGATACTGGAGTGAAACTTTTATAGCCCTTCAAAGTAGTAGCCAGCACTGTTTAGCACCCGTTGCCAACGTCCTGGGAGCTGCAGGATGCCGTTGGCAGCACCTGATCTGTTGATCCTTCGAAAGGAGCGGTCTACAGCCTGCAGAATCTCTGGTGGAATCCACGAAGCAATTCCTTCATCTTGGGGATGAGATCAAAATTACGGGGACTTGAAGTCCGGGGAATATGGGGAACTGTAGAGCACTTCCCAGCCCCAGTGAGCAAACACATCACCCACAGTGTGCGTGTCCTTTTCCTTCCATCGGAAAAGGACACGCACACGATGTAACAAATTATTTTGTACGATATGGCGGTAACTAAAACATGGCTGTGTTCATCCTGTCACTGTGAAGGCGTGTGATGTTTGTGGGGAGAGCGCATTCGCTCTGAGGTAAGGCAGGTATGTGACGTACGTGTGGTGTAAAAGCTCCTTTCCTGGGTTCTGCTGCGTGCGGGCTCTACAACAGTGTTGCCGGAAAAATACATGTACTATTAAAGTTCATAATATGTACATGTACTATGAACCATGTACATGTACATGTATAAGTAATTGGTACATGTTTAAGTACCAATGGCTTACAATGTTTACGTACAACCAATTACGTACATGTTTAAGTAATTGGTTTACATGTATCCCTCGTATTTTAAGTACAATGTTGACGTACAATGTTGTTACGTACAATGTTGACGTACAATCAATTACGTACATGTTTAAGTAATTGGTTTACATGTAAATACATGTACATGTACTATTAAAGTTCCATCCCTCGTATTTTAAGTGTGTCATAGTAATATTTTTTGTTTACCTCCCCGCCCTTCAAAATAAAATAAAATAAAATAAAATCTTGTGGCACCCCTGGCCGATCGCACGGCACACCGGTTGGAGACCCCTGACTTAATCTCTTGGTTATGTATTTTATTTTTCAGAACAAAACGGTTAAAAAAAACGAGAAACAGTCCATAATAAATAACAATTATTCTTGTAACAGTAAAAACTGAATTTATATATTAGTTTGGTAAAATGTATACAACACATTGCTCTTAAAAATATATTCACACATGTCCTTTTTCTGTAGCAGCTGATAACACATTACCAAATTAGTACATGTGAAAAATTGTTATTACTAATTATATCACTAACACTCGGATAAAATTCAGTTAATGCAATTTTATAGCCCCTAAAAATGAGTCGAGGTCGACAGTAATTTAATTGTTCTCAGTAATCGAATTAGTTATTTATTACTAAGGATAAAGCGTGCCCCTGGTGCATATGGAATTTAGGACACTTGGGTATTTAAGTAATTGGTTTAAAGCAATATTTTATTTAGTTAGTTAGATTTACACAACAAAATTTTTAGAAAGGAATCTGGCTATTTTTCTTTCTATTTTATCAACACACGTAACTGAATTTCAACAAGAAATTTCTCAGTACGGGTGTTACCTATTTTGTAGTAAGAAAAACACTAAATATGGATAAAAATTACAGAAATAAAATGTAATTGATAATGAAAATCTGTCATTCTAATTCAAATAATTTGCAAATATAAGATAATTTGCTCCGACTTGCATTAAAACAGTTCCGACAAAATTGAGAAAAAAAAATTTTTTTACGTCGCAATTACATCAAAAAAGCCGCCACTCAGAAGATACAAAAAATAAAACTTATTTTCTCTCATATGGCAACAACGTATTTAACATGGCGCGCTCAAGCCAGATAAAAAAAAAAAACCAAGGAAAAAGTTGGCTTGTTCTTAATTATTTTATTAATGTCTGTGTCAGAATGGGAGGAAAACGTTGACTTGGAGCTGATAATGAGGGCTAGAAAGGAAGGAAATTAATCACCAAATTTCCGCGCTAGCAAAACGAATAGAGAGCAAACAGAAATAAAACTAATTAAGGTGGTAAAGGAATAAATTTTACGTCGGGAAAAAAAAATTAATAAAGCTGTTGCGTGTTTCGCCTTTTTTAAATTACTCTTTTTAGAAACTGTAAATATATATATAAAAAGAAAAGTTCTGTTTAAAAAATAAATACCTTTGGTCAACATAGAACGATAAGGAAATTAAAATTTTTCGGGCAAATCAACAGTTCAGCTCTGCTGCCTTACGTCTCATGCATAAATCCTACCCCTGAAATTCTTCTTTTTTTTTTCTTTTTTTTTGTATCCTACAGTTGGTTGGCATAAGTAGGTCCTGGTTAGTTCTCTATATGAGATTTAACTCCATTTTCTGAATTTACTTCGAGTAAAAGCATCGAAATAAATGCAAATCGTTGTATACCAAATACTGATTTCTGTCTGACTATTCTAAATGCAGTAATTGCTAAGCCATGGGGCATGTTGCATTTTTTGATTTGGAATAATATGAAAAGAAGCACCAGATTTGCAGGGAAAAGTATTTTTTTTATAAACAACAGTCTGTAAGGTATACACAAGATTCGATTCACAAGAATCGAACTTTTGAGTGAATGAATTAAAGAAGCTGCTTGAGATATGCTAATTTCGGCATACGCGCTTAGTATAAATACCATGCAGCGTCATTAATAAAAAAGGTTGTTAAGGTTGAAGAAAGGTTGTTAAAGTTGATAGATAAGCGAGAGGGAACTACGAGGTAAACAGCTCCAGTACTATCCTGCGCTAGTGCTTAGGGGGCGCAAAGTTTACGTGGCAGTACTGCTGGTTTGACTCTCTGCTGGTTTGTGAGTATTGAAATGTGTATTTTTATTGAATGCTAATATATATTCCGTACAAGTAGTACGTATGCTTATTGCTGTAAAAGCAAATTCTACATGTGCAACGAATTCAATAAACATTGTTTCATGTATAAACCGTGTTTGTATCAAATTCATTTTGAGTGCCACTTCAAATTATATACACCCAAATCTGGGTAGAAGTGAGCTATTTTACTCTATAAGTCTTATTAATTTTATTGGTAACATTTGGCATTGTGGTATTATTTGAAACTTGTGTTCCTTTTACGTTTATTTCCCAAAGTAAATTTTACTTTAATGTCTTGGTTGTTAAACCATTTATGATAACTGACGTTAATTTCTTTCTCGTACTTCTTCTTAAAGTTTGCTGGGAAACAACCGAGTACCAACCTAGTAGAATGAATTATAGCGTATTTTTTTTATTTCTAGGGATTATAAGCACTTAATCCGTCAGAAATAATAAGATTTCGAAGGTTTCTTAAATATTACGCCCCTGATATGTTTTTATCCATGGTTGTTACAGAATATCCTTTAATAAATAACTTAAAATAAAATTAAAAAAAAGGCAGTGGAGTTATATTATTTTTATTTGCATTTAAATTTTTCTATCTAAAAGAGCTAAATTTAATTCCCTATTTTTATTATATATATAATAGCCGTTGTCTCTGTATAACACTTCCGGGCTGTACTCATCTTTCAATTGAAGCCCTCAGTAAACAAACAGCCGGTTAGGCTTAATTTCAATTTCAGATGTGGATTAGAATTGTTTCTTACCTAAAAACTAATATCTTCTCCATCAAATCACGTTTGTTCAGCCAATTTTTCTATAAAACATTCAGAACTAAAATAAAATTGGATGTTTTTAGCTGTATATTTAACAGTTTTTAAAAATCTGTTTACTTTTGCGATGAATTCTGAAAGTAAACAAACTTGAATGTGAATGAATCAAGTAGCTCAAGTATTCATATCGCGCAGTGAGCTGTAAAAAACTAGATGGCAGTCTACTACTCCAATCGCATGAAAAACTAAATAAATAAAAAATAATGAAAGGGTTTGCTTTTACAAGGTGTGGATTAAATGCAATATTGTTAGATAATTCGAGATATTTTTTAAACTTTCATATACTTTTTCCATCATGACGTCATTATTAGTATTATAACGTCAAAATGACGGGTTAACTTCTAGTTTTATAGAATTTTACATTAGGTGGTTCTTATACGTCCACGAATAAATGTTTTAACAAACTGGTGTTTATTTAAGCATGAATATTATGAAAAATGTGTGATAACATCATTAGAAATTTCCACATCCCTGGGCTCAGAACCGGGACCTCCTGTTAACCTTTCAAGGAGTGGCTGTCATCACTCGCTTTATGAAGCTTATGGATTGTTTATTATAACATCCCGTTCCCGAATTAAATGCAATATTAATTTATTCGTTGGTATCATGGAATATTTTTAAGTAACGTCTCCAGGGAAAGTTTTAATGCCAAATATATAATTATATATTTAAGGACGGGAATGAGATAATAAGAAAATGAAACGATTTTCTTTTGTCCTAAATTTGCCGCAATTCCGCCTGATGATGGCGAATCTGTTGCAAAATTTCTACAGTGCTATAGATTGTATTCTACGATTAGCAAAATTCGGCAAAAGACAATCCTTCTACGCACTTTTACGGAAGAAAACCGGACTGTTTATACGGAAGAAACTTTGGTAAGTTTTCATCTACACTTTGTCACCCATATTAGAATATATTGTTACATTTCATTCTTATTTCTTTCGACAGAATGCAATGGATTGCATTTAATATCTTTCCTGCGTTAGAATGGAATAATGTATCCATTCTGATTTAGGAGTAAACGCTTGTGTTAAATCCTTTTTCCCAACTTGTTTGAAAGAGACTGCATCTCATTTTTAGTTAATTTTAGGAAGATTATAATTTACCGTGTTAACCTTATTCCTCGTGTTGGAATTGGTTATATTTTACTCCCCTGATTCACTTTTGACCGTCAATGAAATGTGTCTTTTTTCTCTAAGCGAAGTTTTATTTTGATATACACTGCTGGCCACTGTAAATGCAACACCCTGAAGGAAACATGCAAATAACATGAAATTTACAACATGCATTAGCGGAGGTGAGATATGCAAATGATTAGAATTTCAGCGCAGACGCACATTACGCGCGCCTGTGGCGCCACTTCAAAGCGCTATTTAAGGCTTGGAGATTTCGACGATTTCAAGTTCGGAAATTGTGTTTTTCTTGTGGTTTTTTCAAAAAAACGATCAATTATGCCTCGTCGAAAACAGCGATCATCTTTTGATCAAGTATCCGAGTTCGACAGAGGAAAGATAGTGGCCTACCGAGATTGTGGATTATCTTTCAGGGAAATCGGTAGTCGTGTTGGACGAAACCAAACAACTGTAATGCGGATATGTGATCGTTGGATGCAGGAGGGTACGACGGACCGGCGTGTTCGATCGCATCCACCTCAGCGCACCACTTCACGTGATGACAGGCAAATTGTGCGCATGGCAGGGACGGATCGCTCAGTCACATCACGAACCATAGCACAGCACATGCAGTCTGTAACGCGTCATCCAGTGTCTGCGCGTACCATTCGACGCCGTTTACAGCAGAGTGGTCTGTCCGCAAGACGTTCATTGCTTTGTCTACCCTTGACGCAGAACCACAGACGTCTCCGCGGCCAATGGTGCGATGACAGAAGGATGTGGACGGCAGAATGAAATGAAATTGTCTTTACTGACGAGTCACGCTTCTGTCTGCAACACCACGATGGTCGCATTCGAGTCTCGAGACACCGTGAAGAGAGGATGCTGAACAGCTGCGTTATGCACCGCCACACTGGTCCTGCATCGGGTATTATGGTATGGGGCGGTATTGGATATCACTCTCGCACACCTCTAGTACGCATTGCCGGTACTTTAAACAGCCAGCGCTACATCTCCGAGGTGTTGGAGCCAGTTGTCCTTCCTTACCTTCAGGGCTTGCCCACAGCCATATTTCAACAGGATAATGCGCGACCACACGTGGCACGCATTGTCCAACGGTTCTTCGTCAATCGCCAGATTGAATTGCTTCCCTGGCCGCCTCGCTCTCCGGATCTTTCGCCGATACAAAACATGTGGTCCATGGTTGCTCTACGATTGACCCAGATTCCATCCCCAGCTGCCACAGCAGATCAACTTAGGCAACGTGTGGAAGCTGCTTGGTCTGCTGTACCCCAAGAACTCATCTAAAGTCTCTTTGAATCAATGCCGAGGTGTGTGGCAGCGGTGATCTCCAACAATGGCGGCTACTCTGGCTACTGATTTTGGCAGGAACCACACTTCACAGAAGTCTATAAATTTAATCATTTGATACTTGATCAACATGTTATCTACAAAATAAATTTTGTTGTGATATCTCTTTTCTTTCTTGGTGTTGCAATTTGGGTGGCCAGCAGTGTATTTAAAAACGGTCGGTGAGTTCTTCTACAGAACTGAAGAAAGACATTCCTTTGGGACCATCGACATCAATCTTTCATAACTCAATTAACCCTTTCGCGGCGAACGTCACCTATACGTGACAGCAGCTATCCGCGTTTCTGGCCGATCGTCACCTATACGTGTCAGTAGTTCGGAACGTTTTATTAGTTAATTTTTGGGGCACAAGATGGCACCGCATGTCTATGAAATTTGGAGTACACGTAGTTGGGACCTTCTATTCGAAAACAAGACTAGTATGAATCACATGCGGTCTATCGTTTTATGTAAACAAACGGAGGAATGGATGTATTGCGTTTGGCTGTCAGCTGGTAGGGCATTTTAACTTTGCACGTGGTCTTTGTTTACGAGATATCTTTGTTTATTTTTCTTTTGCGGTGGGATTGTAGCATTGGGTATATGGGTTTTGAGTCAGAATCAGATTCTGTTGAAGTGAGATTTCTTTCCTTTGATGATTTAATATGGAGAAAAGGAGAAAATATTTAACAGAAGACGAAATTTCTGAATTGATAAGAAATGTGTCTGAAAATGAAAGTAGTGACAGTGATACAAAAATCTCGTCGGGTGAATCTGTTTATTTGGAACACGGAGATCAGAGTGATTATGAAGATATATCAGACATTTCTATTCTGAGTATATCGCGGGACGGTACTTCTTTGTGGTCTTCTCCCGTAAGGGATTTAACTCTACTAACATTCACAGCGGCATGCGGAATAAAAGTCGATGATGCTGTATCAAATGAATTGTATTATTTCAGATGTTTTTTTGATGAAACTGTAATGGATTTAATAACTAAATTAATGCGTATTATATAATACTAACCAAATTAATGCGTATGAGAGGTTCATAAATCCGGAAAGTGAACAGAGTTTATCCTCGAAGTATTTTTGCCTGTAACTAAAGAAGAAATGTTTGTTTAATTTGCTTTGACAATTTTAATGGGTATCGTTAAAAAACCAAAAATTAAGATGTACTACTCAACGAATCCAATGATTGCAAAACCTTTTTTCAGTATGAGTCGGGACCAACGCATCGAAATTCTTCGATACTTGCATTTCACTTCTACTAATGCCAAAAAGATTGAAAAAATTAAACCTTCTTTAGATTTAATCATTCAAAACTTTCAGAGTTCTTGATATATTATTGACATATTCTGGATATATTCCTGATAGGAATATATCAGTTGATGAAAGTATCTTACTGTGGAAAGGGAGAGTAGGATTTCGACATTATGTCCCAGCGAAAAATATTTTAAACTGTATAACAAAAATTTTTTAGTGGAAAAATAATAAAAGAATGTGTAAGTAACCCATATATAGCTTAAATAAATAGATTTGTTTGTAAATGTTACTATTTCGGAATTTTTCGTAACTTTAGGCTTAGCTCTTAAAAGTCCGCCGGCCTGGAGGGTACGCTTACGAGAAAAACTTCCGGCCTCAGAGGAAAGCGCGTGATCGGAACTGCCGTCGCGAAAGGGTTAAATGAAGATGTGCATTTTTAACGTAGGATTACGTTCCTCCATAACGGTCCTCCGGAAAGCAAAATTTCAGATGTCCGTCGTCGCGAGTTATAATTTTGGCAGCGCACCAAACTCAATCTGTATTGCTTGGGCAAGCAATAAACAGTTAAACAGAAAAAAACCAAAATGCGTCATAATTATGACATATATATATGTATATATATATATATACGTACATATACAGTGGCTGCCAAAAGTGTTCGTACAGTTACGATTTTCAATGAAATAGGGGTCTATCCATTAATTAAAATGAATATTTCAGAATGGGTATTTAATAGTAAGATATATAATCTATCAAAAGATTAATTTATTCGATTATTAAGATATATAATCTATTATCTATTCTTAACAAAAGTACATGAAATATTTTAAAAACATAGTAAAACTTTATTTTTAACCAGTAATCAAAAATTAATAAAAACTTTATCTCACAAAAGTCATCGTACACTTGTAAAAAATCTCTACATATTAGTAAATATTCTAATTTTTCGTTAAATTAATATTTTGTGGGATATCCTTTAGCATCCACAACAGCTTTTAAACGTCTTGGAATAGATTGCTTTAGTTCTTTTGTAATTTTTGCATCAATGTTCATCATTCTTCCATCATAATTTTTTTTTAGTTCGCTTCTCGTGTGAATGTCATGTTTTCGTACTCGAACCTCCAGTTCTCTCCAAATATGTTCTATTGGGTTTAAATCTGGCGATTGAGGTGGTGTTTTCAAAACTTGTGGACAATTATAGAAACACCAGAGGCGAACGTTAGGAGCCGTGTGCTTAGAATCGTTATCTTGATAAAAAACAAAGTTGTTTCCAATACCCAAATTTTGGGCTGATAATTTTAAATTGTCTCTTAAAATATTTATATAAACAGCATGATTCATTATGCCATCAATAAATACCAAATTAAATAGTCCTGATGTTGGCATGCACCTCCACACAAGTATACCTCCACCGCCATACTACCGCTGTTCCTACTAAGTTCTTGGGATTAAGTTCCTCATTTAAGTACCTTGTTTCGGATCGGATTTTCTTCCTTAAAGCATTTTATCACATACTGCACAGTAGAATGGGATAAATTAAGTAATTTAGCAATATCCCAAACTGATTTACCACTACTATGAGGAAAAATAATCAATTTTCGAATGCTGTTTGTTGTTTCTTTACGACTACGAGCCTATTTTTAAATAATAAATAGAATATTGCGTTGTAGGCAAGTTAAAATTAAAGCCAAACGATATTTTAAATGCCACCACAATTCAAAATAAAAATAAAGAGCCAGACGATAATTTTAATTATGAATTTATCCGAAAATATTTTAGTGTACGATGACTTTTGTGAGATAAAGTTTTTGTTACTTTTTGATTACTGGTTTCTTAGAAATAAATTTTTACTAAGTTTTTAAAATATTTCATGTAGTTTTGTTAAGAATAGATTATAGATCTTATTATTAAATACCCATTCTGAAATATTCATTTTAATTAATGGATAGACCCCTATTTCATTGAAAATCGTAAGTGTACGAACACTTTTTGGAGCCACTGTATATAGATACATATATACCTAACACAGACATATAAACATACAAAAGAGGTAAGCAATGATAAGTAATCCTACGTTAATTACCCGCGGTAGTTTCGTTAGAAGAGACTACCTGAAATTTTATTTTTTTAATAAGAGATTAAGCATTCATTTCCTACTCAATTTGTTTCGGATGGAATTAACAAGATGCGAACCGATTCATATCACTTGCTAGAACAGGCTAAAATTTACTGTGCTCCATTTCTAAAATTATATAGAGACAAACACTTTTTAAGCTCATCAGAAAAATACCTTGCTATATTAGAATAAGCTTATATTTAATTTTTTTGTAAATCGAGAGGTATGTATAAATTGTTGGAGTCTTCTATTGATTATTCTATTCTGTTTCATTCGATTCTTTATCATGTTTCTCTTTACCATTTTTTTACAATAGGTCTATATGTCTCAGAGTAACAAACAGTTCGGGAGAAAACGCATTATGTCACAGGATGTTTCAATCTAAGCAGAACACTGAAACAAAAAGACTAAAAGAGCGGAACTCGGTTGAAAGAGGAAGGAAATCCTTTAATGATAAGTTTTCTTACCCTATCTGAATGTATAATTCATCAAATCTCATAAAGAAAGCATTATGGGCAAATTTATTCTCTTTAAATATGCTTATTATTTAATTACTGCCGCTAAACTATTCTCAATGGGACCTGCGGGCATTATTCCAATGTGCGGGAAACAATTTGAGGCCAGTATAGAATGCTTGTATAAAGAATAAATGTTTTTTAAATGTATTTAAATTAGGGTATTATCCCCAAATGTAACATATTTTAGAATAAATAATTCAGTAAGAAAAAAAGGCCATTCTTATTGATTCGGGATTTTATTGATTGAATGAAATTTAAGATGGCGTAGATGAGGGAGAAAAAACAAATTCCAAAAATCTGTTACAGCATGAAATTTCGTATGTTCTATTTTCAAGTAAGCTAAACGCACCTTCAGTCTGTTTGAAAGGTAAATACAAAATACTTATGCGGTCAAAAAATTCATATTGGATGTTTCTATGGAAAGAAACTGTTCCGTACCATCTATTCGGCATTTACTTTAGTTGTGCCGTGTTAATTATTTTTTAGAAAAATAAATCTACTTAAACGGCGTTTTTGTACCAACACTGTATTTGTACCAAGACGTTAATTAATCCTTCGGTGGGAGCATATTTTTCTCCCGGTTAGTGGGAACATCTGCCTGGAAGACAGATATAGGTAGAATCCGTGGCGCACCCAGGATATTTTCTTGGGGGGGGGGGGGACGGATAAAAATATTTATAATGCAAAATCAATATTCGTAATGTAATTTATATTTCTTTGGGGGGGACAGGGCCCCTTGCCCCCCCCCCCTGGGTACGCCACTGGGTAGAATATCTCTTTCCCAGGAAATTTCTTATTTGATGTAATGATAAAGTGTACATATATTAATTTTGAAAAATAGTACATACAGAGAGGAATGCAATTTTTAAAATCATTGGTGTCGGGTTTCTCAGACTTATCTTTAACTCTGATCTGAAGTAATGGAAATTCATATTTTTTAATCACGATGTTTCAGAATCAGCCTTATGAAGAATTCTCCTTAACAAAGTATATTTATGATGACAGGTAATGGTAACATTCCTTACATATGTTATTTTCAGTTGAGTTGTTTTGCAAAAGCGACTATTCTGGTCGCGCAGCGGCTAGTTTCATATATTTGGAGAGAGAATGAGAGATAAATTCCGTAAATCACAAAACATACCCATGTAAGTCCTTGTTGCAGTGTTATTAAGGGAAAATGACCAATGTTTCATTATAATCTATGCAAAGAGCATTGTAAGAACCCTATTCCAAGAACAATCCATGCATTAAAACCCTGCAAAGTAACAACAACATGCAAATGAAGAAAACTCTAAATTTCAGGGATGCTTTCATTATCTTGTATATGATAAACTTACTAACTCCAAAATAAAGCATACCATCAAATGAAGGATTCGCTTTCTTTAATTAGAATTGCTCATTTGTCTTTTCGTGATTGAAAGTCTGATGATGCTCATTTTTGCTGAATCAGCAAAAAACCGAAGCAGAATATGACCTAATTCTGGACACACTTTTATCTCGTGTTTTATTACCGTATCTCCCAACCTGAAAAAGTGACATCCACTTCGAAACCAAGGTTGATAGTTAAGTGCTTTTGTGACAGCTGAAAAATTTCAGGGCATTTTCCAACCCGGTTCTTACCGAGCGAAGCAGACAGACGGAGAAAACTGCAAGCCGTCTTTGAATCCTCTTAATTACGTTACACACATTTCTAAGAGGGGGCAAATAATGTATGGTAGTATGCGCTTAGCTATTTAACGCACTAAGGGGATAAAGAAACTTTAAAATTAATTACCCAGAAAGGAATAAATTCGGGTAGAGGAGAAAAAGGCGTAAACAGCCGAGTAATTAATGAATTTGCTCCCCTCGTAGCCATGTATTAAAGTACATTATTACTACGATACACCCTTTCAAGGTAATAAATTATTCGCGGTCCGTGAAATTCTAATTAAAGAAAGCGAATCTTTCATTTGATGGTATGCTTTACTTCGGAGTTAGTAAGTTTATCATATACTTACAAGATAATGAAAGCATACCTGAAATTTAGAGTTTTCTTCATTTGAACGTTGTTGTTATTTTATAGGTTTTAATGTATGGATTGTTCTTGGAATAGGGTTCTTACAACGCTCTTTGCATAGATTATAATGAAACATTAGTCATTTTCCTTTAATAACACTTCAACAAGGACATACATGGGTATGTTTTGTGATTTACGTAATTTATCTCTCATTCTCTCTCGATATATATGAAATAGTTCGTCCGGAAATGTAGAGAGGAACCAATTTTCAGAAAACCTTCGACCTAATTACAAACGTTTTACGACAGAGAAGAAAGAGTTTTACTCTGTTAGACAAAGCTTTAACTAGATATGAGTAATGTTGAGAATAACGCTGTAGCGAATTTATAGCAGCGTATTCATAGTAATATCAATAATAACAGAGAAGTGCCCCCTTTGATAGAAACAGAACATTCATATCTTAGTCTCCCTTTCAAGTGACAGCAGTAAAGTTTATTCACCAGAGAGCAGTTTGACTCACCGATATGTTAACTGGTGGGCAAAAATTAAGACGGAATGGAGAAATTAACATAACAGTACAAATCTCACGCAGAACCGAACAAAATACCAATCAGGACATTGCATAGAGATAGGTGCACTAGGCATAGCCTAGAGAAGAGTTTTACGACCGTGGTCCCGTTTCTGTCTCGTTTTTCCCTTATGGCCCCCTTATCCTACGGGGAGTAAGGTAGCTCTACTAAAGACTTTTTTTCTGGGGGGGGGGGGGGGTATCTGTACCATTTTTATAAATTCATACAAAATATGAGTACAATTACATAAAAAGTTATTTAGGAGATATTTCTGCTGTTATGCAAATTTCTCCATTTCGTCTTTAATTTTTACCATGTTTTAATTAACTCGCTTTATTGTTTGTGTGTGTGTTTGTCCCGTACAAATCTTACAATCGATTTTTAACTAACTTCCCGACTAGCTAGACATTTGAAACTTTTAGAATAGCTCAGAACACGGTGACAATGCATTCTTTTAATACTTTTAGCCATATTTAAGCAGTTTTGAATTCATTTTCAGTTAATTTTGTTTTGTAGACTGGTGCAGCCATCTAACGGCCGAAACGGGAACGAAAAGTTAAACGCAAGTTAACTTCCAGTTAACTTCATTTTCTTTCAAGTTGATGGTATAATTCATCAAAAGAATTTTTTAAAAGTATTTATTAATACATAGAATTGTCAAGTTTATATGATTCAACAGAAAATTTAAAAACATGGTATATAAAAAGTTCTTTTTATCTTGTAATTATTGCTCATAAGTATACATGTCAGTGAGTCAAATTGTGTGTCATTGTGTCACGTGTACTACTCCACACTGCGTTCTCTCATTTCAAAGAGATACTCTAGAAAGATAGAAGTACTTTAGAAATTTAATAGTCGTAAACATACGATCAATGACACGACGTATGTTGCTCTGCTACTTTTGGAACAGAATTTTCATTTTCGCACAAGTCAGATATTTATCCTAATCTGTAATCGATGAGGGAATTATATAAGATTTTAAATGGCCATTTTATTGATATACTTTTTTCGTGCAACCCTTTTTAATTGAATCCCCTTCTCCGGCCTATTGTTTAAATTGTGAAATGCCCCTTCCTTTTAATTTCTTATGAAATTTCTTCATGCTGCTTCAGTAGATAGAACTACCCTTTATCTTGCCTATACAGCTGAATATCTTGACTTACTCTGAAAAATATATCTACTCGAAGCATTTAATCCCACAAACTTTGGAAGTAAACCCCTTCAAAGAACAGTCTTCAAAGAACAGTCTTCATAATCTTCTTTGAGTGACAGATTTTCTAAACACGAAAATACGTTTTTCAATCTAAAGTTTGAGGAAAGAGAAATTTTATCCACTGATACGGTAAGACGGATTGGAGATTTTGTTTCAGTAAATCGTGTTATACTTGGGAGAAATTTGCCACCATATTAATAATTTATATGTTCTATCATAAATAGTGATAAATTGATTTTAACATTTAAAAAGTTTCTAGAATTTCCTTACATACATATCCTGTTACACATATTAAGACTCTGAAATGCATATTTCATATTATATTAATCTTTAGTATAATCATAGTCCGTAATACCGATATTCTTAACAACTAGCCGCTGCGCGACCAGCATGGTCGCTTTTAGTTTTATATTTTCTTTTGCAAAGAAACTCAACTGAAAGTAACATATGTAAGGAATGTTACCATTACCTGTCATCATAAATATACGTTGTTAAGGGGTAGTGGCAGCTCAGCCAAAAAATTTATAATCATAGCTAAATTCTAAATTCACTATAAGGCTGATTCTAAAACATCGTGATTAAAAAAATGTGAATTTCCATTACTTCAGAACAGAGCAGCAGCGTACGCAGAAATTTTCAAAGGGGGGTGGGTACTATGAAAGAGTAGTTTTGAGCAATCAGTGCAAAGCTTAAACCTAATTAAATAATATATGTAATCAGAACCAATGGTGTGGGGGGGTTAACCCCCATCAACCCCCCCCTCCAACCTGTGTACGCCACTGGAACAGAGT
Organism: Dolomedes plantarius; assembly: GCA_907164885.2. Lineage (NCBI taxonomy): Eukaryota > Metazoa > Arthropoda > Arachnida > Araneae > Dolomedidae > Dolomedes > Dolomedes plantarius. The sequence continues at coordinate 20,650,569 of OU015498.1, forward strand.
TAAAGATAAGACTGAGAAATCCAACACCAATGATTTTAAAAATTACATCCCTCTCTGTACGTACAATTTTTCAAAATTAAGATATCTACACTTTACCATTACATCAAATAAGAAATTTCTGGGGAAATTTTTTCTCTTAAAAAATGGAATAAAAATTCAGCAAGTACTAAAATATAGTGAGGATTACAACTATGATATCCATAAAGCTTCTTGATATACACAGTTGAGTATTTCACAAATAGGAGATACTATAGTGACAGGATCAAAAGAACAGACTCTAGATAAACCTACATACAAATGTCCAGGACTAATCACTGGATTTGATAGGTCTAAAGATATTTTGTCAAAAGATCAGCGGTTGTAACATGTGTCGCCACTACACACACACACGCGCGGTTTTAAATCGCGGACGGCCGCTAATGTTTACATTCGGTAGTTGCAGCCGTTGCCATTCGGATTGTAGAAATATCGTCGATTTTTGTGCCGCATACCTACGCGTTTTATATATATAGATTATGGAAAGTCCAACTTTGTTCAATCTGTTCTTGACTGGCAGTGAACATATTATTTTTAAACCTTTTAGGGTAAATCTTGATGTATAACGACAAATGATATTAAATGATCAGATGACATAGTTGTTTGGAACAACGATTGAGACATTAAGTTGGTAGAATCTTCAATGAAAGCTCTATACCTAATACATAAAAGCTTGATTATCGTTAAAAATGAATTTTTAATGCTTCGAAATGTGACAAGCTTCTTTACAGCAAACAAACATTTATATAATAATAATCCTAAAATCGCCCCCAGTTGGTAAGTTCTAGAATGTGCGAAACAACCGAAGTATTTGAGTTATAACTAGACCCTGAATTTAATAGCAACAAGCATATTGGAAATCTTGTAACAATGGCAAAAACGTCTTAACATTTTGAGATATCTTTCAGGTAGAGATTGGAACGCTGATGACCATTGGACAAAAATAGACCATTCAAAATGACTTACATTGCAATAATTTAGCCCATTTTGGGATATGGTTTCAAGATATGCCAGTCTGTCTCCAAAAGAAATTCATAATAATTAGAGAAAGCATAAACTTAAGGCGCGCGTATCCTCCCATGCTCTTGAGGAGCTCCAAGCGATATTGTTTTGATGAGACCGACATTCATCCCCTAGATGAATCATGCCCCTAGATCTCAGTACACAGTTTTTCAAAGTACTTCAATAAACTTATAAATTTTGGTTAAAAAAAATCGAACTTCAAATTTTATCATTTGCTGGGAAAATAATCAAAGGCATAAATATTCAGCCCGTTCAACTACACAGAAAATTCTGGATTATTAAACCAGAATTAAATGTGGAACAACGCTCTTTAAGACTTTGTTTTACTCAACTGGATTCTCTCCCCGGGGTCATTTTTCATACAGAGCTCTCTACTTCAACAATCAAAAACTCTGGAGCACTCAAAGTTATTGAGACAATTTATTTTAGTTGTTATTATAAGAGCATTCCGGGAACAATCCTCGGTGCGAAGGATTCTGTTCAGTTAAGTAGACAAAACCCTGATTGATCTACCATCTTTCTGTTTGAATTGACGGCTATAAACAAGGCTTTAATATACCATCATTCTTCAGAATGTAAGGATAATGCATCTTAACAGAGAGTCAAAGCTCAGTCCTGCACCTAAGAAACTTCTGAACTGTTAGGGACAAAACGAGGATTAAAATCTTTGGAAGGCTTAAAAGCTTGTCGACACATTGATATCCATCCAAAATAGATTCCATTCACTTTCGATACTGGAGATCCTCAAAGACCTTTCTTAACAACAAGAGGTATATTTACAATGGGTGCCGTCTCATATAGGACTTTTTGGAAACGAGACTGCTGATGTTCTTGCTAAAGATGGAGCCTCACTTACTTCTTCTTCACGAGATACTTTGACTTATCTTGAAATTTAACCAGCATTTATGGAAGACCCCTCCGACACACTGCTGGTACGACCGAAAATCTCCTGGTGGTGCCCTTACTGTCAAGGGCAATAGAAGGATGCAGACCACCATTAGCAAATTTGCTAGTGGACACCTAAAGTGTCTTGTTTCCAATCAGGGGAAAAGTCTTACCCTTTTTGCTCTAAATGCAATACTGCTGAAGCCTCTCCTGACCGTACTCTAAACTGCCTGGGGCTTGCCAAGGAGGATATTTATAGAGACCCTTTGCTTGTTAACGATTTCATAGTAACTTTTGGCCTCTTGGACCTGGTCTAGCCTACGGCTAGAGCGAGTGGAATAAGTTACTTACACACACACACACACACATAGATTCCATTTCATGTTGAGATTAGGAGGAATGGCATAGATGACAGAACGATTGAGGGATCTGCCGACATTCTCAGGTTACCTGATCAATTAATATTCCAGGAAAATTCCACCAAGTTATGGTTTCTCATTGTTGATTCAGTGTATCAGTTCTAGATGATTGGTTTGGTTTGGAGCGCTACGGTCAATTTTTGCTACACGTGGATTAGTTAGACCGGGACGTACTGCATAAAGCCGATTCCGAACGGCTACAAACGTCCATGCCAAGAGTGGGATTCGAACACACAGACTCTGGTACCGAAAGCCAGCGCCCTAGTCATTCGGCCATCGTCCGGCTTAGTTCTAGATGAATTACTATCGATTAGTATGTTGATAAAAAAGGATCTGTTAAAGAAAAAAAATTGGGGTTTTCCTTTTGGGACATATTGCTTAATGTTGATAATATGAAAAAATAATTATGAAAGCTATTAGGAATAATGAAAATCTACTTTACAGTGCCTCTAGATTTACTGTATACTCGTCTGTTTTCTTAATTTTTCCCAAAACCAGTTTTACATATAAAAAAAGTTTAATTTCAATACCAACGTAGTCTCTTGAAATGTTCAAATTCCAAGATAATTGATTTTGTTCTCTTTTCACAATTAATGATTATTTATTTTGAGATGCGTATTGTTGTAGCATCACATAAGCATGCGTGTACAAAACAATTATATTTGATCGTAAAATGAAACATTTATAGGCATTATAATTTTTTGTGTTTTGATACTAAAATGAATAATAATGTAATAATATAATTTATATAAGCATGCATTACTCTAATCACACTGCATTAATTATGCATATGAATGCTTCTGTAAAAATATTGTAATCCTAGCGTCTACAGTATAATAAATTAATTTAGGGTTATTAACCTTATAATGATGGGGCGAGAGTGTAAGTTTTCCTACACAAACCAATTATTCTTTTTTTACTTCAGTGGTGAGACACGGCACATTAACCTTACTAAAGAATATTCGAGCACTTTGAATAAAGATTAGTTTGAATAAAGCTAGACTGTGTTATTTGACGATCCGATCAATAACAGCTATTCGGTGTCTTCATTTATTATAATTTGTTGTCATCAGAATCAATTGAAACCCAGCGCATTCCTTTAGGTAAAGCAATAATTCCGGAGAAATATGTATGAACACGAAATAGAAGATGATTAAAAAGGACATTTGTATAATATTAACATGCGATTAAAATAGAGATTTACGTAAATGCGCTGTTTGCAAGTATTCAAATGAGGAAAGCAAACTGCGAAGCTTTTAGTTTCTATTTCTATATAGAATAATTGCAAGATAAAAAAACTTTTTATATACCATGATTTTAAATTTTCTGTTGAATCATATAAACTTGACAATTCTATGTATTAACTAGCTGAAAACCCGTACTTCGCTACGGAGTACATTCAAATTAAATACAACGGTCAATGTATGCAATTCATTCCAAATATATATATATATATATATATATATATAATATCCAATCGTCTGCTGCATTAGAAAGAGAAAAATATATATTTTTTGTCTATTTAGTTGTTACGCACGTGACGATAAATTTATTGAAAGTACCAGAAAAAGAAATCACGTGATCGGCATTTAATAAATTGAATTCTAAAAATTAATCTTTAAAAATTCACCAAAAATCAGGAAATAGAGGTAAAAACTCGAAAAAAATTTCATTTTGAAGGAATTTTTATGATCTTTCTCGTGATATAAATTTTATAACCCTCAATGTATTATTTTAAATGCAAACGTAAAAAAAGTTTAAAAAACAGCTTAAAAATTTAATTTTAAAAAATCTAAGAAGAATTTTTGAAAACTCTTTCTTAGTCCACCACTACACTATTAGAAGAATCGCCATACAAAATTTCAGCCCTTTAGGTCCAGCGGTTTGGTCTGTGCGTTGTATGTCAGTCAGTCAGTCAGTGAATGAATGAGTCAGTTACGGAACTGTTTTATATATATAGATAAAAACTTTTTTTAAATTTTTTCGATGAATTATCCCATAAACTTGAAAAAAAATGAAGTTAATTGGAAGTTAACTTGCGTTTAACTTTTCGTTCCCGTCCCGGCCGACAGATGGCCGCACCAGTCTACAAAACAAAATTAACTGAAAATAAATTCAAATCTGCTTAAAGATGGCTAAAAGTATTTAAAAAATGCATCGTCATCGTGTTCTGAGTTAATCTAAAAGTTTCAAATGTCTAGCTAGTCGGGAAGTTAGTTAAGAATCGATTGCAAGATTTGTAAGGGACAAACACACACACAAACAAGAAAGCGAGTTAATAAAAACATGGTAAAAATAGGTGAAAAATTCATGTCATTCTAATAAAAATTCAGATCTTGTATTATTAGAAGATAACAGTATAAAAGAGAACGAGTCACTATTTATGCGCTTGCGCGGTTAAATTTAAATTTTAATACATCGGAATTTTAGTTTTTTTTTATCAGAATGTTAGGGTATCAACTTAAGCAAAGTGCAAACCACTTTCTCCTGCAGGTTGTAGGCACTACCAGCATCTCAACCTTTGCATATACCTCAACCAGATGTATGTGAAGAAGCACTCACGGGGCAAGCTAATTCGGCAGCATGGCGTATCCAAAGGACCTAATTAGGTGTGGAAGCAATAAGTCGAGAAAAACATCCCTCTTGCCAGCAGCTGAAAGAATCCATTCGAAGAAGCAAGGGACAAGGGATCTTCAAATTCGAATTTTTCAACTTATAATTTTTAACTCCATACTATACAAATTGAGAATAATTATTTTCTACTTTCCTGCATTAAAAACCCTTAAAATTCAAAATAAGGAATTTTTTCGCAGAATAATGCATATTTTTCAAAAAAAATTCTAAAATGCTAAAGTTTTCCAAAATGCACTATGCGCATTCTATAGTAATTAAAATCCTTAGATTTTGATTACTATAGAATGAGTAATTAAAATATATTAATTAAAATCGTTAAATTATAACTTTACCATATGTATATAAATATAAACGTGCATTTATTTTTTTTTTGTATGAATCAAAAGTCTTAAATATATATATATTTTTTTTTGCCTGTAAATATGGATTAATTTTCCAAATAAAGCCATAGATAAAAAATAAATAAATAAATAAATAAATAAAAATATTTTTTTATATTCTGCCTGTTATTTTTTAATGTTTTTATGTTTTTACTTTAATTTATGGTCTATAAATTTGAAAAATATTTGTGATTTCAAAGAATTATGCGCAGTTGCATGACAAACACTTCAATTAACAATTCTGAGAAATTTGGAAAATATCAGAAGAAAATGAATACGCGTGGAGCTTTTTTAAAAATTGTAGCATTTTTGAAGAATTTTTTGATAAACAGGTCTTATTCCTCCACAAAATACTTAGTTGTGAATTCGAAGTATCTCCAGTATAGTAGAAAAGAACATCAATTATACTCATGGTGTATATAAATTAAAATATTGAAATTTAAAGAAGAACGATATTGAAGGTCCCTTGTTCCCTTAAACCATAGATTCTTAAACTGTGGTCCGCGGACCCCTGGGGGTCCGCGTAGCCATTATCGGGGGTTCGCAAAATAATTTTGACATTAACAATCTATACTTGAACAAGATATTCTGGTGGAATTATCATACTATACGTCTTTGAAACTACAATTAAACAAAAATGAACTCACAAACCTTTGGTTATTTCTCAGATCTGATTACCCTGCACTTGCAAATGAAGCCCTCCAACATTTGATTCCGTTCTGCACAACATATTTATGTATACAGGATTTTTCGGTACTGTTATATATATGAAAACAAAATATAGAAACAAACTCAATGTAGAAGCGGACCTCAGAGTAAAACTTTCCAACATAGAGCCCGATATTGCGGTTCTGGTTTCAAGAGAACCACTGCACCCATCTCATTAAGTAAAAATCATTTACAGAAAGCATATTATAATAAGATAGATCTATTTTGACCAATATTTGACCAAGAAATGCTTGTATGAGTTTAATGTATTATGATTTGTAACATTTAAAATTCTTTTTACTATTGTTGTTATTCATTTTATGTTTTTTATTCAATGTCCTAATAAAAATGTTCGTCTCTATATATAAATGCGCAAGACCATTTATTAAAATAACCAGCGATACATTTTTACCAATATTTATTATAACGTAGTGCCTATGAGAATATTGAGCCAGAAATTAAGCCTCAAAAACGACTTAAAATGCCTAGAGTTGGGATGCGGTCCGCAAAAAGAAATGTTGTTCAAGAGGGGGACCTCGGACTACATAAGTTTAAGAACCCCTGCCTTAAACCAATAGATTCCGCATAAAAGCAAAATGTAGAAGATTCATTCAGTTAGTCATTCAGTACTGGAAAGTAGCTATTGGCAGGTAGAGGGGAATGTACCAGTTACGTTTGACTACGAAGGTGGTACTATCTAATGTTAGGGATGGGACATAATTCAGTTGTTAGTTGATATTGTGTTCGTCCACTTGGGAATCGCACGCATCGACAAATATTTTGTTGAGTTGTCCCATTTCCCGACCTTAAACCGCTGGCAGGTAGAGGGAAGTAACTACGGTTAAAAGTTTACAATTCTTTGCAAGGATTCAACGTGACCATACTCATAAGGCATTAGATATTTTTAAATGGTTCCTACGTTTGGAAATAAGACACCGAATTCCATCTGCAACACTCATAAACCCCCTTCCCACGAAGTTAGGTTATACATTTTCTAGATGATTCGACGAGGGCAAAAGTTTAACAGCGCTTTTGATTATGTATATATAAAATCAAATGATTTTTAGGTATATCTTCAAGTGCATCAAGGGAACCATTAAATATGTTTCTTGAAACAGCTTGTTGTAAAACATTTGTATGAATGACGATGTCTTTAAGGTAACAGCTGATTATTTGAAACCGTTAAGTTCAAAAAAGACTGGCCTCACTCATGCTCGTTTATTACCTCGCGTTAATAAGTGATTAATGCAAATTTTCCCATTTAGATAAGGATAACGGTGATTTTAAGGGAATCGTGACTTTCACTTTGTATTAAAGAATTATAAATGAGTAATTTATGAGTTTGATAAACACTGCGAAATTCTCGGGGAATAAATATAATACACTATCTGGAAACCCGTACTTCACTACGGAGTACATTCAAATTAAATACAACGGTCAAGGTTTGCAATTAATGCTAAAAATATGTATAAATATATTTATAATAAATACAACGATAAATGTATGCAATTGATGTAAAAAAAAACAGAAAAAAATATATTTATAAAAAAATCGTAACGGATATTTTTATAGACAAAATAATGTAGAAGAAAATATTCAAATTAAATCTAATAGAACATACTAAAGAATATAGTACAGTTAATATAGTACAGTTTGAGGAGTATTTCTTTTACTGTATTTTAATATTTTTCGGATGTCTAATCGTCTGCCACATTAGCAAGAAAAAAATATTTTTTTTGTCTAGTATTTAGTTTTTATGCACCTGACGATAAATTTATTTAAAGTACCAGAAAAAGAAATCACGTGATCGGCATTTAATAAATTAAATTCTAAAAATGAATCTTTAAAAATTCTCCAAAAATCAGAAAATGGAGGTAAAGATTCGAAAAAAATTTCATTTTAAAGGAATTTTTATGATCTTTCTCGTGATATAAATTTTATAAACCTCAAATTATTATTTTAAATGCAAACTTTAAAAAAAGTTACAAAACAGCTTAAAAATTTAATTTTAAAAAATCTACGAAGAATTTTCAAAAATTTTTCTTAGTGTACACTATAAGAAGAATCGCCATGCAAGATTTCAGCCCTTTAGGTCCAGCGGTTTGGACTGTGCGTTGTATGTCAGTCAGTCAGTCAGTTACGGAACTATTTTCTATATGAGGCGGTGAAAGGCAAAGTGGTGTAAGTCAGTAAGTCAAGTGGTGTAAGTCAAAAGAGTTTAACTGCAAAAACTACAAAAAATTCCACCATAAATTGAACAAATTATAATGCATAACAGTTATTACAAGACTGCAAATAATAACTATTTACAATTCCACTATAAATTGAACATGGAGATTACATATTTGCCCCCAAATGAAAAAAGTTGAAAATGTGACTTACACCACTTTGCCTTTCAACGCCTCATATATAGATTATAACTCAACGTATAACAATAAAATTGTGCTTTATATATTAAGAATTAGATCAATTTTGAAATAATACTGAAGCTTAAGACTAGAAATCTAACGATAAAAATGGGACTTGGGAATCGAAAGGTTTATATTTTTATTTGGAACGTTAAAAAAATTATTTATGCTAATGTAAAAAAAAATGCCTTGGTGCCATCACTAGCGGGTAACGCCTGTTTCCTACCACTATATCAATCGAATCGACACACAACCGAATCAAAACTTCCCCAAACTTGTACATGACTCACGCATAATTTAAATTTCAGGCAGGCTTTTTTTTTTTCTTATGGAAAAAAAAGCTTCATATGGAGATGAAGCTAAATCTGAAAATCTGAGCTCAAAATTGAGTGAGAGGTTAATAATAATTACAAGATAAAAAGAACTTTTTATATACCATGCTTTTAAATATTCTGTTGAATCATATAAACTTGACAATTCTATGTATTAAAAAATATTTTTTAAAAAAAATTTTGATGAATTATCCCATCAACTTGAAAGAAAATGAAGTTAATTGGAAGTTAACTCGCGTTTAACTTTTCGTTCCCGTCCCGGCCGAAAGATGGCTGCACCAATCTACAAAACAAAATTAACTCAAAATGAATTCAATGCTGCTTAAAGATGGCTAAAAGTATTAAAATAATGCATTGTCATCGTGTTCTGAGCTATTCTAAAAGTTTCAAATGTCTAGCTAGTCGGGAAGTTAGTTAAAAATCGATTGCAAGATTTGTACTGGACAAACACACACACAAACAAGAAAGCGAGTTAATAAAAACATGGTAAAAGCATGGTAATAAAGGAAATGGCGGTAGGGTAAACAAAGCCTTAAGAACTTAAATAATTGTAATATATCAATTTTTAAAAAAATAAGAACATTGAATAAAAATCTATAATATATTAAATAATTTATATAAAATAAACTAATCACAATAATTTATTAGTTACTTAATTAGTGTAATAATTAATTGATTGATAGTATTCGTTTTTTGTATTAAAAAGCATCACTTTCAAGCTTTAGTAAGTAATTAAGCCGTTAACTTTTTTATAGTGGAGAAAGTTATGGTTTGTAAAAAGAAAATCCAATAACACGCATACTTACTGTATCATACTTCTGAGACAAGTTATACTTCGAGGGAATTTCTTGACAACCAAGAATACTCTACCTGCCCTGAATAACAGTATGAATAATAGGTTTTCTTTTCTAAGAAAGCTATAGGTTCTGTATAGGTTCTTCTATTGGTTATAATTATGAAAAATTCTGATGTGAAATATTGAAAGCATTCCATAAACGGTATTTTCCAGTATATTTTAAAAGGATCATAGGTGCAACTTGCTCAATAAATACGCCGATGATGACATCATACTATAGAATTTAGTTGTAAGTCTACGGGTTGCCAAGAATGATGGTGGCATTCAATGAATCTTCCCTTGATAGCGGCTGCTGGCAGATGAATTTGACCTAGCAGTGCCGGCTAATGACAAGTCACCAGTTCAATATTTGCTGGTACTTTACATCTCCAGTTCTTTTAAATTTATTATATATCTATATATATAAAACAGTTCCGTAACTGACTCACTGACATACAACGCACAGACCAAACCGCTGGACCTAAAGGGCTGAAATTTTGCATGGCGATTCTTCTTATAGTGTAGGGGTGCACTAAGAGAGATTTTTCAAAAATTCTTCTTAGATGTTTTTTAATTAAATTTTTAAGCTGTTTTAGTAAATTTTTTTAAGTTTGCATTTAAAATAATAATTTGAGGGTTATAAAATTTATATCACGAGAAAGATCATAAAAATTCTTTAAAATGAAATCTTTTTCGAACCTTTACCTCGATTTTCTGATTTTTGGGGAATTTTTAAAGATTAACTTTTAGAATTTAATTTATTAAATGCCGATCACGTGATTTCTTTTTATAGTGGAGACTTCTGGTACTTTAAATAAATTTATCGTCCCGTGCATAACAACTAAATAGACAAAAAAAAAATTTTTTCTTTCTAATGCAGAAGACGATTGGATATTATCCAAAAAAATAAATATCCCTTACGTTCTTTTTATAAATATATATATATATATATATATACATATATATATATATATATATATATATATATATATATATATATATATATATATATATATATATATAACATCAATTGTATACGTTGATCGTCGTATTTATTATAAATATATATATTTAATTTTTTTGGCATTAATTGCATACATTGATCGTTGTTTTTAATTTGAATGTACTCCGTAGCAAAGTGCGGGTTTTCAGCTAGTCTTTACATACGTAGGATTTTTTATTTTTCAAGGGGGTCGGGGACACATTTAAAAAATTTTTTTATTTATTGAGTTAAAATTTTGAATTTTATTTTGTGATGGTTAACCATATAACTTGTAAACAAAATCACATCATAAAACTTCTCAAAAAGTTTTTAAAATATTTTTAAATTTTAAATTTTAAAAAAATGGGGTAATTTATAATTGTTATAACTCGAAATATTATTTGTCGAATTTCAAAATTTTTTTTCATTTAATTAATCACAAATATGTAAGTTTTAATTTTGATTCAACATTTCTGAAAATATTAACTTTTAAAAATATTAAAAATATTTAGATTAAAAATTACAAAGAAAAAATGATGTAACTTGTTTTTAAAAAATCATATTTTTAAAAGTAAATATTTTTTTTCAAATTTTCTGAATCAAAATTTAAAGTAAAGTAGTTGAAAAAGACTTGTTACAAGTTTCAACCATTTATCTTAAACGGTTCTTAACTTATAACAATTTAAAAAAGAGAAATGGGGAAATAACCCATCATGCAGAAAAACGCACTTACATGTTAAAAGAACGATTGGCTACTATTAGAATGTTACACAAAAAAATAATAATTTCTCCTATTCTAATTAAGATGGAAACATTATTTAAACGTCATTTTAAGCGTAAAAGAACACAGAAGTTTCTAATGCAATAAATTTTTTTTCGAAAATTCGAACAATTTTGTGTCCTGGACCCCCTTAATTTGGCGATTTCACGAGAAAATGAGCAATAATGAATTATCCAATGTAATCCACAATATTGCAGCTGCCTATCAGGAAACGTAATTTCAACGATTACCGTTATGCAGGTGAGTATTCTATACTATAAGTGTCATCTAGGACAATGAAAATTACAACAGAATTTTTAGCGCTATAAAACTTACGGAAAATTTAAAAACAGAATTTTCCGAAAATCGAGGGGAAAAAATTTTCGTTGTGACGTCAAGTTATCTGTTAGTACAATGAGCATAACGTTTTGTTCTGCAAAAAGCGAAGTTTGGAGTTTAGTTGAAGTTTAATACTAAGCTTTGTAATTAAGGCAGTATTTACGCAAATAAATTTAAATGCAATATCTTTTGTAATGTATAATCCTGTCGCTGCCAAAGTCATTAAACCCCATCACCGAGAAAAAAAAAATTAACCGAATTATTTTTCTATCGTGATGCTATCTCAACTCATCTCGAGAAGTAGAATTCGCTCGCCTTCCTTTAGGGCATGTGCCGTTCATAAAATAAAGGAAAAGGGGTTTTTGGGGAGGGAAATCTACTGTTTCCTGAAAGATGAAACGAGGCACGGTCCATTTGTCTTCAATAATGCAAGTTACCCGAAGTAAGGAATATTTTTGTTGGCGACTTGCCCACCGATAATAAAAACGCTTTTCCCATCTCTTGCACGAGAATCCTCGATTTAGGCCTTCATAATAAGAGCAGTTGATAGCACCTGCATATTGAAATAACGTATGGAAGTTTGCTGCAGAATATAGCGCGTCTGCCCGAGGACTTCGCGTTACTCACATTTATAAATATAAAATCGTTAAAACCGACAGACATTTCTCACGAAATTTAAGTAGCTCTCAACAGCTCATGAAACAAGTGCCAGGGGATCCGGAAACCTAAATCTACAGACTAATAATCCAAACTCCATGCATAAGTAAAAATTTCAGCTACATGAGATCAGCTTAGAATGAGCATTACTGATAGGATAATAGTGTTGCATTAGAGCATTTATATTTTTTATGGAAGAACGGCTACTTCAAAACTGCATATGAAGGAAATGGGGGTAGGGAAAACAAAGCGTTAATAACTTAAATAATTGTTATATATACAATTTTTAAAAAAATAAGAACATTGAAGAAAAATTTATAAGATTAATATATTAAATAATTTATATAAAATAAACTGATCACAATAATCTATTAGTTACTTAATTAGTGTATTAATTAATTGATTGATAGTATCAGTTTTATTTATATTAAAAAGCATCACTTTCAAGTTTTAATAAGTAATTAAGCTGTTAACTTTTTTATACTAGAGAAAGTTATGTCAACTTCTTATGAAAATTTAAAGCAATTTACGAGATGTTCCATTAGACGTTAGAGTAAGAGTTTAATTAAAAGCGTATATTCATGTTTTCCATATTTTATGTTTGTTATTTGAGGAGTATTTCTTAATTCCAATTTATTAATTTATAATAATATTTCCAAGATACTTTTGTGTAGGCAGGAAGTATGGTGTCGAAATTTATAGACTTCAAATTCATTTTATGGCTTTTTATCATAAAAATCATATGTAATGTTATCATTATTATTTATTTATACATTTTACGATACAAAATTAATTTGGGATTTATTTTCGTTTTTTATTAATTTCAAACTATTCGCATAGAAGTCTAACTTGATGGAGTTTTGAGTGTTTTTTAATTATGTTTATGTCATCTATGAATGCATAGATATTGGTATCTTTTTGAAGATATTCGATATCATAGTGATGTAAATGCAGTTTTAATACCATGTGCCGATAAATCTGTTCCCTCACACAGACACACACTATATATATATATATATATATACATATATATATATATATATATATATATATATATATATATATATATATATATATATATTAATTTATTCTGTACCTACTGAAGCTTTCAACCCTTGGAAAATTAATTTAATAAAACTAGTACAAGCTAAATTACCCAATAATAGTAATAACATTAATAATCCTTATAAACACTTTAAATCTGCTATTACAAAATTACAAGATGACTTTATAGTCACTTATGTAGATAAAGCAGCCAACAACTATGCTATAATTTGTAAAAAATATTTTGCCATATGTTTAAAAAAACAGTTAGAAAATAGTGATCTTTTTCAGCCATTAAAAGAAACTACTAATATTATTATTAAGAAAATCATAGCTAAATATAAACTACTAGGTATTTCATCTAACATTTATCATTTTCCTTATATAACTTTAGTTCCAAAATTTCATAAAACACCTATTGCTTTTAGAGCAGTAACCTGTGGTCATAATACTTATGCTACAAAAGCAAGTAAATTATTATTAAAATACCTTAAATTAATCTATAAAAATATAACATCTGGTGTTTGTGGTATAATTGATAATAGCTATAGTCTAATTAGAAAACTACAAACATTAGATAACTGTAAATATATTGTAACTTATGATTTTAAAGATCTATTTAATAATATTGATATAATTAATTTAAATAGAATAATCATAATGGTAGTACAAAATAATATTCAATACTTAAACAACGAAATTAAACTAACTCGTTTCAATAGGCTCATAGAATTAGTAACTAAACATAATTACATAGTTCATAATAATAGTATATACTTACAGTCCAAAGGTGTACCACAAGGTGGTAATGCTTCAAGTATGCTAGCTAATTTATACTTATATTATTTTGAAATTAATAATATAGAAAATAACAATTACAATATATTTAGATATATAGATGATATAATAGTAATTAAAAAAAGTAATAACCCTATAGACTTAAATTTTTACCCTCCTAATTTGGAACTAATTAAAAGTAGCCATGATAATATTAATGTAAACTTTCTAGATATTAATATTAAATTAAGTACTAACAATAAATTTACTTTTGACTTATACGACAAAAGATCTGACTATAATTTTAATATTGTTAAATTTCAAAATTATCTAACCTGTTTACATAAATCTGTTTTTAATAACATTATTGTAAATCAGTTAGTTCGTATAAATAGGCTATGTTCTAAAGACAATAGGATTAAGCATATTATAGACTTGAAAGCTGTGCTAACTCGTAATAATTACCCAGTAAGTCTATCCAAAAACATAATTGGTTGTTTTTGTTTTAATGAATAGTTTGTTCTGTTGCATTAATAAGTTAAACATAACAATAGGTTAAAATAAAAATAATAACTACTAAAAACAAAAAATAAAAATCATAAGTAAAATAAAATAAAAATAAAATTAACTCATAGTAGTAACAATAATAAATACTAAATAAATAAAGGAATAATAGTCTTAAAATATGGTAACCTAAGTAAGTCTGTAACTGAGTATCCACTACCTCAATGGTTGCAAGTTTTATGACGTCAGTCATCTTGCGGTTACAAGTTCATAACTTCCACTCTGACTAGCGCCAGGCTTGGTGTTCTTTGGTTAAGTACTTTTATTCAAACTTAATTCATTTATTATTCAATTCTTCTGTTAATAATGGATTGTACGGTGTCTGAGTGTGTTTATTTAATAGATCATACTCATCAGAAACAATCCATTGGTTTTTAGACAGTATTGACACCGCTGACGAAGAAATGCTGTCAAAAACCTTATTCATACTTTTCTTTACATGTTGGATGTTCCTGGCTTCAAGTAGCTTTAGAGCTATTACTGGTTTTCTCTTTCATCTTATTCTTATTTATATATATATATATATATATATATATATATATACATACACACACACACAATGTTTGGACGCAAAGAAGATGTTTTTGCTTCATTTGCTGGGGTAGTGAACACTGATGACTACACACGAGTTAATGAAAGTTTTGTTTTTTCAATTTCACTAAATTGTGAGATTTAGCTGCAATATATGGGATAAAAGTTGAATCTGGTACATAAAACGTATCTGTTTCAACTCTTTCAAGTCCCTTTCAGACCTTTTCGAAATGAGTTGGAGGCATTCGACCTTAAAAATGCTACATTTTTAGTATCTTGTGAAACCAAATTTTTACACGGTTTCAATTTTAAGAATCCTTCTCTTCAGAGGTGCATAACACTGTATTCAGTAAAGTTTTGTCAAAGTTGAAGAGTGTTTCTGTTCTTATCTCAATAGTTTCAAGTTAATTTCATTTTCAACTGGAGCCAACTATCCTCATTAATGATCATTTTTATAAGAATTGGGGATTTTTGTAATTCGGCCTAATCGATGCAAAAAGAAAAAAAAATGACACAGATAATTTCGCATTTAACAGATTTATGCATGAATTTGAATATGTTTTACTCTTTGAAGATATACAGTCGTCTATGATTGAAAGTGAAATAAAAAATAAATCTAAGAAATCTTAATCTAAATTTGAAGCTGAAATTTTTTTTTTAAATCTAATTTTTAAAAAAAATTTTTTGAATATCCTTGGATTTATAATTGATATTTTATCATGCACATCAAATCATAAAGAGTTTGCCTTTATGATAAAGATTTTTTTTTCAATGTGGAGGTACTTGTCGCGAAGACATTCACCTATAATTTACCGCAGTTTTGCTGGCCATTTTATTATGGGGGCGCCATATAGGCAGGCCAGCATTGCCCCCTATGAAGGGACGACACAAACGGAGGCCTTTTAGTGGCGCTTCGCCAGGATTCGATCTGAGCACCCTCAGCACCGAAAACCAGCGCACTGTACCACAAGGCCGCCACGGCCCTTATGATAAAGATACTAATTCATGTATAGGGATATTTCCTACTAGAGTTATTTCGGTAGACTGAGTAGCAAAAGGAGAAAAACACAGATGAGGTGATCAGAAAAGACGAAATAAAGAAAAGGGATTACACTGCGTCGCATTACGGTCTACATCATGTTTGAAATCCAATCCTTTAACTTTCAGCATGAAAAATACAAGGCATTCTCTTTTGCCGGGTGATCTAATAACACAATTCCATTTATCTGCGGTAATAACGACATGGCGGGGATCCTCCGCTAGCATTATGATGAAAGCGAAGATGACATCCGTCATTCAGCCGCTGTCCAATATGGTAGCCTTATTTTTTGCAGGGCTGTCCGACTGTTCTCGTCAGAGGCGTTTAATGACCCATGGCGAATTTTATATATTGCCTTTTATATAGTCTTCTCTATTGTAGACGTGACAATATATTTTTCTTCCATCATTATACTCAATCCTTTGCAGAGCGAATGCAGCGTATTTGAAGATATTTTTGAAAGGTTTTATTTTGATTATTTATTTACTGATTTCTTTTTAACAACATCGTAATCAAATATGGAAAAGTATTTGTATATACGAAAGTAGACGTAACTTTTGTTTTCTTAGCTCAGTTATTTTTTAGTAAGCAGTAAAAAGATTCTCTTTTAGCACAAAAATATTTTAATTACTAATTCTTGAATATATTTTTTTTTCATTCACCAAGATATCGCCCAATACAAACTACTTAAGCGTGACCGGGGTTCGCCAGTTACTTAAGGCTGCTATGTACTAACCCCATTGGATTCGCTCAACTCAGTGTTAACCTATGGAGGAAATTTGTCCACGGATTACCGACTTGGAATGCAACATTTTTTTTTAAAATTGTACTCCGTCATAGAGAACGAAATTTTACATTTGTGTACATTTTTCGCTTTAAAAAAAATGCAATTAATATTTTTAAATTTAAATTATTCGGGGTAAAATCTGGTATAGTGTGTTTTAAACGCTCATAAATTCCTTCGGTGCATGAAATTTATAAAATGAATTCTGTAGCGCTTTGCAGAAAAGTTCAGGCTATCTGACAATACCAATTTTATTTGATTATCAGCATTTATGTACCTGTAAATAGTTGACAAAAATATATTTTAAATAAACAATTTGGGGGCAGCGCTTAACCCCCCTATAGAGAGAGAGCCATTACAATCCCTCAAAATGTCAATCCTAAGGGGGGTGGAATTCTCGAACTGTCAACCGGACTCCTCCCACCGCAAGAGTCTGCAAGAAGAGGAAAAGGGAAATACGATTCTTTTCTTAGTACATAGCAGCCTTAAGCAAATGTGGAATGATGTATCCGTTGGTTAGCTGATTGTTTTGCAGCAGGCTACTGCCATAGTTTTGCTTCACAGGTCCCAGATACATTACCAGGGCCATGGAGCATAAAGATGTGATGCGAGTCCAAGAGCATCTTGCTTTTCCTGATCATCTATATAATAACAGCTGAAGGTAAACAAATGTTTGTTTGTTAGTCAGCAGACACGGGGACGGGCTAATCTAGCAAACCGAGCATACCAGGATATCGCGACTGGTACCGATATACGCGGACGTACGAGACGCGTGCACTGGTGCCACCCTCAACTTTCAAAACTTTAAACTTTTAAAATTATTCAATTAAAACCGCCGAACTCAAAAGAAGCGGGTAATAAACAAAATATACCAAATACATTTAATAGAAAAAATGTTATCATTCTAAAAAAGCGTACTTACAAAACTCACTTTTGAAATTTCCCGCACTGTTCGCCATTGTATCTTAATGTAACTTGAATGCCGAGTTCGTAATTTTTCAACTTATTATTTTACTCACTAATAATTCCAACAAATTCGTGAAATTTATTTCTAATTAATCAGGAAGTGATGAGGATTCTTCCGCCACCAATTTTGAATTCATCAGAACTGTCTTTCTATTTTTTTAAGCAATTTTTGCCCCATGAGATGTAATGTTTACATTCCGCCATGTTGCCAAAAGGAAAATAACCAAATGCCAAAATAGTTGAGAACGAGTCATTTATTTAATAATTGAAATCCAGAAATAATTTTAAAGCACCAGAAATAATTTTTGTTTTAGGAAATGAGCAGTTATAATCTTTGGAATTTATTCTAATTCAATGAACTGCTTTTTTGTTTAAAAAGCAAAATTTGAGAACGTAAATTTGAAAGAATTATTTCAAAAGACAAAAACCAAAATTTGAAAAAGAGAATTTTAAATCATTATTTTGTTTTTCAAAAATTCTAATGTATTTTGAAAAGTGATTAAAAAGTTTTCAATCTTTAAGAAATAAAACCATTTAATTTCAAATCGAAAATGCAACACATCGGGTTGCCACTCAGCTAGTTATATTTTAATAGTAGTTGGTCCTGAGGTTGACATACATTATATTAAGACTAGTTGGTACCCGTCAAAACATCCTGGCTGGATAGTAAACAAATGTACTAATACACAAATTATACTCAACACACCATGCATTGCCAAATCTGTGTATAGAGTGTCAAGTCCAAAATCGTAGTTTTGAAAAAAACGGGATTGAAAAAGAACCGGCTTTTGTAAAGTCAGTTTTTTAAAGTTTAATTTTTTACTTTTTTTATAGAGTAAATTCTTCCAATTTTATTTTTGTTGAGTAAGGAGTGTTAAGTCCTTGACTGGGACATAACCCCTTTAACACTAACAAGTTTGCGTTTTGTTTGACATATCCCAAATTTTCCTTGATGAACAAAAATATTTGTTAGTGGAATTGGACTTAGCTTTCCGTACCCTGCAGTACTCCTTGATTTTTCAAACGTGCCTGGTTCGAGGACTCATTTTAGCCCATTTTGGACTTAACACCCTTTGCACAGCAAACACAAAAATGTTGAAAATCCTAATATTAAGAATAGAGAAATGCACTTTAAAAAATTACTGCTGAGCCCAGTAAAAAGAAATAAGGTTACTCAACAGGCGAAATAAACAATTTCCTTCAGGTTTAATTCTTTATCTCACAAACATAATTAAAAATAAAAATGGCAGAAAAAGAGAGCTAGAGATTCCCCGGAATAAACAAATTAACTTTTTTATACGGCTTCGTGCTTAGTAAGTATCTAAAGTCAGATTTAAACGTGTCACTGAGCATGCGCAGAAACAAGCTAGTGTGTTTATGCGGCCTCGTGCTTAGTGAGTAACTGAAGCCAGATTTAAACGTGTCACTGAGCATGCGCAGAAACAAGCTAATGTGTTTATGCGGTCTCGTGCTTAGTGAGTAACTGAAGCCAGATTTAAACGTGTCACTGAACCATGCGCAGAAACAAGCTAATGTGTTTATGCGACCTCGTGCTTAGTGAGTAACTGAAGCCAGATTTAAACGTGTCACTGAGTATGCGCAGAAACAAGGTAATGTATTTATGCGGCCTCGTGCTTAGTGAGTAACTGAAGCCAGATTTAAACGTGTCACTGAGCACGCGCAGAAACAAGCTAATGTGTTTATGCGGCCTCGTGCTTAGTGAGTAACTGAAGCCAGATTTAAACGTGTCACTGAGCACGCGCAGAAACAAGCTAATGTGTTTATGCGGCCTCGTGCTTAGTGAGTAACTGAAGCCAGATTTAAACGTGTCACTGAGCACGCGCAGAAACAAGCTAATGTGTTTATGCGGCCTCGTGCTTAGTGAGTAACTGAAGCCAGATTTAAACGTGTCACTGAGCATGCGCAGAAACAAGGTAATGTATTTATGCGGCCTCGTGCTTAGTGAGTAACTGAAGCCAGATTTAAACGTGTCACTGAGCACGCGCAGAAACAAGCTAATGTGTTTATGCGGCCTCGTGCTTAGTGAGTAACTGAAGCCAGATTTAAACGTGTCACTGAACCATGCGCAGAAACAAGCTAATGTGTTTATGCGGCCTCGTGCTTAGTGAGTAACTGAAGCCAGATTTAAACGTGTCACTGAGCACGCGCAGAAACAAGCTAATGTGTTTATGCGGCCTCGTGCTTAGTGAGTAACTGAAGCCAGATTTAAACGTGTCACTGAACCATGCGCAGAAACAAGCTAATGTGTTTATGCGGCCTCGTGCTTAGTGAGTAACTGAAGCCAGATTCAAACGTGACTCTGAGCATGCTCAGAAAGCGATTTTTAATTGCAAATGATCGCTCATTAATAGAAACTGCTGTTACAAAAACCAAATTTGACACATCAATAGATTAAAATCTTTCGTTTAAGACCAAAATGATGTCAATGGATGCAGTAGTTTTCTCTCACTCCAAAGGAGCGTCTTAGCAACTTAAATATATAGATATACAACTCCCAAGTATCCAGCCGCCGTGGACCTTGGTTTCGCCTCTGTTTTACGGATCCTCGGCGTAACATAACCGATAAGTTTGCTGGAGAGAAAATAACTTCATGCGCGTAATAATTCTAAATTTTGGTAGATCACTGACAAGGTGTAGTCATTCCAGCTCACGGGGGAGAGAACTAGCGTCATCCACGATATCTTTTTAGCCTAAATTTTGCTCCGTAACTCGAGAAAATGTTAGTTTTCATTTGTGGGTTGCAATGGCTGAACGTTGTCAATCACTTGTGGAAACTTATTTATCCCGGTTTTGGAATTTTGTACTGGAAGTTACGTAGTTGTGTATAATTACATAAGAAGCTTTTCTTATTAGGGTGGATTCCACGCATTTTTTTTCGTGTCATATAGTCACTCTATTGAATCCTGTCATTTTTTTGTGCCAAGAGGTGCTGAAGTTTCGAAAACGTTTAAGAAGTAAGTATAATTTTATGCAGTTATTTTACATTCACGCGTTAAAATAGTTACATGGAATAGATGGACCCGAAAAGAGAAATAATTAAAATTATAGAACTTCAAAGGGAAATCGATCGTGCATTTTTACAATTTATTTTTATAAACTGAATAGAATAGTATTATCCCCTTCTACTGAGCCCATTAGAGCACGAGAGAGAATTTTTCTTGTAACTTACTATTTCTCTTTGCCCAAATCAATTAAACGTTAGTGAAATCTAACCGGGTCGCTAAAATATGCAAGCAAGGAAGAGAAGATTCGTTATACAAATAGAATTCTCTAATTAAAACTTGGATCTTTCGTTTAGAAAGGTATGAAGTTGATTTCCAAAGAACAGGAGGCAAAATTAACATAAAAGGCTAAAATTCGTTATCATCAAAGCCCATGCAAAGTAACAGAAGCAAACGTGAAAGTGAAAAGAGAGTAAGCCTCCAGTAGAAACAAAAATTAAAGGATGAAGCAACGAACGGTCGAAGTGCAGATTAATATTTACAAGATAAAAAGAACTTTTTATATACCATGTTTTCAAATTTTTTTTAATCATATAAACTTGACAATTCTATGTGTTAATAAATACTTTTTGAAAATTTTTGATGAATTATCCCATCAACTTGAAAGAAAATGAAGTTAATTGGAAGTTAACTTGCGTTTAACTATTCGTTCCCGCCCCGGCCGATAGATGGCCGCACTAGTCTACAAAACAAAATTAACTGAAAAAGAATTCAAACCTGCTTAAAGGTGGCTCGAAGTATCAAAATAATGCATTGCCATCGTGTTCTGAGCTATTCTAAAAGTTTCAAATGTCTAGCTAGTCGGGAAGTTAGTTAAAAATCGATTGCAAGATTTGTAAGGGACAAACACACACACACACAAACAAACAAGAAAGCGAGTTGATAAAAACTTGGTAAAAATGAGGATAAAGCGCAATAACTAGCATGCAAAAGAAAGAAAGTGTAGGAGAGGTGAAGGAAAACCGCAATAATGTACAATGACAGAAGGAAATAAAACACCTAAAAACGGATAAGAAGAGAACCAATTTTTATCGTCACTATCATGAAAATTATTCAACAATCACAAGAAGAATAAAACAAGCGATATCAATGTTGAAAGTTTAGTAATGCGGTCCTGTGACATTTATAAATTCCTGCTCAACTGATTTATAAATTAGTTTCATTAATTCTCCGGTCACACTTGAGTAGTTTGTATTGGGCGATATCTTGGTGTATGAAAAAAAAAATGAGGTTTGAGGAAAAAAATATAGTCAAGAATTGGTAATGAAAATATTTTTGTCCTAAAAGAGAATCTTTTAACTGCTTAAAAAATAACTAAGCTAAGAAAACAAAAGTTACGTCTACCTTGAAACATGGTACAAATACTTCCACATTTGATTATGATGTTGTTACATAAACTAGAACATTACACAAAAGCATTCCAGGTAAAAAGTACGTAACATAGGTTTTTAAGAGGGCAAGGCAACTTCAACCTCAAATTTGTCAATTCTCAATTTTTAAACTCTATATATTGAATGAGAATAATCAATATTCTTTTTTACGACATTGAAGACCCTCGGAAATCAAAATAAGGATTTTTTGGGAGAATAATGCCTGTTTTTCAAAAAAAATTTCAAAAATGTTATCATTTTTCAAAATGCTCCATGCGTATCCTATGTTATTTAAAAACCATAATTTTTTTAATAGAACTTTACCATATGCACTGAAGTGCCACTGAATTAGGGATGCCTACCTAGTAACGAGTTGGGCCTCCTCTGGCCTTGATAAAGGCTGCCACACGACGAGGCATAGATTCAACAAGTTTCTGGAAACGTTCCACGGGAATGGCTTGCCAAATATTGGCTAAAGCTGTCCATAATTCAGTAAGGTTCTTTGGTGCTGTGTGATGGCCTTTCACGCCTTGTTCCAAAACATCCCAAAGATGCTCAATAAGATTTAAGTCTGGGCTTCTAGGTGGCCAATTCATTACAGAGAAGTCAGAGGAATGCTCATCCAACCAGCCAGTAGCCAACCGGGACTTGTGAGAGGTACAGTTGTCTTGCTGGAAAACTCCATTACCGTGCGGATAACAGAACAGCATAAACGGATGGAGGTGATCACCCAGCAATTCTACGTACCGAATTGCATTGAGGGAGGTTGGTACACGCACCAAAGATCCCAAACTGTGCCACGAAAAAACACCCCAGACCATGATTGAGCCACCATGCTCTTGTACAGTTCCAGCCAGGCATGCAGGATCCATGGCTTCATGAGCCTGAAGCCATATTCTCATCCTCCAGTCGGCGTTAAGTAGTCGGAATCGAGACTCTTCACTCCATGCTAGGCTTTTTAATTTGCATAGGCTTTGCTATCCCTAATTCAGTGGCACTTCAGTGTATATACCAACATAATTGTGTATTGAATTTGATTTTGTATAAATATAAAGCCATAAGTATATATATTTTTTACCTACTTGTTATTTTTTATGGTTTTACATGTCTTTTATTTTATTTCATGGTCTATAAATTTGAAAAAAATGTTTGTCGTTTCAAACAATTATGTCCAGTTTTTTTACAAACGCTTCAATTAACAATCCTGTGAAAAATAGAAGAAATCAGAAGTAAATGAATGCGCATGGAACATTTTGAAAAATGCTAGCAGTTTTGAAGAAATTTTTGAAAAGCATGTCCTATTCTACCACAAAATACTTATGTGCGCAATCTAAGTGTCTTTAATGTAGTAAAGAAGAATATTAACTATTCACATTTTATATATGGAGTAAAGTATTGAAGAATTTAAACAAAACGGGGTAGAAGGTCCCTCATCCCCTTAAGATTGGAAAAAATATAGATGCCAAGAACACCAAAAATTACCATAAAGGAACAATCTCTCATTTATCTTATTTCCACTGTTTCTTTTTCAACCCATCGACACAATCAGTGGGGGAACATTAACCTTTTGCTTACGGGGCCCATTTTTTCGATTCCCTCTTTGCAACGGGAAATTTCATACCCCCCGCGTAACGGCCACTAAGGGAGTTATATATATATATATATATATATATATATATATATATATATATATATATATATATATATATATATATATATATATATATATATGTATAAATACATATATGTACGTATATATATATATATATATAAATGTATGTATGTATATGTATGTATATGTATATATATATGTATATATATATATATGTATGTATATATATATGTATATGTATATATATATATATATATATATATATATATATATATATATATATATATATATATATATATAGATACACACACATACACACACACACACACACACACATATATATATATATATATATATATATATATATATTCATTCTTGGGCCCGTATTCTTGGGATACATGCTATCCCACCCCGTAAGGAAAAGGTTACCATCATTATTTTTTTTTACATAAGCTGTTCAACTTTTATTGTTGTCGATTATGTATTGTTATAGTTTATATCGATTATGCATGCGGGTGCCACTGCAACGATTATCTACTGAACCAACGATTCAAGACAGAGTCTCTCCAGATCTCTAGGCTGGTATTTTACCTACTGAACTATCCTGGAAAAGTGGTGAGGTTTCTTTTTTCTAGTGTCATTTCTCATCTATATATATATATATATATATATATAAAACAGTTCCGTAACTGACTGACTCACTGACTGACATACAACGCACAGACCAAACCGCTGGACCTAAAGGGCTGAAATTTTGAATGGCGATTCTCCTTATAGTGTAGGGGTGCACTAAGAAAGATTTTTGAAAAATTCTTCTCACAAAAGAGAAGAAAAGATTATATTTTAGAATTTAATTTATTAAATGCTGATCACGTGATTTCTTTTTCTGGTACTGTAAATAAATTTATCGTCACGTGCATAACAATGAAATAGACAAATAAATATTGTTTCCCTTGCTAATGCGGCAGACGATTGTACATTATCCAAAAAAATATTAAAATACAGTAAAAGATATGTTCCTCAAACTGTACTATATTCTTTAGTATGTCCTATTAGATTTAATTTGAATATTTTCTTCTACATTATTTTGTCTATAAAAATATCTCTTACGATTTTTTTATAAATATATATATATATATTTTTTTTACATCAATGTATATATTGATCGTCTCATTTATTATAAATATATATATTTATTTTTTTTGGCATTAATTGCATACATTGACCGTTGTATTTAATTTGAATGTACTCCGTAACGAAGTGCGGGTTTTCAGCTAGTGAGAAATAAAAGAACAAAACTTATTTTAATGCTGAAAGAATTAACCTACCTTTCCGAGAAATTACAGTTGCTGTAAAAAAAAAATCAAATATTTTACTTCTCTTCTGTAGGGCTCTGTTATTTTCTACTTACGAGTACTCACGTATGAATTATTTACTAATTAACTATTTCAGTTGCAGTTAGTGATTCCAGATTTTGTAACTGAAATTATTTTCATAATGAATTTAAAAAAAGTCAGTACCGTCACTTCATATTGTAAAGTTTATCAAAGATTTAGCAGTAATGAAAAAAAAAAAAAGTCACCGAGAGAGAATGGCTTGTATTCTTTGTTGTGAAGTAAGTGTAACGTTTTGAGAAAAAAAATTAGATTCTGTTTTACAAAAAGACAAATAAGAAAAAATTCAATGAAATAAACAGAACTGACAGCCTTGTCAGATAACATGACCTGAAACTAATAATTAACGTCATTTTGTGAATTGGCATAGTTACGGGAATATAACTGTCTTTAAAAAGGGGCATCCAAATTAAAAAATTTCTCAAATCAAAAAAATGTTTCCAGCAGTTTTTCGTTTAAGCTGCGAAAAGAAAATTAGAATTGTAATTAGAAATTTTAGGATCTAATTAATTAAAATGCTTAATTGTTACTGTTATTTTAAACAAGATATAAAAATGTGTGAATTGCGTGCATTAAATAATGGATTTAAAACTAAATCACTTTTTTAGCAAAATTTATTTTTCACGATATTTTTTTAACCTCGCATCAGGTTTAGAAAACTGTAATCAAATAGAGATTATCACACGAGAAGAATACACACACACACTTTTTTTAACTTATTTCGATTATTCATTTCGAAAACTAAAGACCAGTTAATGTTCATTTACTATGAAATATTTTTTTTTCAGAATTCTAATGACGTACGATTTAGTTTAAAACTGTCGTATTAATTTCGCAAAAAAATGTAATTATTCGATTATGCTAACTATGTCAGGAGATAGGGCATCTCTGGATGAATATTCAGCAAAAGTTTTTCACGCTGCTACAGGAGTATCAAAAACATCTTAGCGCCTCTGCATATTATCTGTAAGAAAATACCGTCGTGTCGTAATGTAATATTGATAAGTGGGAAAAGATAAAATGCAACAACTAAACCCCTACCTGACAGTGTCACCTTCGAAATATGCAAAAATACTGCAACAAGAAAAATATGTTTGTCTGCTTCTCATATCCTTAGACCATATTATTTTACAGTTAAGTCTCTCGTTTCTCATTTACACAATATTGTTGTTTTATCTAATACCTCCTGACAAACAATACACACAGAAATTTTTATACCTATACTCAGTAACAAAATAAATGAAATCACTGAGCAATGAACAAATTTAGAAGCAGTTTAGGATCATAGTTCGCTTACATAGACAATTTTTATATATGTTACGGTTATCTAGATGTAAGTAACCATGAAAACATTTTGAGAACGCATCCGATGAACGTTTAAATAGGAAAGGAAGATGACCGCAGAATTATACGCCCAAGAATTAACTAAATTTGAAGGCATATTGGTCTTACCAGTAGAAATCTCTCCTCGCAGAAGATAGGAACATCGTTTCTGGTGATAATCATCTGTTACCTTAAAATCGCAGAAAAATTTTGACCACATCCTGCGACCCTTCCCTCTTCCCTTTTGCTGGTGACTACTTACGAGCAAAATACTGCAGTAAACGCTCATAGTCCAAGAATGTCTTTGTGAAGTGTCGACTACTCCACGTATTCTCGACCTTCTTCTAGTCTAGTACTTAAGAAAATATTCCTTAGAAGTCCGGGTGGGTCTTTCCAGCTCAAGCCCAGAAAATATCAAACGGCCTTCTCGCGCTTCATGAGTGGTCATATTAGAGCACTCACTTTTCGGCAGGGACAGAAGATCTTCCCGGAGTGCCACTGGTGCTCTGCCGACATGGCCTCCCCTGCCCATATTTTGGCTTGTTTGGGTTTTACTAAGGACAAGATCCTTCTGGACCCTCTACTGATTTTAGACTTTTTAGAAATTTTTGGTTTTGTGGAGATTGTCTAGCCTTGCTAGACAATCCTTGCTGTTGGGTTTTAAAGATTAAATCCTTAATTATTTTAATCTCCAGCACTTCGCTAAACTCTAAAAGTAATGACAGTACGTCATCTTATTTATTTTATTATATTTTATAATACTGTGTAAAATATTCAGAGATTTATAAGTGAATCATTCCCGCATATGCGGATATGTCATGAATCATATGCAAATATATGTGGCGCAGTAATTGATTGGATGGCAATTACTATAAAAGCTAGCCGCATTGTATTAAAGCTCGTTCCTTCTACCCTTCTCTGCTTTTTTCTCCCAGTTGCCAGATGTTAACCAGTTGTACCATGTTAAAGTCCTGACATGGATATTATTCGTTTCCCTGTTACAACGCCAGTTTGGTGTATCTGCAAACAGATAAGTTATCTCTGTTATGTTATACTTTGTTATGTTATTCTATGTTATTAAATCTCTATTATCAACCGAAACTCAGCTTTAATTTCTCACTCTGCTACTTACATTTCTATGGCATGACTGTCACTTTAAACTCTGTATCAAAGTTCTGTCAGCTATTCTTTGAAACCACTGACTGATCATCAAAACTTGCTAGGCTTGTGGGCCTAGGTGATACTAAAAAAAGATGAACCTTCATGAACTATGAAGGTAAACATTATAGTTCTTAAAACGATTCACCGCTGGCATCCAGTCTTTTACTTTTCCCAACAACTTTTTGTCACCGATTGCGTGTACAGGTATGCGTCTATGGGAAGTCCTTGCATATACGTGTGTTTGTACACGTATTCAATTGCATTGACTATCATTGTATGCTACACGTGTAATCATTAACGCTAACGAAATGAGGGCGAACTCGGTTATGGTACTGGAAGAAATTTGAGTTTATCAAAAAATTCGAGAGAATGTAAAAGATCCTTTACTCGCTACCCAAGAAAAGAAGAACGAAAATGGTTCATCTATTATTTATTTTAACAAAATAGTTTCTGTTTTCATGATAGAAGATTAGTTCTATTAAAACCGATGACAATAACATTATTGAGTGTGTCATAAATATATTGCAGCTTTTCGTTGTTTCATCCTTAAGGCTGCTATGTACTAACCCCATTGGATTCGCTCACCTCAATATTAATCTATGGAGAAAAATTGTCCACGGATTGCCGACTTGGATTCAAAGATTTTTTTTTTTTAATTGTACTCCGTCATAGAGAAAGAAATTTTACATTTCTGTACATTTTTCTTTTTTAAAAAAAATGCAATTAATAGTTTAAACTTTAAATTATTCGGGGGGAAAATCTGGTATAGTGTGTTTTAAACGTTCATAAATTCCTTCGGCGGACGAAATTTATAAAATGAATCCTGTAGCGCTTTGCAGAAAAGTTTAGGCTATCTGAAAATACCAATTTTATTTGATTATCAGCATTTATGTACCTGTAAATAGTTGACAAAAATATATTTTAAATAAAAAATTTGGGGGCAGCGCTTAACCCCCCTATAGAGAGAGAGCCATTACAATCCCTCAAAATGTCAGTCCTAAGGGGGGGGGTGGAATTCTCGAATTGTCAACAAGACTCCTCCCACCACAAGAGTCTGCAAGAAGAGGAAAAGGGAAATACGATTTTTTTCTTAGTACATAGCAACCTTAAACAGTTATATGAGGCGTAAAATACTCAAATTGTCATAACTTAGCTCCGATTTTCATATGATTTTTCAAATTTTCGAGTGTAGCGCTTTAACAAAAATTTCATCTACGTCTCAATGTCACGCGTGATTAATATAAAATGTTCGTGTCGTATTTCAAATTATGTTCACAAAAATGAAAACACCATAACGACAATACACTCCTACTTCTTTCGTCTCATTTTTCCTTCACTCTTTCAAAAAATGTGGCTGAATAAGAAATTGAACTCGACACCTCCTGTTTTCCGAAGAGGCATTCTCTACCATGATACAACTAGGTCATCTACGGAATACGAACCCCAAAACACGCACACATAAATGAGGCATCGCATTAAATGTTAATGAAATATATTTTGACGTTATTTTTAGGGCACTTGTATCGCTTTCTTGAAAACACA
>OU015498.1:20685096-20719696 GCA_907164885.2 Dolomedes plantarius
AATCCAATCAGTATCACCTTAGTCTTTGAATTTGACATCCGTGCTTTTTTTTTATATAGGAGAAGACGGTCCTTTCCACTGTGCACTTTGTCTTTTTGTTTCTGGGTCATATTGTAGACACCAGGCCTCATCTCCTGCTATAATACACTTTAAGAAATTGTTGTCCTGTTGCGCAGTAGTCAGCAAATATTCAGTTTTTCTGTCTTCTTTTTGCTGTTTTGTCAAAATCCGAGGCACAAATCGCGCACAAACTTTTTCCATTTTCAGATTTTCATTTAAAATTTATCTACAGCTTTCTTTGCTTATCCCAAGCATGTCTGAAAGTTGCTGGGTTATTTCTTATCACCAGCTGATTTTTTTTTCCTTTTTCCGAAGTTTAAGATGGCCACGGAAGGGCAGAGATTTGAAAACGTCTCGAATATTAAATCAAATGTTGCGCGTATTTTGCGAACGGTTAGTTTCAAGGCCTATCAGTGTTTCGATGGCTTGAAGAAACGTTGGCAAAATTGTAAAGACTCCTTTGGCGATTATTTTGAAGGAGATAAATTTATATAAATGTGAGTAATGTTTTTCTTATTTATAAAAAAATGTCCGGTTACTTTATGGGCGCACCTTGTATACAGTTTTCCATCCAGGAAAAAGGAATACGCATGGAGGGAAATCACAACTCCGATGTATGAAGGTCCTAGTATCGTAAGATAAAACCAGTCCAAAACTTCAGTCCAAAGTCGGAACGCAGTATTTGGTCGATATTTAAAAGTGGATGTTTTGCTGCCTAAGAGACGTTTAAAAATATATTATTAATAAATTGGTTGGTAAAATATCTAATACTCATCAGGGGCAAAAATGAATCCAAACGGAGCAGTTTTGGGGAGGGGTTCCATCAGTCCCTCCATTTGAATTTGCCACCAGGTGAAAGGAAAGTTTAAGTGAATGATTCCCGGCGTGAATGAATTCTCATCGCTGTTGTTAAGGCTGCTATGTACTAACCCCATTGGATTCGTTCACCTCAATGTTAACCTATGGAGAAAATTTGTCCACGGATTGCAAACTTGGATTCAAAGCTATTTTTGAAAGAATTGTACTCCGTCATAGAGAAAGAAATTTTACATTTGCGGACATTTTTCGTTTTTTTTTTAAAAATGCAATTAATATTTTAAAATTTAAATTATTCGGGAAAAATCTGGTATAGTGTGTTTTAAACGCTCATACATTCCTTCGGTGGACCAAATTTATAAAATGAATCCTGTAGTGCATTGCAGAAAAATTCAGACTATCTGACAATACCAATTTTATTGGATTATCAGCATTTATGTACATGTAAATAGTTGACAAAAATATATTTTAAATAAAAAAATTGGGGGGGCAGCGCTTAACCCCCCCCCCCTATAGAGAGAGAGGGCCATTACAATTCCTCAAAATGTCAATCCTAAGGGGGGGGGGAATTCTCGAACCATCAACTGGACTTCTCTCACCACAAGAGTCTGCAAGAAGAGGAAAAGGGAAATACGATTTTTTTTTTCTTAGTACATAGCAGCCTTAATAAGAAAAAGCAGGCTGAAATCACAATTTGGAAGATATTTATAAAAAAGGGTTCGGAATATGAGTCTGAAAACCTCAAAATAAAGTGTATGGTAATACTCTACTACTACCATAGTCTTTTTTAACGTAGGATTACGTTCCTCCATACCGGTCCTCCGGAAAGCAAAATTTATGACGCCAAAACCGTCGTCGCGAGTTATAAATCAAGAGTGGCAGAGTAGACATATGTAACTTATTTTTCTTACCATCGAGCTATTCTGCATAGAATTATCACTCATCCTTCTCTTCGTATGTAGGAATTTTACTGTAAAAAAAAAAGAGGTAAGCGATGATAAGTAACCCTACGTAAATAGCACGCGGTAGTTTCGTTAGAAGAGACTACCTGAAATTTTTCTCTTTACGTGTGTTTGCTATTGAATAAAGATAAACTCGAGCTCATTTTACTAATACAGAGTTTCCCAAAGTGTGTTCCGCGGAACCCTGGGGTTTCGTCAAAAAATTTAGGGGTTCCGCGAGACAGGCATAACTGACGCTGCATCAGATATGCGAATTCAATCATCAAACATAAAGAAAACATGAAACAAATCATCAAATATAATCATCAAAACAAATTTTAAGAGGATCATGGAATCGAAGAAGCATCAGCATGCTTTTCATTAAATTTTGTTTACTAATTTTCAATTCACCCTCATATTTTGTATTTGTTTTATGAAGAATTTTTTTAATGATTCTTTGCTTAATTCAATAAAATCTAAGTATTAGAACGATATTTGTTTCGTTCAATATCACATTAAATTTAGGGAAAGAAGGGGTCTATTGATCAAAAAATGTAGAGGGTTCCGTGAAATTTGAAAAAATGTTCTGAGGGTTCCGCGATCAAAAAAGTTTGGGATACACTGTACTAATAGATCCAGTGGGTTTGAGTCTCACCATTGGAATTGACGTTTGTAGCCTTTCGAAATCTGCTTATACGATAAATCTAAGTATCATATTTGAGAAAATCTTCTCGAAAAAGTTCAGAATATATATATATGTGTATATACATATATGTATATATGTATGTATATGTATAAATAAATATATATATATATATATATATAAATATACATACATACATATATATATATATATATATATATATATATAATATATATATATATATATATATATATATATATATATTATTATTATTAATTCCCCTTCAATGTGATCGCAAGAGCTGGTCAGAAAAACTTTTGCCCTAAATGAAATGCAACCAAAAATAGAACCTAAAGCTTCCCTAACAAGTCTTGCTTTATAAGGTCAAATAATTACGTATTTCACTAATTACTGATATGATTGTAACATCATTTCAAATATCCAAAATTATATTCAAGTAAGTACATATTCTAAAAAATTCCATAATATTCCATATATTTAAAATAACTGCCGTTCCCGGTCTATAATTAACCCTTGTGTAGCAAAAGTTGCTCTCAACCAACCAACAAACCATTTTATTAAGTTCTTAGTTGCAGCTATTAATTTGAAGTTATTTACTCTTCCAAAGTAAAAAATATTTTTTATTGAAAGAAATTTGACACAACACCTTTCCACGATATAGCGCTCGTGCTTTATACCACGGGATATTTTTTGTACTCACACACCCTTTATCTAAAGTCCATCAGCTCTTTTACTTCAGTTAGCTTGCAAACCTAAATATTAGCTTTATAACTGATGAATAGAATTGTGGCTCCGATGGTAAAAAAGCGAGTATTTTATTTAAATCCAAACTCTCATCTTTACAATGGAAAGAATAGTACCATTTGCTATTTGGATCAATAGGAACGAAAACTACAAATATGAGAAAAATGAAAAATGAAAAAGATGGCAGAACAAAATATCTCTATATTTGTAATAGTCGAAAGCATATTTTTTCATTGTTTTACGTTTGTCCCTGCGTAAAATAAGTTTACATGTTATTCATATTTATTTTACGTAGTTTTGTGTTTCTAGTATTCTTACTGATTTGTGCTGTATTCATTTTCGAAATGGATAGTTTTAAGACAGGAACAAGTAGCAGCTTAAAAGTGATATCTCGATAACATAGAAAAGTAATCCTAACAAAGAACGACAGTTTTTACTTTAATCAGCACTATTTAGAGGCATAAATAGCGTATAATAAACTCTCCCATATGCGATGAATTTACTATTGCATCAGTTAAACATTTCGACATATTTACACCGAAGTCGCAGGTATAGATTTTTGCCGTTGAAGGAATATTTCCGTTACTACTCTCTTCTGTTCAGTGCGACGCCTCTTCACTGTTCTGCAATTCGCACTAAAACTTTTCGTGGCTTAAATCGCTTCCCACTGCGGGAACACGCAAATAACGAGAATAATGTCCGACACCTTTCAAAATGTACAGCCAGGGTCGCCCACAGGGGGGGGGGGGCAACTGGGGCACTTTGCCCCAGGCCCCCCAACTGCCGGAGGGGCCACAAAAAATATTTTTTAAATTTATTTATTAGATTTCCTCCGAAAGAAAATTCTGAAACTTGCACCGTAGTTCAAAATAACCTCCTGAAAAAAGGGGGCCCCTCCAAAAATAAAAAAATTATTCGATTAATCAGATTTCTCTTACTACAAAATAGTCTTCTGAAAAATAGTCTTGGGGCCCCCAACAGAAGTTTGCCCCAGGTCCCGTAAAGTCTCTGGGCGGCCCTGTGTACAGCTATATATTACACTTCAAAGCAACTCCATTATCTTCACTAATGGGTTTCCCCATCTTTTGTGATATCTCTAGGCTTTAACGTGTTTTTTTTTCTCCACATTATGACGGCACTTCCCTCATAATATCGAAAGTTACAGATCGAAACCTGATACAGAAAAATATCCCAGACACCTGCTAGCAATAAAAGGTAACATCAGGCAGGTGTTAATATGAAGTCCAAAGAAAACACTTACCACAACAGAAACAAGTGCAAAGTACGGCTGTCAAAACAAGGGATAACGAGAGAGTTGACGTTAAGGTACACCGATGTCAAATTTGATTTACACTGAACATCTTCAGTCTCTCCGGCAGGTTGCTACGGGCGGTCTTCGATTTGAGGGATTACACAATAAATTTTGCCTGCGTAGTTTTCTCTCCTTTTCTTCAAAGGAGTGAGAATGGCATTTCGCAATATTTGCACCTTTAACTGATTATTGCACGTGTTTTAGTAACCGACGAGCAAATGAAAAGAAAAATGAATTAAAAAAAAAGAAAGTCTGTGATAACATTCTTCAAATCCTTCCTGTCATTCTTGAAAGCGCAAATGAAAAAGGGGTTTTTATCCGTTTTCAAAAATAATTCAAGGGAAAACTGATTAGCAATTGTACCTTTTAAAGGTATGGGGAAAAGTTAACGAGAGAAAAAAAAAAAGTTTATCCTTCAACCAGAATCTCTGAAACACTCCGCTTTTTTTTTACACGGTAAATCTAAATATGATATTTGAGAAAATCGTCTGGAAAAAGTTCAGCCCAAATTAAGTCCTTATTCGCCTTCCATGTGATCGCAAAAGCTGGTCAGAAAGACTGTTTGCCGTAAACGAAATGCAACCAAAAATAGAACCTAAAGCTTCCCTAACAAGTCTTGCTTTATAAGGTCAAATGATTAGATATTTCACTAATTACTGATATTATTGTAACATCATTTCAGATCTCTAAGTAAAATTATATACAAGTAAGTACATGTTCTAAAAAATTCCATATATTTAAAATAATGAAGGCATTCACTAAGTCTGCCTGTGGGCAGTGGAATCTGATCAATAAGAAGAAAATTTTCGAATTAAGTGAAACAGATCGATATAATATTATTTAGGCTTAGGCACATAGTTTTAGGTCATAGTTTTATACAAGAGATCTAAAGGCTTTTATGTGCTTCATTTTCAGTTAAACAGTTTCACTAACTTCTCAGACTTTTGACACTTTTTCCTTATGCTCAAGCGTTATCGGATCGTTAAGCTTTTAAGACGCTACTCTAGTTCAAAGAGTTCGTTGTTTTCATATAAATAATCCAACAGAGATAGATAAAAATAATACAAATATAGACAAGAAACAAACAGAAATCAAGCACTTTGGGCATCCACGCACCAACGGCAAGATTTCTGTTTGTTTCTTGTCTATATTTGTATTATTTTTATCTATCTCTGTTGGATTATTTATTTGTTTTTTCATTATGGGGATATGAAGCTTCTGCGCTATCCTCTATTGAAATTTTTTTTTTGCAGGATATGTTTTATGTTAAAGAGATTTAGCAGTCTATGCTTGTTTTTTATTTTTTGTTTATTTCTATTGTTTATATTTTACTTCGTTGTTTTTATTAATTTTACCTGAATACTAAAGCACGATCCTTTACCTTCCTAATACAGTTTGTATAATTATATTTCAATTTTATCTCATCTTGATACTAAACATCTTTATACTACACAGTTATTTATTATTTTTGTGTGATCAAAGAGATAAAAGTTATTCATATAATCTTCTGAATATGAATTTCTTCATTAAGCATCAATATCATGCAACCAATTAGTCTGCAACCAATTAGGATTATTTTACAAACGTTCACAAAAGGAATAGAGCATGCTTAATATCGTAAATAAATTCGCTTTTTGTTTATAAGGTATCAACTGCAAGTTCACATATTTATGTATATATTTAAGGAATGTGCGTTAAGTCTCCTGGTTCAAGCTTTCCCTGCATCACACCCCAAAATAATGGTGCTTCATCTCCTTTTGATATTTACCATTACGTGATCACACGGTAATCCACTGTTACATTATCTCATTTCGATTCAATACTCCTTCTGTGTGTACTAAGGTTCTTAAAGGCTTTGATGGGCTGTTAGCGCATTGTGCGCGGTGTCCTGTGAAATTTTGCTATTTCAATAGGAGGATACGCGAAGTCTGAAAAATAATTATCAAATATAACAACTCCCCATTCTTAATTATAAGGGAACATTTATTTTAATTTTATTTTTATTTTTTCGTGAAAAGGTTGGGGGGGGCAATATAACGAAACGGGGGTGGGGGAGAGATTCGGTTCTGTCCTTTAAATAGATGGTTGGTTGAAATAAGTAAATTCCTTGACCAAAAAAAAAATGTTCAAAATCAGCGGTTTAGACGAAGTGCCCTATATTCGTCTCTAAAAACTTAATGTATTAATTGCAATGCTCTGGTGATGTTCACGCTCAATTACAATCAGAGCTATATTAGTGATGCGACATCGATGTCGATGTTTTCAAAAAATCGATGTTTCGATAAAAACATCGATGTTCTAAACATTGATTTATTGAAGCCGATTTTTTTTTAACATCGATGTTTTGTGTTCGATGTTTTACGTTGTTCGATGTTTTTTTAAAGGAAAAAACAACCATAATAAAAAAAACCACCTAGTATAATTTTCACACTCAGTAAATGTAAATTCAAAAATTCTTTTAAATGATTTTGCCGTATACAGAGGCTGTTCACACATTTTTTAGACGATGTATATTGTATTCACAAAACTAAATTACATAAAATTCTTGTGTTTCAAATGTTCTATTTGACATCCCTTATTCTGAACTATCTTTCGACACCGCAATTTCCAGGATAATAATGCCTTTTGAAGTGTCAGAAGAGGTATTCTATCCCATTCCTCCTGAACAGCTTTCCAGAGTCCTGTAAGGGTTTTGGGACGACGTTTGGATAATGCAGATTTTAAAAGTCCGAAAGCACAAAAATCCATAGGTGATACATCGGGAGATTTAGTAGGGATATCAGTGAAGGGTATGGCCTTGATACCAGTTTTTTGTTCCATTTCTTTTAGGAATTTACAGTGGATTTTGATGTGTGACTGCTAGCTTTGTCCTGATGGAGTCTCACAGATTGATGGCACTGTGGGTAAAGCGATGGTATTTCATTCAGAAAAATTGGCGATAAAATATATTCCTGATAGTATTTGGAGTTAATCTTGACATTTTTTTCCACTCTCTTTATTTTTAACTTGCCATTCTAAGAAAAACCAGCAACAATCATGAATCCTTTAGAAAAACTTTCTTTCGATTCTTTGAACCATGTACTTAAATTTTTTTCTCCCCTTTTATGATAATAAATGGCTCTTTTTTTTGTTGCAATCATTTAAATACACCCATGATTCATCTATTGTGACAATTGGTTTCCATTTTTCTTTGGATAAGTGTTTCTCATATAGAATTCTGCAGCGTGTCCTGCGTTCAGCGATATTATTTGGAAGAACACGATGCACATTGCGTTTTTTTGCTTTCTTAAGATTTAAATCAACGTTTATAATTTTGTTTACAGTGGAGACCGAGCATTTTAATGATTTTGCAACTGTCCTTTGACTAGGGGGATTTTCTTTTAACATTAAACAACGTACCTTTGCAATAGTCGAAGATGTCCGTTTTTTCCTTGGATACTTGTTTGGAATTTTTGTCCCACTTGAGGCTCCAATTTGACGTTTTTTTCCTTTCTTGTTGACGATATTACGTATCGACGCTTTAGATATCACAAAACCATGACTCTCACATCGTATTTGGATAACGGAGTATGCATATTTCTCTTCGGAAAGAGCATAAATGTAGCCTTCGAACCACTGCTTTGTTAAAAACGCCATTTTGAATAAAAACAAAACTTTCAAGCCTCAGACGATAATTTTGACTTTTAAAAACATAGTACAATTGCAATTATTTCTTTTGCAGCAAACGATTTTTTATTACCGCTTACCAAAATCGTTTAAAAAATGTGCGAACAGCCTCTGTACTCTATTGATATGAAACCAATCCTTTTGTCTTGTGTTACAGTCATGAACTTCAGAATAATTTTTTTTTTACAAAACTATTTAAGCCTCCTGGAATTAAGTTATTCTCCAACTTGTAAATAAATATGACTTGATATTTACCATAATTTTTCACATTCAACCAATTTAAATTAGAAAACATCGCGGATTTTTTTTAAGGGTTTGGTCCTATCAACTTTTTTTATAGCAATAATTTCTTCCTGAATTTTCTGGTAAAAGTACGAGTAATAAAATGTATCATGGAAATTATATGATATGCGCTGACTCTAGCAACCAAGTTTTGGTCATTTGTGTCAGCCCAATCAAAGAGTAAAATTAAACACCCCCCCCCCCCCCACACACACACACGACTAACCGAAGTAACATTAATGTTAGAGGTTACTAAATCAGCTTTAAAAAATGCATGTTCAAAAACATCGATGTTTAAAAACATCGATGGTTTTGGGGCGATGTTTTATTAGCATCGATGTTTTAATATTGAATATCGATGTTTCAAAACATCGATGTTTTGTTGTCGATGTCGCATACTTAAGCTATATCGGCAGTAGGAGCCCAGTTTATCAAGAACGAAGAGAAAGTCATGAAGACGTCACACTTGAGGGTACATGTGATATATGTCGTAATCTACCAGCTGAAAACGAGCTCTTACATCATTTTAACACGATACATGTCGTACTTCAGGCCTTTAGGCCGGCAGATAAAATCGTCCTTTTCTCGAAACAAAGAGAGAAGAAAAATGAAAATTTCGATTCGAGCTTAACTGAAAATCGCGTTCCAGAATAATAAAACCATAAAACCATTGAACAGATTTATAAGAACGCAACCAGTGAGGGTCCTTTTTTTTCTATAATAATACTCCTCTAAATGAACCAGAGACAATAATATTTCTCCTATTTGCATACGAAATGACCTCTGTCGTTCAGGTAATGAATAAATAAATGAATAAAACGATGCGGCTTCGGACAATTGGGAAGGAATTTTCTGTGCTGACAGTATTGTGCGTTTCTGCGGCGGAAGTGCTTTTTTCATGTCGTGTCGGGCACTGATGATAAAGCGCTGAAATCAAACGATTTTGATTTTTCTTGCATGCAGTGATGCATGGAAAACGTACATCTACAGTTTTTTCCGTCTTTTTTTTTTGTCCTTGAATATCTTATTCCCGGATTATTCTTGATAGACGACCGTGGAGTCAACAAGACGTTGGCAGCTTTGCTAATAATGTACACAACACTAGGGACGTCAAGCTGTTCCGATTTAAGTCTTTTCAATCCCGTCAATGAAATTCAATCAAAAGAGAATGAATTTCTCTGATGAGTCCCTGACATTACACTACAAGATACAGTTCTATGCGGGAGTCTATACGGCAGTCAAATAATTGGATTCCAAAGTGATTGAGATTAGTTTTAGCTTTTTAACCCTTCAGCGGGCGCGCCAATTTTTGGGTACACCAGCAGGCGCGCGTTGCCTAAAGTGCAGCATCTCTTTCAACCTTGATTATTCCTTTTGTAATAAACTTTCTTCTTTCAAATTGAAAATATTAATTCTGCGTTTTATGACAAGATGTAAAATGTTGATAATACCGAGATATATTTATAATTAAAGGCCAAAGAATGCAGATACAATCGCCTTATTTCAAAACTGTCCGGTTCAATGCATCTAAGGACAACTTGCGAATCGATTCCTATTATGTCCAAAAACCTAAAAAACAATGAGATTGCCCATCTTCGTGATATGCGGAATACCGTCTAATAGCTGCACATTTGATTTACTACATCAACTCATAATTTTGTCGTATTTGCAGTATAATCGTTGGTTTACCACGGTTAAATCCCGGCTAACAATGAATGGACAGGAATACAGGGATCAGAAAATCGGACCTGCATTAGAAAGGGTGTAGCTATAAATAGAAATTGCTTAGTGTAGGTGTTAATTACCTAGAAGCAATGGATGCATGCATGGGTTGGAACAAGCAAGGAATACAACGCATTGACCTTAAACATACATTTATTTGATAACCCAAATTTCAATTAACTTGTCAGAGCAATTAATATAACAATCCGTTTCATATTAACAATTTTGACATAAGGTACCCAGAAGCAGAGGCAAACTATAGAGTCAAATAGGATTTTTAGAGTCTATCGGGGAGGCACTTACTATAACGGATGTATGCAGCGATGATCGTAGCATCGGCGACCGGGACCCAGTATCATCTCCGGTGTAGGAACACCTTGGCGGGATATTCGCACTTCTCCAAGGCTATGGGGCAGACGAGAGTCTCCGACATCTGACTCTCAGGAACCCAATCTAAAATCCGTCTCCTTCTTTTCCGATTCCTTCCGTCCTTAGCGGAGCTGTTGTCCGTTTACAGGGGGGCCATTCTGGCACGCCCCTCACTTTCATTGGGCAGTGGGCTGTTTTTCTTTCAGTGTTTCCTACCCCTAATTGGTTCTTTATTACACCGCCTCTGTCGCCTCTGTCCATAGTCTATGTAGTACCTCCCCCAACATACTTTTTTTTGCAAAACAACTTTGACCCTTCTCATCTGACGTTTCTACTGTGGGCCATAAAATAACGACCATCCATCTTGTAAAATTTAGACTTCAGATCGCTATCACTGGCCACACCGACAGCTATTCTTCTATTTTTTATTGGTTTACAATCCTGTATTTACACCTGCCTCTGCATCCTTTATAATACATTCTTTATTGTCCACACACCGTGGGGAATTATATCATTTTCACTTCTACACTTAGAGCATTCAAACCTTACACGTAAAAACAAACCATTCAAAATTACGAAAATGCTGCACTTTATATATGGGCGCGCCCGCTGAAGGGTTAAAATCCCTGTAGGCTAAACTCACCTTCGTTTAAAATGTCCATTGAGTGAAATAATTTAATTCCTTTTTTTCCCATCTCCATTTTTAAGAGTATATAACTTGAAGAATGAAATAGCAATTAAAAAAAATTAAGCTGCAAGAATAATAAAAATTTGATCAGTATGAAAAATTGAAAAAAAGGGACACTTCCTCGAAACATGATAATTTAAGTGTCAACAAAAGTAGAGTTATATCGTCAGTCAGATAATGCTGAACAATGAACGATTTATCATTGTCTTTTATGAATCATTCAGTATTAATCATCAATCATCATTATGTATAAATCATTGACTAAAATAATGATTTTTATGTAACGATGAATAATGAAACAGAAGAAAGGTGTGATGAAATATTTGAGATGTGAGTACTCTACAACAATCGTTAGAGGGGAAAGTTGGGACAAATTAAGGAATGGAGACTACCAAGAAACATGGTAACTCAAATGAAAACAAATATAGACGCAGTTTTGTTAATTAAATAGGGACAAATAATGATGTAGAGATTATCAGTACGATATTCATCATTAAAATAACGATGAATATCAATCTGAAGATGAATATGTAATGATAAATAGCACGACAGGGGAAAAGTGAAATTGATATTTAACAAGTGAGAGTGACAGAGATGGATATTTTGTCTAACGACTGTCTGCCAGGACCTCAGAAGATCTGCACTGGGAAACTCAGACGTATGTTGACGGGGAAATCACAAGACGGGCGTAGCATCCATCGCAATCTCCTTCGATATGAGCTCGGGAACTATGGTTATTGGGCTATCTCTCGGGAGCTGCTTGCGTTCGGCTATCATGATCGCGCTGTTACTCAGAATCTCATGACTGACAGTAAATGATCTGGAAGTTGGGTAGACATCCATTGACCTGCTGAACTGTATTAACGGAACTGCCTTGAACCTTAAGTGAAATTTCTGGGAACTTTGAAGAAAATTTGAAAGACCATACGTAATAATCTGAGGATGTTTTACGAGAAGGGATTCGTTCTTTTTTTTAATTTCAGTGCTGAAGTCTGAAGCCTATGTCTATCAACACATCTGGAACAACACAGCCCCTCCCACACAGGTACAGTAGTTTCAAGTAGCCATTTATTATTATTTTTTTTAATCAGCCAGAAAATTCATCTGAACACAAACCGGGGTTCCCTGCCGCCTGAACACACGGAAGAAGAGCTTAATTGTCAGGCCTAATGACCAGACACCAAACTTTAATGAACATTCTTAGGATGTGCAAAAGTGCCGATTGCGTGCCGCACCTCAGACCAACATCCAGAAGTCAACTATATTCCAAGCATTAGAAGCTGGAAACAAATTTCAGCAGCTGTTTACCATAACTTAAAGATAATAGGCATAATGACAGCAAAAGACGCCGTTTTATATCAACACAGCCCTAGCCTTACGAAAGCTCAACAGGGGTTGTCTATACGTTATGCTTGTAAAATTTCTCCATAAGTTCTTCCTTCTGGAGAGTTGAAATCCTTGTTAGCGTTTGGGTTCCAGATTAGCAAAGATTGGTTCTAGGCATCATTTGAGGCGTATTCGTAAAAATAGGTTGTGAATTTGTTTCACGTGTCGCCGATTTTCGGAGTATTTCATGACATAAAATACTTCTTCGAATGCGTCAGTGCTGGCTCTTTAAGCCAGCAAAGGGTTTCTAGGTGAATCAACAGCTGCAAGTCATGTTTAAGATTCTTTATGCATTGTAAAACGTAAGGATAAGAAATAAGAAAAGGGTCAGCTATAAAATTGGATACGCAGAGGAAGGGTAGATTCAGGATTTAGCCGGTTATAGTGGTCAGCATAAGAAAAGGCATTTACATAAGTTTAAAAGATTGTTAGAAAAGGAAATGAACGCAATAAAAATATATTTATGGTAAAGAGGGGAAAGTTTAGAAAAAGCCGCCGCTCCCATATAAAGGCCCCATAAGAAAGGCTCAGTAGTAAAGTTAGAATCGCGTTTAGTTAAAAGCCCCATGATAAAAGAGTTGCGTTGGACGAGGGTCAGTCGAAAAAAGCCCCTAGAATAAGGATTATATTGAAAGGAATTTACGCAACGGTAGCAGTATTGTCGGATCATGGTAAGGAAAAAAATGTTATAAAACTGACCAGGTGTTAGAAAATAAAATATAAGAAAAATGTAGAAAGGAAAAGGGGGAAAATGTGAAAGATAAGTATAGGTCCAATGAGAAGTGTGATTTTAATAAAAGAGAAATATTAGGGCCACTAGAAAAGGGTTTTAAGACGTAGGTGGTGTTTATATGGAGAAGAAAATATTGTGATTGGAAGGTGGAAACATATATGCAAAAAGTTGAGATGAGTATTAAGAGGTAGAAATGAGATTTCAAAATATAGAGAGAGTTCAGAGAGACACATAGAGGACCTGAGAGAGATTGGGGAGAGAGAGGTGTGCAGAAGGCGAATAGCCTACGGGCTTGCCCTGTGGTGGGACTCTCGAGTCCACCCTGCCACCATATAGCAACCATGATGTCATTTTAGCTAGCCGATATTTGGGGTAAGTCAGTCTTTACTTTTTCGGTTGAAGGACAGTACAGTAGTAATTTTTAATTTAAAACTAAATTAAATATCCCTTAAATGATACATACCTTTACATGTTAATCCGGTGAGGACCCAACTTGTCATTTGAAAGAATATTAATCATTTTAGCACATTATTAATTTTTCATGTAGTTATGAGAAGAATAATCATTTTAATACTGTAATTTAACTGTTTATTTGTGTAATAAATATTCGTTGTTAATTTGTAAATATTGGTCCTCATCATTCATAAAACATTTAAGTTGTGTCTATTTTTTCTACAGTGTTTACATGCTGGGGTTAAAACGAACCTGGGTAATTAGTAATGGGTAATCAGTAATCAGTAATGAAACCCTGCTAATATTTTAACTTAAATATGTTAAAACCTTTAATCGGCATTTCCACCCAGCATCAGTACCGTATTTTTATTACCATTCAGATGTGCTGGGCCAGATTTTTATTTATAATTATCATCACTAAGCCTTTACATTGAAATTTTAGCTAAAATCATGGACTATCAGCTGTTCGTTTTTCACTTTAACGGCAACAAACTGAATTAACAGATCAGAGAACTGTGTGATTCAATAAACAATATTTATTGCCCTGTCTACAAACTACAAGAATTTCCTCACTTACATACAATAACTTTTTTTTATTTAAAACACATAAAAAATCAAGGAAAGAAATGGAGTGTTTCGTTACCACTAAAATTATCCATGTTTTATCCATGCAATTTGATGCAATTTTCGTTCTTCTTTCAGACGATTTTTCATTTAACTTTTTGCAAATTAAGGGTGGGAAAAGTCTATTTTCAAAGAGCTATTAAACAGAACTAAAAATATCATGAGCTATTTATCATGTATGCTGCTGTGGTTACTCGCAAACTGAAATTGAATTTGGCCAGCATTCCAAATATTTCAAAACGGAAGGCATTCTTAAAAAAGAGCATGCTACATTATGCATTCACGAAACATACCAACATTATTTTCTTTTGACATTTTGTTTTCTTTACGGGAAATCTATTGCGTACATAT
Source organism: Dolomedes plantarius (assembly GCA_907164885.2). Taxonomy (NCBI): domain Eukaryota; kingdom Metazoa; phylum Arthropoda; class Arachnida; order Araneae; family Dolomedidae; genus Dolomedes; species Dolomedes plantarius. The sequence continues at coordinate 20,699,908 of OU015498.1, forward strand.
TCCACTTTTGTCTTCCATACCTTTGACGATATTTTATGGAACAGCGATTATGGAAACTGGCTTTCACTGGATAGTAATGGTTTGAAAATAACAGATGTGTTTTAAACTTTGTAATAACGAGTCTTCTCTTTTACAAATTAATAGCTGTTTTATCGATAGAATTTAATCAAAGCAAAAACTTTATAATTTTATACTCTTGCAAGAGTTTAATAAAAGCATAAGTTTTATTTGGATAATTAGGAACCTGAGGCAGTATTCAAAAATTAAGAAAATTTTACTGTTATATTAATTCAGAAATCTTTATTCTGAAATCTAGAAAAGCAAGACATAGTACTTATTACTATGTTTTTATTAACTCGCTTTCTTGTTTGTTTGTGTGTTTGTGTGTTTGTCCCGTACAAATCTTGCAATCGACTTTTAACTAACTTCCCGATTAGCTAGACATTTGAAACTTTTAGAATAGCTCAGAACACGATGACAATGCATTATTTTAATACTTTTAGCCATCGTTAAGTAGGATTGAGTTCTTTTTCAGTTAATTTTATTTTGTAGACTGGTGCAGCCATCTATCGGCCGGGTCGGGAACGAAAAGTTAAACGCAATTTAACTTCCAATTAACTTCATTTTCTTTCAAGTTGATGGGATAATTCATCAAAAAAAATTTTAAAAAGTATTTACTAATACACAGAATTGTCAAGTTTATATGATTCAACAGAAAATTCAAAAACACGGTATATAAAAAGGTATTTTTATCTTGTAATTATTTTATTACTTTGATTCGGTGTTTATTTTGTGTAGATTGCCCAACTGTACTTTCACCAGTGCTTTTTATGTCTAAAATAAAATAGCTGTCGATCAATGCTTTGGCGCGAATTCATCTATCAAATAATTGTCTTCCTAATGTAATAGTTTTAATCGATTTTATCATGCATTTCATTTTAAAGAGTGTTGTAATGCAGAGAAACTTACTTTAAACCCTACGCAGTCTTAAAAGTAAGAATCATATCAGATTATAAAGATTTTTTTCAAAAAAAGAAGGCCTACACAGATAGTCATTTTGGGGTATTTTATAGGTGTCTACAAGACAAAAATAAGTAACAGCTTTTAATAGAGGCGCAGCGAGGTTAATGATCCCTCAGGGACATCTATAGGTAACGCCATCTCAATTTCAAGAGGAACTAACGTTGACGCCTAATTTATTTATGGAGTAAACGCATACTTCAGACACCCCTCCCCCCTCCCCGTCGAACCTGGTTTTGTGTTCGGTGGCAGGTGCCCCTCTCAACTCCTTGTTGCTACGTCTTTGTTGCTACGTGGTTCATAATTAAGAGCAAAAATGACATTTTAATTAGGAAAAACTCCAAGAAAAACCATTAATTTCGCAATGAATCGGGAAAAGATACATAAAGGAAAACCATTCTTCTGGAATGAACGGATGTATTTTCGCTCTAATGAACGATGTACTAAGAAGTTTGGCCCGACTGCATTTAAATCTAATTTTTATTCCTTTCAGGCTGAGTCTAGCTCCAGCCATGCAAATATGAGCTAGTTTTTTTCCTTTCAGGTTATAATTTAAGGACGTGATGTAATGGGGATATTACATATATATATATATATATATATATGTGTGTGTGTGTGTGTGTGTGTGTGTGTGTATTAAAATAGATTTCCGTACTTTTAAATTTTTGCCTAAATATTACATATATATTTTCGAAACATAAGAATATGTTTCTGACGATAATATGTTACATATTCTATCATAATTAATTAATTTTTAAAGCTGAAAATAAGTGTCCTGGAAAATATTTTTAGAAAAAATGGGAGATTTTAAAGGTTTGGAACCTTTGCGCTAGGATGCAGACTACTGTCTTAAATAACAGTACTTTTAGCAGTTGTAATTCAAACATGAAAGAGACTCCTAAAACACCATTTGAAATTTTATAGAGTTAAACTGGTTCATCTGAAAATATGATAGTCTCTAAAAAAAAAAAAAAAAAACACAAATAAAGAATTTCAACATACTATGTGGTGCAATCGTCCATGATGGGATGATTGGTATCGAAAAAAACAAAGAAACATTGATTTGAAGAAAAAGCTAATAATAACTGCCCATCCAAGTACTTAATTTAGTTGTGGTTAACTTTAAAACACCAGTTAAATCAGCATCAACGTTGGAGAAAAATAAAATTCAAACAGAACTGGAAAAGAAAAACGTTGGGCTCTAGAATGCTTTTCAAAAGGGAAAACCGTGATTTTGACGGAAAATGGCGCTTTAATCCTTACTTCGGCTCATCTGACTGTTTTACTGTTCCCAAGCTCATCGGTCTCACAGACCGCTGCGCTATAAAATTAGGATATTTTCCTATTTTTATGAGTTTTTCGCAGTTATAAGTCATTAATGCAAAACTACTGCCACCTCTCATTCTTGAAAAGGGTAAATAAAAAATAGATTATTCAACGAAAATTTCAGAATCCGATTCCTCAATCTGTGATGATGCAAGAGAAACAAAATGTCTGGATTGTTCGTAGTGAAACAGGATGAATTCTTCCAGCCATGCTAGCTACAACAATAAAACAAAGATCTTGGAAATAGAATGCATGCAGACTGACAGATAAATAATACGGTTCAAGGATTATCGGTCATACAGACCGGCAAAAATTTAAATCAGTTCAAGGCTCATCGGTCCAAAAGACCGACTATGTTTTACAAAGATTACAGTGGCGTAGCAAAGGGGGGGCAAGGGGGTCTATCATGTCCCAGGCGCCACTCGCAGAGGGGCGCCAATGTAAGATCTATATATTACATTACTCTATGTTTTCGAGGTGGATGCCAATATAAGGTCTATATATTATATTACTATATGTTTTTCAGGGGAGGGCCCCGATATGAGGTCTATATATTATATTACTATATGTTTTTCGGGGAGGGCGCCAATATAAGGTATATATATTATATTATTATATTATTTTGTGGGGGGCGCCAATATAAGGTCTATATATTATATTACTGTATGTTTTTAGGGGAGGGCACCAACATAAGGTCTATATATTACGTTACTATATGCTTTTCGGGGGGGGAGTGCCAATATAAGGTCTATATATTATGTTATTATATGTTTATCGGGAGCGCCAGTATAGGGTCTATATATTATATTACTATATGTTTTACAGGGGAGCGCCACAAAGGTATCGTGCCCCGGGCGCCAGTTATGCTCGCTACGCCACTGAAAGATTAAATTTACCGACAAAATACGAGCAGTCGAAAATCTCCGATGTGTTGTACTTGAAGGTCAGGACCCGACTGACGAACTCACAAACCCTCAACAGTCTGATCACCCCCACCCCCACTCCACCCTTCAATAGCGGTCTTCTAGACCGATGAGCCGGCGCAAGGGTTAAAAGTGAATTCGATGCATAAAGGCAATAGAAATGTAGCTATTTCCATGTCGCCTATCGATCAGAGAATTTTCTATAACTCTACATTTAACCTTGAATATTCATCTGACGCTTTTAATAGCTTTAATAAGCTTCATTATCAAAATATAAGGTGTACATAATCTTATCTTACATGATTAATCGAGACTCTTCGATGAGGCCACACGGCTTGAATACTTGTTATTCAGACACAAGAAATAGTTTTCAGTAGTTTCAATAATCAATCAATAGTTATCGAGTCGCAAGGTCTGGAAAGCGTTTATCGAAATAAAACGCCCTGAAATACGCTCATTAAAGGAACGAGTGAGGATTTAAAACAATCCCTTCTTTGCAGCGTCGTTTAATTACTTTATTTCTTGACCGACACGTAGTCACAGAAATTAATTTAACTAGTAAAATCAACACTTTTCATTTTCATTTTCCGAGTATATTTCAAAAGGTTTGACAGCATAAAATGCATATATATACATTATCATGAATTATCTAATTTACCATCTGAGAAGATACAAGATATTATAATAGCATTTTCTGTTTCTAATCACTTTCTATTTTCTCCAATCGTTATTTTCTTTACAACATGCTTCTCAACTCCTACTTATGTAGTAACACAACAATTATGATAGTAAAGAAAATTGCCGATAAAAGAAATTCTTGAAAATATATTTCATTTCATCATTACGAAGTATTAGTTTTAGTATTGTCATTCAAATAAAGTATCTTACCATCTATCAATATCAATCAATCTATCAAAAATATTTTTTAACAGCTCTTGGCTGGTTAAAAATAATAGAACTTTGTTGATAACAATAGTAAAAAGTAATAGAAAGAAGAAAAGTTGTTATTCTTGTTATTAATATTATAATTAATTATACTAATCATTTCAAAGTGTATACTTCACTGATCTCAAATGATTTCTCAACCCTACACTGCCATATGGCCACAAAAAAAAGAGTTTTCTTGGTTTTTAACAGGGGTGTCAAACTCGCGGCCCGCGACGAACATTTTTGCGGCCCGACCAATATATTGGCACACAATACTATATAATAAAATAGCCGACGCAGAATTATAATAAGATAGGAAGAAATCGCTAAATGTTTTTTAATGATACTCTTTTTTTGCTATTATTAAACAAAATGCATATATTTATGTTGAATATACTGTAATTAGGTAAATAAACCTACGTTTCTATTAATATTGATTTTTTTTTGCGACCCACCTATAGTTAAACCTTGTTTGTTTGGCCCAAGGTAGCCTTTGAGTTTGACACCCCTGGTCTTTAACAATGTAACTAAATATGCATATGTAAGGAAACTTTCTTGTATAAGTGTTTTTGTTTGAGATTGTTATCATTTTGATTTTTGTTTAATTGTCTCTTTTGTATTAAACTAATAAACTAATTCTTTTAACGGGTAACAGAAGTAATTTTTCATTTGTCTTGAGAGAGGACATAGGATAGTTCTCGTTTAAACACTAATAAAATATCTTACTCTAAGAGAACATTTCAAATGACTTACCATACCAGCTAATTCTTTCATGGGCGATGTAGGCGAGTGAAACAAAACAACGATCAAAACATTTAGTGCTACCCACCCTCCGTCTATTTTGCAATATCTTCGCTCTAAAAATCCGTTCTTACATCTACAAAAATCCAAGTGAAGGTGATCCGAATGTATAATGGACCGATCCACCACGGCGTGGATGTTTACCGTGGGGACAGCTGCTGAACAGTGTGGGAGTGTCAGCACAGCAGTTAGGTAACATAGCCGTGCGAGATCAGACTATTCGATCAAAAGAACTTCGGTCTCAATTCATAAACCTAGAAAGTTTCAAGTAACCTTTAGGATGATGCCAAGGTCGCAAACAATTAATAAATGAGCCTTACGACTCCCTTTCGGCATAAAATGGACACAAAAAGGGTGACATAAATTCACGTGGTGCCAAATATTCACCTGCAAATCGTGTACCAGTAATGCATATAGAAGTTCGAAATGTAATGACAATCGAGAGTACCAAGAATCGAGGTTAGCACAAGAACTACCAACCGTTAAGATGTTACCAATTATACCTATACTAAAATTAGTAATGAATTAGTAAATAAAATTAGTAGTAATGAAATTGGAAATTAATTCACCATTTTTCATCTAAACTTAATGATGAACCTTATGAAATGCAATTGCAAATATTTCTCGACTGGGTAAGAACTATTTTTTTTACAAGTGTGTTACTTTTATGCTCCGTATCAGCTGCTTAAAATTATATATATCAACAAACTGAAGAGTTCCAGTACTCTATAAATGACCCGGAAATTTTTACAAGGTAGTTTAATGTAAATTCACATTTGTGTTAACTACGCCTTTCTCTTTTTTATGCGTGAAAAATAGAAAATGAGCCAATGGAATTCACAATTTTAGTACTGATAACAATTAAGAGGTTTTACTGAAATAAGTGCTCATGTTATTTTTTTTTTTTTTTTTTTTTAATTAAAAAAAATACACATAAAATTCCCGTGTACCACAAAGTATCACACGGGACTTACAGAGGTAAGTATAAAACACTAAGAAAACATAAGAAACAGACAAAATAAAACAAATAAAAGAAACTAAGAAGAATTACAAATATTTACAATAAATTTACAAAATAAGCCGAAAGCACACTTCCCAGAAACGAGCAGAGAGAAATTGGGAGGCCAGTTAATATTTAAGTCCTTAAGAGCCAATTTAAAAATATTTCTCTCCCTGCGGTACTTCGAACACAAAAACAGAACATGTTCAGTATTTTCCTCGCCACCAACGCTGCAATCACAGGGGGTCGCCGAACACAATTTGAATCTACTCAAATAGCTCTTAAAATTTCCATGTCCTGTGAGGAACTGAGTCAATTTGTAGTTAGCAAAGAAGTGATGGCAAGAGAGTCTCATTCTAATGGACGGGAAAAATTTCTTGGTTAAACTACCATTATTTGAGCTGACGTATTCTTGGTTCCATGACTCCACCATACTCTCAAACATGACCTTCTTAAAAAAAGATTTGGGAATATTGACACTAATGTCAATTTCACGCCTTGTAACGGACTTGGCAAGGAAGTCGGCTCGCTCGTTACCAAAGATACCAGTATGCCCACGAACAAAAGCAAAGAAAACAGAGACGTTTTTACTTTCAAGGGTTTTGAGTTGCCTTTGAATTTCGACGATAATGCTATTGGCAGAAGAAATATATTTTAAGGTCTCCAAGGATGAAAGTGAATCGGTACAAATGAGATAATCTTTGTCAGCACTATCTCGATTCATGATCCATTTAATGGCAAAGTTTAAACATAAAAGTTCAGCTATAAACACAGTGCATTCATCTCGAATTCTAAATTGAAAATGCTCGAATTCAATGCCATTTTTGAAGGCAACAAAAGCGAAACCAACCTTGCCATCAATTTTACTGCCATCAGTATAGCAAGTAACAGGGAAATCATCTGCAGTTTTGTTGCAATAATTAATAACATTGATAGCCTTTCTCTCCGTGGGATGAGGAAGATCAGATGGAGGTAAAACATAATCGTAACCAGAAGTAGAAGAAGTAGAGAAATTTTCTCTAAAGGCGATATTATGAAGAATGGCAGTGTCGATCGGAGGAAAACCAGAAATTGCATAAACAGATTCATAGCTTAAGGTGCGATATCCACATATGACTCGCAAGAGAATACGTCTTTGAATGCGTCGGAGATATTTACAATTAATCTTCTTCTTGAGCGCCATACCCCAAGCTCTAGAGCCGTACAAAATAAAAGGTTCAATGCCTTGCTTATAAATGAGCGAATGGACATCAAACCTGATGCCGTACGTATTACGTGCAATGCGACATAAACCACGTTGCAATTTGTCACACTTCTCTGAAATGTAATATAGGTGTTTTTTCCAAGAAAACTTGCAGTCAAGAAGAACCCCAAGATATTTAAATTGCCCTACCACAGCCAAGGGAGTTCCGTCGAGAAACAGCTGGAATGCGTCATAAAGAACATTGCGTTTTTCAATAAACATGACTTTGGTTTTAGCAGAGTTAAATTCCAATTTAAAATCTTTTGACCATTTGGTAGCAAGGTTCAAGGTTTCTTGAGCACAAAGGAAAGTCGCAGGAAGATCCCTACCCTGGAAACAAAATAGGAGGTCATCCGCAAAAGCAATAGTATCACAACAGGCAAATTTATTAAGCTTTATGAGGAGATCGTTAATAATCAAATTCCAAAAGGCAGGTCCAGAAACTGAGCCTTGAGGGCAACCCCTCTCAAGCCGATGGATAGTGGAAGCTGATCCCAGTCTCAATTTGGCTACTCTGTCCTTTAAAAAGTCAGCAGCCAGTGAAAAAATATTCAGTGGTAGTTCCGCTTTTTTAAGAAGGTTGAGAATGCAATGCCACCAAGCATTGTCGAAAGCGCCTTTTATATCCAGAAAAACCAAGATTGTGTGCAAATTTTTCTTTTTACCTCTCTGAACAATCTCACTTAAACGTAACAAAGCATCCTCAGTACTCTTCTGAGGTGTAAAGCCGTACTGGTCACTAGAAAAAAAGTCTCCCCGGCGCAAAAACCAGCAAATTCTGTTAACGAAAAGTTTCTCCAAGCACTTACCTAAAGCAGGAAGTAAGCTAATGCATCTTAGATTATCCAAATGAGGTATTTTAGACTCATTTCCCTTGGGGATAAGTATCACTTGTGCACACTTCCAAACACGTGGAAAAATACCAACATCCAGACAAATATTAAAGAGTTTATGGAGAAAAGAAGGAAACAAAAAATGGAACTGTTTAATGATCTCATTTGTGATGGAATCAGGACCAGGTGATTTATTTGGCTGTAGCATAGCTATAACTGTATTAACTTCATCACAGGTAAAAGGAGGATCGAGAGAAGAAAGGTAAGCGGTTTGAGCAGACCTGCGGTACTCTCTGTGTAAGTCGTTGTCATCTTCCTCTGAATCAGAGGGGAAGGATTTTTGAAGCACAGCATTTATTGTCTCTTCTGAAGAGCTTGTTGTTTCTCCTGACGGTAGATGAATACCCGTTATTTCAACTATTTTCATGAAATTTCTTTTAACACCGTAAGTATAAATTTTTTTCCACACATTATTAACATCAATGGTCGAAAGAAATGTCTTCCAAGAGTTGGATTTAGCGTCAATAAGCATTTGATTATATTCTTTTCTATACTGAAGATATTTACACTTATACAGCTCCCTAAGAATCGAATTTCTTGAACGTTGAAATCTACGCCTGGCTGCATTAAGTCTCTTTCTCATACAACCAATATCAACAGACCACAGAGAGTTATTTGGGATTTTAAAATAAAAATCACCCAAAAACCTAAATAATACATCAAAGTTTCGAGAAAAAGGGTCAAACAGGGAATTCTATTAAAAACACCTTCAAAACCACAAAAGGTAAACGAACCTATTTTCTTTTTCATATTTTTTCATCACTTTTTATTTTACCTGCTTTTTTTTTCCTTTCCATTTGTCAAGGCTCTTGAAAAAGAGGAATATTTTGTCATCTCGTTATACATTCAGCGTGGGCAGAAAGATTTCCTTTTTCTTTTAAACAAATCAGGTAGCAGATATATTGGCAAATGTGTAGAAACACAGAACAGATATTTTTTTGCCTTTCTACTTTAGAAGAAGATAAGAAAATAAGAATGAAATAAACGAAATTTTTTCTGTTTTCCTGTGATCTCTGTACATATTTTAAACAATTTTTTTATTTCAAAAATTCCTTTTCGGTCAGTTTGAATTTTTTTTTAAAAAACTATAGGTTAACGTTTATCAAAATTTTGAATTCACACAGAATAAAGTAAAATAAAGAGAGTTTCCTGTTTTCCTGTGCTATTTAACATTTTAAGGGGACAGTAGACTTTCAAAATTGTGAAATTTGTCCAAAAATTCAATTTTTTTATTTTATTGAATTGTGAAACTACGGACGAGTAGGAATGTGTAGTAAAAATAATTTTTAATTTCTGGGATTACTTTCCTAGTTATAGGCATTTGTATTTAATTTAAATATTATGTGGTTACTAATAGCAATAACTTTAAATGTGTTTTTCTCAAAATAAAAATTTTCATGTCATACGAATATTCAAACTGCTCCGGGCGCATTTCTAATTATCGTATTGCTTTGAAATTTAAGTTTTATATACTTAACTGTATATCAAATAAATCTTATTAAAAAAAATTATGCTTCGTAGCTCAGAATTTCTAAATTTTGTACTCGAAAAGATGATTTATAGGTATTTTGCGTAATAAAAAGGGTGTTTTCACTATTATTATTTTTTTTTCTCTTTATATTTTCAATGAATGCTTAAAATAAGCAATAAGTTTATTATTAATTCTATAAGGTATCCTGTAAATAAAAATTACCATATTATATGCAAAAGAAGTGCGCATGGAACATTTTTAATTAGACCAATTTTTGATATAATTAATAATTAATAAATTATTAATATTACATCTTTAAATTTTAACCACTTTTACATATCTATGGTACAGAGGCTGTTCACACATTTTTTAGACGATGTACTATATTGTATTCACAAAACTAAATTACATAAAATTCTTGTGTTTTAAATGTTCTATTTGACATCCCTTATTCTGAACTATCTTTCGACACCGCAATTTCCAGGGTAATAATGCCTTTTGAAGTGTCAGAAGAGGTATTCTATCCCATTCCTCCTGAACAGCTTTCCAGAGTCCTGTAAGGGTTTTGGGACGACGTTTGGATAATGCAGATTTTAAAAGTCCGAAAGCACAAAAATCCATAGGTGATACATCGGGAGATTTAGTAGGGATATCAGTGAAGGGTATGGCCTTGATACCAGTTTTTTGTTCCATTTCTTTTAGGAAATTTACAGTGGATTTTGATGTGTGACTGCTAGCTTTGTCCTGATGGAGTCTCACAGATTGATGGCACTGTGGGTAAAGCGATGGTCTTTTGTTCAGAAAAATTGGCGATAAAATATGTTCCTGATAGTATTTGGAGTTAATCTTGACATTTTTTTCCACTCTCTTTATTTTTAACTTGCCATTATAAGAAAAACCAGCAACAATCATGAATCCCTTAGAAAAACTTTCTTTCGATTCTTTGAACCATGTACTTAAATTTTTTTCTCCCCTTTTATGAGAATAAATGGCTCTTTTTTTGTTGCAATCATTTAAATACACCCATGATTCATCTATTGTGACGTTTTTTCCTTTCTTGTTGACGATATTACCTATCGACGCTTTAGATATCACAAAACCATGACTCTCACATCGTTTTTGGATAACGGAGTATGCACATTTCTTCGGAAAGAGCATAAATGTAGCCTTCGAACCACTGCTTTGTTAAAAACGCCATTTTTAATAAAAACAAAACTTTCAAGCCGCAGACGATAATTTTGACTTTTAAAAACATAGTACAATTGCAATGTATTTCTTTTGCAGCAAACAATTTTTTATTACCGCTTACCAAAATCGTCTAAAAAATGTGCGAACAGCCTCTTTACTAATCACATATTCAAATTTCAAGCAAATCCATTCAAAGCAAAAAAAGTTAGGTTTGAAGGTCCACTGTCCCCTTAACAATACCAGAGTGTTACGGGAAGAGCCAACACAAAGCAGTAACTAAAACAAATGGTTTTAAAGTCTCAAACTGGCTGCAACAAAAAACTATTTTCACAACCAAAATAAGAACTACGGTTTTCGAATACTAAACACAACTCGCAAACACTCCTGAGAAGCACAAATCTTATCCCCCTATCTAAGAAATGTGTCAGTAGCGTCACTGCAGTCACTAACTACTGACATGGTTATGGGTAACTGCAGCGGAAATATTCAAATCTACGGATCTTGCTAATTCAAGCCGGTAACCCTACGTTATCTCTGTTTCACTCCTAAATTTAGCTCTGGCTGTGGTCTTACTTGATCGCAAATCATAACAAGATCGCGATAAAAAAGTTATTTTTAAATTTTTCGTCTATTTTTTAAAAAAAATGCTTTTTATTTCGACAGATTAAAAGAAAAAAAATTCGTGTAAAAAGGTTGATTTTTGCTTCAGTTGAATACATCAAACTTTGTTTAGGCTCACTTATGTGATTGGAATTGAAGGATTTTAAGCATTTTATTCTTTAATTTGTCATTTAAAAAATCTTTGATTAAAAATTTAGTTTTCAGCTTCAGGCAAAATGGAAGAAAAATCGTTGAAAACTTTCTTTATCTATGCTGTTGTAGCACTGTATTTTCAAGCAATAATCGCAACATTTTCTTTAACAAAAGGGAATCTGTTGTCTCTAAAACTCTAGTATGTACAACTATAGATTATTGTTTCTCGTATTGTAATGGCCAGGTGATGGCCGAATGACTAGGGCGCTGGCATTGGGTTAAGATCCTGATAAGGCGTCCACATTCATTTGCACTGCACAGTATTCTGCGGGGGAAACCAGTGATTTATGGGCAGGGCGGTCTGCAACGATCCTGCGATCGAGCGGTTTTTTCACAGAGCATCAAAGCCGGGGCGGGGGGTCATGCGGGTCAAATGGTGTCAAGCGGGGTCGGGGGGTACTTGTCTGCGTGAATGTGGAAGCGCTATGAGAGTTCGAGTCCCACTGTTGGCATGGATGTTTGTAGCCGTTCGGAATCGGCTTTCAACTGTAGGTTTCGGTCTAACTAGCCCTCGTGTAGCAAAAAGTTGACCGTAGTCCAAACCAAACTAAACCGTATTGTAATGTTTCAGATTTGTTAAAAATGGCTTCTTACCCGGGAACCCGTGTATACAGAAACGCAGTAGAATTTGAAAAGGACCAAATATAAAATAAATATCAAACAAATGAGATGATACATAAAATAAATTTATAAAAATAAATAATCAAGGTTTTGTCAAACCAAACCGTATTGTAATGTTTCAGTCTTGTTAAAAATGGCTTCTTACCCGGGAACCTGTGTATACAGAAACGCAGTAGAATTTGAAAAGGACCAAATATAAAATAAATATCAAACAAATGAGATGATAAATAAAATAAATTTATAAAAATAAATAATCAAGGTTTTGTCAAACCAAACCGTATTGTAATGTTTCAGTCTTGTTAAAAATGGCTTCTTACCCGGGAACCTGTGTATACAGAAACGCAGTAGAATTTGAAAAGGACCAAAAGTAAAATAAATATCAAACAAATCAGATGATAAATAAAATAAATTTATAAAAATAAATAATCAAGGTTTTGTCAAACCAAACCGTATTGTAATGTTTCAGTCTTGTTAAAAATGGCTTCTTACCCGGGAACCTGTGTATACAGAAACGCAGTAGAATTTGAAAAGGACCAAATATAAAATAAATATCAAACAAATGAGATGATAAATAAAATAAATTTATAAAAATAAATAATCAAGGTTTTGTCAAACCAAACCGTATTGTAATGTTTCAGTCTTGTTAAAAATGGCTTCTTACCCGGGAACCTGTGTATACAGAAACGCAGTAGAATTTGAAAAGGAACAAAAGTAAAATAAATATCAAACAAATCAGATGATAAATAAAATAAATTTATAAAAATAAATAATCAAGGTTTTCTCAAACCAAACCGTATTGAAATGTTTCAGTCTTGTTAAAAATGGCTTCTTACCCGGGAACCTGTGTATACAGAAACGCAGTAGAATTTGAAAAGGAACAAAAGTAAAATAAATATCAAACAAATCAGATGATAAATAAAATAAATTTATAAAAATAAATAATCAAGGTTTTGTCAAACCAAACCGTATTGTAATGTTTCAGTCTTGTTAAAAATGGCTTCTTACCCGGGAACCTGTGTATACAGAAACGCAGTAGAATTTGAAAAGGACCAAATATAAAATAAATATCAAACAAATTAGATGATAAATAAAATAAATTTATAAAAATAAATAATCAAGGTTTTGTCAAACCAAACCGTATTGTAATGTTTCAGTCTTGTTAAAAATGGCTTCTTACCCGGGAACCTGTGTATACAGAAACGCAGTAGAATTTGAAAAGGACCAAAAGTAAAATAAATATCAAACAAATCAGATGATAAATAAAATAAATTTATAAAAATAAATAATCAAGGTTTTCTCAAACCAAACCGTATTGAAATGTTTCAGTCTTGTTAAAAATGGCTTCTTACCCGGGAACCTGTGTATACAGAAACGCAGTAGAATTTGAAAAGGAACAAAAGTAAAATAAATATCAAACAAATCAGATGATAAATAAAATAAATTTATAAAAATAAATAATCAAGGTTTTGTCAAACCAAACCGTATTGTAATGTTTCAGTCTTGTTAAAAATGGCTTCTTACCCGGGAACCTGTGTATACAGAAACGCAGTAGAATTTGAAAAGGACCAATATAAAATAAATATCAAACAAATCAGATGATAAATAAAATAAATTTATAAAAATAAATAAGCAAGGTTTTGTCAAACCAATCCGTATTGTAATGTTTCAGTCTTGTTAAAAATGGCTTCTTACCCGGGAACCTGTGTATACAGAAACGCAGTAGAATTTGAAAAGGACCAAAAGTAAAATAAATATCAAACAAATCAGATGATAAATAAAATAAATTTATAAAAATAAATAATCAAGGTTTTGTCAAACCAAACCGTATTGTAATGTTTCAGTCTTGTTAAAAATGGCTTCTTACCCGGGAACCTGTGTATACAGAAACGCAGTAGAATTTGAAAAGGACCAAATATAAAATAAATATCAAACAAATGAGATGATAAATAAAATAAATTTATAAAAATAAATAATCAAGGTTTTGTCAAACCAATCCGTATTGTAATGTTTCAGTCTTGTTAAAAATGGCTTCTTACCCGGGAACCTGTGTATACAGAAACGCAGTAGAATTTGAAAAGGACCAAAAGTAAAATAAATATCAAACAAATTAGATGATAAATGTATCAAACAAATGAGATGATAAATAAAATAAATTTATAAAAATAAATAATCAAGGTTTTGTCAAACCAAACCGTATTGTAATGTTTCAGTCTTGTTAAAAATGGCTTCTTACCCGGGAACCTGTGTATACAGAAACGCAGTAGAATTTGAAAAGGACCAAAAGTAAAATAAATATGAAACAAATTAGATGATAAATAAAATAAATTTATAAAAATAAATAATCAAGGTTTTGTCAAACCAATCCAGTATTGTAATGTTTCAGTCTTGTTAAAAATGGCTTCTTACCCGGGAACCTGTGTATACAGAAACGCAGTAGAATTTGAAAAGGACCAAAAGTAAAATAAATAACAAACAAATGAGATGATAAATAAAATAAATTTATAAAAATAAATAATCAAGGTTTTGTCAAACCAAACCGTATTGTAATGTTTCAGTCTTGTTAAAAATGGCTTCTTACCCGGGAACCTGTGTATACAGAAACGCAGTAGAATTTGAAAAGGACCAAAAGTAAAATAAATATCAAACAAATTAGATGATAAATAAAATAAATTTATAAAAATAAATAATCAAGGTTTTGTCAAACCAAACCGTATTGTAATGTTTCAGTCTTGTTAAAAATGGCTTCTTACCCGGGAACCTGTGTATACAGAAACGCAGTAGAATTTGAAAAGGACCAAAAGTAAAATAAATATCAAACAAATGAGATGATAAATAAAATAAATTTATAAAAATAAATAATCAAGGTTTTCTCAAACCAAACCGTATTGAAATGTTTCAGTCTTGTTAAAAATGGCTTCTTACCCGGGAACCTGTGTATACAGAAACGCAGTAGAATTTGAAAAGGACCAAAAGTAAAATAAATATCAAACAAATCAGATGATAAATAAAATAAATTTATAAAAATATATAATCAAGGTTTTGTCAAACCAAACCGTATTGTAATGTTTCAGTCTTGTTAAAAATGGCTTCTTACCCGGGAACCTGTGTATACAGAAACGCAGTAGAATTTGAAAAGGACCAAATATAAAATAAATATCAAACAAATCAGATGATAAATAAAATAAATTTATAAAAATAAATAATCAAGGTTTTGTCAAACCAAACCGTATTGTAATGTTTCAGTCTTGTTAAAAATGGCTTCTTACCCGGGAACCTGTGTATACAGAAACGCAGTAGAATTTGAAAAGGACCAAAAGTAAAATAAATATCAAACAAATCAGATGATAAATAAAATAAATTTATAAAAATAAATAATCAAGGTTTTCTCAAACCAAACCGTATTGAAATGTTTCAGTCTTGTTAAAAATGGCTTCTTACCCGGGAACCTGTGTATACAGAAACGCAGTAGAATTTGAAAAGGAACAAAAGTAAAATAAATATCAAACAAATCAGATGATAAATAAAATAAATTTATAAAAATAAATAATCAAGGTTTTGTCAAACCAAACCGTATTGTAATGTTTCAGTCTTGTTAAAAATGGCTTCTTACCCGGGAACCTGTGTATACAGAAACGCAGTAGAATTTGAAAAGGACCAAATATAAAATAAATATCAAACAAATTAGATGATAAATAAAATAAATTTATAAAAATAAATAATCAAGGCTTTGTCAAACCAAACCGTATTGTAATGTTTCAGTCTTGTTAAAAATGGCTTCTTACCCGGGAACCTGTGTATACAGAAACGCAGTAGAATTTGAAAAGGACCAAAAGTAAAATAAATATCAAACAAATCAGATGATAAATAAAATAAATTTATAAAAATAAATAATCAAGGTTTTCTCAAACCAAACCGTATTGAAATGTTTCAGTCTTGTTAAAAATGGCTTCTTACCCGGGAACCTGTGTATACAGAAACGCAGTAGAATTTGAAAAGGAACAAAAGTAAAATAAATATCAAACAAATCAGATGATAAATAAAATAAATTTATAAAATAAATAATCAAGGTTTTGTCAAACCAAACCGTATTGTAATGTTTCAGTCTTGTTAAAAATGGCTTCTTACCCGGGAACCTGTGTATACAGAAACGCAGTAGAATTTGAAAAGGACCAAATATAAAATAAATATCAAACAAATCAGATGATAAATAAAATAAATTTATAAAAATAAATAAGCAAGGTTTTGTCAAACCAAACCGTATTGTAATGTTTCAGTCTTGTTAAAAATGGCTTCTTACCCGGGAACCTGTGTATACAGAAACGCAGTAGAATTTGAAAAGGACCAAAAGTAAAATAAATATCAAACAAATCAGATGATAAATAAAATAAATTTATAAAAATAAATAATCAAGGTTTTGTCAAACCAAACCGTATTGTAAAGTTTCAGTCTTGTTAAAAATGGCTTCTTACCCGGGAACCTGTGTATACAGAAACGCAGTAGAATTTGAAAAGGACCAAATATAAAATAAATATCAAACAAATGAGATGATAAATAAAATAAATTTATAAAAATAAATAATCAAGGTTTTGTCAAACCAATCCGTATTGTAATGTTTCAGTCTTGTTAAAAATGGCTTCTTACCCGGGAACCTGTGTATACAGAAACGCAGTAGAATTTGAAAAGGACCAAAAGTAAAATAAATATCAAACAAATTAGATGATTAATAAAATAAATTTATAAAAATAAATAATCAAGGTTTTGTCAAACCAAACCGTATTGTAATGTTTCAGTCTTGTTAAAAATGGCTTCTTACCCGGGAACCTGTGTATACAGAAACGCAGTAGAATTTGAAAAGGACCAAAAGTAAAATAAATATGAAACAAATTAGATGATAAATAAAATAAATTTATAAAAATAAATAATCAAGGTTTTGTCAAACCAATCCGTATTGTAATGTTTCAGTCTTGTTAAAAATGGCTTCTTACCCGGGAACCTGTGTATACAGAAACGCAGTAGAATTTGAAAAGGACCAAAAGTAAAATAAATAACAAACAAATGAGATGATAAATAAAATAAATTTATAAAAATAAATAATCAAGGTTTTGTCAAACCAAACCGTATTGTAATGTTTCAGTCTTGTTAAAAATGGCTTCTTACCCGGGAACCTGTGTATACAGAAACGCAGTAGAATTTGAAAAGGACCAAAAGTAAAATAAATATCAAACAAATTAGATGATAAATAAAATAAATTTATAAAAATAAATAATCAAGGTTTTGTCAAACCAAACCGTATTGTAATGTTTCAGTCTTGTTAAAAATGGCTTCTTACCCGGGAACCTGTGTATACAGAAACGCAGTAGAATTTGAAAAGGACCAAAAGTAAAATAAATATCAAACAAATGAGATGATAAATAAAATAAATTTATAAAAATAAATAATCAAGGTTTTCTCAAACCAAACCGTATTGAAATGTTTCAGTCTTGTTAAAAATGGCTTCTTACCCGGGAACCTGTGTATACAGAAACGCAGTAGAATTTGAAAAGGACCAAAAGTAAAATAAATATCAAACAAATCAGATGATAAATAAAATAAATTTATAAAAATATATAATCAAGGTTTTGTCAAACCAAACCGTATTGTAATGTTTCAGTCTTGTTAAAAATGGCTTCTTACCCGGGAACCTGTGTATACAGAAACGCAGTAGAATTTGAAAAGGACCAAATATAAAATAAATATCAAACAAATTAGATGATAAATAAAATAAATTTATAAAAATAAATAATCAAGGTTTTGTCAAACCAAACCGTATTGTAATGTTTCAGTCTTGTTAAAAATGGCTTCTTACCCGGGAACCTGTGTATACAGAAACGCAGTAGAATTTGAAAAGGACCAAAAGTAAAATAAATATCAAACAAATGAGATGATAAATAAAATAAATTTATAAAAATAAATAATCAAGGTTTTGTCAAACCAAACCGTATTGTAATGTTTCAGTCTTGTTAAAAATGGCTTCTTACCCGGGAACCTGTGTATACAGAAACGCAGTAGAATTTGAAAAGGACCAAATATAAAATAAATATCAAACAAATTAGATGATAAATAAAATAAATTTATAAAAATAAATAATCAAGGTTTTCTCAAACCAAACCGTATTCAAATGTTTCAGTCTTGTTAAAAATGGCTTCTTACCCGGGAACCTGTGTATACAGAAACGCAGTAGAATTTGAAAAGGACCAAAAGTAAAATAAATATCAAACAAATCAGATGATAAATAAAATAAATTTATAAAAATAAATAATCAAGGTTTTGTCAAACCAAACCGTATTGTAATGTTTCAGTCTTGTTAAAAATGGCTTCTTACCTGGGAACCTGTGTATACAGAAACGCAGTAAAATTTGAAAAGGACCAAATATAAAATAAATATCAAACAAATTAGATGATAAATAAAATAAATTTATAAAAATAAATAATCAAGGTTTTGTCAAACCAATCCGTATTGTAATGTTTCAGTCTTGTTAAAAATGGCTTCTTACCCGGGAACCTGTGTATACAGAAACGCAGTAGAATTTGAAAAGGACCAAAAGTAAAATAAATAACAAACAAATGAGATGATAAATAAAATAAATTTATAAAAATAAATAATCAAGGTTTTGTCAAACCAAACCGTATTGTAATGTTTCAGTCTTGTTAAAAATGGCTTCTTACCCGGGAACCTGTGTATACAGAAACGCAGTAGAATTTGAAAAGGACCAAAAGTAAAATAAATATCAAACAAATTAGATGATAAATAAAATAAATTTATAAAAATAAATAATCAAGGTTTTGTCAAACCAAACCGTATTGTAATGTTTCAGTCTTGTTAAAAATGGCTTCTTACCCGGGAACCTGTGTATACAGAAACGCAGTAGAATTTGAAAAGGACCAAAAGTAAAATAAATATCAAACAAATGAGATGATAAATAAAATAAATTTATAAAAATAAATAATCAAGGTTTTCTCAAACCAAACCGTATTGAAATGTTTCAGTCTTGTTAAAAATGGCTTCTTACCCGGGAACCTGTGTATACAGAAACGCAGTAGAATTTGAAAAGGACCAAAAGTAAAATAAATATCAAACAAATCAGATGATAAATAAAATAAATTTATAAAAATATATAATCAAGGTTTTGTCAAACCAAACCGTATTGTAATGTTTCAGTCTTGTTAAAAATGGCTTCTTACCCGGGAACCTGTGTATACAGAAACGCAGTAGAATTTGAAAAGGACCAAATATAAAATAAATATCAAACAAATTAGATGATAAATAAAATAAATTTATAAAAATAAATAATCAAGGTTTTGTCAAACCAAACCGTATTGTAATGTTTCAGTCTTGTTAAAAATGGCTTCTTACCCGGGAACCTGTGTATACAGAAACGCAGTAGAATTTGAAAAGGACCAAAAGTAAAATAAATATCAAACAAATCAGATGATAAATAAAATAAATTTATAAAAATAAATAATCAAGGTTTTCTCAAACCAAACCGTATTGAAATGTTTCAGTCTTGTTAAAAATGGCTTCTT
>OU015498.1:20719796-20727296 GCA_907164885.2 Dolomedes plantarius
GTCTGAAACATTACAATACGGTTTAGTTTGGTTTGGACTACCGTCAACTTTTTGCTACACGAGGGCTAGTTAGACCGGGACCTACAGTTGAAAGCCGATTCCGAACGGCTACAAACATCCATGCCAACAGTGGGACTCGAACTCTCATAGCGGTTCCACATTCATGCAGACAAGTACCCCCCGACCCCGCTTGACACTATTTGACCCGCGTGACCCCCCGCCCCGGCTTTGATGCTCTGTGAAGAAACCGCTCGATCGCAGGATCGTTGCAGACCGCCCTGTCCATAAATCACTGGTTTCCCCCGCAGAATACTGTGCAGTGTAGATGAATGTGGACGCCTTATCAGGATCTTAACCCAATGCCAGCGCCCTAGCCATTCGGTTATCACCTGGCCATTACAATACGAGAAACAATAATCTAAAGTTGTACATACTAGAGTTTTAGAGACAACAGATTCCCTTTTGTTAAAGAAAATGTTGCGATTATTGCTTGAAAATACAGTGCTACAACAGCATAGATAAAGAAAGTTTTCAACGATTTTTCTTCCATTTTGCCTGAAGCTGAAAACTAAATTTTTAATCAAAGATTTTTTAAATGACAAATTAAAGAATAGAATGTTTAAAATCTTTCAATTCCAATCACATAAGTAAGCCTAAACAAAGTTTGATGTATTCAACTGAAGGAAAAATCAACCTTTTTACCCGAATTTTTTTTTCTTTTAATCTGTCGAAATAAAAAGCATTTTTTTTTTAAATAGACGAAAAATTTAAAAATATCTTTTTTATCGCGATCTCGTTATGATTTACGATCAAGTAAGACCACAGCCAGAGCTAAATTTAGGAGTGAAACAGAGATAACGTAGGGTTACCGGCTTGAATTAGCAAGTTCCGTAGATTTGAATATTTCCGCTGCAGTTACCCATAACCATGTCAGTAGTTAGTGACTGCAGTGACGCTACTGACACATTTCTTAGATAGCGGGATAAGGTTTGTGCTTCTCAGGAGTGTTTGCGAGTTGTGTTTAGTATTCGAAAACCGTAGTTCTTATTTTGGTTGTCAAAATAGTTTTTTGTTGCAGTCAGTTTGAGACTTTAAAACCATTTGTTTTAGTTACTGCTTTGTGTTGGCTCTTACCGTAACACTCTGGTATTGTTAAGGGGACAGTGGACCTTCAAACCTACCTTTTTTTTTGTTTTGAATGGATTTGCTTGAAATTTTAATATGTGATTAGTACCATAGATATGTAAAAGTGGTTAAAATTTAATGATGAAATATTAATAATTTATGAATTATTAATTATATCAAAAATTGGCCTAACTAAAAATGTTCCATGCGCATTTCTTTTGCATATAATATGGTAATTTTTATTTGCAGGATACCTTATAGAACTGACAATGAAACTTATTGCTTATTTTAAGCATTCATTGAAAATACACTGCTGGCCACCCACATTGCAACACCAAGAAAGACAAGAGATATCACAACAAAATTTATTTTGTAGATAACATGTTGACCAAGTATCAAATGATTAAATTTATAGACTTCTGTGAAGTGTGGTTCCTGCCAAAATCAGTAGCCAAAGTAGCCGCCATTGTTGGAGATCACCGCTGCCACACGCCTCGGTATTGATTCAAAGAGACTTTGGATGCGTTCTTGGGGTACAGCAGACCAAGCAGCTTCCACACGTTGCCAAAGTTGATCTGCTGTGGCAGCTGGGGATGGAATCTGGGTCAATCGTAGAGCAACCATGGACCACATGTTTTCTGTCGGCGAAAGATCCGGAGAGCGAGGCGGCCAGGGAAGCAATTCAATCTGGCGATTGACGAAGAACCGTTGGACAATGCGTGCCACGTGTGGTCGCGCATTATCCTGTTGAAATATGGCTGTGGGCAAGCCCTGAAGGTAAGGAAGGACAACTGGCTCCAACACCTCGGAGATGTAGCGCTGGCTGTTTAAAGTACCGGCAATGCGTACTAGAGGTGTGCGAGAGTGATATCCAATACCGCCCCATACCATAATACCCGGTGCAGGACCAGTGTGGCGGTGCATAACGCAGCTGTTCAGCATCCTCTCTTCACGGTGTCTCCAGACTCGAATTCGACCATCGTGGTGTTGCAGACAGAAGCGTGACTCGTCAGTAAAGACAATTTCATTCCATTCTGCCGTCCACATCCTTCTGTCATCGCGCCATTGGCGGCGGAGACGTCTGTGGTTCTGCGTCAAGGGTAGACAAAGCAATGGACGTCTTGCGGACAGACCACTCTGCTGTAAACGGCGTCGAATGGTACGCGCAGACACTGGATGATGCGTTACAGACTGCATGTGCTGTGCTATGGTTCGTGATGTGAGTGAGCGATCCGTCACTGCCATGCGCACAATTTGCCTGTCATCACGTGAAGTGGTGCGCTGAGGTGGATGCGATCGAACACGCCGGTCCGTCGTACCCTCCTGCATCCAACGATCACATATCCGCATTACAGTTGTTTGGTTTCGTCCAACACGACTACCGATTTCCCTGAAAGATAATCCACAATCTCGGTAGGCCACTATCCTTCCTCTGTCGAACTCGGATACTTGATCAAAAGATGATCGCTGTTTTCGACGTGGCATAATTGATCGTTTTTTTGAAAAACCACAAGAAAAACACAATTGCCGAACTTGAAATCGTCGAAATCTCCAAGCCTTAAATAGCGCTTTGAAGTGGCGCCACAGGCGCGCGTGATGTGCATCTGCGCTGAAATTCTAATCATTTGCATATCTCACCTCCGCTAATGCATGTTGCAAATTTCATGTTATTTGCATGTTTCCTCCAGGGGGTTGCATTTACAGTGGCCAGCAGTGTATAAAGAGAAAAAAATATTAGTGAAAACACCCTTTTTATTACGCAAAATACCTATAAATCTTCTTTTCAAGTACAAAATTTAGAAATTCTGAGCTACGAAGCATCATTTTTTTTAATAAGATTTATTTGATATACAGTTAAGTATATAAAACTTAAATTTCAAAGCAATACGATAATTAGAAATGCGCCTGGAGCAGTTTCAATATTCGTATGACATGAAAATTTTTATTTTGAGAAAAACACATTTAAAGTTATTGCTATTAGTAACCACATAATATTTAAATTAAATACAAATGCCTATAACTAGGAAAATAATCCTAGAAATTAAAAATTCTTTTTACAACACACTCCTACTCGTCCGTAGTTTCACAATTCAATAAAATAAAAAAAATCGAATTTTTGGACAAATTTCACAGTTTTGAAAGTCCTCTGTCCCCTTAAAATGTTAAATAACACAGGAAAACAAGAAACTCTCTTTATTTTACTTTATTCTGTGTGAATTCAAAATTTTGATAAACGTTAACCTGTAGTTTTTAAAAAAAAATTCAAACTGACCGAAAAGGAATTTTTTAAATAAAAAAATTGTTTAAAATATGTACAGAGATCACAGGAAAACAGAAAAAATTTCGTTTATTTGATTCTTGTCTTCTTATCTTCTTCTAAAGTAGAAAGGCAAAAAAATATCTGTTCTGTGTTTCTACACATTTGCCAATATATCTGCTACCTGATTTGTTTAAAAGAAAAAGGAAATCTTTCTGCCCACGCTGAATGTATAACGAGATGACAAAATATTCCTCTTTTTTAAGAGCCTTGACAAATGGAAAGGAAAAAAAAAGCAGGTAAAATAAAAAGTGATGAAAAAATATGAAAAAGAAAATAGGTTCGTTTACCTTTTGTGGTTTTGAAGGTGTTTTTAATAGAATTCCCTGTTTGACCCTTTTTCTCGAAACTTTGATGTATGATTTAGGTTTTTGGGTGAATTTTATTTTAAAATCCCAAATAACTCTCTGTCAAAATAACATGAGCACTTATTTCTGTAAAACCTCTTAATTGTTATCAGTACTAAAATTGTGAATTACATTGGCTCATTTTCTATTTTTCACGCATAAAAAAGAGAAAGGCGTAGTTAACACAAATGTGAATTTACATTAAACTACCTTGTAAAAATTTCCGGGTCATTTATAGAGTGCTGGAACTCTTCAGTTTGTTGACATATATAATTTTAAACAGCTGATACGGAGCATAAAAGTAACACACTTGTAAAAAAATGGTTCTTACCCAGTCGAGAAATATTTGCAATTGCATTTCATAAGGTTCATCATTAAGTTTAGATGAAAAATGGTGAATTAATTTCCAATTTCATTACTACTAATTTTATTTACTAATTCATTACTAATTTTAGTATAGGTATAATTGGTAACATCTTAAAGGTTGGTAGTTCTTGTGTTAACCTCGATTCTTGGTACTCTCGATTGTCATTACATTTCGAACTTCTATATGCATTACTGGTACAAGATTTGCAGGTGAATATTTGGCACCACGTGAATTTATGTCACCCTTTTTGTGTCCATTTTATGCCGAAAGGGAGTCGTAAGGCTCATTTATTAATTGTTTGCGACCTTGGCATCATCCTAAAGGTTACTTGAAACTTTCTAGGTTTATGAATTGAGACCGAAGTTCTTTTGATCGAATAGTCTGATCTCGCACGGCTATGTTACCTAACTGCTGTGCTGACACTCCCACACTGTTCAGCAGCTGTCCCCACGGTAAACATCCACGCCTGGTGGATCGGTCCATTATACATTCGGATCACCTTCACTTGGATTTTTGTAGATGTAAGAACGGATTTTTAGAGCGAAGATATTGCAAAATAGACGGAGGGTGGGTAGCACTAAATGTTTTGATCGTTGTTTTGTTTCACTCGCCTACATCGCCCATGAAAGAATTAGCTGGTATGGTAAGTCATTTGAAATGTTCTCTTAGAGTAAGATATGTTATTAGTGTTTAAACGAGAACTATCCTATGTCCTCTCTCAAGACAAATGAAAAATTACTTCTGTTACCCGTTAAAAGAATTAGTTTATTAGTTTAATACAAAAGAGACAATTAAACAAAAATTAAAATGATAACAATCTCAAACAAAAACGCTTATACAAGAAAGTTTCCTTACATATGCATATTTAGTTACATTGTTAAAGACCAGGGGTGTCAAACTCAAAGGCTACCTTGGGCCAAACAAACAAGGTTTAACTATAGGTGGGCCGCAAAAAAAATCAATATTAATAGAAACGTAGGTTTATTTACCTAATTACAGTATATTCAACATAAATATGTGCATTTTGTTTAATAATAGCAAAAAAAAGAGTATCATTAAAAAAACATTTAGCGAATTCTTCCTATCTTATTATAATTCTGCGTCGGCTATTTTATTATATAGTATTGTGTGCCAATATATTGGTCGGGCCGCAAAAATGTTCGTCGCGGGCCGCGAGTTTGACACCCCTGTTAAAGACCAAGAAAACTCTTTTTTTGTGGCCATATGGCAGTGTAGGGTTGAGAAATCATTTGAGATCAGTGAAGTATACACTTTGAAATGATTAGTATAATTAATTATAATATTAATAACAAGAATAACAACTTTTCTTCTTTCTATTACTTTTTATTATTGTTATCAACAAAGTTCTATTATTTTTAACCAGCCAAGCGCTGTTAAAAAATATTTTTGATAGATTGATTGGTATTGATAGATGGTAAGATACTTTATTTGAATGACAATACTAAAACTAATACTTCGTAATGATGAAATGAAATATATTTTCAAGAATTTCTTTTATCGACAATTTTCTTTACTATCATAATTGTTATGTTACTACATAAGTAGGAGTTGAGAAGCATGTTGTAAAGAAAATAACGATTGGAGAAAATAGAAAGTGATTAGAAACAGAAAATGCTATTATAATATCTTGTTATCTTCTCAGATGGTAAATTAAATAATTCATGATAATGTATTTATATGCATTTTATGCTGTCAAACCTTTTGAAATATACTCGGAAAATGAAAATGAAAAGTGTTGATTTTACTAGTTAAATTAATTTCTGCGACTACGTGCCGGTCAAGAAATAAAGTAATTAAACGACGCTGCAAAGAAGGGATTGTTTTAAATCCCCACTCGTTCCTTTAATGAGCGTATTTCAGGGTGTTTTATTTCGATAAACGCCTTCCAGACCTTGCTACTCGATAACTATTGATTGATTATTGAAACTCCCGAAAACTATTTCTTGTGTCTGAATAACAAGTATTCAAGCCGTGTAGCCTCATCGAAGAGTCTCGATTAATCATGTAAGATAAGATTATGTACACCTTATATTTTGATAATGAAGCTTATTAAGGCTATTAAAAGCGTCAGATGAATATTCAAGGTTAAATGTAGAGTTATAGAAAATTCTCTGATCGATAGGCGACATGGAAATAGCTACATTTCTATTGCCTTTATGCATCGAATTCACTTTTAACCCTTGCGTCGGCTCATCGGTCCAGAAGACCGCTATTGTACCTGTTCTGAAGGGTGGAGTGATCAGACTGTTGAGGGTTTGTGAGTTCGTCAGTCGGGTCCTGACCTTCAAGTAAAACACATCGGAGATTTTCGACTGCTCGCATTTTGTCGGTAAATTTAATCTTTGTAAAACATAGTCGGTCTTTTGGACCGATGAGCCTTGAACTGATTTAAAATTTTTCCGGTCTGTATGACCGATAATCCTTGAACCGTATTGTTTACCTGTCAGTCTGCATGCATTCTACACTCATGGACAAAAAAATTAGCGCACCAAGAAATAAATGCGGGATCGTAACGAAACTTGCAATGAAGGTACATGTCGGGGAGATATGCAAATGATTAGAAATGCAGCGTGATTGCGCATTACGTATAGCCGGTAGAGGGTGTTGAACATCGTACTCTGTGAAGTAAAAGAGTGGTAACCAAAGCTTGTTTGAG
The DNA here is from genome assembly GCA_907164885.2 of Dolomedes plantarius. Lineage (NCBI taxonomy): Eukaryota > Metazoa > Arthropoda > Arachnida > Araneae > Dolomedidae > Dolomedes > Dolomedes plantarius. The sequence goes on from OU015498.1 coordinate 20,726,630, forward strand.
TGTGTTGAATCATTTACAAAGGAAGAGCTGAGATAGAAATGCCATTACGCCGTGTTCGAAGACAATATAAGCAGTTGTTGCAGTTCGAGTGGGGGAGAATCGTCGTGATGATGGAAGCTGGGTGGTCAGCTAGGCGAGTAGCTCGTCAATTAGGCCGCTCTGATTGTGTTGTGAGGAGGTGTTGGGACCAGTGGACCCGAGAGATGTCACGTACACGAAGACCAGGCTCAGGACGCCCTCCACAGACCAGTCGTCGAGAAGACCGCCACATCGTAAGAAATGCACGCGTACAGCCAACTGCTTCATCGGCCGCCATCCAGGGACATGTAGCACCTTCAGTAGGGGCCTCTGTGTCTTCTCGAACCATACGAAGGCGCCTGGCTGAAGGACAGTTGGTATCGCGACGCCCATTACGTGTGCTGCCCTTGACGTCCACCCATCGACGCCTCCGTTTGGTGTTTTGCCGCGCACGAGGAAACTGGACTGCGGCGGATAGGAACCAGGTCGTCTTTAGCGACGAATCCAGATTCAATCTCGGCAGTGATGACAATCGTGTTCGTGTGTGGAGAGCCCGTGATGAACGCTTCAATCGTGCCTTTGCTGTACAGCGACACACCGCTCCCACAGCTGGGGTGATGGTATGGGGTGCCATTGCCTACAATACACG
>OU015498.1:20732296-20749796 GCA_907164885.2 Dolomedes plantarius
GTTAAAGTGAAAAACGAACAGCTGATAGTCCATGATTTTAGCTAAAATTTCAATGTAAAGGCTTAGTGATGATAATTATAAATAAAAATCTGGCCCAGCACATCTGAATGGTAATAAAAATACAGTACTGATGCTGGGTGGAAATGCCGATTAAAGGTTTTAACATATTTAAGTTAAAATATTAGCAGGGTTTCATTACTGATTACTGATTACCCATTACTAATTACCCAGGTTCGTTTTAACCCCAGCATGTAAACACTGTAGAAAAAATAGACACAACTTAAATGTTTTATGAATGATGAGGACCAATATTTACAAATTAACAACGAATATTTATTACACAAATAAACAGTTAAATTACAGTATTAAAATGATTATTCTTCTCATAACTACATGAAAAATTAATAATGTGCTAAAATGATTAATATTCTTTCAAATGACAAGTTGGGTCCTCACCGGATTAACATGTAAAGGTATGTATCATTTAAGGGATATTTAATTTAGTTTTAAATTAAAAATTACTACTGTACTGTCCTTCAACCGAAAAAGTAAAGACTGACTTACCCCAAATATCGGCTAGCTAAAATGACATCATGGTTGCTATATGGTGGCAGGGTGGACTCGAGAGTCCCACCACAGGGCAAGCCCGTAGGCTATTCGCCTTCTGCACACCTCTCTCTCCCCAATCTCTCTCAGGTCCTCTATGTGTCTCTCTGAACTCTCTCTATATTTTGAAATCTCATTTCTACCTCTTAATACTCATCTCAACTTTTTGCATATATGTTTCCACCTTCCAATCACAATATTTTCTTCTCCATATAAACTCCACCTACGTCTTAAAACCCTTTTCTAGTGGCCCTAATATTTCTCTTTTATTAAAATCACACTTCTCATTGGACCTATACTTAGCTTTCACATTTTCCCCCTTTTCCTTTCTACATTTTTCTTATATTTTATTTTCTAACACCTGGTCAGTTTTATAACATTTTTTCCTTACCATGATCCGACAATACTGCTACCGTTGCGTAAATTCCTTTCAATATAATCCTTATTCTAGGGGCTTTTTTCGACTGACCCTCGTCCAACGCAACTCTTTTATCATGGGGCTTTTAACTAAACGCGATTCTAACTTTACTACTGAGCCTTTCTTATGGGGCCTTTATATGGGAGCGGCGGCTTTTTCTAAACTTTCCCCTCTTTACCATAAATATATTTTTATTGCGTTCATTTCCTTTTCTAACAATCTTTTAAACTTATGTAAAATGCCTTTTCTTATGCTGACCACTATAACCGGCTAAATCCTGAATCTACCCTTCCTCTGCGTATCCAATTTTATAGCTGACCCTTTTCTTATTTCTTATCCTTACGTTTTACAATGCATAAAGAATCTTAAACATGACTTGCAGCTGTTGATTCACCTAGAAACCCTTTGCTGGCTTAAAGAGCCAGCACTGACGCATTCGAAGAAGTATTTTATGTCATGAAATACTCCGAAAATCGGCGACACGTGAAACAAATTCACAACCTATTTTTACGAATACGCCTCAAAATGATGCCTAGAACCAATCTTTGCTAATCTGGAACCCAAACGCTAACAAGGATTTCAACTCTCCAGAAGGAAGAACTTATGGAGAAATTTTACAAGCATAACGTATAGACAACCCCTGTTGAGCTTTCGTAAGGCTAGGGCTGTGTTGATATAAAACGGCGTCTTTTGCTGTCATTATGCCTATTATCTTTAAGTTATGGTAAACAGCTGCTGAAATTTGTTTCCAGCTTCTAATGCTTGGAATATAGTTGACTTGTGGATGTTGGTCTGAGGTGCGGCACGCAATCGGCACTTTTGCACATCCTAAGAATGTTCATTAAAGTTTGGTGTCTGGTCATTAGGCCTGACAATTAAGCTCTTCTTCCGTGTGTTCAGGCGGCAGGGAACCCCGGTTTGTGTTCAGATGAATTTTCTGGCTGATTAAAAAAAAATAATAATAAATGGCTACTTGAAACTACTGTACCTGTGTGGGAGGGGCTGTGTTGTTCCAGATGTGTTGATAGACATAGGCTTCAGACTTCAGCACTGAAATTAAAAAAAAAGAACGAATCCCTTCTCGTAAAACATCCTCAGATTATTACGTATGGTCTTTCAAATTTTCTTCAAAGTTCCCAGAAATTTCACTTAAGGTTCAAGGCAGTTCCGTTAATACAGTTCAGCAGGTCAATGGATGTCTACCCAACTTCCAGATCATTTACTGTCAGTCATGAGATTCTGAGTAACAGCGCGATCATGATAGCCGAACGCTAGCAGCTCCCGAGAGATAGCCCAATAACCATAGTTCCCGAGCTCATATCGAAGGAGATTGCGATGGATGCTACGCCCGTCTTGTGATTTCCCCGTCAACATACGTCTGAGTTTCCCAGTGCAGATCTTCTGAGGTCCTGGCAGACAGTCGTTAGACAAAATATCCATCTCTGTCACTCTCACTTGTTAAATATCAATTTCACTTTTCCCCTGTCGTGCTATTTATCATTACATATTCATCTTCAGATTGATATTCATCGTTATTTTAATGATGAATATCGTACTGATAATCTCTACATCATTATTTGTCCCTATTTAATTAACAAAACTGCCTCTATATTTGTTTTCATTTGAGTTACCATGTTTCTTGGTAGTCTCCATTCCTTAATTTGTCCCAACTTTCCCCTCTAACGATTGTTGTAGAGTACTCACATCTCAAATATTTCATCACACCTTTCTTCTGTTTCATTATTCATCGTTAGATAAAAATCATTATTTTAGTCAATGATTTATACATAATGATGATTGATGATTAATACTGAATGATTCATAAAAGACAATGATAAATCGTTCATTGTTCAGCATTATCTGACTGACGATATAACTCTATTTTTGTTGACACTTAAATTATCATGTTTCGAGGAAGTGTCCCTTTTTTTCAATTTTTCATACTGATCAAATTTTTATTATTCTTGCAGCTTAATTTTTTTTAATTGCTATTTCATTCTTCAAGTTATATACTCTTAAAAATGGAGATGGGAAAAAAAGGAATTAAATTATTTCACTCAATGGACATTTTAAACGAAGGTGAGTTTAGCCTACAGGGATTTTAACCCTTCAGCGGGCGCGCCCATATATAAAGTGCAGCATTTTCGTAATTTTGAATGGTTTGTTTTTACGTGTAAGGTTTGAATGCTCTAAGTGTAGAAGTGAAAATGGTATAATTCCCCACGGTGTGTGGGCAATAAAGAATGTATTATAAAGGATGCAGAGGCAGGTGTAAATACAGGATTGTAAACCAATAAAAAATAGAAGAATAGCTGTCGGTGTGGCCAGTGATAGCGATCTGAAGTCTAAATTTTACAAGATGGATGGTCGTTATTTTATGGCCCACAGTAGAAACGTCAGATGAGAAGGGTCAAAGTTGTTTTGCAAAAAAAAGAGTATGTTGGGGGAGGTACTACATAGACTATGGACAGAGGCGACAGAGGCGGTGTAATAAAGAACCAATTAGGGGTAGGAACCACTGAAAGAAAAACAGCCCACTGCCCAATGAAAGTGAGGGGCGTGCCAGAATGGCCCCCCTGTAAACGGACAACAGCTCCGCTAAGGACGGAAGGAATCGGAAAAGAAGGAGACGGATTTTAGATTGGGTTCCTGAGAGTTAGATGTCGGAGACTCTCGTCTGCCCCATAGCCTTGGAGAAGTGCGAATATCCCGCCAAGGTGTTCCTACACCGGAGATGATACTGGGTCCCGGTCGCCGATGCTACGATCATCGCTGCATACATCCGTTATAGTAAGTGCCTCCCCGATAGACTCTAAAAATCATATTTGACTCTATAGTTTGCCTCTGCTTCTGGGTACCTTATGTCAAAATTGTTAATATGAAACGGATTGTTATATTAATTGCTCTGACAAGTTAATTGAAATTTGGGTTATCAAATAAATGTATGTTTAAGGTCAATGCGTTGTATTCCTTGCTTGTTCCAACCCATGCATGCATCCATTGCTTCTAGGTAATTAACACCTACACTAAACAATTTCTATTTATAGCTACACCCTTTCTAATGCAGGTCCGATTTTCTGATCCCTGTATTCCTGTCCATTCATTGTTAGCCGGGATTTAACCGTGGTAAACCAACGATTATACTGCAAATACGACAAAATTATGAGTTGATGTAGTAAATCAAATGTGCAGCTATTAGACGGTATTCCGCATATCACGAAGATGGACAATCTCATTGTTTTTTAGGTTTTTGGACATAATAGGAATCGATTCGCAAGTTGTCCTTAGATGCATTGAACCGGACAGTTTTGAAATAAGGCGATTGTATCTGCATTCTTTGGCCTTTAATTATAAATATATCTCGGTATTATCAACATTTTACATCTTGTCATAAAACGCAGAATTAATATTTTCAATTTGAAAGAAGAAAGTTTATTACAAAAGGAATAATCAAGGTTGAAAGAGATGCTGCACTTTAGGCAACGCGCGCCTGCTGGTGTACCCAAAAATTGGCGCGCCCGCTGAAGGGTTAAAAAGCTAAAACTAATCTCAATCACTTTGGAATCCAATTATTTGACTGCCGTATAGACTCCCGCATAGAACTGTATCTTGTAGTGTAATGTCAGGGACTCGTCAGAGAAATTCATTCTCTTTTGATTGAATTTCATTGACGGGATTGAAAAGACTTAAATCGGAACAGCTTGACGTCCCTAGTGTTGTGTACATTATTAGCAAAGCTGCCAACGTCTTGTTGACTCCACGGTCGTCTATCAAGAATAATCCGGGAATAAGATATTCAAGGACAAAAAAAAAGACGGAAAAAACTGTAGATGTACGTTTTCCATGCATCACTGCATGCAAGAAAAATCAAAATCGTTTGATTTCAGCGCTTTATCATCAGTGCCCGACACGACATGAAAAAAGCACTTCCGCCGCAGAAATGCACAATACTGTCAGCACAGAAAATTCCTTCCCAATTGTCCGAAGCCGCATCGTTTTATTCATTTATTTATTCATTACCTGAACGACAGAGGTCATTTCGTATGCAAATAGGAGAAATATTATTGTCTCTGGTTCATCGAGAGGAGTATTATTATAGAAAAAAAAGGACCCTCACTGGTTGCGTTCTTATAAATCTGTTCAATGGTTTTATGGTTTTATTATTCTGGAACGCGATTTTCAGTTAAGCTCGAATCGAAATTTTCATTTTTCTTCTCTCTTTGTTTCGAGAAAAGGACGATTTTATCTGCCGGCCTAAAGGCCTGAAGTACGGCATGTATCGTGTTAAAATGATGTAAGAGCTCGTTTTCAGCTGGTAGATTACGACATATATCACATGTACCCTCAAGTGTGACGTCTTCATGACTTTCTCTTCGTTCTTGATAAACTGGGCTCCTACTGCCGATATAGCTTAAAGATGCGACATCGACAACAAAACATCGATGTTTTGAAACATCGATATTCAATATTAAAACATCGATGCTAATAAAACATCGCCCCAAAACCATCGATGTTTTTAAACATCGATGTTTTTGAACATGCATTTTTTAAAGCTGGTTTAGTAACCTCTAACATTAATGTTACTTCGGTTAGTCGTGTGTGTGTGTGGGGGGGGGGGAGGGGTGTTTAATTTTACTCTTTGATTGGGCTGACACAAATGACCAAAACTTGGTTGCTAGAGTCAGCGCATATCATATAATTTCCATGATACATTTTATTACTCGTACTTTTACCAGAAAATTCAGGAAGAAATTATTGCTATAAAAAAAGTTGATAGGACCAAACCCTTAAAAAAATCCGCGATGTTTTCTAATTTAAATTGGTTGAATGTGAAAAATTATGGTAAATATCAAGTCATATTTATTTACAAGTTGGAGAATAACTTAATTCCAGGAGGCTTAAATAGTTTTGTAAAAAAAAAATTATTCTGAAGTTCATGACTGTAACACAAGACAAAAGGATTGGTTTCATATCAATAGAGTACAGAGGCTGTTCGCACATTTTTTAAACGATTTTGGTAAGCGGTAATAAAAAATCGTTTGATGCAAAAGAAATAATTGCAATTGTACTATGTTTTTAAAAGTCAAAATTATCGTCTGAGGCTTGAAAGTTTTGTTTTTATTCAAAATGGCATTTTTAACAAAGCAGTGGTTCGAAGGCTACATTTATGCTCTTTCCGAAGAGAAATATGCATACTCCGTTATCCAAAAACGATGTGAGAGTCATGGTTTTGTGATATCTAAAGCGTCGATACGTAATATCGTCAACAAGAAAGGAAAAAAACGTCAAATTGGAGCCTCAAGTGGGACAAAAATTCCAAACAAGTATCCAAGGAAAAAACGGACATCTTCGACTATTGCAAAGGTACGTTGTTTAATGTTAAAAGAAAATCCCCCTAGTCAAAGGACAGTTGCAAAATCATTAAAATGCTCGGTCTCCACGGTAAACAAAATGATAAACGTTGATTTAAATCTTAAGAAAGCGAAAAAACGCAATGTGCATCGTCTTCTTCCAAATAATATCGCTGAACGCAGGACACGCTGCAGAATTCTATATGAGAAACACTTATCCAAAGAAAAATGGAAACCAATTGTCACAATAGATGAATCATGGGTGTATTTAAATGATTGCAACAAAAAAAGAGCCATTTATTATCATAAAAGGGGAGAAAAAAATTTAAGTACATGGTTCAAAGAATCGAAAGAAAGTTTTTCTAAAGGATTCATGATTGTTGCTGGTTTTTCTTAGAATGGCAAGTTAAAAATAAAGAGAGTGGAAAAAATGTCAAGATTAACTCCAAATACTATCAGGAATATATTTTATCGCCAATTTTTCTGAATGAAATACCACCGCTTTACCCACAGTGCCATCAATCTGTGAGACTCCATCAGGACAAAGCTAGCAGTCACACATCAAAATCCACTGTAAATTCCTAAAAGAAATGGAACAAAAAACTGGTATCAAGGCCATACCCTTCACTGATATCCCTACTAAATCTCCCGATGTATCACCTATGGATTTTTGTGCTTTCGGACTTTTAAAATCTGCATTATCCAAACGTCGTCCCAAAACCCTTACAGGACTCTGGAAAGCTGTTCAGGAGGAATGGGATAGAATACCTCTTCTGACACTTCAAAAGGCATTATTATCCTGGAAATTGCGGTGTCGAAAGATAGTTCAGAATAAGGGATGTCAAATAGAACATTTAAAACACAAGAATTTTATGTAATTTAGTTTTGTGAATACAATATACATCGTCTAAAAAATGTGTGAACAGCCTCTGTATACGGCAAAATCATTTAAAAGAATTTTTGAATTTACATTTACTGAGTGTGAAAATTATACTAGGTGGTTTTTTTTTATTATGGTGTTTTTTCCTTTAAAAAAACATCGAACAACGTAAAACATCGAACACAAAACATCGATGTTAAAAAAAAATCGGCTTCAATAAATCAATGTTTAGAACATCGATGTTTTTATCGAAACATCGATTTTTTGAAAACATCGACATCGATGTCGCATCACTAATATAGCTCTGATTGTAAATGAGCGTGAACATCACCAGAGCATTGCAATTAATACATTAAGTTTTTAGAGACGAATATAGGGCACTTCGTCTAAACCGCTGATTTTGAACATTTTTTTTTGGTCAAGGGATTTACTTATTTCAACCAACCATCTATTTAAAGGACAGAACCGAATCTCTCCCCCACCCCCGTTTCGTTATATTGCCCCCCCAACCTTTTCACGAAAAAATAAAAATAAAATTAAAATAAATGTTCCCTTATAATTAAGAATGGGGAGTTGTTATATTTGATAATTATTTTTCAGACTTCGCGTATCCTCCTATTGAAATAGCAAAATTTCACAGGACACCGCGCACAATGCGCTAACAGCCCATCAAAGCCTTTAAGAGCCTTAGTACACACAGAAGGAGTATTGAATCGAAATGAGATAATGTAACAGTGGATTACCGTGTGATCACGTAATGGTAAATATCAAAAGGAGATGAAGCACCATTATTTTGGGGTGTGATGCAGGGAAAGCTTGAACCAGGAGACTTAACGCACATTCCTTAAATATATACATAAATATGTGAACTTGCAGTTGATACCTTATAAACAAAAAGCGAATTTATTTACGATATTAAGCATGCTCTATTCCTTTTGTGAACGTTTGTAAAATAATCCCGCAGACTAATTGGTTGCATGATATTGATGCTTAATGAAGAAATTCATATTCAGAAGATTATATGAATAACTTTTATCTCTTTGATCACACAAAAATAATAAATAACTGTGTAGTATAAAGATGTTTAGTATCAAGATGAGATAAAATTGAAATATATTCATACAAACTGTATTAGGAAGGTAAAGGATCGTGCTTTAGTATTCAGGTAAAATTAATGAAAACAACGAAGTAAAATATAAACAATAGAAATAAACAAAAAATAAAAAACAAGCATAGACTGCTAAATCTCTTTAACATAAAACATATCCTGCAAAGAAAACATTTTCAATAGAGGATAGCGCAGAAGCTTCATATCCCCATAATGAAAAAACAAATAAATAATCCAACAGAGATAGATAAAAATAATACAAATATAGACAAGAAACAAACAGAAATCAAGCACTTTGGGCATCCACGCACCAACGCACCAGAATCTTGCCGTTGGTGCGTGGATGCCCAAAGCGCTTGATTTCTGTTTGTTTCTTGTCTATATTTGTATTATTTTTATCTATCTCTGTTGGATTATTTATATGAAAACAACGAACTCTTTGAACTAGAGTAGAGTCTTAAAAGCTTAACGATCCGATAACGCTTGAGCATAAGGAAAAAGTGTCAAAAGTCTGAGAAGTTAGTGAAACTGTTTAACTGAAAATGAAGCACATAAAAGCCTTTAGATCTCTTGTATAAAACTATGACCTAAAACTATGTGCCTAAGCCTAAATAATATTATGTCGATCTGTTTCACTTAATTCGAAAATTTTCTTCTTATTGATCAGATTCCACTGCCCACAGGCAGACTTAGTAGCTGCGTTTACATGGACAACATTAATACCCGTGATTTACCCGCTATTAGGGAAAACCTTCAAAGCCCGTTTACATGGGACCACATTTTCACCCTGCTTTTACCCGTCTTACCGGAAGTAAAGGCCGTCACATGATTCGGCGGAAGTGATCCTCATACACCATCATTCCTTGTAAATCACGTTATGGGTTCGATCCCAGCCGGTGTCATACTTTTCCGAATTCACTGTATTGCTATTAGCTTTCCATCTTCGAACTCCGCATTTATCTCGTTACAAAGTGTATGGTCCTGGGGAAGGCCTTTTTTTCCCAATTGCTGTTCTTTTGACCTCGAATTCTTAAATTTTAAAAATAACAACAACAAAAAAATCATAAAACTTTAAAAATCCAAAAAGATTGAAAAACTTACAAAAATATTTTTTGTATTCTTATGATATCTGCTTTTCTGGGCCTCTTAATATTATTACTTTTTTGTTTTCCGTGGATTATTATTCTTATCTAATTTTTCTTCTAAATTTTCTTAACTTGTAAGTCTATATTTTTTCTGTTAAAATTAACTTTTTTGTTTTAATTTAACTTTACTATTAATTTTTTTTCTTTTACCCGCGTTATTCTTACCTTAATATTTTAATTCATTACTTAAAATTTTAACTACTGAGCACTCCCACCTTGATTACATATATCTTGCTTACAGGAGATAAAGTCGACACGACCAATGCACTCATCTTCTAAAACACAATTACGTCTGCGTCTATTTGTTATTTAAATGCAGCATATGTCAGTCGCTGTTGATAATTATAGAACGTTTACGATTGTTTACTGTTGTTTTTAAAAATAAATTTAGAAAATAGATAGGAAAAAAGGAATATAAGAACTAGAAGATTGAAACGGATATTAGATATAATCGTACGATCTATGGCTTCATCGCTAAATTTTGTTTTTCCACAACAAAGAATGTGGGCAAAATTACGAAGCTCTGTTTGGTGGGAAGAAATTATTTTAAATTCCTGAAGTAATAAAGACTGGAAAGAAAATTTTCCAATCGATAGGTGCATTTTTTTAAAATTATAAGATTAATTGTAAGATACTTATTGTTTTAATAAATCCTTTTATAAAATCAAAATGTAATTTTGATTTCAATTTTGATTCAGTAATTTTTAGTCATGTATAAATAAAAAAATCATAAATAGATATAAATAAATTTTTATCTGTGAATTCTAAAATAATTAATTTATAAATAAATTTTAATGTTACGTTTAATTATTGATTATACTTATTAAATTTATTAATTTTACCATAACACTTTAAATGAAAATGTTACTGAAATTTTATTGAAATGAAATTTTATTTCTTATTTTACATACCAGATGGCAGTACCATTCTATTTATAATGTAATTGGGGATGGTTCAGATCAAGAAATAAATGAAATCCTCCGGAAAAAAATAGGCACTTTTCTACTGTTTTCTTGAAAATTATGCGATCGTTAAGGGGTTCCAGATCCTTCCATCGATCATTTAGCTGCATTTTCATGGATTCACACAAGTTCAAATCCGCCATGTTATTTACTCCCAGCTTCGAAATGCATCATGGGTAATTAGCGGGTTTTATCCTGGGTCGAAGCAGGGTCGAAAATCCACCCTGCATTTTTCCCTATCGTAGGGAAAAAGTAAAAAACGACCCTGCTTTTACCCGGGTTTTTGGCACATGTAAACGGCACTAGTGAATGCCTTCATTATTTTAAATATATGGAATTTTTTAGAACATGTACTTACTTGTATATAATTTTACTTAGAGATCTGAAATGATGTTACAATAATATCAGTAATTAGTGAAATATCTAATCATTTGACCTTATAAAGCAAGACTTGTTAGGGAAGCTTTAGGTTCTATTTTTGGTTGCATTTCGTTTACGGCAAACAGTCTTTCTGACCAGCTTTTGCGATCACATGGAAGACGAATAAGGACTTAATTTGGGCTGAACTTTTTCCAGACGATTTTCTCAAATATCATATTTAGATTTATCGTGTAAAAAAAAAGCGGAGTGTTTCAGAGATTCTGGTTGAAGGATAAACTTTTTTTTTTCTCTCGTTAACTTTTCCCCATACCTTTAAAAGGTACAATTGCTAATCAGTTTTCCCTTGAATTATTTTTGAAAACGGATAAAAACCCCTTTTTCATTTGCGCTTTCAAGAATGACAGGAAGGATTTGAAGAATGTTATCACAGACTTTCTTTTTTTTTTAATTCAATTTTTCTTTTCATTTGCTCGTCGGTTACTAAAACACGTGCAATAATCAGTTAAAGGTGCAAATATTGCGAAATGCCATTCTCACTCCTTTGAAGAAAAGGAGAGAAAACTACGCAGGCAAAATTTATTGTGTAATCCCTCAAATCGAAGACCGCCCGTAGCAACCTGCCGGAGAGACTGAAGATGTTCAGTGTAAATCAAATTTGACATCGGTGTACCTTAACGTCAACTCTCTCGTTATCCCTTGTTTTGACAGCCGTACTTTGCACTTGTTTCTGTTGTGGTAAGTGTTTTCTTTGGACTTCATATTAACACCTGCCTGTTGTTACCTTTTATTGCTAGCAGGTGTCTGGGATATTTTTCTGTATCAGGTTTCGATCTGTAACTTTCGATATTATGAGGGAAGTGCCGTCATAATGTGGAGAAAAAAAAACACGTTAAAGCCTAGAGATATCACAAAAGATGGGGAAACCCATTAGTGAAGATAATGGAGTTGCTTTGAAGTGTAATATATAGCTGTACACAGGGCCGCCCAGAGACTTTACTGGACCTGGGGCAAACTTCTGTTGGGGGCCCCAAGACTATTTTTCAGAAGACTATTTTGTAGTAAGAGAAATCTGATTAATCGAATAATTTTTTTATTTTTGGAGGGGCCCCCTTTTTTCAGGAGGTTATTTTGAACTACGGTGCAAGTTTCAAAATTTTCTTTCGGAGGAAATCTAATAAATAAATTTAAAAAATATTTTTTGTGGCCCCTCCGGCAGTTGGGGGGCCTGGGGCAAAGTGCCCCAGTTGCCCCCCCCCCCCCCCTGTGGGCGACCCTGGCTGTATATTTTGAAAGGTGGCGGACATTATTCTCGTTATTTGCGTGTTCCCGCAGTGGGAAGCGATTTAAGCCACGAAAAGTTTTAGTGCGAATTGCAGAACAGTGAAGAGGCGTCGCACTGAACAGAAGAGAGTAGTAACGGAAATATTCCTTCAACGGCAAAAATCTATACCTGCGACTTCGGTGTAAATATGTCGAAATGTTTAACTGATGCAATAGTAAATTCATCGCATATGGGAGAGTTTATTATACGCTATTTATGCCTCGAAATAGAGCTGATTAAAGTAAAAACTGTCGTTCTTTGTTAGGATTACTTTTCTATGTTATCGAGATATCACTTTTAAGCTGCTACTTGTTCCTGTCTTAAAACTATCCATTTCGAAAATGAATACAGCACAAATCAGTAAGAATACTAGAAACACAAAACTACGTAAAATAAATATGAATAACATGTAAACTTATTTTACGCAGGGACAAACGTAAAACAATGAAAAAATATGCTTTCGACTATTACAAATATAGAGATATTTTGTTCTGCCATCTTTTTCATTTTTCATTTTTCTCATATTTGTAGTTTTCGTTCCTATTGATCCAAATAGCAAATGGTACTATTCTTTCCATTGTAAAGATGAGAGTTTGGATTTAAATAAAATACTCGCTTTTTTACCATCGGAGCCACAATTCTATTCATCAGTTATAAAGCTAATATTTAGGTTTGCAAGCTAACTGAAGTAAAAGAGCTGATGGACTTTAGATAAAGGGTGTGTGAGTACAAAAAATATCCCGTGTTATAAAGCACGAGCGCTATATCGTGGAAAGGTGTTGTGTCAAATTTCTTTCAATAAAAAATATTTTTTACTTTGGAAGAGTAAATAACTTCAAATTAATAGCTGCAACTAAGAACTTAATAAAATGGTTTGTTGGTTGGTTGAGAGCAACTTTTGCTACACAAGGGTTAATTATAGACCGGGAACGGCAGTTATTTTAAATATATGGAATATTATGGAATTTTTTAGAATATGTACTTACTTGAATATAATTTTGGATATTTGAAATGATGTTACAATCATATCAGTAATTAGTGAAATACGTAATTATTTGACCTTATAAAGCAAGACTTGTTAGGGAAGCTTTAGGTTCTATTTTTGGTTGCATTTCATTTAGGGCAAACAGTTTTTCTGACCAGCTCTTGCGATCACATTGAAGGGGAATTAATAATAATAATAATATATATATATATATATATATATATATATATATATATATATATATATATATATATATATATATGTATGTATATATATATATATATATATGTATGTATATATATATATATATATGTATGTATATATATATATATATATATATATATATATATATATATATATATATATATATATATATGTGTGTGTATATATATAAATATATATATATATATATATATATATATATATATATATGTATATATATATATATATATATATATATATATATATATATATATTTATTTATACATATACATACATATATACATATATGTATATATATATATATATATTTATTTATTTATACATATACATACATATATACATATATGTATATACACATATATATATATTCTGAACTTTTTCGAGAAGATTTTCTCAAATATGATACTTAGATTTATCGTATAAGCAGATTTCGAAAGGCTACAAACGTCAATTCCAATGGTGAGACTCAAACCCACTGGATCTATTAGTACAGTGTATCCCAAACTTTTTTGATCGCGGAACCCTCAGAACATTTTTTCAAATTTCACGGAACCCTCTACATTTTTTGATCAATAGACCCCTTCTTTCCCTAAATTTAATGTGATATTGAACGAAACAAATATCGTTCTAATACTTAGATTTTATTGAATTAAGCAAAGAATCATTAAAAAAATTCTTCATAAAACAAATACAAAATATGAGGGTGAATTGAAAATTAGTAAACAAAATTTAATGAAAAGCATGCTGATGCTTCTTCGATTCCATGATCCTCTTAAAATTTGTTTTGTTGATTATATTTGATGGTTTGTTTCATGTTTTCTTTATGTTTGATGATTGAATTCGCATATCTGATGCAGCGTCAGTTATGCCTGTCTCGCGGAACCCCTAAATTTTTTGACGAAACCCCAGGGTTCCGCGGAACACACTTTGGGAAACTCTGTATTAGTAAAATGAGCTCGAGTTTATCTTTATTCAATAGCAAACACACGTAAAGAGAAAAATTTCAGGTAGTCTCTTCTAACGAAACTACCGCGTGCTATTTACGTAGGGTTACTTATCATCGCTTACCTCTTTTTTTTTTACAGTAAAATTCCTACATACGAAGAGAAGGATGAGTGATAATCCTATGCAGAATAGCTCGATGGTAAGAAAAATAAGTTACATATGTCTACTCTGCCACTCTTGATTTATAACTCGCGACGACGGTTTTGGCGTCATAAATTTTGCTTTCCGGAGGACCGGTATGGAGGAACGTAATCCTACGTTAAAAAAGACTATGGTAGTAGTAGAGTATTACCATACACTTTATTTTGAGGTTTTCAGACTCATATTCCGAACCCTTTTTTATAAATATCTTCCAAATTGTGATTTCAGCCTGCTTTTTCTTATTAAGGCTGCTATGTACTAAGAAAAAAAAATCGTATTTCCCTTTTCCTCTTCTTGCAGACTCTTGTGGTGAGAGAAGTCCAGTTGATGGTTCGAGAATTCCCCCCCCCCCCCCTTAGGATCGACATTTTGAGGAATTGTAATGGCCCTCTCTCTCTATAGGGGGGGGGGGGTTAAGCGCTGCCCCCCCAATTTTTTTATTTAAAATATATTTTTGTCAACTATTTACATGTACATAAATGCTGATAATCCAATAAAATTGGTATTGTCAGATAGTCTGAATTTTTCTGCAATGCACTACAGGATTCATTTTATAAATTTGGTCCACCGAAGGAATGTATGAGCGTTTAAAACACACTATACCAGATTTTTCCCGAATAATTTAAATTTTAAAATATTAATTGCATTTTTAAAAAAAAAACGAAAAATGTCCGCAAATGTAAAATTTCTTTCTCTATGACGGAGTACAATTCTTTCAAAAATAGCTTTGAATCCAAGTTGGCAATCCGTGGTCAAATTTTCTCCATAGGTTAACATTGAGGTGAACGAATCCAATGGGGTTAGTACATAGCAGCCTTAACAACAGCGATGAGAATTCATTCACGCCGGGAATCATTCACTTAAACTTTCCTTTCACCTGGTGGGAAATTCAAATAGAGGGACTGATGGAACCCCTCCCCAAAACTGCTCCGTTTGGATTCATTTTTGCCCCTGATGAGTATTAGATACTTTACCAACCAATTTATTAATAATATATTTTTAAACGTCTCTTAGGCAGCAAAACATCCACTTTTAAATATCGACCAAATACTGCGTTCCGACTTTGGACTGAAGTTTTGGACTGGTTTTATCTTACGATACTAGGACCTTCATACATCGGAGTTGTGATTTCCCTCCATGCGTATTCCTTTTTCCTGGATGGAAAACTGTATACAAGGTGCGCCCATAAAGTAACCGGACAATTTTTTATAAATAAGAAAAACATTACTCACATTTATATAAATTTATCTCCTTCAAAATAATCGCCAAAGGAGTCTTTACAATTTTGCCAACGTTTCTTCAAGCCATCGAAACACTGATAGGCCTTGAAACTAACCGTTCGCAAAATACGCGCAACATTTGATTTAATATTCGAGACGTTTTCAAATCTCTGCCCTTTCGTGGCCATCTTAAACTTCGGAAAAAGGAAAAAAAAAATCAGCTGGTGATAAGAAATAACCCAGCAACTTTCAGACATGCTTGGGATAAGCAAAGAAAGCTGTAGATAAATTTTAAATGAAAAATCTGAAAATGGAAAAAGTTTGTGCACGATTTGTGCCTCGGATTTTGACAAAACAGCAAAAAGAAGACAGAAAAACTGAAGATTTGCTGACTACTGCGCAACAGGACAACAATTTCTTAAAGTGTATTATAGAAGGATTATGAGACCTGGTGTCTACAATACGACCCAGAAACAAAAAGAGACAAAGTGCACAGTGGAAAGGACCGTCTTCTCCCCCCCCCCAAAAAAAAACAAAAACAAAAAAAAACAACAACAACACGGATGTCAAATTCAAAGACTAAGGTGATACTGATTGAATTTTTTCATTACAAAGGACTTATTCACCGCGAATTTATTCCTGAAAATCAAACAATTAATCAGTATTTTTACAAGGAGGTGCTTTTTCGATTAAGAAACATGATAAGGCGAGTTAGGGAGGAACTGTTTGATTCTGGGTAATGGTTTCTTTTACATGATAATGCTAGGCCCAGTACAACAATTTCTGTACAACAATATCTTGCTAAGCATTCAATTACGGTGATAAATCTCCCAACATATTCTCCCGACTTATCACCAGCTGATTTTTTCCTTTTTCCGAAGTTTGAGATGGCTATGAAAGGACAGAGATTTGAAAACGTCTCGGATATAAAATCAAATGTTACGGGTATTTTGCGAACTGTCAGTTTCAACGCCTATAAACAATATTTCGATGACTTGAAGAAACGTTGGGAAAATTGGATAGACTCCTTTGGCGATTATTTTGAAGGAAATAAATTAATTTGAAGGGGAGTAATATTTTTCTTATTTATAAAAAAAATTGTCCGGTTACTTTATGGGCGCACCTTGTATATCCGCATAATATTGATACGTGTGAAGGGCAGCTGCACTGTTTTATCACTTGGCATAAATAATTTTCGTTTAACAATAATGACTACACAGTCATTGAAACTCCATTACATTAAGAAAATGTTTGCACAGTGCATCCAATAATCAATTAAGCTTTAAACTGACCCATCTTATAAACAGAACTCGAATGGTAAGATAACAGCAATCGAGCTATCGGGGTCTCTTAAGAAAGGTGCAGCAAAATATGTATAATATGCATCCGTGTTATTTTATATGGAACTTATATTGTAAGATGCTTAAGACTGAGACATTTTCTTAAGCAAGAATTACTGCATTGTAAATGTCCAAATGTCCATAAGCTGCTAAGGAGTCATTAATCCAAACAGATGAACCAGATGGTGGGAGCCCATATTGAGTATTTGCATGTAATGCACAGTAGCAGTTGGTAATGTATGTCATGCTGGTATCCTTCCGTTCTTGCCCTTATGGTATTAAAAGGTACCAACATTTCTAATTATGTAAGAAAATGCGTAGAACTTCAAATGCCTGCAAAGTCATAAGTTCCTAGATGTTGGCGACTCTGTAATGACCTAGTTTCTTACCCTATATGCGTTGCCCAGTGATTTTA
>OU015498.1:20752296-20826366 GCA_907164885.2 Dolomedes plantarius
TTGAATTTGTTGACTAATTTCGGAAAAATCTGGCTTGATTCCCTCCGTTAATGCAATTCGAAGATCTGGTTCTAATTCTAATTTATTTTTGTATATGGTTTATATACAGAAATATTATATAAAAAAATTATATAAAAAAAAATGTGGCGTGCCCCATTTTGGAGACCACTGGTCTAAGGGAAGCATTTTAAAGAAAGTTACTAGTTCACATACAGGAGCCTTAAAGGGTACTTAAGTAGACTTTTTTAGGAATTTTTTTTTCTATCTCACTTTTAAATTTTGCTCTCTGAAGTTAGTTAATGATTACTTAATGTATATAATTTCCCTGTCTGACCTTTCAGGATTGATGAGTTCGACTGTAACAATAAATGATGACCAAGAAAATGAATGCATCACGGGCGCGAATAATTAGTAATACGGTTGGTTGGTTAGTTAAGGGGACTGTGGACTTTCAAAATTGTGAAATTTGTCCAAAAATTCGATTTTTTTACTTTATTGAATTGTGAAACTACGGACGAGTAGGAAAGTGTTGCAAAAAGAATTTTTAATTTCTGTGATTAGTTTCCTAGTTATAGGCATTTGTATTTAAATTAGATATTATGTGGTTACTAATAACAATAACTTTAAATGTGTTTATCTCAAAATAAAAATTTTCATGTCATACGAATATTCAAACTGCTCCATGTGCATTTCCAATTATCGTATTGCTTCGAAATTTAAGTTTTATATACTTAACTGTATATCAAATAAATCTTATTGAAAAAAATTATGCTTCGTAGCTCAGAATTTCTAAATTTTGTACTTGAAAGGATGATTTATAGGTATTTTGCGTCATAAAAAGGGTATTTTCAACATTATTATTATTTTTTTCTCTTTATATTTTTAATGAATGCTTAAAATAAGCAATAAGTTTCATTGTTAGTTCTATAAGGTATCCTGTAAATAAAAATGACCGTATTATATGCAAAAGAAATGCGCGTGGAGCATTTTTAATGAGGCCAATTTTTGATATAATTAATAATTCATAATTCATAAATTATTAATATTTCATCTTTAAATTTTAACCACTTTTACATATCTATGGTACTAATCACATATTTAAATTTCTAGCAAATTCATTCAAAACAAAAAAAAAAGTTAGGTTTGAAGGTCCACTGTTCCCTTAAGAGCGCTACGGTCAGTTTTTGCTATACAAGGGCTTAAGAATTCGTAATATGTGTTTTCAAGAAAGCGATACAAGTGCCCTAAAAATAACGTCAAAATATATTTCATTAACATTTAATGCGATGCCTCATTTATGTGTGCGTGTTTTGGGGTTCGTATTCCGTAGATGACTTAGTTGTATCATGGTAGAGAATGCCTCTTCTGAAAACAGGAGGTGTCGAGTTCAATTTCTTATTCAGCCACATTTTTTGAAAGAGTGAAGGAAAAATGAGACGAAAGAAGTAGAAGGAGTGTATTGTCGTTATGGTGTTTTCATTTTTGTGAACATAATTTGAAATACGACACGAACATTTTATATTAATCACGCGTGACATTGAGACGTAGATGAAATTTTTTTTAAAGCGTTACACTCGAAAATTTGAAAAATCATATGAAAATCGGAGCTAAGTTATGACAATTTGAGTATTTTACGCCTCATATAACTGTTTAAGGTTGCTATGTACTAAGAAAAAAATCGTATTTCCCTTTTCCTCTTCTTGCAGACTCTTGTGGTGGGAGGAGTCCTGTTGACAATTCGAGAATTCCACCCCCCCCCTTAGGACTGACATTTTGAGGGATTGTAATGGCTCTCTCTCTATAGGGGGATTAAGCGCTGCCCCCAAATTTTTTATTTAAAATATATTTTTGTCAACTATTTACAGGTACATAAATCCTGATAATCAAATAAAATTGGTATTTTGAGATAGCCTAAACTTTTCTGCAAAGCGCTACAGGATTCATTTTATAAATTTCGTCCGCCGAAGGAATTTATGAACGTTTAAAACACACTATACCAGATTTTTCCCCCGAATAATTTAAAGTTTAAACTATTAATTGCATTTTTTTTAAAAAAGAAAAATGTACAGAAATGTAAAATTTCTTTCTCTATGACGGAGTACAATTAAAAAAAAAAAAATCTTTGAATCCAAGTCGGCAATCCGTGGACAATTTTTCTCCATAGATTAATATTGAGGTGAGCGAATCCAATGGGGTTAGTACATAGCAGCCTTAAGGATGAAACAACGAAAAGCTGCAATATATTTATGACACACTCAATAATGTTATTGTCATCGGTTTTAATAGAACTAATCTTCTATCATGAAAACAGAAACTATTTTGTTAAGATAAATAATAGATGAACCATTTTCGCTCTTCTTTTCTTGGGTAGCGAGTAAAGGATCTTTTACATTCTCTCGAATTTTTTGATAAACTCAAATTTCTTCCAGTACCATAACCGAGTTCGCCCTCATTTCGTTAGCGTTAATGATTACACGTGTAGCATACAATGATAGTCAATGCAATTGAATACGTGTACAAACACACGTATATGCAAGGACTTCCCATAGACGCATACCTGTACACGCAATCGGTGACAAAAAGTTGTTGGGAAAAGTAAAAGACTGGATGCCAGCGGTGAATCGTTTTAAGAACTATAATGTTTACCTTCATAGTTCATGAAGGTTCATCTTTTTTTAGTATCACCTAGGCCCACAAGCCTAGCAAGTTTTGATGATCAGTCAGTGGTTTCAAAGAATAGCTGACAGAACTTTGATACAGAGTTTAAAGTGACAGTCATGCCATAGAAATATAAGTAGCAGAGTGAGAAATTAAAACTGAGTTTCGGTTGATAATAGAGATTTAATAACATAGAATAACATAACAAAGTATAACATAACAGAGTTAACTTATCTGTTTGCAGATACACCAAACTGGCTTTGTAACAGGGAAACGAATAATATCCATGTCAGGACTTTAACATGGTACAACTGGTTAACATCTGGCAACTGGGAGAAAAAAGCAGAGAAGGGTAGAAGGAACGAGCTTTAATACAATGCGGCTAGCTTTTATAGTAATTGTCATCCAATCAATTACTGCGCCACATATATTTGCATATGATTCATGACATATCCGCATATGCGGGAATGATTCACTTATAAATCTCTGAATATTTTACAGAGTATTATAAAATTTAATAAAATAAATAAGATGACGTACTGTCATTACTTTTAGAGTTTAGCGAAGTGCTGGAGATTAAAATAATTAAGGATTTAATCTTTAAAACCCAACAGCAAGGATTGTCTAGCAAGGCTGGACAATCTCCACAAAACCAAAAATTTCTAAAAAGTCTAAAATCAGTAGAGGGTCCAGAAGGATCTTGTCCTTAGTAAAACCCAAACAAGCCAAAATATGGGCAGGGGAGGCCATGTCGGCAGAGCACCAGTGGCACTCCGGGAAGATCTTCTGTCCCTGCCGAAAAGTGAGTGCTCTAATATGACCACTCATGAAGCGCGAGAAGGCCGTTTGATATTTTCTGGGCTTGAGCTGGAAAGACCCACCCGGACTTCTAAGGAATATTTTCTTAAGTACTAGACTAGAAGAAGGTCGAGAATACGTGGAGTAGTCGACACTTCACAAAGACATTCTTGGACTATGAGCGTTTACTGCAGTATTTTGCTCGTAAGTAGTCACCAGCAAAAGGGAAGAGGGAAGGGTCGCAGGATGTGGTCAAAATTTTTCTGCGATTTTAAGGTAACAGATGATTATCACCAGAAACGATGTTCCTATCTTCTGCGAGGAGAGACTTCTACTGGTAAGACCAATATGCCTTCAAATTTAGTTAATTCTTGGGAGTATAATTCTACGGTCATCTTCCTTTCCTATTTAAACGTTCATCGGATGCGTTCTCAAAATGTTTTCATGGTTACTTACATCTAGATAACCGTAACATATATAAAAATTGTCTATGTAAGCGAACTATGATCCTAAACTGCTTCTAAATTTGTTCATTGCTCAGTGATTTCATTTATTTTGTTACTGAGTATAGGTATAAAAATTTCTGTGTGTATTGTTTGTCAGGAGGTATTAGATAAAACAACAATATTGTGTAAATGAGAAACGAGAGACTTAACTGTAAAATAATATGGTCTAAGGATATGAAATGCAGACAAACATATTTTTCTTGTTGCAGCATTTTTGCATATTTCGAAGGTGACACTGTCAGGTAGGGGTTTAGTTGTTACATTTTATCTTTTCCCACTTATCAATATTACATTACGACACGACGGTATTTTCTTACAGATGATATGCAGAGGCGCTAAGATGTTTTTGATACTCCGGCAGCAGCGTGAAAAACTTTTGCTGAATATTCATCCAGCGATGCCCTATCTCCTGACATAGTTAGCATAATCGAATAATTATATTTTTTTTGCGAAATTAATACGACAGTTTTAAACTAAATCGTACGTTATTAGAATTATGAAAAAAAAATTATTTCACAGTAAATGAACATTAACTGGTCTTTAGTTTTCGAAATGAGTAATCGAAATAAGTTAAAAAAAGTGTGTGTGTATTCTTCTCGTGTGATAATCTCTATTTGATTGCAGTTTTCTAAACCTGATGCGAGGTTAAAAAAATATCGTGAAAAATAAATTTTGCTAAAAAAGTGATTTAGTTTTAAATCCATTATTTAATGCACGCAATTCACACATTTTTATATCTTGTTTAAAATAACAGTAACAATTAAGCATTTTAATTAATTAGATCCTAAAATTTCTAATTACAATTCTAATTTTCTTTTCGCAGCTTAAACGAAAAACTGCTGGAAACATTTTTTTGATTTGAGAAATTTTTTAAATTGGATGCCTCTTTTTAAAGACAGTTATATTCCCGTAACTATGCCAATTCACAAAATGACGTTAATTATTAGTTTCAGGTCATGTTATCTGACAAGGCTGTCAGTTCTGTTTATTTCATTGAATTTTTTCTTATTTGTCTTTTTGTAAAACAGAATCTAATTTTTTTTCTCAAAACGTTACACTTACTTCACAACAAAGAATACAAGCCATTCTCTCTCGGTGACTTTTTTTTTTTCATTACTGCTAAATCTTTGATAAACTTTACAATATGAAGTGACGGTACTGACTTTTTTTAAATTCATTATGAAAATAATTTCAGTTACAAAATCTGGAATCACTAACTGCAACTGAAATAGTTAATTAGTAAATAATTCATACGTGAGTACTCGTAAGTAGAAAATAACAGAGCCCTACAGAAGAGAAGTAAAATATTTGATTTTTTTTTTACAGCAACTGTAATTTCTCGGAAAGGTAGGTTAATTCTTTCAGCATTAAAATAAGTTTTGTTCTTTTATTTCTCACTAGCTGAAAACCCGCACTTCGTTACGGAGTATATTCAAATTAAATACAACGGTCAATGTATGCAATTAATGCCAAAAAAAATAAATATATATATTTATAATAAATGAGACGATCAATATATACAATTGATGTAAAAAAAAATATATATATATATATTTATAAAAAAATCGTAAGAGATATTTTTATAGACAAAATAATGTAGAAGAAAATATTCAAATTAAATCTAATAGGACATACTAAAGAATATAGTACAGTTTGAGGAACATATCTTTTACTGTATTTTAATATTTTTTTGGATAATGTACAATCGTCTGCCGCATTAGCAAGGGAAACAATATTTATTTGTCTATTTCATTGTTATGCACGTGACGATAAATTTATTTACAGTACCAGAAAAAGAAATCACGTGATCAGCATTTAATAAATTAAATTCTAAAATATAATCTTTTCTTCTCTTTTGTGAGAAGAATTTTTCAAAAATCTTTCTTAGTGCACCCCTACACTATAAGGAGAATCGCCATTCAAAATTTCAGCCCTTTAGGTCCAGCGGTTTGGTCTGTGCGTTGTATGTCAGTCAGTGAGTCAGTCAGTTACGGAACTGTTTTATATATATATATATATAGATGAGAAATGACACTAGAAAAAAGAAACTTCATCACTTTTCCAGGATAGTTCAGTAGGTAAAATACCAGCCTAGAGATCTGGAGAGACTCTGTCTTGAATCGTAGGTTCAGTAGATAATCGTTGCAGTGGCACCCGCATGCATAATCGATATAAACTATAACAATGCATAATCGACAACAATAAAAGTTGAACAGCTTATGTAAAAAGATAATGATGTTAATCTTTTCCTTACGGGGTGGGATAGCATGTATCCCAAGAATACGGGCCCAAGAATGAATATATATATATATATATATATATATGTGTGTGTGTGTGTGTGTGTGTGTATCTATACATATATATATATATACATATACATATACATATATATACATACATATATATATATATATATATATACATATATATATATACATATACATATACATATACATACATACATTTATATATATATATATATATACGTACATATATGTATTTATACATATATATATACATATATACATATATATATATATATATATATATATATATATATATATATATATATATATATATATATATGTATATATAACTCCCTTAGTGGCCGTTACGCGGGGGGTATGAAATTTCCCGTTGTAAAAAGGGAATCGAAAAAATGGGCCCCGTAAGCAAAAGGTTAATGTTCCCCCACTGATTGTGTGGATGGGTTGAAAAAGAACAGTGGAAATAAGATAAATGAGAGATTGTTCCTTTATGGTAATTTTTGGTGTTCTTGGCATCTATATTTTTTCCAATCTTAAGGGGATGAGGGACCTTCTACCACGTTTTGTTTAAATTCTTCAATATTTTACTCCATATATAAAATGTGAATAATTAATATTCTTCTTTACTACATTAAAGACACTTAGATTGCGCACATAAGTATTTTGTGGTAGAATAGGACCTGCTTTTCAAAAATTTCTTCAAAACTGCTAGCATTTTTCAAAATGTTCCATGAGCATTCATTTACTTCTGATTTCTTCCATTTTTCACAGGATTGTTAATTGAAGCGTTTGTCGAAAAACTGGGCATATTTCTTTGAAACGACAAACATTTTTTTCAAATTTATAGACCATGAAATAAAATAAAAGACATGTAAAACCATAAAAAATAACAAGCAGGTAAAAAATATATATACTTATGGCTTTAGATTTATACAAAATCAAATTCAATACACAATTATGTTGGTATATACACTGAAGTGCCACTGAATTAGGGATAGCAAAGCCTATGCAAATTAAAAAGCCTAGCATGGAGTGAAGAGTCTCTATTCCGACTACTTAACGCCGACGGGAGGCTGAGAATATGGCGTCAGGCTCATGAAGCCATGGATCCTCCATGCCTGGCTGGAACTGTACAAGAGCATGGTGGCTCAATCATGGTCTGGGGTGTTTTTTCGTGGCACAGTTTGGGATCTTTGGTGCGTGTACCAACCTCCCTCAATGCAATTCGGTACGTAGAATTGCTGGGTGATCACCTCCATCCGTTTATGCTGTTCTGTTATCCGCACGGTAATGGAGTTTTCCAGCAATTCAACTGTACCTCTCACAAGTCCCGGTTGGCTACTGGCTGGTTGGATGAGCATTCCTCTGACTTCTCTGTCATGAATTGGCCACCTAGAAGCCCAGACTTAAATCTTATTGAGCATCTTTGGGATGTTTTGGAACAAGGCGTGAAAGGCCATCACACAGCACCAAAGAACCTTACTGAATTATGGACAGCTTTAGCCAATATTTGGCAAGCCATTCCCGTGGAACGTTTCCAGAAACTTGTTGAATCTATGCCTCGTCGTGTGGCAGCCTTTATCAAGGCCAGAGGAGGCCCAACTCGTTACTAGGTAGGCATCCCTAATTCAGTGGCACTTCAGTGTATATGGTAAAGTTCTATTAATAAAATTATGGTTTTTAAATAACATAGGATACGCATGGAGCATTTTGAAAAATGATAACATTTTTGAAATTTTTTTTGAAAAACAGGCATTATTCTCCCAAAAAATCCTTATTTTGATTTCCGAGGGTCTTCAATGTCGTAAAAAAGAATATTGATTATTCTCATTCAATATATAGAGTTTAAAAATTGAGAATTGACAAATTTGAGGTTGAAGTTGCCTTGACCTCTTAAAAACCTATGTTACGTACTTTTTACCTGGAATGCTTTTGTGTAATGTTCTAGTTTATGTAACAACATCATAATCAAATGTGGAAGTATTTGTACCATGTTTCAAGGTAGACGTAACTTTTGTTTTCTTAGCTTAGTTATTTTTTTAAGCAGTTAAAAGATTCTCTTTTAGGACAAAAATATTTTTATTACCAATTCTTGACTATATTTTTTTCCTCAAACCTCATTTTTTTTTCATACACCAAGATATCGCCCAATACAAACTACTCAAGTGTGACCGGAGAATTAATGAAACTAATTTATAAATCAGTTGAACAGGAATTTATAAATGTCACAGGACCGCATTACTAAACTTTCAACATTGATATCGCCTGTTTTATTCTTCTTGTGATTGTTGAATAATTTTCATGATAGTGACGATAAAAATTGGTTCTCTTCTTATCCGTTTTTAGGTGTTTTATTTCCTTCTGTCATTGTACATTATTGCGGTTTTCCTTCACCTCTCCTACACTTTCTTTCTTTTGCATGCTAGTTATTGCGCTTTATCCTCATTTTTACCAAGTTTTTATCAACTCGCTTTCTTGTTTGTTTGTGTGTGTGTGTTTGTCCCTTACAAATCTTGCAATCGATTTTTAACTAACTTCCCGACTAGCTAGACATTTGAAACTTTTAGAATAGCTCAGAACACGATGGCAATGCATTATTTTGATACTTCGAGCCACCTTTAAGCAGGTTTGAATTCTTTTTTCAGTTAATTTTGTTTTGTAGACGGGTGCGGCCATCTATCGGCCGGGACGGGAACGAATAGTTTAACGCAAGTTAACTTCCAATTAACTTCATTTTCTTTCAAGTTGATGGGATAATTCATCAAAAATTTTCAAAAAGTATTTATTAACACATAGAATTGTCAAGTTTATATGATTAAAAAAAATTTGAAAACATGGTATATAAAAAGTTCTTTTTATCTTGTAAATATTAATCTGCACTTCGACCGTTCGTTGCTTCATCCTTTAATTTTTGTTTCTACTGGAGGCTTACTCTCTTTTCACTTTCACGTTTGCTTCTGTTACTTTGCATGGGCTTTGATGATAACGAATTTTAGCCTTTTTATGTTAATTTTGCCTCCTGTTCTTTGGAAATCAACTTCATACCTTTCTAAACGAAAGATCCAAGTTTTAATTAGAGAATTCTATTTGTATAACGAATCTTCTCTTCCTTGCTTGCATATTTTAGCGACCCGGTTAGATTTCACTAACGTTTAATTGATTTGGGCAAAGAGAAATAGTAAGTTACAAGAAAAATTCTCTCTCGTGCTCTAATGGGCTCAGTAGAAGGGGATAATACTATTCTATTCAGTTTATAAAAATAAATTGTAAAAATGCACGATCGATTTCCCTTTGAAGTTCTATAATTTTAATTGTTTCCCTTTTCGGGTCCATCTATTCCATGTAACTATTTTAACGCGTGAATGTAAAATAACTGCATAAAATTATACTTACTTCTTAAACGCTTTCGAAACTTCAGCACCTCTTGGCACAAAAAAATGACAGGATTCAAAAGAGTGACTATATGACACGAAAAAAATGCGTGGAATCCACCCTAATAAGAAAAGCTTCTTATGTAATTATACACAACTACGTAACTTCCAGTACACCGGAAGAAAATTCCAAAACCGGGATAAATAAGTTTCCACAAGTGATTGACAACGTTCAGCCATTGCAGCCCACAAATGATTTTCTCGAGTTACGGAGCAAAATTTAGGCTAAAAAGATATCGTGGATGACGCTAGTTCTCTCCCCCGTGAGCTGGAATGACTACACCTTGTCAGTGATCTACCAAAATTTAGAATTATTACGCGCATGAAGTTATTTTCTCTCCAGCAAACTTATCGGTTATGTTACGCCGAGGATCCGTAAAACAAAGGCGAAACCAAGGTCCACGGCGGCTGGATACTTGGGAGTTGTATATCTATATATTTAAGTTGCTAAGACGCTTCTTTGGAGTGAGAGAAAACTACTGCATCCATTGACATCATTTTGGTCTTAAACGAAAGATTTTAATCTATTGATGTGTCAAATTTGGTTTTTGTAACAGCAGTTTCTATTAATGAGCGATCATTTACAATTAAAAAATCGCTTTCTGAGCATGCTCAGAGTCACGTTTGAATCTGGCTTCAGTTACTCACTAAGCACGAGGCCGCATAAACACATTACCTTGTTTCTGCGCATGCTCAGTGACACGTTTAAATCTGGCTTCAGTTACTCACTAAGCACGAGGCCGCATAAACACATTAGCTTGTTTCTGCGCATGGTTCAGTGACACGTTTAAATCTGGCTTCAGTTACTCACTAAGCACGAGGCCGCATAAACACATTAGCTTGTTTCTGCGCATGCTCAGTGACACGTTTAAATCTGGCTTCAGTTACTCACTAAGCACGAGGCCGCATAAACACATTAGCTTGTTTCTGCGCATGCTCAGTGACACGTTTAAATATGGCTTCAGTTACTCACTAAGCACGACGCCGCATAAACACATTAGCTTGTTTCTGCGCGTGCTCAGTGACACGTTTAAATCTGGCTTCAGTTACTCACTAAGCACGAGGCCGCATAAACACATTAGCTTGTTTCTGCGCATGGTTCAGTGACACGTTTAAATCTGGCTTCAGTTACTCACTAAGCACGAGGCCGCATAAACACATTAGCTTGTTTCTGCGCATGGTTCAGTGACACGTTTAAATCTGGCTTCAGTTACTCACTAAGCACGAGGCCGCATAAACACATTAGCTTGTTTCTGCGCGTGCTCAGTGACACGTTTAAATCTGGCTTCAGTTACTCACTAAGCACGAGGCCGCATAAACACATTAGCTTGTTTCTGCGCATGCTCAGTGACACGTTTAAATCTGACTTTAGATACTTACTAAGCACGAAGCCGTATAAAAAAGTTAATTTGTTTATTCCGGGGAATCTCTTTAGCTCTCTTTTTCTGCCATTTTTATTTTTAATTATGTTTGTGAGATAAAGAATTAAACCTGAAGGAAATTGTTTATTTCGCCTGTTGAGTAACCTTATTTCTTTTTACTGGGCTCAGCAGTAATTTTTTAAAGTGCATTTCTCTATTCTTAATATTAGGATTTTCAACATTTTTGTGTTTGCTGTGCAAAGGGTGTTAAGTCCAAAATGGGCTAAAATGAGTCCTCGAACCAGACACGTTTGAAAAATCAAGGAGTACTGCAGGGTACGGAAAGCTAAGTCCAATTCCACTAACAAATATTTTTGTTCATCAAGGAAAATTTGGGATATGTCAAACAAAACGCAAACTTGTTAGTGTTAAAGGGGTTATGTCCCAGTCAAGGACTTAACACTCCTTACTCAACAAAAATAAAATTGGAAGAATTTACTCTATAAAAAAAGTAAAAAATTAAACTTTAAAAAGCTGACTTTACAAAAGCCGGTTCTTTTTCAATCCCGTTTTTCTCAAAACTACGATTTTGGACTTGACACTCTATGCACAGATTTGGCAATGCATGGTGTGTTGAGTATAATTTGTGTATTAGTACATTTGTTTACTATCCAGCCAGGATGTTTTGACGGGTACCAACTAGTCTTAATATAATGTATGTCAACCTCAGGACCAACTACTATTAAAATATAACTAGCTGAGTGGCAACTCGATGTGTTGCATTTTCGATTTGAAATTAAATGGTTTTATTTCTTAAAGATTGAAAACTTTTTAATCACTTTTCAAAATACATTAGAATTTTTGAAAAACAAAATAATGATTTAAAATTCTCTTTTTCAAATTTTGGTTTTTGTCTTTTGAAATAATTCTTTCAAATTTACGTTCTCAAATTTTGCTTTTTAAACAAAAAAGCAGTTCATTGAATTAGAATAAATTCCAAAGATTATAACTGCTCATTTCCTAAAACAAAAATTATTTCTGGTGCTTTAAAATTATTTCTGGATTTCAATTATTAAATAAATGACTCGTTCTCAACTATTTTGGCATTTGGTTATTTTCCTTTTGGCAACATGGCGGAATGTAAACATTACATCTCATGGGGC
The DNA here is from genome assembly GCA_907164885.2 of Dolomedes plantarius. NCBI lineage: Eukaryota > Metazoa > Arthropoda > Arachnida > Araneae > Dolomedidae > Dolomedes > Dolomedes plantarius. The sequence goes on from OU015498.1 coordinate 20,764,481, forward strand.
AAAAATTGCTTAAAAAAATAGAAAGACAGTTCTGATGAATTCAAAATTGGTGGCGGAAGAATCCTCATCACTTCCTGATTAATTAGAAATAAATTTCACGAATTTGCTGGAATTATTAGTGAGTAAAATAATAAGTTGAAAAATTACGAACTCGGCATTCAAGTTACATTAAGATATAATGGCGAACAGTGCGGGAAATTTCAAAAGTGAGTTTTGTAAGTACGCTTTTTTAGAATGATAACATTTTTTCTATTAAATGTATTTGGTATATTTTGGAAGCTGAACATCTATAAAATACCGATAAATCGTAAAATTGACATTAACAGGTGCAGAAAACCGAAATATTTGTCCATCAAAATTGTCGATTTCGTGAAATTCTGAAAACTGCTTTGGGGAAAAAGCTTCGTTTGCAGTGAAAAACATTTTTAACTTTTTGAAAATGTGCATATCCTTAAAGATGAAGAGTTGTAGAACACATGGAAATAAAAAATTTGTCGACTGGTGGGCGGAAAAGTTTAATTTTGCATGCATGAAAATAGTGGAAATTCGCGAAACGGAAAGGAGCTGGCCCACCCGGAATGACATTTGTTTCTATTACCCGCTTCTTTTGAGTTCGGCGGTTTTAATTGAATAATTTTAAAAGTTTAAAGTTTTGAAAGTTGAGGGTGGCACCAGTGCACGCGTCTCGTCCGTTCGCGTATATCGGTACCAGTCGCGATATCCTGGTATGCTCGGTTTGCGAGATTAGCCCGTCCCCGTGTCTGCTGACTAACAAACAAACATTTGTTTACCTTCAGCTGTTATTATATAGATGATCAGGAAAAGCAAGATGCTCTTGGACTCGCATCACATCTTTGTGCTCCATGGCCCTGGTAATGTATCTGGGACCTGTGAAGCAAAACTATGGCAGTAGCCTGCTGCAAAACAATCAGCTAACCAACGGATACATCATTCCACATTTGCTTAAGGCTGCTATGTACTAAGAAAAGAATCGTATTTCCCTTTTCCTCTTCTTGCAGACTCTTGCGGTGGGAGGAGTCCGGTTGACAGTTCGAGAATTCCACCCCCCTTAGGATTGACATTTTGAGGGATTGTAATGGCTCTCTCTCTATAGGGGGGTTAAGCGCTGCCCCCAAATTGTTTATTTAAAATATATTTTTGTCAACTATTTACAGGTACATAAATGCTGATAATCAAATAAAATTGGTATTGTCAGATAGCCCGAACTTTTCTGCAAAGCGCTACAGAATTCATTTTATAAATTTCATGCACCGAAGGAATTTATGAGCGTTTAAAACACACTATACCAGATTTTACCCCGAATAATTTAAATTTAAAAATATTAATTGCATTTTTTTTAAAGCGAAAAATGTACACAAATGTAAAATTTCGTTCTCTATGACGGAGTACAATTTAAAAAAAAAATGTTGCATTCCAAGTCGGCAATCCGTGGACAAATTTCCTCCATAGGTTAACACTGAGTTGAGCGAATCCAATGGGGTTAGTACATAGCAGCCTTAAGTAACTGGCGAACCCCGGTCACGCTTAAGTAGTTTGTATTGGGCGATATCTTGGTGAATGAAAAAAAAATATATTCAAGAATTAGTAATTAAAATATTTTTGTGCTAAAAGAGAATCTTTTTACTGCTTACTAAAAAATAACTGAGCTAAGAAAACAAAAGTTACGTCTACTTTCGCATATACAAATACTTTTCCATATTTGATTACGATGTTGTTAAAAAGAAATCAGTAAATAAATAATCAAAATAAAACCTTTCAAAAATATCTTCAAATACGCTGCATTCGCTCTGCAAAGGATTGAGTACAATGATGGAAGAAAAATATATTGTCACGTCTACAATAGAGAAGACTATATAAAAGGCAATACATAAAATTCGCCATGGGTCATTAAGCGCTTCTGACGAGAACAGTCGGACAGCCCTGCAAAAAATAAGGCTACCATATTGGACAGTCGCTGAATGACGGATGTCATCTTCGCTTTCATCATAATGCTAGCGGAGGATCCCCGCCATGTCGTTATTACCGCAGATAAATGGAATTGTTTTATTATATCACCCGGCAAAAGAGAATGCCTTGTATTTTTCATGCTGAAAGTTAAAGGATTGGATTTCAAACATGATGTAGACCGTAATGCGACGCAGTGTTATCCCTTTTCTTTATTTCGTCTTTTCTGATCACCTCATCTGTGTTTTTCTCCTTTTGCTATTCAGTCTACCAAAATAACTCTAGTAGGAAATATCCTTATACATGAACTAGCTGAAAACCCGCGCTTCGCTACGGAGTACATTCAAATTAAATACAACGGTCAACGTAGGCAATTTATGCAAAAAAATAAATATATATATTTATAATAAATGCGATGATCAATGTATACAATTGATGTAAAATATATATCTATATATATATATATATATATATATATATATATATTTATAAAAAAATTGTAAGGGATATTTATTTTTTTGAATAATATCCAATCGTCTGCTGCATTAGAAAGAGAAAGAATATCATTTTTGTCTATTTAGTTGTTATGCACGTGGCGATAAATTTATTTAAAGTATCAGAAAGAGAAATCACGTGATCAACATTTAATAAATTAAATTCTAAAAATTAATCTTTAAAAATTCACCAAAAATCAGAAAATCAATGTAAAGGTTCGAAAAAGATTTCATTCTGAAGGAATTTTTATGATCTTTCTCGTGATATAAATTTTATAACCCTCAAATTATTATTTTAAATGCAAACTTAAAAAAAGTTACTAAAACAGCTTAAAAATTTAATTTAAAAAAATCTAAGAAGAATTTTTGAAAAATCTTTCTTAGTGCACCCCTACACTATACGAAGAATCACCATGCAAAATTTCAGCCCTTTAGGTCCAGCGGTTTGGTGTGTGCGTTGTATGTCAGTCAGTCAGTCAGTGAATGAATGAGTCAGTTACGGAACTGTTTTATATATGTAGATTAGTATCTTTATCATAAAGGCAAACTCTTTATGATTTGATGTGCATGATAAAATATCAATTATAAATCCAAGGATATTCAAAAAAACATTTTTTTAAAATTAGATTTTTAAAAAAAAATTCAGCTTCAAATTAGATTAAGATTTCTTAGATTTATTTTTTTATTTCACCTTCAATCATAGACGACTGTATATCTTCAAAGAGTAAAACATATTCAAATTCATGCATAAATCTGTTAAATGCGAAATTATCTGTGTCATTTTTTTTTCTTTTTGCATCGATTAGGCCGAATTACAAAAATCCCCAATTCTTATAAAAATGATCATTAATGAGGATAGTTGGCTCCAGTTGAAAATAAAATTAACTTGAAACTATTGAGATAAGAACAGAAACACTCTTCAACTTTGACAAAAAATTTATTGAATAGTTATGCACCTCTGAAGAGAAGGATTCTTAAAATTGAAACCGTGTAAGAATTTGGTTTCGCAGGATACTAAAAATGTAGCATTTTTAAGGTCGAATGCCTCCAACTCATTTCAAAAGGTCTGAAAGGGACTTGAAAGAGTTGAAACAGATGCATTTTATGTACCAGATTCAACTTTTATCCCATATATTGCAGCTAAATCTCACAATTTAGTGGAATTGGAAACACAAAACTTTCATTAACTCGTGTGTAGTCATCAGTCTTCACTACCCCAGCAAATGAAGCAAAAACATCTTCTTTGAGTCCAAACATTGTGTGTATATATATATATATATATATATATATATATATATATATATATATATATATATATATATATATATATATATACATATATATATATATATATATACATATATATATATATATATATATATATATATATATATACATATATATATATATATATATATATATATATATATATATATATATATATATATATATATATATATATATATATATACATATATATATATAGTGTGTGTGAAGGGACAGATTTATCGGCACATGGTATTAAAACTGCATTTACATCACTATGATATCGAATATCTTCAAAAAGAGGCCAATATCTATGCATTCACAGATGTCATAAACATAATTAAAAAACACTCAAAACTCCATCAAGTTAGACTTCTATGCGAATAATTTGAAATTAATAAAAAACGAAAATAAATCCCAAATTAATTTTGTATCGTAAAATGTATCCATAAATAATAATGATAACATTACATATGATTTTTATGATAAAAAGCCATAAAATCAATTTGAAGTCTATAAATTTCGACACCATACTTCCTGCCTACAAGAAAGTATCTTGAAAATATTATAAATTAATAAATCGGAATTAAGAAATACTCCTCAAATAGCTAACATAAAATATGGAAAACATGAATCTACGCTTTTAATTAAACTCTTACTCTAACGTCTAATGGAACATCTCGTAAATTGCTTTAAATTTTCATAAGAAGTTGACGTAACTTTCTCTAGTATAAAAAAGTTAACAGCTTAATTACTTATTAAAACTTGAAAGTGATGCTTTTTAATATAAATAAAACTGATACTATCAATCAATTAATTAATACATTAATTAAGTAACTAATAAATTATTGTGATCAGTTTATTTTATATAAATTATTTAATATATTAATCTTATAAATTTTTCTTCAATGTTCTTATTTTTTTAAAAATTGTATATATAACAATTATTTAAGTTATTAACGCTTTGTTTTCCCTACCCCCATTTCCTCCATATGCAGTTTTGAAGTAGCCGTTCTTCCATAAAAAATATAAATGCTCTAGTGCAACACTATTCTCCTATTAGTAATGCTCATACTAAGCTGATCTCATGTAGCTGACTATTTCAGAGTTAGATGGCCAAGAGGGGAAAAGATAGGATCTTTTAATCTTTTTTTATGTATATATATATATATATATATATATATATATATATACAGTGGTACCTCGACTTACGAGTTTTTCGAGATACGAGCATTCTCTCGGTAGATTTTTTGCTTCGAGCTGTGAGCTAAAATTCGGGTTACGAGCATGCTTCAGATATCCCACCGCTAGTTTGAGCAGCGAATGCCATGTTACGTGCACATCAAATGAGAACACAACAAGCATATAATATTTACAGCCTTTATGTACACTTATTATACAATTGTATACATATTATTCTAAGACTATTATCTAGTCTTAAACCGAGAGATTGGATTCTAAGAAAACGTTCTTCGGATTCTCAGAAAGAAGAAACTGGACATTACAGCCACAGTGAACGATGCAACAATCGCCCAGCTTCCGTGTCTCACTCGTTCACTTTAAGAGAGTAGCCGGTAATAAAAGCGAAAGTGAGGAAAGCGGGGCGAAAAGGTCAAAAATCAACGAATAAGATTTTATTTTACAGTTCAGCCTTTCTCCTCCTCTTCCATCACAATCTTCAAGTCTGATCTCCAAGGTAAATGTTGTACATTACGCTTAATAAAACAAATTTATTGCAGTACATTCTACTGTATTGAGCTTTTATACATTGTTCGTCGTTTATAAACACGTTTTTCCTATTTAAAAACATATAACAAAAGAATTGCGGTGTTTTGGGGGAGCCCGGAACGAATTAATGGCATTTCCATTCATTTCAATGGGAAAAATGGATTCGAGATACGAGTATTTCGAGTTACGAGCTAAGTCATGGAACGAATTAAACTCGTAAGTCGAGGTACCACTGTATATATATATATATATATATATATATATATATATATATATATATATATATATACTAATATGTATGTATATATGTATGTATATATGTATGTAGGAATAGTATGTAGGAATAGTCACTGTGATTTTCTTCGAAATCATATCGCATTTAATTTTTTTTTATGGAGTGTCTGCTGACGTTCGTAAATGAGAGAACGGAACTTCAGTTAAATTTTTACTTATGCATTTAGTTTGGATTATTAGTCTGTAGATTTAGGTTTTCGGATCCCCTAGCACTTGTTTCATGAGCGGTTGAGAGCTCTACTTAAATTTCGTGAAAAATGTCTGTCGGTTCTAACGAATTTATACTTATAAATGTGAGTAACGCGAAGTCCTCGGGAAGACGCTATATTCTGCAGAAAGCTACCATACGCCATTTCAATATGCAGGTGCTATCAACTGCTCCTATTATCAAGGATTCTCGTGCAAGGGATGGGAAAAGCGTTTTTATTATCGGTGGGCAAGCCGCCAACAAAAATATTCCTTACTTCGGGTAACTTGCATTATTGAAGACAAATGGACCGTGCCTCGTTTCATCTTTCAGGAAACAGTAGATTTCCCTCCCCAAAAACCCCTTTTCCTTTATTTTATGAACGGCACATGCCCTAAAGGGAGGCGAGCGAATTCCACTTCTCGAGATGAGTTGAGATAGCATCACGATAGAAAAATAATTCGGTTAATTTTTTTTTTCTCGGTGATGGGGTTTAATGACTTAGTATTAGGACAATCTTCTGCAGTTTTTTTTTACTATTTAATGTCTCGAAATATGTTAAAAATAATCGGTATTATTCAATTCATAGAATATCGAAGGGTAAAAAGATTCAACTGAATATCTGAATTTGTTTCTTATATATATATATATATATATATATATATATATATATATATATATATATATATATATATATATATATGTATATTATATATATATGTTTATATATATATATATGTATATTATATATATATATATATATATATATATATATATATATATATATATATATATATATATATATATATATGTAACCATATGATGGTTAACCATAAATTATATGGTTAACCATCACAAAAAAAATTCAAAATTTTAACTCTATAAATAAAAAATTTTTTTGTCTTCTTTGCAAATTTCATAAAATTCTTTGCAAATTTTATGTCTTCTTTGCAAATTTCATGTCAGCGACAGGGCTATACATTACAAAAGAAATTGCATTTAAATTTATTTGCGTAAATACTGCCTTAATTACAAAGCTTAGTATTAAACTTCAACTAAAAAAAATTCGCTTTTTGCAGAACAAAACGTTATGCTCATTGTACTAACAGATAACTTGACGTCACAACGAACATTTTTCCCTCTCGATTTTCGAAAAATTCTGTTTTTAAATTTTTATTAATTTTTATAGCTCTAAAAATTCTGTTGTAATTTGCATTGTCCTAGATGACACTTATAGTATAGAATACTCACCTGCATAACGGTAATCGTTGAAATTACGTTTCCTGATAGGCAGCTGCAATATTGTGGATTACATTGGATAATTCATTATTGCTCATTTTCTCTTGAAATCGCCAAATTAAGGGGGTCCAGGACACAAAATTGTTCGAATTTTCGAAAAAAAATTTATTGCATTAGAAACTTCTGTGTTCTTTTACGCTTAAAATGACGTTTAAATAATGTTTCCATCTTAATTAGAATAGGAGAAATTATTATTTTTTTGTGTAACATTCTAATAGTAGCCAATCGTTCTTTAAACCTGCAAGTGCGTTTTTCTGCATGATGGGTTATTTCCCCATTTCTCTTTTTTAAATTGTTATAAGTTAAGAACCGTTTAAGATAAATGGTTGAAACTTGTAACAAGTCTTTTTCAACTACTTTACTTTAAATTTTGATTCAGAAAATTTGAAAAAAAAATATTTACTTTTAAAAATATGATTTTTTAAAAACAAGTTACATCATTTTTTCTTTGTAATTTTTAATCTAAATATTTTTAATATTTTTAAAAGTTAATATTTTCAGAAATGTTGAATCAAAATTAAAACTTACATATTTGTGATTAATTAAATGAAAAAAAATTTTGAAATTCGACAAATAATATTTCGAGTTATAACAATTATAAATTACCCCATTTTTTTAAAATTTAAAATTTAAAAATATTTTAAAAACTTTTTGAGAAGCTTTATGATGTGATTTTGTTTACAAATTATATGGTTAACCATCACAAAAAAAAAATTCAAAATTTTAACTCAATAAATAAAAATTTTTTTAAATGTGTCCCCGACCCCCTTGAAAAAAAAAAATCCTACGTATGTAAAGACTAGCTGAAAACCCGCACTTCGCTACGGAGGACATTCAAATTAAAAACAACGGTCAATGTAGGCAATTAATGCCAAAAAAAGTAAATATATATACTTATAATAAATACGACGATCAACGTATACAATTGATGTTATATATATATATATATATATATATATATATATATATATATATATATATATATATATATATATAAAAATCATAAGGGATATTTATTTTTTTGGATAATATCCAATCGTCTTCTGCATTAGAAAGAAATTTTTTTTTTTTGTCTATTTAGTTGTTATGCACGTGACGATAAATTTATTTAAAGTACCAGAAAAAGAAATCACGGGATCGGCATTTAATAAATTAAATTCTAAAAGTTAATCTTTAAAAATTCCCCAAAAATCAGAAAATCGAGGTAAAGGTTCGAAAAAGATTTCATTTTAAAGAATTTTTATGATCTTTCTCGTGATATAAATTTTACAACCCTCAAATTATTATTTTAAATGCAAACTTAAAAAAATTTACTAAAACAGCTTAAAAATTTAATTAAAAAACATCTAAGAAAAATTTTTCAAAAATCTTTCTTAGTGCACCCCTACACCATAAGAAGAATCGCCATGCAAAATTTCAGCCCTTTAGGTCCAGCGGTTTGGTCTGTGCGTTGTATGTCAGTGAGTCAGTTACGGAACTGTTTTATATATATAGATATATAATAAATTTAAAAGAACTGGAGATGTAAAGTACCAGCAAATATTGAACTGGTGACTTGTCATTACCCGGCACTGCTAGGTCAAATTCATCCGCCAGCAGCCGCTATCAAGGGAAGATTCATTGAATGCCACCATCATTCTTGGCAACCCGTAGACTTACAACTAAATTCTATAGTATGATGTCATCATCGGCGTATTTATTGAGCAAGTTGCACCTATGATCCTTTTAAAATATACTGGAAAATACCGTTTATGGAATGCTTTCAATATTTCACATCAGAATTTTTCATAATTATAACCAATAGAAGAACCTATACAGAACCTATAGCTTTCTTAGAAAAGAAAACCTATTATTCATACTGTTATTCAGGGCAGGTAGAGTATTCTTGGTTGTCAAGAAATTCCCTCGAAGTATAACTTGTCTCAGAAGTATGATACAGTAAGTATGCGTGTTATTGGATTTTCTTTTTACAAACCATAACTTTCTCCACTATAAAAAAGTTAACGGCTTAATTACTTACTAAAGCTTGAAAGTGATGCTTTTTAATAAAAAAAACTAATAGTATCAATCAATTAATTATTCACTAATTAATTAACTAATAAATTATTGTGATTAGTTTATTTTATATAAATTATTTAATATGTTAATCTTATAGATTTTGTATTCAATGTTCTTATTTTTTTAAAAATTGTATATATTACAATTATTTAAGTTATTAAGGCTTTGTTTTCCCTACCCCCATTTCCTTTATTACCATGTTTTTACCATGTTTTTATTAACTCGCTTTCTTGTTTGTGTGTGTGTTTGTCCAGTACAAATCTTGCAATCGATTTTTAACTAACTTCCCGACTAGCTAAACATTTGAAACTTTTAGAATAGCTCAGAACACGATGACAATGCATTATTTTAATACTTTTAGCCATCTTTAAGCAGCATTGAATTCATTTTGAGTTAATTTTGTTTTGTAGATTGGTGCAGCCATCTTTCGGCCGGGACGGGAACGAAAAGTTAAACGCGAGTTAACTTCCAATTAACTTCATTTTCTTTCAAGTTGATGGGATAATTCATCAAAAATTTTTTTTTAAAATATTTTTTAATACATAGAATTGTCAAGTTTATATGATTCAACAGAATATTTAAAAGCATGGTATATAAAAAGTTCTTTTTATCTTGTAATTATTTTTAACCTCTCACTCAATTTTGAGCTCAGATTTTCAGATTTAGCTTCATCTCCATATGAAGCTTTTTTTTCCATAAGAAAAAATAGCCTGCCTGAAATTTAAATTTTGCGTGAGTCATGTACAAGTTTGGGGACGTTTTGATTCGGTTGTGTGTCGAATCGATTGATATAGTGGTAGGAAACAGGCGTTACCCGCTAGTGATGGCACCAAGGCATTTTTTTTACATTAGCATAAATAATTTTTTTAACGTTCCAAATAAAAATATAAACCTTTCGATTCCCAAGTCCCATTTTTATCGTTAGATTTCTAGTCTTAAGCTCCAGTATTATTTCAAAATTGATCTAATTCTTAATATATAAAGCACAATTTTATTGTTATACGTGGAGTTATAATCTATATATGAGGCGTTGAAAGGCAAAGTGGTGTAAGTCACATTTTCAACTTTTTTCATTTGGGGGCAAATATGTAATCTCCATGTTCAATTTATAGTGGAATTGTAAATAGTTATTATTTGCAGTATTGTAATAACTGTTATGCATTATAATTTGTTCAATTTAAGGTGGAATTTTTTGTAGTTTTTGCAGTTAAACTCTTTTGACTTACACCACTTGACTTACTGACTTACACCACTCTGCCTTTCACCGCCTCATATATAAAATAGTTCCGTAACTGACTGACTGACTGACATACAACGCACAGTCCAAACCGCTGGACCTAAAGGGCTGAAATCTTGCATGGCGATTCTTCTTATAGTGTAGGTGTACACTAAGAAAAATTTTTGAAAATTCTTCGTAGATTTTTTAAAATTAAATTTTTAAGCTGTTTTGTAACTTTTTTTAAAGTTTGCATTTAAAATAATAATTTGAGGTTTATAAAATTTATATCACGAGAAAGATCATAAAAATTCCTTTAAATGAAATTTTTTTCGAATCTTTACCTCCATTTTCTGATTTTTGGAGAATTTTTAAAGATTCATTTTTAGAATTTAATTTATTAAATGCCGATCACGTGATTTCTTTTTCTGGTACTTTAAATAAATTTATCGTCACGTGCATAAAAACTAAATACTAGACAAAACAAATATTTTTTTCTTGCTAATGTGGCAGACGATTAGACATCCGAAAAATATTAAAATACAGTAAAAGAAATACTCCTCAAACTGTACTATATTAACTGTACTATATTATTTAGTATGTTCTATTAGATTTAATTTGAATATTTTCTTCTACATTATTTTGTCTATAAAAATATCCGTTCCGATTTTTTTATAAATATATTTTTTTCTGTTTTTTTTTTACATCAATTGCATACATTGATCGTTGTATTTATTATAAATATATTTATACATATTTTTGGCATTAATTGCAAACCTTGACCGTTGTATTTAATTTGAATGTACTCCGTAGTGAAGTACGGGTTTCCAGCTAGTGTATTATATTTATTCCCCGAGAATTTCGCAGTGTTTATCAAACTCATAAATTACTCATTCATAATTCTTTAATACAAAGTGAAAGTCACGATTCCCTTAAAATCACCGTTATCCTTATCTAAATGGGAAAATTTGCATTAATCACTTATTAACGCGAGGTAATAAACGAGCATGAGTGAGGCCAGTCTTTTTTGAACTGAACGGTTTCAAATAATCAGCTGTTACCTTAAAGACATCGTCATTCATACAAATGTTTTACAACAATGTTTTACAGCTGTTTCAAGAAACATATTTAATGGTTCCCTTGATGCACTTGAAGATATACCTAAAAATCATTTGATTTTATATATACATAATCAAAAGCGCTGTTAAACTTTTGCCCTCGTCGAATCATCTAGAAAATGTATAACCTAACTTCGTGGGAAGGGGGTTTATGAGTGTTGCAGATGGAATTCCATGTCTTATTTCCAAACCTAGGAACCATTTAAAAATATCTAATGCCTTATGAGTATGGTCACGTTGAATCCTTGCAAAGAATTGTAAACTTTTAACCGTAGTTACTTCCCTTTACCTTCCAGCGGTTTAAGGTCGGGAAATGGGACAACTCAACAAAATATTTGTCGATGCGTGCGATTCCCAAGTGGACGAACACAATATCAACTAACAACTGAATTATGTCCCATCCCTAACATTAGATAGTACCACCTTCGTAGTCAAACGTAACTGATGCATTCCCCTCTACCTGCCAATAGCTACTTTCCAGTACTGAATGACTAACTGAATGAATCTTCTACATTTTGCTTTTATGCGGAATCTATTGGTTTAAGGCAGGGGTTCTTAAACTTATGTAGTCCGAGGACCCCCTCTTGAACAACATTTCTTTTTGCGGACCGCATCCCAACTCTAGGCATTTTAAGTCGTTTTTGAGGCTTAATTTCTGGCTCAATATTCTCATAGGCACTACGTTATAATAAATATTGGTAAAAATGTATCGCTGGTTATTTTAATAAATGGTCTTGCGCATTTATATATAGAGACGAACATTTTTATTAGGACATTGAATAAAAAACATAAAATGAATAACAACAATAGTAAAAAGAATTTTAAATGTTACAAATCATAATACATTAAACTCATACAAGCATTTCTTGGTCAAATATTGGTCAAAATAGATCTATCTTATTATAATATGCTTTCTGTAAATGATTTTTACTTAATGAGATGGGTGCAGTGGTTCTCTTGAAACCAGAACCGCAATATCGGGCTCTATGTTGGAAAGTTTTACTCTGAGGTCCGCTTCTACATTGAGTTTGTTTCTATATTTTGTTTTCATATATATAACAGTACCGAAAAAGCCTGTATACATAAATATGTTGTGCAGAACGGAATCAAATGTTGGAGGGCTTCATTTGCAAGTGCAGGGTAATCAGATCTGAGAAATAACCAAAGGTTTGTGAGTTCATTTTTGTTTAATTGTAGTTTCAAAGACGTAAAGTATGATAATTCCACCAGAATATCTTGTTCAAGTATAGATTGTTAATGTCAAAATTATTTTGCGAACCCCCGATAATGGCTACGCGGACCCCCAGGGGTCCGCGGACCACAGTTTAAGAATCTATGGTTTAAGGGAACAAGGGACCTTCAATATCGTTCTTCTTTAAATTTCAATATTTTAATTTATATACACCATGAGTATAATTGATGTTCTTTTCTACTATACTGGAGATACTTCGAATTCACAACTAAGTATTTTGTGGAGGAATAAGACCTGTTTATCAAAAAATTCTTCAAAAATGCTACAATTTTTAAAAAAGCTCCACGCGTATTCATTTTCTTCTGATATTTTCCAAATTTCTCAGAATTGTTAATTGAAGTGTTTGTCATGCAACTGCGCATAATTCTTTGAAATCACAAATATTTTTCAAATTTATAGACCATAAATTAAAGTAAAAACATAAAAACATTAAAAAATAACAGGCAGAATATAAAAAAATATTTTTATTTATTTATTTATTTTTTTATTTATTTATTTATTTATTTATTTTTTATCTATGGCTTTATTTGGAAAATGAATCCATATTTACAGGCAAAAAAATATATATATATATTTAAGACTTTTGATTCATACAAAAAAAATAAATGCACGTTTATATTTATATACATATGGTAAAGTTATAATTTAACGATTTTAATTAATATATTTTAATTACTCATTCTATAGTAATCAAAATCTAAGGATTTTAATTACTATAGAATGCGCATAGTGCATTTTGGAAAACTTTAGCATTTTAGAATTTTTTTTGAAAAATATGCATTATTCTGCGAAAAAATTCCTTACTTTGAATTTTAAGGGTTTTCAATGCAGGAAAGTAGAAAATAATTATTCTCAATTTGTATAGTATGGAGTTAAAAATTATAAGTTGAAAAATTCGAATTTGAAGATCCCTTGTCCCTTGCTTCTTCGAATGGATTCTTTCAGCTGCTGGCAAGAGGGATGTTTTTCTCGACTTATTGCTTCCACACCTAATTAGGTCCTTTGGATACGCCATGCTGCCGAATTAGCTTGCCCTGTGAGTGCTTCTTCACATACATCTGGTTGAGGTATATGCAAAGGTTGAGATGCTGGTAGTGCCTACAACCTGCAGGAGAAAGTGGTTTGCACTTTGCTAAAGTTGATGCCCATAACATTCTGATAAAAAAAAACTAAAATTCCGATGTATTAAAATTTAAATTTAACCGCGCAAGCGCATAAATAGTGACTCGTTCTCTTTTATACTGTTATCTTCTAATAATACAAGATCTGAATTTTTATTAGAATGACATGAATTTTTCACCTATTTTTACCATGTTTTTATTAACTCGCTTTCTTGTTTGTGTGTGTGTTTGTCCCTTACAAATCTTGCAATCGATTCTTAACTAACTTCCCGACTAGCTAGACATTTGAAACTTTTAGATTAACTCAGAACACGATGACGATGCATTTTTTAAATACTTTTAGCCATCTTTAAGCAGATTTGAATTTATTTTCAGTTAATTTTGTTTTGTAGACTGGTGCGGCCATCTGTCGGCCGGGACGGGAACGAAAAGTTAAACGCAAGTTAACTTCCAATTAACTTTCATCGAATTAACTTTTCAAGTTTATGGGATAATTCATCGAAAAAATTTAAAAAAAGTTTTTATCTATATATATAAAACAGTTCCGTAACTGACTCATTCATTCACTGACTGACTGACTGACATACAACGCACAGACCAAACCGCTGGACCTAAAGGGCTGAAATTTTGTATGGCGATTCTTCTAATAGTGTAGTGGTGGACTAAGAAAGATTTTTCAAAAATTCTTCTTAGATTTTTTAAAATTAAATTTTTAATTGTTTTTTAAACTTTTTTTACGTTTGCATTTAAAATAATACATTGAGGGTTATAAAATTTATATCACGAGAAAGATCATAAAAATTCCTTCAAAATGAAATTTTTTTCGAGTTTTTACCTCTATTTCCTGATTTTTGGTGAATTTTTAAAGATTAATTTTTAGAATTCAATTTATTAAATGCCGATCACGTGATTTCTTTTTCTGGTACTTTCAATAAATTTATCGTCACGTGCGTAACAACTAAATAGACAAAAAATATATATTTTTCTCTTTCTAATGCAGCAGACGATTGGATATTATATATATATATATATATATTTGGCATGAATTGCATACATTGACCGTTGTATTTAATTTGAATGTACTCCGTAGCGAAGTACGGGTTTTCAGCTAGTTAATACATAGAATTGTCAAGTTTATATGATTCAACAGAAAATTTAAAATCATGGTATATAAAAAGTTTTTTTATCTTGCAATTATTCTATATAGAAATAGAAACTAAAAGCTTCGCAGTTTGCTTTCCTCATTTGAATACTTGCAAACAGCGCATTTACGTAAATCTCTATTTTAATCGCATGTTAATATCATACAAATGTCCTTTTTAATCATCTTCTATTTCGTGTTCATACATATTTCTCCGGAATTATTGCTTTACCTAAAGGAATGCGCTGGGTTTCAATTGATTCTGATGACAACAAATTATAATAAATGAAGACACCGAATAGCTGTTATTGATCGGATCGTCAAATAACACAGTCTAGCTTTATTCAAACTAATCTTTATTCAAAGTGCTCGAATATTCTTTAGTAAGGTTAATGTGCCGTGTCTCACCACTGAAGTAAAAAAAGAATAATTGGTTTGTGTAGGAAAACTTACACTCTCGCCCCATCATTATAAGGTTAATAACCCTAAATTAATTTATTATACTGTAGACGCTAGGATTACAATATTTTTACAGAAGCATTCATATGCATAATTAATGCAGTGTGATTAGAGTAATGCATGCTTATATAAATTATATTATTACATTATTATTCATTTTAGTATCAAAACACAAAAAATTATAATGCCTATAAATGTTTCATTTTACGATCAAATATAATTGTTTTGTACACGCATGCTTATGTGATGCTACAACAATACGCATCTCAAAAAAAATAATCATTAATTGTGAAAAGAGAACAAAATCAATTATCTTGGAATTTGAACATTTCAAGAGACTACGTTGGTATTGAAATTAAACTTTTTTTGTATGTAAAACTGGTTTTGAGAAAAATTAAGAAAACAGACGAGTATACAGTAAATCTAGAGGCACTGTAAAGTAGATTTTCATTATTCCTAATAGCTTTCATAATTATTTTTTTCATATTATCAACATTAAGCAATATGTCCCAAAAGGAAAACCCCAATTTTTTTTTCTTTAACAGATCCTTTTTTATCAACATACGAATCGATAGTAATTCATCTAGAACTGAGCCGGACGATGGCCGAATGACTAGGGCGCTGGCTTTCGGTACCAGAGTCTGTGTGTTCGAATCCCACTCTTGGCATGGACGTTTGTAGCCGTTCGGAATCGGCTTTATGCAGTACGTCCCGGTCTAACTAATCCACGTGTAGCAAAAATTGACCGTAGCGCTCCAAACCAAACCAATCATCTAGAACTGATACACTGAATCAACAATGAGAAACCATAACTTGGTGGAATTTTCCTGGAATATTAATTGATCAGGTAACCTGAGAATGTCGGCAGATCCCTCAATCGTTCTGTCATCTATGCCATTCCTCCTAATCTCAACATGAAATGGAATCTATGTGTGTGTGTGTGTGTGTGTAAGTAACTTATTCCACTCGCTCTAGCCGTAGGCTAGACCAGGTCCAAGAGGCCAAAAGTTACTATGAAATCGTTAACAAGCAAAGGGTCTCTATAAATATCCTCCTTGGCAAGCCCCAGGCAGTTTAGAGTACGGTCAGGAGAGGCTTCAGCAGTATTGCATTTAGAGCAAAAAGGGTAAGACTTTTCCCCTGATTGGAAACAAGACACTTTAGGTGTCCACTAGCAAATTTGCTAATGGTGGTCTGCATCCTTCTGTCGCCCTTGACAGTAAGGGCACCACCAGGAGATTTTCGGTTGTACCAGCAGTGTGTCGGAGGGGTCTTCCATAAATGCTGGTTAAATTTCAAGATAAGTCAAAGTATCTCGTGAAGAAGAAGTAAGTGAGGCTCCATCTTTAGCAAGAACATCAGCAGTCTCGTTTCCAAAAAGTCCTATATGAGACGGCACCCATTGTAAATATAACTCTTGTTGTTAAGAAAGGTCTTTGAGGATCTCCAGTATCGAAAGTGAATGGAATCTATTTTGGATGGATATCAATGTGTCGACAAGCTTTTAAGCCTTCCAAAGATTTTAATCCTCGTTTTGTCCCTAACAGTTCAGAAGTTTCTTAGGTGCAGGACTGAGCTTTGACTCTCTGTTAAGATGCATTAT
Source organism: Dolomedes plantarius (assembly GCA_907164885.2). Lineage (NCBI taxonomy): Eukaryota > Metazoa > Arthropoda > Arachnida > Araneae > Dolomedidae > Dolomedes > Dolomedes plantarius. Next base: position 20,781,682 of record OU015498.1, read on the forward strand.
CCTTACATTCCGAAGAATGATGGTATATTAAAGCCATGTTTATAGCCGTCAATTCAAACAGAAAGATGGTAGATCAATCAGGGTTTTGTCTACTTAACGGAACAGAATCCTTCGCACCGAGGATTGTTCCCGGAATGCTCTTATAATAACAACTAAAATAAATTGTCTCAATAACTTTGAGTGCTCCAGAGTTTTTGATTGTTGAAGTAGAGAGCTCTGGGATTGTTGAAGTAGAGAGCTCCGGGGAGAGAATCCAGTTGAGTAAAACAAAGTCTTAAAGAGCGTTGTTCCAGATTTAATTCTGGTTTAATATTCCAGAATTTTCTGTGTAGTTGAACGGGCTGCATATTTATGCCTTTGATTATTTTCCCAGCAAATGATAAGATTTGAAGTTCGATTTTTTTAACCAAAATTTATAAGTTTATTGAAGAACTTTGAAAAACTGTGTACTGAGACCTAGGGGCTGAATGTCGGTCTCATCAAAACAATATCACTTGGAGCTCCTCAAGAGCATGGGGAGGATACGCGCGCCTTAAGTTTATGCTCTCTCTAATTATTGTGAATTTCTTTTGGAGACAGACTGGCATATCTTGAAACCATATCCCAAAATGGGCTAAATTATTGCAATGTAAGTCATTTTGAATGGTCTATTGCGGTCCGATGGTCATCAGCGGTCCAATCTCTACCTGAAAGATATCTCAAAATGTTAAGACGTTTTTTGCCATTGTTACAAGATTTCCAATATGCTTGTTGCTATTAAATTCAGGGTCTAGTTATAACTTAAATACTTCGGTTGTTTCGCACTTTCTAGAACTTACCAACTGGGGGTGATTTTAGGATTATTATTATATAAATGTTTGTTTGCTGTAAAGAAGCTTGTCACATTTCGAAGCATTAAACATTCATTTTTAACGATAATCAAGCTTTTATGTATTAGATATAGAGCTTTCATCGGAGATTCTACCAACTTAATGTCTCAATCGTTGTTCCAAACAACTATGTCATCTGATCATTTAATATCATTTGTCGTTATACATCAAAGATTTACCCTAAAAGGTTTAAAAATGTTAAAAATGTTTAATATGTTCACTGCCAGTCAAGAACAGATTGAACAAAGTTGGACTTTCCATAATTGTTAAGAATATCGGTATTACGGACTAAGATTATACTAAAGATTAATATAATATGAAATATGTATTTCAGAGTCTTAATATGTGTAACAGGATATATATGTAAGGAAATTCTAGAAACTTTTTAAATGTTAAAATCAATTTATCACTATTTATGATAGAACATATAAATTATTAATATGGTGGCAAATTTCTCCCAAGTATAACACGATTTACTGAAACAAAATCTCCAATCCGTCGGACCGTATCAGTGGATAAAATTTCTCTTTGCTCAAACTTTAGATTGAAAAACGTATTTTCGTGTTTAGAAAATCTGTCACTCAAAGAAGATTACGAAGACTGTTCTTTGAAGACTGTTCTTTGAAGGGGTTTACTTCCAAAGTTTGTGGGATTAAATGCTTCGTAGATATATTTTTCGTAGATATGCTAGTAGATATATTTTTCAGAGTAAGTCAAGATATTCAGCTGTATAGGCAAGATAAAGGGTAGTTCTATCTACTGAAGCAGTATGAAGAAATTTCATAAGAAATTAAAAGGAAGGGGCATTTCACAAATAAACAATAGGACGGAGAAGGGGATTCAATTAAAAAGGGTTGCACGAAAAAAGTATATCAATAAAATGGCCATTTAAAATCTTATATAATTCCCTCATCGATTACAGATTAGGATAAATATCTGACTTATGCGAAAATGAAAATTCTGTTCCAAAAGTAGCAGAGCAACATACGTCGTGTCATTGATCGTATGTTTACGACAATCAAATTTCTAAAGTACTTCTATCTTTCTAGAGTATCTCTTTGAAATGAGAGAACGCAGTGTGGAGTAGTACACGTGACACAATGACACACAATTTGACTCACTGACATGTATACTTATGAGCAATAATTACAAGATAAAAAGAAATTTTTATATACCATGTTTTTAAATTTTCTGTTGAATCATATAAACTTGACAATTCTATGTATTAATAAATACTTTTAAAAAATTCTTTTGATGAATTATACCATCAACTTGAAAGAAAATGAAGTTAACTGGAAGTTAACTTGCGTTTAACTTTTCGTTCCCGTTTCGGCCGTTAGATGGCTGCACCAGTCTACAAAACAAAATTAACTGAAAATGAATTCAAAACTGCTTAAATATGGCTAAAAGTATTAAAAGAATGCATTGTCACCGTGTTCTGAGCTATTCTAAAAGTTTCAAATGTCTAGCTAGTCGGGAAGTTAGTTAAAAATCGATTGTAAGATTTGTACGGGACAAACACACACACAAACAAGAAAGCGAGTTAATTAAAACATGGTAAAAATTAAAGACGAAATGGAGAAATTTGCATAACAGCAGAAATATCTCCTAAATAACTTTTTATGTAATTGTACTCATATTTTGTATGAATTTATAAAAATGGTACAGATACCCCCCCCCCCCCCCAGAAAAAAAGTCTTTAGTAGAGCTACCTTACTCCCCATAGGATAACGGGGCCATAAGGGAAAAACGAGACAGAAACGGGACCACGGTCGTAAAACTCTTCTCTAGGCTATGCCTAGTGCACCTATCTCTATGCAATGTCCTGATTGGTATTTTGTTCGGTTCTGCGTGAGATTTGTACTGTTATGTTAATTTCTCCATTCCGTCTTAATTTTTGCCCACCAGTTTACATATCGGTGAGTCAAACTGCTCTCTGGTGAATAAACTTTACTGCTGTCACTTGAAAGGGAGACTAAGATATGAATGTTCTGTTTCTATCAAAGGGGGCACTTCTTTGTTATTATTGATATTACTATGAATACGCTGCTATAAATTCGCTACAGCGTTATTCTCAACATTACTCATATCTAGTTAAAGCTTTGTCTAACAGAGTAAAACTCGTTCTTCTCTGTCGTAAAACGTTTGTAATTTGGTCGAAGGTTTTCTGAAAATTGGGTCCTCTCTACATTTCTGGACGAACTATTTCATGTATTTGGAGAGAGAATGAGAGATAAATTCCGTAAATCACAAAACATACCTATGTATGTCCTTGTTGCAGTGCTATTAAAGGAAAATGACCAATGTTTCATTATAATCTATGCAAAGAGCGTTGTAAGAACCCTATTCCAAGAACAATCCATACATTAAAACCTATAAAATAACAACAACGTTCAAATGAAGAAAACTCTAAATTTCAGGTATGCTTTCATTATCTTGTAAGTATATGATAAACTTACTAACTCCGAAGTAAAGCATACCATCAAATGAAAGATTCGCTTTCTTTAATTAGAATTTCACGGACCGCGAATAATTTATTACCTTGAAAGGGTGTATCGTAGTAATAATATACTTTAATACATGGCTACGAGGGGAGCAAATTCATTAATTACTCGGCTGTTTACGCCTTTTTCTCCTCTACCCGAATTTATTCCTTTCTGGGTAATTAATTTTAAAGTTTCTTTATCCCCTTAGTGCGTTAAATAGCTAAGCGCATACTACCATACATTATTTGCCCCCTCTTAGAAATGTGTGTATAACGTAATTAAGAGGATTCAAAGACGGCTTGCAGTTTTCTCCGTCTGTCTGCTTCGCTCGGTAAGAACCGGGTTGGAAAATGCCCCGAAAATTTTTCAGCTGTCACAAAAGCACTTAACTACCAACCTTGGTTTCGAAGTGGATGTCACTTTTTCAGGTTGGGAGATACGGTAATAAAACACGAGATAAAACTGTGTCCAGAATTAGGTCATATTCTGCTTCGGTTTTTTGCTGATTCAGCAAAAATGAGCGACATCAGACTTTCAATCACGAAAAGACAAATAAGCAATTCTAATTAAAGAAAGCGAATCCTTCATTTGATGGTATGCTTTATTTCGGAGTTAGTAAGTTTATCATATACAAGCTAATGGAAGCATCCCTGAACTTTAGAGTTTTCTTCATTTGCATGTTGTTGTTATTTTATAGGAGTTTTAATGTATGGATTGTTCTTGGAATAGGGTTCTTACAATGCTCTTTGCATAGATTATAATGAAACATTGGTCATTTTCCTTTAATAACACTGCAACAAGGACATACATGGGTATGTTTTGTGATTTACGGAATTTATCTCTCATTCTCTCTCGATATATATGAAATAGTTCGTCCGGAAATGCAGAGAGGACCCAATTTTCAGAAAACCTTCTACCTAATTACAAACGTTTTACGACAGAGAAGAACGAGTTTTACTCTGTTAGACAAAGCTTTAACTAGATATGAGTAATGTTGAGAATAACGCTATCTTATTTTGGAATCTCTTGAGTAGTCCAGCACTTGGAAGATAAAAAATTCTGAGTCTGAATGCGCAAGTTTTCTTTGTTTATGAATAAAAAAACACAAGAGCTGTAGTGAGTATTTTCCGAAGAACTTTTTCTTTCATATTTTGTCGTCTCTGATACTGGGGCTATCTTGAGAATCGGATACGAGATCACTTCATACCGGGCAGGTGTGCTGTACCATCACAACTCCAGGACATGACCTGATCTTCACTAGCGTAATTGAAAAAGCCTCCCCCCTCTCCCCCTGAAAGGTGATTCGCCAGCCTTCTATGGTTCAGGTAAAAATTAGATTCATCGGAGCAAAAATTAAAAATCCCAACCCAGTTACTCGTTCGACTCACTAAATGCCTCTACAAAACGGACCGTAATATAACCTCTGATAATTGCTTTTGTTCAATAGAAGCTGGTCAAGAATTAAGGACAAACAGTTTGACGATTGTGGCTACCATGAAATGTAGTAAACCACAAATACCATCTGAATTTCTAGTTAGGAGTACCTGGGAAAGAGATATTCTACCCAGTGGCGCATCCAGGTGGGGGGCCCAAGAGGCCCTGTCCCCCCCAAAGATATATAAATTACATTACGAATATTGAATTTGCATTATAAATATTTTTATCCGTTCATCTCGACCCCCCCCCATGCATTATAAATATTTTATCCGTTCATCTCGCCCCCCCCCCCCCCAAGAAAAATCCTGGGTGCGCCACTGATTCTACATATATCTGCCTTCCAGGCAGATGTTCCCACTAACCGGGAGAAGAATCATGCTCCCACCGAAGGGTTCATTAACGTCTTGGTACAAATACAGTGTTGGTACAAAAACGCAGTTTAAGTAGATTTATTATTCTAAAAAATAATTAACACGGCACATCCAAAGTAAATGCCGAATAGATGATACGGATCAGTTTCTTGCGATAGAAACGTCCAATATGAATTTTTTGACGGCATAAATATTTCGTTTTTACCTTTCAAACAGACTGAAGGTGCATTTTGCTTACTTGAAAATAGAACACACGAAATTTCATGCTGTAACATATTTTGGGAATTTGTTTTTTCTCCCTCATCTACGCCATCTTAAATTTCATTCAATCAATAAAATCCTGAATCAATAAAAATATCCTTTTTTTTCTTATTGAATTATTTATTCTAAAATATGTTACATTTGGGGATAATACCCTAATTTAAATACATTTAAAAAACATTTATTCTTTATACAAGCATTCTATACTGGCCTCAAATTGTTTCCCGCACGTTGGAATAATGCCCGCAGGTCCCATTGAGAATAGTTTAGCGGCAGTAATTAAATAATAAGCATATTTAAAGAGAATAAATTTGCCCATAATGCTTTCTTTATGAGATTTGATGAATTATACATTCAGATAGGGTAAGAAAACTTATCATTAAAGGATTTCCTTCCTCTTTCAACCGAGTTCCGCTCTTTTAGTCTTTTTGTTTCAGTGTTCTGCTTAGATTGAAACATCCTGTGACAAAATGCGTTTTCTTCCGAACTGTTTGTTACTCTGAGACATATAGACCTATTGTAAAAAAATGGTAAAGAGAAACATGATAAAGAATCGAATGAAACAGAATAGAATAATCAATAGAAGACTCCAACAATTTATACATACCTCTCGATTTACAAAAAAATTAAATATAAGCTTATTCTAATATAGCAAGGTATTTTTCTGATGAGCTTAAAAAGTGTTTGTCTCTATATAATTTTAGAAATGGAGCACAGTAAATTTTAGCCTGTTCTAGCAAGTGATATGAATCGGTTCGCATCTTGTTAATTCCATCCGAAACAAATTGAGTAGGAAATGAATGCTTAATCTCTTATTAAAAAAAATAAAATTTCAGGTAGTCTCTTCTAACGAAACTACCGCGGGTAATTAACGTAGGATTACTTATCATTGCTTACCTCTTTTGTATGTTTATATGTATGTGTTAGGTATATATGTATCTATATACAGTGGCTCCCAAAAGTGTTCGTACACTTACGATTTTCAATGAAATAGGGGTCTATCCATTAATTAAAATGAATATTTCAGAATGGGTATTTAATAATAAGATCTATAATCTATTCTTAACAAAACTACATGAAATATTTTAAAAACATAGTAAAAATTTATTTCTAAGAAACCAGTAATCAAAAAGTAACAAAAACTTTATCTCACACGAATAAATGTTTTAACAAACTGGTTTTTATTTACGCATGAATATTATGAAAAATGTGTGATAACATCATTAGAAATTTCCACATCCCTGAGCTCAGAACCGGGACCTTATAAGAAACACCTAATGTAAAATTCTATAAAACTAGAAGGTAACCCGTCATTTTAATGTCATAATACTAATAATGACGTCATAATGGAAAAAGTATATGAAAGTTAAAAAATATCCCGAACTATCTAACAATATTGCATTTAATCCACACCTTGTAAAAGCAAACCCTTTCAAAAATTTTTATTTAGTTAGTTTTTCATGCGATTGGAGTAGTAGACTGCCATCCAACCCGTGATTTTGACGTCATAATACTAATAATGACGTCATAATGGAAAAAGTATATGATAGTTTAAAAAATATCCCGAATTATCTAACAATATTGCATTTAATCCACACCTTGTAAAAGCAAACCCTTTCATTATTTTTTATTTATTTAGTTTTTCATGCGATTGGAGTAGTAGACTGCCATCCAGTTTTTTACAGCTCACTACGCGATATGAATACTTGAGCTACTTGATTCATTCACATTCAAGTTTGTTTACTTTGAGAATTTATCGCAAATGTAAACAGATTTTTAAAAACTGTTAAATATACAGCTAAAAACATCCAATTATTTTTAGTTCTGAATGTTTTATAGAAAAATAATCTGACCAAACGTGATTTGATGGAGAAGATATTGGGTTTTAGGTAAGAAAACATTCTGATCCACATCTGAAATTCAAATTAAGCCTAACCGGCCGTTTGTTTTCTGAGGGCTTCAATTGAAAGATGAGTACAGCCCGGAAGTGTTATACAGAGACAACGGCTATTATATATATAATAAAAATAGGGAATTAAATTTAGCTCTTTTAGATAGAAAAATTTAAATGCAAATAAAAATAATATAACTCCACTGCCTTTTTTTATTTTATTTTAAGTTATTTATTAAAGGATATTCTGTAACAACCATGGATAAAAACATATCAGGGGCGTAATATTTAAGAAACCTTCGAAATCTTATTATTTCTGACGGATTAAGTGCTTATAATCCCTAGAAATAAAAAAAATACGCTATAATTCATTCTACTAGGTTGGTACTCGGTTGTTTCCCAGCAAACTTTAAGAAGAAGTACGAGAAAGAAATTAACGTCAGTTATCATAAATGGTTTAACAACCAAGACATTAAAGTAAAATTTACGTTGGGAAATAAACGTAAAAGGAACAAGTTTCAAATAATACCACAATGCCAAATGTTACCAATAAAATTAATAAGACTTATAGAGTAAAATAGCTCACTTCTACCCAGATTTGGGTGTATATAATTTGAAGTGGCACTCAAAATGAATTTGATACAAACACGGTTTATACATGAAACAATGTTTATTGAATTCGTTGCACATATAGAATTTGCTTTTACAGCAATAAGCATACGTACTACTTGTACGGAATATATATTAGCATTCAATAAAAATACACATTTCAATACTCACAAACCAGCAGAGAGTCAAACCAGCAGTACTGCCACGTAAACTTTGCGCCCCCTAAGCACTAGCGCAGGATAACACCTGGAGCTACTTACCCCGTAGTTCCCTCTCGCTTATCTATCAACTTTAACAACCTTTCTTCAACCTTAACAACCTTTTTTATTAATGACGCTGCATGGTATTTATACTAAGCGCGTATGCCGAAATTAGCATATCTCAAGCAGCTTCTTTAATTCATTCACTCAAAAGTTCGATTCTTGTGAATCGAATCTTGTGTATACCTTACAGTCTGTTGTTTATAAAAAAAATACTTTTCCCTGCAAATCTGGTGCTACTTTTCATATTATTCCAAATCAAAAAATGCAACATGCCCCATTTCTTAGCAATTACTGCATTTAGAATAGTCAGACAGAAATCAGTATTTGGTATACAACGATTTGCATTTATTTCGATGCTTTTACTCGAAGTAAATTCAGAAAATGGAGTTAAATCTCATATAGAGAACTAACCAGGACCTACTTATGCCAACCAACTGTAGGATACAAAAAAAAAAAAAAAAAAAAAAAAAAAAAAAAAAAAAAAAAAAAAAGAATTTCAGGGGTAGGATTTATGCATGAGACGTAAGGCAGCAGAGCTGAACTGTTGATTTGCCCGAAAAGTTTTAATTTCCTTATCGTTCTATGTTGGCCAAAGGTATTTATTTTTTAAACAGAACTTTTCTTTTTATATATATATTTACAGTTTCTAAAAAGAGTAATTTAAAAAAGGCGAAACACGCAACAGCTTTATTAATTTTTTTTTTCCCGACGTAAAATTTATTCCTTTACCACCTTAATTAGTTTTATTTCTGTTTGCTCTCTATTCGTTTTGCTAGCGCGGAAATCTGGTGATTAATTTCCTTCCTTTCTAGCCCTCATTATCAGCTCCAAGTCAACGTTTTCCTCCCATTCTGACACAGACATTAATAAAATAATTAAGAACAAGCCAACTTTTTCCTTGGTTTTTTTTTTTTTTCTGGCTTGAGCGCGCCATGTTAAATACGTTGTTGCCATATGAGAGAAAATAAGTTTTATTTTTTGTATCTTTTGAGTGGCGGCTTCTTTGATGTAATTGCGACGTAAAAAAAAAAATAATTTTTCTCAATTTTGTCGGAACTGTTTTAATGCAAGTCGGAGCAAATTATCTTATATTTGCAAATTATTTGAATTAGAATGACAGATTTTCATTATCAATTACATTTTATTTCTGTAATTTTTATCCATATTTAGTGTTTTTTCTTACTACAAAATAGGTAACACCCGTACTGAGAAATTTCTTGTTGAAATTCAGTTACGTGTGTTGATAAAATAGAAAGAAAAATAGCCAGATTCCTTTCTAAAAATTTTGTTGTGTAAATCTAACTAACTAAATAAAATATTGCTTTAAACCAATTACTTAAATACCCAAGTGTCCTAAATTCCATATGCACCAGGGGCACGCTTTATCCTTAGTAATAAATAACTAATTCGATTACTGAGAACAATTAAATTACTGTCGACCTCGACTCATTTTTAGGGGCTATAAAATTGCATTAACTGAATTTTATCCGAGTGTTAGTGATATAATTAGTAATAACAATTTTTCACATGTACTAATTTGGTAATGTGTTATCAGCTGCTACAGAAAAAGGACATGTGTGAATATATTTTTAAGAGCAATGTGTTGTATACATTTTACCAAACTAATATATAAATTCAGTTTTTACTGTTACAAGAATAATTGTTATTTATTATGGACTGTTTCTCGTTTTTTTAATCGTTTTGTTCTGAAAAATAAAATACATAACCAAGAGATTAAGTCAGGGGTCTCCAACCGGTGTGCCGTGCGATCGGCCAGGGGTGCCACAAGATTTTATTTTATTTTATTTTATTTTGAAGGGCGGGGAGGTAAACAAAAAAAATATTACTATGGCACACTTAAAATACGAGGGATGGAACTTTAATAGTACATGTACATGTATTTACATGTAAACCAATTACTTAAACATGTACGTAATTGATTGTACGTCAACATTGTACGTAACAACATTGTACGTCATTGTACGTGACAACATTGTACGTCAACATTGTACTTAAAATACGAGGGATACATGTAAACCAATTACTTAAACATGTACGTAATTGGTTGTACATCAACATTGTACGTAACAACATTGTACGTCATTGTACGTGACAACATTGTACGTCAACATTGTACTTAAAATACGAGGGATACATGTAAACCAATTACTTAAACATGTACGTAATTGGTTGTACGTAAACATTGTAAGCCATTGGTACTTAAACATGTACCAATTACTTATACATGTACATGTACATGGTTCATAGTACATGTACACATTATGAACTTTAATAGTACATGTATTTTTCCGGCAACACTGTTGTAGAGCCCGCACGCAGCAGAACCCAGGAAAGGAGCTTTTACACCACACGTACGTCACATACCTGCCTTACCTCAGAGCGAATGCGCTCTCCCCACAAACATCACACGCCTTCACAGTGACAGGATGAACACAGCCATGTTTTAGTTACCGCCATATCGTACAAAATAATTTGTTACATCGTACTGATGGAAGGGAAATGCTCGTGCGCACACTGTGGCTGATGTGTTTGCTCGCTGGGGCTGGGAAGTGCTCTACAGTTCCCCATATTCCCCGGACTTCAAGTCCCCGTAATTTTGATCTCATCCCCAAGATGAAGGAATTGCTTCGTGGATTCCACCAGAGATTCTGCAGGCTGTAGACCGCTCCTTTCGAAGGATCAACAGATCAGGTGCTGCCAACGGCATCCTGCAGCTTCCAGGACGTTGGCAACGGGTGCTAAACAGTGCTGGTTACTACTTTGAAGGGCTATAAAAGTTTCACTCCAGTATCTCTTCAGTATACTTTGTACATACCTAGTTGCCACTGTTAAATGTCCATCCTATGTAAATATTAAGTTGAATGAATGACTCTACTCCTGTCAGATTGTGACACAAATCGATGCACTCGTTCCTGGTGATGGATCTATACACCAACATGCCTTAGACACAATATCAAACATTTGTGCTCTAAGCACCGATCGCAAGTCTCGCATTCATGAAAAAAAAAATCTTTTCAGCGATTTCCATTGTAATCTTGCAGCGTTATATTATACTGAATCCCATGGCTATTTTTACAACCCTATTATTATTGGTGCGGTAGCTCAGTTTGCAAGAGCAGCAGGCCAGTGATCTGAACCTCCCTGGTTCGGTGCTCGTCACAGCAATTCTTCCGCCGTGTTCACTAATGTTGGCCAGGGCACGTAAAATAGGGAGTGGCTACAATGTCCTCCAAGCTCTCAAAATTGCCTCTGGAGGTGCGGGGTCAAGTGTTCCGGTCTCGTCACTTGACTCGGTTCAAAATGACGGGACCGGTTATTTTGCCAAGTCGGACTCCGACCCTTGTGATGCTAATTCAAAAACAGGAGCCGCACCTACATCACCCATAGCCTTCGGGACTTGATCTGATGTTGCTGTCGGTCAAGGGGCATAAGCCACAACACAACCCTATTAATACATCTTATTCTACTGAGTTTGTTACTTATCTTTTAATGAATGAATACAATCAGCAATGGAGTAAGCACTTACAAGAACTTAATTTTAACATGTTCCTGATATACATTCCCCTTTTAATTAATATTTTTAAAAAATTTTAAAAAAGTAAAATTCTAACAAGGGTGCCCCGAGTTTCTTATCTTAATCTCAAGGGTGCCTGAAATGTAAAAAAGGTTGGGAATTAAGGTAAGATACCTTAATTAAGGTAGTACTTTAATTAAGGTTAAGTGGAATCCCAAGTAATAACCTCATTGAAGCCGGACCATTTTTATCTAATTTGGAATCATTCCATTCTAGAGTTTTATTTAATACCGAGCTATGCGTCTCGTTACAGAAAACAAAACATCCTCTTAATCCGTTTATCCTCCTTGCCCGAGTCATTTTTTCCTCTCTCCGTTTCTGAGCTGGCAAAATGCCTGCTGATTAATGTGAAGGTGATTTCCATCATACAACGGAACCGAAAACAACGCAGTTTGCGGTCCCACCACCCCTTTCGTTTATTTCGCTTTCTCCTGCGGTACAAAAATTCGCTTCGATTGAGTGCGGACGGCTGCAATTTGAGGGGATAATTTTTTGGCAAACTCTCAACTCCTCGGAAGTAAAGAGTAATTTATAGAGTTTTAAGTGCGGCTATATGCATTTTTTTTTGTTTAATGAAAGAATTAGTTATTACATGACAGTATTTCGCATGAAGTTTTGTGTACGCTTTATCTGAAAACTGGGCAAGTCAGGGCGAGTGGCGTAGAGGTACGAAAATCAACGGTCTTGCACGTTCGTTGGTTGTTTTACAGCTATATTTACCCCGCCTACACAGCGGTTACGGTCCCAGGGTTCGCACATTATATTTGTTGGAATTTACTTTCGTAACCAAGCAGACAAGTCTAATAATTACAAGATAAATAGAGCTTTTTATATACCATGTTTTTAAATTTTCTGTTGAATCATATAAACTTGACGATTCTATGTATTAATAAATGCTTTTTTAAAATTTTTTTTGATGAATTATCCCATCAATTTGAAAGAAAATGAAGTTAATTGGAAGTTAACTTGCGTTTAACTTTTCGTTCCCTTTTCGGACGATAGTTGGCTGCACCAGTCTACAAAACAAAATTAACTGAAAATAACTGAAAGTTAATTCATTTCTGCTTAAAGATGGCTAAAAGTAAAAAAAAATGCATTGTCATCGTGTTCTGAGCTATTATAAAAGTTTCAAATGTCTAGCTAGTCGGGAAGTTAGTTAAAAATCGGTTGCAAAATTTGTACGGGAGAAACACACAAACACAAACAAAACAAGTAAGCGAGTTAATAAAAACATGGTAATAAGCAGAGATTGTTTCAGTTTTCATTACGTTAGGTTTTTCATGTTTTTTTGCATGTTTGTTCATAGTTGTTATTGAGAAAATGAAGTCTATCCTTTTAAAATTTGCATGTACAACGTGCAAAAGTTAAATAAATTTCACATTATATTTAGCTTCATTTTGTCAGTACCGTAAGATGGGGGTTACTTTGTGACGGATTTTTAGTTGTTTCCTGTGCTAGCCGATCAGTTTTAAAAGAAGCCCAGAACGAACAATTGCAAAACATTGGTACATCCTTTCCTTTACGCATTAATGCATTGCGCTAACCTGGAACTTTTATTACCATTGAGAAATTAAAGTTAATATGTGTCACAAAGTTACTCCACCGAGTTTGGCTACTCCTGTGTTTTCTCCTTGAAATCCAAGGGGACAAAAATTATTTGACCCAAAGTTAAACAGTAAAACGCTTATCAAAAGGTTGATACACTATTATATATACCTATTACAAATATTGAATAGCTTTATCTACATCTTTGGCATCAAAGAGACCTCGGGTGCCCAGGGCAGCCATTAGTTCGTTGAGAAGAAGAGGAAATTCGTCTTTCGGCCCATTCTGCTCATTCGGATAGTTTTTTTTCCAGATAGTAAATATTTCTTTCTCACCAATGGTATTTTAGAGGACGGAAAATGCAACATCGAGCGGCTGGAGCAGCTGAGTCGAATTTATGAGTTATTTTGTGACAGTGATAATATGTCACAAAGTAACTCCGTCAATATTTAGGTTATGTTCTCATATCTTTCGGAAATATCACTACACAAAAGTTATACTGATCCCCAATCTAACCAACATATCGACAATAAAAAATAATTACCCGTGGTAGTTGGTCGTATAAGGTGTTAGCCTTCAGCACACAAAGTTTCCGAAGTTTGAGTCAACAGCTTGACAACAGGTTTGAACAATACACTGGCCAGCAAGGACAAATGGCTCGTAGAAGGTTCGGACACTGACCACTAGATGTCTCTGTATGTCGAACAAGCTGTTGGCGCTGTTCTTTGGCTGCCCGGTATCACGGGCGCGACGCAAGATCTGAAATACGAAAAAATTATCATGTGTCACAAAGTTTTCCCTGCAGTCACAAAGTCTTGCGGTATGTAGTGCAACCTTCCAGTTTAAATGATTGAGTTGGGTAAACTTTACGCGACCAGTCTATGGACCAGTCACATATTAACTCGAAATACTTGTATTTCAAAGTGTGCCGGAAAAAATAGATGCTATAATGATAAAGGTTTTAGAATCAATTATGAATCTTCTAGCGTATCCCAGTGTATCAGATTTTGAGGCTCGTTTGGCAAAACCCTGAAATGGCGCAGGTGTAATGGTCCAGCATAATGCTGAAATTATCTTTCTTCGGAACGTTTAAAATGACTGATTTACTGATAGTCCCCAAAACAAGTAGAAAATCATCCGACTGTGCTCTTAAAGATGTCATCTGCAAAATTCAGTTTTTGGGAGTTAGTTTTCCAGAGAAAAATTTGTTAGTTTATTAAATATATATCACACATAAAATAATATATTTTTGAAATTTATAAAGTAAAGCACTGACGGATTAATTTGTAAGGATAGCTTGTGACTGAACACACAATTTTTCTAAGTATCCGTGCGCATTAACTGTAACTTGACCGCGAGTCTAAGTATAGAATGTAAAAAAAAAATATTTCTTCTAAATCCACTTGCATTTTAGTACATTCTTTTTTAATAGCTTTCCTATATTCTAATACTAAAATGAGTTATTTTTAGGATGTCCAAACAAAATGGTCCGATAGAGATCAAAATCAATAGTTTCAGCGGAAAAAAAAACACTTCTGCAGAAATTGAGATAGATAAATGGCAGACTCACCAACCAGTTTGACGGAAAATCCTTAGGATCTAAAATATGTGTTTCATTTTTGAGTTATGTTACTAACGTAAATTTCCTTTATTACTACGCTAGACAAGTTCTTAGGGATATACGGCAGGTGTAGAAGATTTAAAGATAAAGAGTTTCAAAGGCATCTATGACACATATATCTTTTCTACGTGTTTTCAAAAGGTTAATCGTTTTTATAATGAAACCACTAAAAGAAAAATAAATTTTCTGAATGTTCGAAATCGACACACTCAGAGAGGTCATTGGATAAAAACAGTTCCTCTCATATGTGTAATAGTTCAGTTGGTAGAATATCGGTTTCGAAGTTTCGACATCTGGGTTTGATACCCTATTCTCGAAGACTCTTTAGTGATACCCAACCAGTGGGAGGAATAAAAATAGGTTGATGGGAATAATACGGAAAATGTTCAGCATTTTCGAATGATTAAATTAAAAAAAATTAAAAACGCACCAACGAATATCCTTCAAAACGGAAGAGGTAATATGGGAGGAGATCCATTCAAGAATAAAAATTCTTCCGGTACCGAGATAATTCAGTTGGTGGGATACTAACTTCAAGATTCCTCGAAGTCTCAAGACTAGAAATCCAGCGGGTTCAGAGCCCGTGCTGGGAGACTGGGAAGGCGATACAACATTTGAAACATGTATAACACATAGAGAATTCGGTTAGTTCTACTAAATTTTATCCCTTCAGATCACTTAATTGGAAATTCAAACGTTAAGATCATATAACATCTATAGTTATACAGAGGCTGTTCACACATTTTTTAGACGATGTATATTGTATTCACAAAACTAAATTACATAAAATTCTTGTGTTTTAAATGTTCTATTTGACATCTCTTATTCTGAACTATCTTTCGTCACCGCAATTTCCAGAATAATAATGCCTTTTGAAGTGTCAGAGGAGGTATTCTATCCCATTCCTCCTGAACAGCTTTCCAGAGTGTTTCTCACACAGAATTCTGCAGCGTGTCCTGCGTTCAGCGATATGATTTGGAAGAAGACGATGCACATTGCGTTTTTCCGCTTTCTTAAGATTTAAATCAACGTTTATCATTTTGTTTATAGTGGACACCGAGCATTTTAATCATTTTGCAACTGTCCTTTGACTAGGGGGGTTTTCTTTTAACATTAAACAACGTACCTTTGCTATAGTCGAAGATGTCCGTTTTTTCCTTGGATACTTGTTTGGAATTTTTGTCCCACTTGAGGCTCCAATATGACGTTTTTTTCCTTTCTTGTTGACGATATTACCTATCGACGCTTTAGATATCACAAAACCATGACTCTCACATCGTTTTTGGATAACGGAGTATGCATATTTCTCTTCGGAAAGAGCATAAATGTAGCCTTCGATCCACTGCTTTGTTAAAAACGCCATTTTGAATAAAAACAAAACTTTCAAGCCGCAGACGATAATTTTGACTTTTAAAAACATAGTACAATTGCAATTATTTCTTTTGCAGCAAACTATTTTTTATTACCGCTTACCAAAATCGTCTAAAAAATGTGCGAACAGCCTCTGTACTAGTCAGCGATTGCACCTACCCCAGTGTATCCGAAATGTTAAACTGCTAAGAGACGGGGAGGTTAAATAAATCAGTTCCCGTAATGAGTTTTACAACTCTTCTTTCGTCTTGGATGACACAACACCGGAATATTTGAATGCACCAGGAATATTTTGCAGTAGAATAAAACTAGATTATTCTGTTAGATTTTATTCTGTGATCTAAAAAATAAATTTCAGAGAGTAATAATAGAGCTCACCTGCGTCTGACTTCTCAGCACCACCGCTTTAATTCTGCCTCGAAAGATCTAGAACGCTAATATTTGAAAAATTCTCAGCTCAGTTCAACTTGTTCGGAAAAATTGGAAGTCTCTTTGTTATTCGAAAACGTGGAAGCAATAAATACAAGTGACATCGGAAAATATAATACCATGACACAATTTCCCGCGCCTCACAATGCTAGTGTTATATGTCATCATACTGGATTTTGGGAGTACAATAAAATTGCTACAACGAAATGAAACTTTTTTCCTTTTCTCTTGACCACGGATAGCAGTTTTCTAGAAAAGGACAGGATGAAACAACTAAATGCACAAATCATGTTTTTAGAAACTTCTTGTCAGCTTGACTCCAGTAAGAGAACAAACACATTTATTGTGATGATTACCGTATTTGACAAATACAGTGACATAGGGCTAATTTTTAGTGTTTACGTGCTTATTTCATGACACATGTTACGCATCGCGTATCTTATCAGATCGTGATACAGCACGATGATGTGAAGCCTTGTTGACGAGCTGTCGTATCGGTATCTCTTTCAACGGACATTTTGTTACACACCATAACTTATCTGTTCACTATTTCCATGCTTTACATCAAACTACGGGAAGCGTCCACTTAGCAGTTTTGGTGTCACGCATCATTTCTTATACTTTTTGTCGAAAGATCGACTCCAAGTCGATCATTGTCGCGTCGCATCAGCGTATCAAATTTTGAAACGTTAATACGACATACGGCGTCGTCCATGCTTGTCTTATTAAGTAACACAAATCTTATTACATACATTGCTGAAAGGTACTAGCAGGACTAGTAGGCATTCCTTTCACATATTCCGATGAGTGAGATCTGGTGATTTTATTATCTATCTACGTATATATATAAAACAGTTCCGTAACTGACTCACTGACTGACATACAACGTACAGACCAAACCGCTGGACCTAAAGGGCTGAAATTTTGCATGGCGATTCTTCTTATAGTGTAGGGGTGCACTAAGAAAGATTTTTGAAAAATTCTTCTTGGATTTTTTAAAATTAAATTTTACAAGCTGTTTTTGTAACTTTTTAAAGTTCGCATTTAAAATAATAATTTGAGGGTTATAAAATTTATATCACGACAAAGATCATAAAAATTCCTTTAAAATGAAATCTTTTTCGAATTTTTACCTCTATTTCCTGATTTTTGGTGAATTTTTAAAGATTAATTTTTAGAATTTAATTTATTAAATGCCGATCACGTGATTTCTTTTTCTGGTACTTTAAATAAATTTATCGTCACGTGCATAACAACTAAATAGACAAAAAATATTTTTTTTCTTGCTAATGCGCAGACGATTGGGCATTATTTTGTCTATAAAAATATCCCTTACGATTTTTTATAAATATATATATTTTTTTCTACATCAATTGTATATATTGATCGTCGTATGTATTATAAATATATATATACAATATATATATATATATTTTTTTTTTTGGCATTAATTGCATACATTGACCGTTGTATTTAATTTGAATGTACTCCGTAGCGAAGCGCGGGTTTTCAGCTAGTATATATATAAAAGAGTTCCGTAACTGACTGACTGAACGATAACGCACAGACCTAAAGGGCTGAAATTTTGCACAGAGATTCTTCTTATAGTGCAGGGGTTCACTAAGAAAGACTTTTGAAAAATTCTCCAGAGATTTTTTTAAAATTAAATTTTTATGCTGTTTTTGCAACATTCTTTTAAGTTTGCATTCAAAATAATAATCTGAGTGTTCTAAAATTTTTATCACGAGAAAGATCATAAACTTTCCTTTAAAATGAAATCTTCTTCGAATCTTTACCTCCATTTTCTGATTTTCGGTGAATGTTTAAAGATTCATTTTTAGAATTGAATTTATTAAATGCCGATCACGTGGTTTCTTTTCTTTTTGTGATACTCTAAACTAATTTTGCGTCACGTGCATAGCAACGAAATAGACAAAAAAATATTTTTTTTCTTGCTAATGCGGCAGACGATTGGACACTATCCGAAAAAATATGAAAATACAGTAAAAGAAATGTTCCTCAAACTGTACCATATTAACTGTACTATATTCTTCAGTATGTTCAATTAGACTTAATTTGAATTTTTTCTTCTGCATTATTTTGTCTATAAAAGTATCCGTTACAATTTTTTTATAAATATATATATATATATATATATATATATATATATATATATATATATATATATATATATATATATATATATATATATATATCTATATTTATATATATATATATATATATATATATATATATATATATATATATATATATATATATATATATATATATATCTATATTTATATATATATATATATATATATATATCTATATTTATATATATATATATATATATATATATATATCTATATTTATATATATATATATATATATATATATATCTATATTTATATATATATATATATATATATATATATATATATATATATATATCTATATTTATATATATATATATATATATATATCTATATTTATATATATATATATATATATATATATATATATATATATATATATATATATATATATATATATATATATATATATATATATATATATAGATATATATATATAGATATATATATATATGTAGGATTCGTCTGAGTGTGGAGGAGTATTTGCACTAATTAAAGCAATAATCACTCCCGCTATATAACAATAACATATTTTAATATAAAAATAGTTAAAATTATAGTAGCGTCTACAAGGCGTCTTTATCCAAGGAAAAAAGGCTTGGGCCTTTCCCCGCGCGTTTGACTCCGATACGTCCGAGAGCCCGTCTCCCCTTAGCAACAGCGAACCGTCCTTCATCCGAAAAATCTCTCCTCTGCCAGAAAAGTGGGTTTTCTAGGGTCGAGGGTCATCGCCCTCTTTGGCGTCTCGGCACCTCAGCTCTGGTGCTAGGAGTGGGTGAGTGCGGGGACCATTTCCCATATATATATATATATATATATATATATATATATATATATATATATATTGGCATTAATTGCATACATTGACCGTTGTATTTAATTTGAATGTACTCGAAGCACGGGTATTCAGCTAGTTCACTTATAAATGGGTTTATGTTAACGAATCGTGCTTTTAAAATTTCATAGTAATTCGTGGAAACACTTCCTTTTTTAATTTGCTTTCTTTTTTTCTGTTGTAATCTCTGTTATAAGTTATTAAATACTATGTAGTCTCTTGATTGACGGTTACATTTTTAAGCCAAATCACGTAAGCCAATCGTCACTGTGAGCCAATTTAAACCAATCGTCACTGTGAAGGCAAGTCAAAAGCAGAATGGGAGTAACTCGGGCAATTATAGAAGGTAGCTGTTTCAAAAAGCAGGATCAGGTTCACCGCAGTTGATGGCCCTTTCAGGCTCAACCGACATTGGAATGATAGATGAGTGATATGTGAGATAAAATAAGGTGTTTGTCAGAGTAAGTAATAAGCTAGTTGTTGGGACTGACTGTGTTCAAATCAATAATCACTCCAGTACGTTAAGATAACTTTCTAGGGTTTAGTCGGGAAGGAGTTTCCCCGTATGTTATATTCCTTCCTGTCATAGATATTAATCAGTAGTTCAGAGTTTATTAATGTCTATTTTTATTGGCTTTCTTATCCTATTTTATAGTAGCTAAAAGCTACTATAAAATATTGCTAAGTATTGTGTGTTACACAATACTTAGCTGAAAGTATTGTGTAACACACTTAAAAAACATATCTTTACTGATACTAAAGGTGACAAAAGCCTCTGACAAAAAGCCAAAGAGCCTGGAACAACATCCTTGCACTTGTGTTAATGTCGGTAGATAGTATTTCTCTTTGTTCATCTGCGTTTTCCGTAGCAACCCGATTTTTATGAAAAAAAATATTGTTCGTTTCATTCATCGTGGCACATCCGTCGATTTATGACAGGAACTAAAAGCTTTCAGCAATATTAAACATTGGCCTTCTCTCATAAATGAAATGATTTTACCCTCCTTATATCTATTGTTGCATAAAGATTTCTCCACATCTCTAGTTCATTGTGATACAGCTAGTATTCGCTTATATACAAAAAAGAATTACTGAAAAAAATGTAACCTAATTTTCCCTTGTTTCAACATACTGACCTTTACATACCCAATACTGAAACGAGTCATTTCATTATTATCACAGATGTTAGAAGGACATACTAATAAGTATTTCCCTACATATGTAAATCACATCATCATTTTAAAAATGCTAACAACAATCCTTTAATGATATTTAGTAGTATTTTTTGGCTTGTGACTTTTATATGAGAACGTGACGACTAATCATCCCAAAACCTAAATAACAGAATAAATAATTATATAAAGTAATAAAAAATTAATAATTAATTATTTAAGTTTTAAATAAATTAATTAATTCAAAATAATAGAACGAACGTGACTAAAAACTCGTTTCCAGTCGTAATTGTACCACGAAGTACCATTAATTCTCCAGGTATAACTTCCCTGGATTAATGCGTCATCTATCACTGTCAGTTGTTTAGGTCTTTGCAGGTCACGTTTGTTGGGTTATTGCAAGAAAAAATGACAGATGTATTAAACAATAATAAGAGCGTCATTTTCTTACCTATGATACCAGCATCTTTAAAGGCTCTTGTTCGGGTTATCTTGTAAGGCAATTTCTAAATGTTTGCTTCATGGTTCGAGCACGGACCTGGGTCGATGATTATTCTTGATGGTTAGAAGAATCATTCTCACTTCAAATAATGCTACGATTAATACATTTTACGCTTTTATTACACACACACATTTATGGCTATTTGCAAGATATATACACAACTGACAACTCAAGCGTCTGAAAACACAGTCCGACATGTTAGAGTCCCGAAACAGTTCTGCTCGCGTTCTAAGCTCCGCTGCTCTCGGTTCATTACTGCTAATGGACTAATCCAATAGCTCTAAAGAGCCTGAGCGTTTCACAAATATTACGCTGTACACAACCCTATACGCTTTACAAACATTTCTTTCCTATGCTAAACGCAGTGTTGTAACATAAAGGCAAAAAAGTTACAAGGAAACGGTGTTCGTCTGAGGGTGCTGTTTTTTTTTTCTTCTTGGATGATCACCTATTCTGTCCTTTCTTGAAAAGCATTAATGCTGATATTCAACATGGACTATACTGCACCGTAGTCAATAAATAATAAGACAAGCCTTTCGCTTCAACTATTTACTACGACACGTTAACATACTACAACCACTACATTTAAAGCAAGTATGTACAGGAAGTTAGAATACAGTTGAACCCCGTTATAAAGAACTTCAAGGGACCAAAGGTTTTGTTCGCTATATCCGGTGGTTTGCTATATCCGAACCTTTAAGAAAAATGTTAGAGATCACAAGATGTATAACTCATTAGTTGCTAAACATTCAATAATGTGTATTCAATAATGATGCATTGAAAAAATGATAAAATCTGTTAAAAATGATCATTAATGATTGACTGTTTTGATACAGAAATAATCGTTATTCTTCTGCTGACGTGATGCCAATTTCAAAAACATTTTATGAATTTCTTTGTCCAATAACATCAAATGACTCCAACACTCTTTCTTCCACTGCTTGTGTAAACTAGAACTTATTAATTACATGCATCGCTGTGTAGCATCTGAGATGGTGGGGATCTCGTCATTTATGTGCTCCTCCTCATCAGCATCAGATGCAGAATCTTCGATTTCAGAATGATTCATTGTAATTTCTTCCGCAATGTCTTCATCAGTCGGATTTTCTCATGTGACTTCATCATCACATGTTTCGAGCAACTGCATGTCACAATCTGTGAATGCTGCAATTTTGTGCTTTTCTATCCACATGGCGATAGGTAAATCTTCATCATCTTGTTCTTCAACATTCTTAAAAAGTTTAAAAGTAAAAAAACAAATAAACCAGTAGTCGACTGAAAAGTTCGTTATAGCCGATTCTTAAGGTTTCGGAGGTTCGCTATGAAGGATAAATTAGCATTAAATACAATAGGAAAACGGCGGGACCAAAATTTTCGTTCATTATATCCGGCAGTTCGTTATATACCGGGTTCGCTATAACGGGGTTCGACTGTATATAGTTAGATCATCAGGTTGGCTTTTCGGGTTGCAAGACAGCTCCGTCTGCCTGGCACTCCAAAAGAGATCTCTGCGTGGGCTCTTACCGTCTATCTTTTATACTGTCGGCGAATTCAAAGGGATTTCTCTGGCGTTTGAAGTACTGGTAAGTGTTCGTAGTTTATGAGATTCGAGCCGTCACTATAGTGTCGAAATCCAAAGAGCCCTCGAACCACGCTAGGATTTATGCGTTCTATAACGTCAAAACCGCACTTTACTAGTAACTTATGGCCTCTTATGAGACTTCTCATATCAAGAGTTAGCAGACAGATGACGTGTTCAGCGGTAGAAAAAGTGGCCTCGCATATATGTACTAATTACGTCTAACAATTGAGACAATGTCACAATACATTAGTTTACGAGGGTGTCCCAGACAGTTTACGCATGTGATTCAAAATGTAGTTTTCCAGAAATAATTAGAAAATGCCTATCAGTCAACTTCCTTCTATAGCGCGACAGCCGTCAAGCAGTCGCCGCCTGTTAGATAACCCTTGAAGAATCGATTATGTAAAGTAATAGTAGCTATCAATAAGTTACTTTATTTTTTGTCCCTTTGTAACCCCTCCTCCGGAATCAATACTACCAGAGAAAAATATCGTGGCATTTCAAAAATTGTGGCGAGACTTATAAGGTAATGGACCTAACAGTTGCATAATAAATTAATCTTTAAGGGGGCAAGGGACAGTCTACCGCGAAATTTTTAATTTTCAATTTTTAACTCTACATACAGAATGAAAATAATTAATATTCTTTTTTTACTACAGTGAAAAACCCTATAATTTGAAATAAGAATTTTTTGGCAGAATAATGCCTGTTTTTCAAAATTTTTATTTCAAATATACTAACATTTTTCAAAATGTTCCAAGCACATTCCATATCATTTAAAAACTTTAATTATTTTAATATAAGTTTACCGTATGCTTATAAACATAACTGTGCATTGAATTTTTTTTTTGTATGAATCTAATGTCTTAAATTTTTTTTATTTATTCTGCCTGTTATTTTTTTATGTTTTTGCTATATTTCATGGTCTAGGAATTTGAAAAATATTCGTGGCTTCTAAGAACTATGCACAGTTTTATGGCAAAAACTTTAATTAACAATTCTCAGACCGTTTTCAAGCATTCAGATAAAAATGAATGCGCATGGAGAATTTTGAAAAATTCTTGCATTTTTGATACTTTTGAACACCAAATTCAGGATGGAATAATCCGTCACAGACACTTTTACTAGTCGAAAGCATGTGACGGAAAAATATGTTTTAAACGCATAGAGGGTTCAAAAATAAAGAAATTTCTGACGAACCTCAAAGTAAGAAGAGTTTATACCTAAAAAAATACATTTAAAAAATCTGTTACATTAACCTATATTTTTAAAATTTCACACGAGTGTGATGTAGTTCTGTATATAGGCATATTTTCGGAGATAACCCGCATTGTGAGACTATTTTTGTTGTATTACATTGCAATAATATAAACAGACGGGGCTGTATCCGAAATCCAGCCGGATCTTCTTGACATACTGCTGGCACGGTCTATTTTAGATTTACCGGCCCCGTTTGTAGTATGTTGAGAACTGTTAACGCGTTGACGTAAGGAATTTCGGAATATTCGAGACGTGGGTTAAGCCTTCGAGGCACAACAAAAAAAAATTTAAAAAAACATTCACGAAAGAAATCTGTTGCAAACTCACGAAAAATTTTATTTTTTCAGGGCTTGATAAAAAATACACAGTTCACACAGTGTTTGTCAGAAACACAATGACAATAAAATAATTGCTTGCGTTAAGTAAAAGTATTTTTTGAGTCTCTCTTGAAAGGGAACTGGTTAAAGTCTTTGATATTTGAGCAATCATCGATGATTCGTTGAGGTAGTCCTTTGTGAAAGGTTTCATTTTGCTCAGTCAATCAAGTTTTGATTCGACGTGCCTGTAAAATATTTAAAGCACTTCAGCCCTTTAGCCGTTTCTTTTTTGAGGAAGGAACGTTGCCCGGGGAGTACCACTTGGAGGCAGGCTGTTTAACACTCCCCTTTACAGCGAGACCATCCGCGCAGCACGATGGTGGTGTGCTGGCGTGTTTCTCGCCTTTTTGATGACATAAGATGCACGATGTTAAGGTGGTTATACTTTAGAGTCTGATGTTACTGGCTCTGAAAAAGGCAAGCAGCGTGTGAGCCTGATGTTAATGGCTCTTGTGGAGAAGAGGGTGACTTCAGCCAGGTGTTTTCGGCTGTGGTGAAGAGAGAGAGAAAGGAGCCTGATGTTGTCGGCTCTTGTAGAGAAGAGGGTGACTTTAGCCTGGTGTTGTGGCTGTGGTGAAGTGAGAGAGAGAGAGGATCCTGATGTTGTCGGCTCTTGTAGAGAAGAGGGTGACTTCAGCCTGGTGTTGTCGGCTGTGGTGAAGAGAGAGAAAGGAGCCTGATGTTGTCGGCTCTTGTAGAGAAGAAGGTGACTTCAGCCAGGTGTTGTAGGCTGTGGTGAAGAGAGAGAAAGGAGCCTGGTGTTGTTGGCTCTTGTAGAGAAGAGGATGATTTCAGCCAGGTGTTGTCGGCTGTGGTGAAGAGAAAGAAATGAGCCTGGTGTTGTCGGCTCTTATAGAGAAGAGGATGACTTCAGCCTGGTGCTGTCGGCTGTGGTGAAAGATGTGAGGCTGATAATTTCGAGTTGCTGGATGATAAAAGTGACGAAAGTGTGCGATGAGCAAAAACGTTATAAACCAGAAGTTATATCGAGAAGAAAAGTTCTGTAAGGGTGCAATGATTTAAAAATATGCTGTTTCAAAATTTCGTTTTTTTTTATTAAATGTCTTCAAAAAAAGTTTTCCCTGTAAGCAAATTTTGTTAGTCCTTTATTCCAAACGAAATACAGCCGAAAATTAGCCGCTTGATTCGTTTCTTATAGCTAAGTCGGGATTTCATCAGTTTGGGACGCAAATTTAGCTCTTTTTCAGTTTTCACTTTTTTTTCTTCGGATTGGAAGTTGCTACACTGATCCGAGGTTCCCGGAATGTCCTCTGTCGGAATATACTCAAGACAGTCAGTTAAGAACCGGTCCACGAGAGAATACCGACGTTTAGGAAGTTTAAGAGGTTTTTGCTGAGCTTTCGGAGGTTTTCGGGGAGGTTTAGGAGGTCTGGCCATAAAGTATTCGTCTTTAGAACTTTGAGTGGCAGTTTCGTAGGAAAGATCGCACTCATCTTCAGCAAGATCCCGGCCGGCCTCTTTTACAATTTTCTCTTTCATTTTCTTTTTTCCGATAAAAGCATACAGACGGAAGATTACGATTCCTGCAAGCAAAAAGCAATATGCGTCCCACATAGCGTGCAAGAACACAGCCGCTATAAGAAATAGCATGGCGAATGGTGGATTTGTTGATAACTCAAAATAAACGTCAATAATATGAGAAAAATTGAAAGCTCTGTCGTATAAAACAGCAGAAAATTCAACGAGTTTCTAATCGCTTAAACCATCACAAATGAGCGTTCGGTTTAAAATGGCGGCTTTGGAAAACCTCTGTTGCGTGGCAGTTTTGTTGTAACTGTGTTGGAATACTGTTGATGATTAACAATGCAAAGAAATTTTTACTCTTATTTCAACAATGGGAAAACAGTATCTGCTGAACAGTGCTTTTGGTATTCTGTTTCTTTTCGTCCATTAATAAAATTTTAATTTTGCTTGTGTTTGCAGCGGGGCCATTCTTAAATCATTACTTTCTTAATTAACTTAATTACTTTCTTAATTATTTTTTTACATTAAAAAATGGGTATACAAATTAGGTTTTGACAACTCATTCTACTGAATTTTTCCCGCTGAAAGCTTCCAAACAAGGTTCGAGTCACACGCATGTAATACATCAACAATGCCGGGTAATCCACAGACACCCCTACCGAAGCTCCCCCTACCACAACTTTAACTTCAACTCAGAAAATGATCTAGTGAGTTTAAATTGTCTGCAACATATTTTCTATAAAATTATTACTCAGGTGTTAAATAGATTATAATTTTAGCTACTTATGTTTGTTCAATACCAAAATCTATGAGAAATAACTACATTAAAATAAAAAATTTATTGCGATATTAGAGTCAGATGGGATCCTAGAATTAATGGTAAATCGGTAGAAGCTGGGGCGGTTGGCGACTTTTTGGCGATTTTTTTAAAAAGTCGCCAAATTTGCGTTTCTGTGTCCGCGATTTTTTTTCCCCGCTCATATTTTGTTGTTTTGCTGTTTTTAAAAGTTTAAAGTTTAAAATACACGCTGCCATCGCCAATTTGGCGCCAAAATCCCGTTCGGAGACCTGTTAGGCTTAAACTGCGAAATGTAAACAAATGTGGCGACCAAGAAAGAACAAATAAATTGAAATACAAACTTACTGCTGGCTTTATGAAACTCGTAGGCGCACACGGGATTATCGCTTCGCTCAGATACCCTTGCTTCACCCCGCTACGCTCCGTTACGCATCCGTCCAAAAATATTACAGAAAATCCCCAGCCGCTGGGTTCGCTACGTACCGCTGGCTGTAGTACAGTAAAAAAAGCTTCCGCTGGCTGTAGAGGTCAGTAGAACAAAGCTTATCCCACAAAAGATGGAATTGTAAGGGTAACCAGAAAAAGGGATACATCATAACAGGAAGTAAATAATCGCCAAGTTGGCGGCAGCCCCAACTTCTTCCGATTAACCGAATTTTAATTTTTAATATAAGGGTAAATACTGAAAGACATACCTCATTTCAACTTCAACGAATTTTTGTTTCTTTTCTGTTTCTTTGTTCGATGCTATGATGCCGCTCAAAACCACAATTTGCGGCTCCCCTGTTGAATAACCGCATCTAAAATTTATAGCGTTGTTTCAGTTTTAAATCTTTCATTTTTCAGTCTCAGATTTATGCAGTGACGTTTAATACGCTCCGAACAACTTTGGATTGGCAGAAATTTGGAAGTGCACAAGAGACCGTCGATATTCTCCTATTACGTGTTGCTTCAATGTTTTGGGAAGCATTATTTAAATCCTCCTGATCGCACTCTTTGACGCACGCCTGTCGCGATGTTTGATTAAATATTTAAAATTCCGGATTTCAGAGTCTTTCCATTTATAATGAAATAGCGTACTGTCTATCGAAAATCTTCTGAAATATTCATGAAAAGCGCGATGGGGGGGGGGGGGGAGATTCCACGGAGGAAAACTTCAATTATTTATTATGGTATGTCTATCTGTTTGGCAGTGGAAGCTCCAGTCGACTCTCCGTATTTACTGGGGACGAAAGTTTTGTTCAGAATGAAGTATTAAACAGGAAAAAAGAATTCTGTCTCTGAATTAGGGAACAGATGTAGTATACGCAACGGGCCATCGCCAATTTGGCGCCAAAATCCCGTTCGGAGACCTGTTAGTCTTAAACTGCGAAATGTAAACAATAAATTGGAAAACAAACTTACTGCTGGCTTTATGAAACTCGTAGGTGCACACAATATATATTTTGTGTGAAATATATATTTTGTGCCATTATGACACACCTAGTTGCGATAACAATTGTACTAAGTGAGCTAGATTGTTTTCGCAAAGGCAATGATTCATTGCTTTTTGCATGTAGTCTGTCCAACCATTCACGATAACCCTTACCACAAAGCTGAGGGGGAAAGTCAGCCAGGGTAACTGATATCGGAACATTAGGATTAGTCCTTATTATGTGGAACTAAACAGGTAATAAAATAGAGAATCGTATAGTGGCACTTTTAAAATTGTCAAGTGGAGAAAACACATTCTGACACCTGTCTGAGATAGTTAGAAAAGCAAAGTCAATTTTAATAAATATTATTAGCATTTAATTTCTCTTCTTCTTATTTAAAATTAACTTTATCGTTAGTTACAATTTGCACAGAAACAACATAATAATTATCTACATACATCAAGAAAGTATTTGAACACATGACAAAACCTAACTACATATATTAATTATTCTGTGCTCTCGCCTGATTAAATATATTACAAATTGTTTTTACATACCACCACCCTCATTGTAGACTGATGATTGTCTCTCATTGTTTTTCTAAACTTGGTCCAAAAGCAGACCAGAAACCTCGAGATACCTTAGTATAAAAATAAGGTCGAGTGTCGAAGAGCGGACAACCTCCAGCTAGATCACTTTCGCAGCTTTTTCTTCAACTGACTAAAAAAAAAACCCGTTAAAACTTCCCAGCACCAAAATCGCAGAGGTCAGAAAAATGTTCTAGAACATTCACACCTTTCAGCCTTATGATTGGTCAAAAAAAAGGTTGCTAGGTCGTTGCTATGGAGGAACTATGTCCCCATAATGACCGAGGGGGTGGCAAGTAAATTATCCCTTCTTGTGCAAATGACATTGTGTACTATCCGTAATGTTATAGACCGCACTTAACTGCCTGTGGGGAGCACATTCCCTTCTTCTGGGAAAAACCACAGGAATGATTTTCAGAACATAGACAATTTAAGATTTTACAAAATAAAATAAATACACTTATAAATGTGCATGGAACCGAATTACTGTTGTTTAGAAATTACGAAATAAGAAAATAGTATTTTTTTCTTTAGAGTTAAAATAGTATAATAATTAAAATAACTACAAAAGTTGAGTTCCATGTCACAGTCCTATTGGCAATTATAATCAGGTGAAACAGCTTAAAATCGGAAAAAGAACATATACTATTTCTCCCATTCAAAGCGCACTAACGTGTTCTGTTTTAATCCAGGGAGCTTGAACTTCATCTCGTACTTCGTCAGAGGTAATCAGGGCCTTTTTATCGCATGGGCAAATCGGGACTTTGCCCAGGGCCCCCTGATGCTAGAGGGCCCCAATACCCCCTTGGTGTATGCACCTAGTACTTCTAATAGTATGTATAGCCAATGGATAGTTCTTATTTTTAGAAATGTTCGTAAGGGGGGCCCCCAAATAGCACCTGCGCAGGGGCCCCCAGCATTCATAATCGGGCCCTGGAGGTAATGATATATTTCTCTCTCGGACCTCTAAGGTTTTATCACCAGGGAAGGATTATAACACCCCTCTAACATAGAAAAAAATTAAACGCTATGTGTTAAAAAAATTTTAATATATTTCAGCTTAACGGTTACTTAAGCTTCACAAAAAATAATTCACAGGTTCACTAAAAGAGAATTTAAATGGTGTAAAATTCTTGTCGTCTCCGAGACGTCAGGGCTTTAAATGACATAATATACGGAGGACGTATCACAGATATACAGAGGCTGTTCACACATTTTTTAGACGATGTATATTGTATTCACAAAACTAAATTACATAAAATTCTTGTGTTTTAAATGTTCTATTTGACATCCCTTATTCTGAACTATCTTTCGACACCGCAATTTCCAGGATAATAATGCCTTTTGAAGTGTCAGAAGAGGTATTCCATCCCATTCCTCCTGAACAGCTTTCTAGAGTTCTGTAAGGGTTTTGGGACGACGTTTGGATAATGCAGATTTTAAAAGTCCGAAAGCACAAAAATCCATAGGTGATACATCGGGAGATTTAGTAGGGATATCAGTGAAAGGTATGGCCTTGATACCAGTTTTTTGTTCCATTTCTTTTAGGAAATTTACGGTGGATTTTGATGTGTGACTGCTAGCTTTGTCCTGATGGAGTCTCACAGATTGATGGCACTGTGGGTAAAGCGATGGTATTTCATTCAGAAAAAGTGGCGATAAAATATGTTCCTGACAGTATTTGGATTTAATCTTGACATTTTTTCCACTCTCTTTATTTTTAACTTGCCATTATAAGAAAAACCAGCAACAATCATGAATCCCTTAGAAAAACTTTCTTTCGATTCTTTGAACCATGTACTTAATTTTTTTTCTCCCCTTTTATGATAATAAATGTCTCTTTTTTTGTTGCAATCATTTAAATACACCCATGATTCATCTATTGTGACAATTGTTTTCCATTTTTCTTTGGATAAGTGTTTCTCATATAGAATTCTACAGCGTGTCCTGCGTTCAGCGATATTATTTGGAAGAAGACGATGCACATTGCATTTTTTCTCTTTCTTAAGATTTAAATCAACATTTATCATTTTGTTTACAGTGGACACCGAGCATTTTAATGATTTTGCAACTGTCCTTTGACTGGGGGGTATTTTCTTTTAACATTAAACAACGTACCTTTGCAATAGTCGAAGATGTCCGTTTTTTCCTTGGATACTTGTTTGGAATTTTTGTCCCACTTGAGGCTCCAACTTGACGTTTTTTTCCTTTCTTGTTGACGATATTACCTATCGACGCTTTAGATATCACAAAACCATGACTCTCACATCGTTTTTGGATAACGGAGTATGCACATTTCTCTTCTGAAAGAGCATAAATGTAGCCTTCGAACCACTGCATTGTTAAAAACTCCATTTTGAATAAAAACAAAACTTTCAAGCCGCAGACGATAATTTTGACTTTTAAAAACATAGTACAATTGCAATTATTTCTTTTGCAGCAAACGATTTTTTATTACCGCTTACCAAAATCGTCTAAAAAATGTTCGAACAGCCTCTGTATTTGTTTGTCAAGGGATCAATGACGGGTCCATTCAGTGTATTAGCTTTTGAAGATTTATTGCATAAATAATAGATCACACGAGCTCTTTTACGATAGGAAAAAGCCGTCTTTACTCAGAATCTCAGATAGCATTTTCTCCATACGCGATTTGGCACGTGATCCAACCATTTTCACTGCGAGCTGCTATCCCCTATTTGTGTATCATTTCCCCCGAGCATTTCATTGTGATCACGTATGAAGATTCCGATATGAATAATGAATTTATTTTCATGCTCGATGAAAATGAGATGGATATGGGAATCGGGTGTAGCCAATTAATCGAAGTGCCGGTCCAGAAACGCCAGATGTAGATATTAAGGCAACAATAAGGAAGTAACATTTTAGTAATAAAAACTGAACGCGTATCTGCGCCAGAAGATAGAATTCCGGTTGTCTCCAGGCAGTGGCGTAGCGAGCATAACTGGCGCCCGGGGCACGATACCTTTATGGCGCCCCCCCTGAAAAACGTATAGTAATATAATATGTAGACCCTATATTGGCGCCCCGATAAACATATAATAACATAATATATAGACCTTATATTGGCACTCCCCCCCCCGAAAAGCATATAGTAACATAATATATAGACCTTATGTTGGTGCCCTCCCCTAAAAACATATAGTAATATAATATACAGACCTTATATTGGCACCTCCCCCCCCACAAAATAATATAGTAATATAATATATATACCTTATATTGGCGCCCTCCCCGAAAACACATATAATAATATAATATATAGACCTTATATTGGGGCGCTCCCCTGAAAAAGATATAGTAATATAATATATAGACCTTATATTGGCATCCACCTCGAAAACATATAGTAATATAATTTATGGATCTTACATTGGCGCTCCTGTGCGAGTGGCGCCCGGGGCATGATAGACCCCCTTGCCACCCCCCCCCCCCCCCCCCCCTTTGATACGCCACTGTCTCCAGGCCAACGTTCTACCGAATGAACAATGCCAGCGATGTGAGGAATTATTCTTCAACTAGTATATAACCCTCGTCAAAAATGACGGAATGTTGATCAGCGTTTCAAGAGGTGATTCATCATTTTCATCGGGCATTGCTGAAAACTGTACTTAAACAGCAGTAAACAACAAAACAAAACTAAACTCAATCAAAACTGAACCAAAACTGTTTCAAAAGTGAATGACTCACCAAACAGCAAGCATTGCTGAAAACGATACTTAAACAGCAGTAAACAACAATAAAATAAAACGTGAAACACAATTTAATTAACATTAAAATTAAACATTAAAAATGTAGTTATTTCAAGGGAATACGAAAAACCATGGAGTAGAATGAATTCGAAATTCAAGTGAATGACTCAATTGAATAAATGATTCTTTTCAATGGATATTTTAATTTGAAGATATTTCAAAAACTAAACGGTTTTGAGCTAGGGTGTTCACTTGAAATTTTCATATTTTTTAAAGGGCTTTCAAAATATGTAACTTTTGCGGTATTATTTTTCAAGAGAAATTTCAGAAAATGGCGTCGCAATGTTAAGATGTTCCCGACTTGGTCCGTCCCGGAATGGTTACCTACACTTTTTCTACTCTAGGCTTTTATATAAGTAAATATACCTTTTCCTCAGATCTTCCTCTCTATTTTTTTAGACCAACGAAAATGCTGGATTAACTTATTCCTTTATTTATTTGTATTCAATCCCACTTTTAATTTTATAACGTACTGTCCGACCACGGAAGCTGTTACGCATGCGCGAGAAAAGCTAGTCTACTTAGAAAATAGGGGGAAGCGTCATATTTTCGGATGTGTTTGTTTGTGAAATGCGGAATGTATTTCAGACTGCTTTTTGTCTGCAATTTTAAAGTTATTTTATAAAACTTTATTTTTGATCGAATATGTGAATAATAATTTCAAAATAATAAAAAGAAAGAAGCAAATCTATTTAAAAAATAGGAGTGTTATAGGAGTGGATATTTTCGGATTACATCGCAACCAAAATTATCTAAAGCTATGTTTTCGGTGGTTCTTTTTTTCTGAAGTTTCCTCGGAGATTCAAATTTTGGAGTTTCTTCGCCCTTTGCTTCTCTGCGTATTCTTTTTACACTGGACATTGATATTCCGGTCATTTCCCTAGCTCTCTTTAGGGACTGCGAAAGTGGAACAATAACATTTCCTTCTAGTGCTTCTTTATCACACAATTTAATGACATTGTGTTTTATACGTTTACAATCACTACGGAACGTCTTATTCCGAGCAGTTGTGTTGGGTAAAGGATCCATTAATTTTAATATAATAATCAAATTAACAGACGAGGAAAAAACAAGCAAGCGCAGTTAGTAACCGATTCTAAAGAATGTCGAGAGACTACGAGACTTTTCCCCCACCTTCCTCAGCAGCCTTTACCTACAGCGTGAATAGAATCGTCTTGGCACTATGCCAACCGTGGTTCTTCGTATTGTGGTCGGACTGTATTTGCCTATCGGTCAATTAACTTTCTCTTCAACTATCGGGCGCCACTACAATAACAATCTGCCAGGTTCGAGCATCGTTCACGATTTAAGAGGCCTAAATTTGTTTTCCCCTCCGATAAGATTTTTTTTTAATATATTTGACTGACTATTCTTCACTTTTAATAATCAAGTTTTCATGCGAAGTTCTTTTTCACTTTTAAGAATAATTTAGAATCTTTCAATTTTACTTTTATTAAAGTAAACACTTTATAAAAAAAACTACGAGTAGACTTGAAGAAAAATTTTTTGGGGGCAGTTTCAGTATATTACAATGATTTCAGTTGAAAGGGAATAAATATTAAATATTTTTATGATAGGAAAAATTCGGTAATAAAGTGGCAAACAAGGTTTGCAAAACAAACACGCCCACAAAGTGTGTGCCCTTGGTTATGAAAGTGATCTAAATCCTTTTGCCGGTGATTGCGAAAGTGGTGTTTTATATATATATATATATATATATATATATATATATATATGTGTGTGTGTGTGTGTGTGTGTGTGTGGAAGATTGGCTATGACGCCATTTGTTCTCAGTAAAGGGCGAGACTGCTGACCATTCATTTAAGAGGGCACCGAATAGGTGGCCAGCATTACCCCCCTACAAGCCGGTTCCGTAATTTAGAACCGAGTCAAGTGACGAGACCGGAACACTTGACCCCGCACCTCCAGAGGTAAATTTGAGAACTTGGAGAACATTGCAGCCGCGACAGATTTTAAGTGCACTGGCCAGCACTAGTGAACACGGCGGTGGATTTTGTCGGCGACCTGCAACCCTAAGATCACTGGCTCGACGCTATTGCCAGCCTGGCCATCGCACCCTCGAAAGTGGTGTAAGTCAAGAATCTAAAAAAAAAAAAAAAGAGTTTATCAGTTATTTCACTTTGCATTATGTCACGTTACCGTAATCTGAAGCAGTCTTTGCAAAAAACTAAAAATTGAACCGTAAAAAGTGTTTTTCAATTTGTTCAAACTCAAAACTTTAAATATCTAGAAGTTAAAAGTATATGTCTTACACCACTTTAGGTAATCTCCGGTACTTAGACCACTTACTTACTTACTTACTTACTTACTTACACACACACACACACGCATATATATATATATATATATATATAGACATATATATATAAATATACACACATATATATATATATATATACACTCTCTCACACACACACACACACACACACACACACACACACATATATATATATATATATATATATATATATATATATATATATATATATATATAGACATATATATATATAAATATACACACACATATATATATATACACTCACACACACACACACACACACACATATATATATATATATATATATATATATATATATATGTATATGGGGGATTGTATTATCCCAGGGCTCCGGCTATAAACAGTAAGCCGCCGCGTACGTTATGCGACGACAGCGCTTCCAGAATTCCTAGAGATGAACTGGGAGGAAGTGTTTGAGGGGAGATAAGCTTTGGAGGCGACGCAGGGCAGAGGCTCTCGTGCGCTAGTGTCAAAGGACGGTGCTCCTAAGCGTGAACGGGGAAAGAGACCCCGGAGATTGGGCCTAGCTGGTAGCTACGGGCCGCAGGGAAGCGATATTGAGCTCCCGTGCTGTAGAAATCTCAGTGACTTCAGGAAGACCAAGTTGGATGAGTGCTTGGCAAATCGTGTTGAGGGAGTCTGAGTGACTTCAGAAGTCCAAGTGTTAAGAGTTCTTGGCAGTACTGTTATTATTGAAACGTAAACTATTATATGTTAAATGTTATGAGTGTGAATTATGGTGTCAAGAAAATAAATGTCTATTGTTATTGTTAGTGAGAGACTATTCATGAGTCATCCTGAGTATTGTATTAAACGTGGGGTGCTAGATTGGTTATAGCAGACCACTAGTTTAGCCCAATCTAAAGGAGACAGCCCATATATATATATATATATATATAGAGAGAGAGAGAGAGAGAGAGAGAGAGGGAGATTCATTCTTTGCGATCTAATTTGCTTCAAATTTACCTAATAAACTGTTTGGGCAGAGAATTCAATTTCTTCCCGTAATAAGATGTTCGCTTAAGTCGAAATTTTCGCAGACTTCCAAGACACTCGAATTCTGCTGAGATCCCTCGAATGCATTATCGTGCATATTGATAAGAGGATGATTCATCCTCGCTTCGGGCTCTTTCATTTTGCATTCTCGGAGAGATGAAATCGCCCGTCTCCTTGGGGTGTTCCATTCGGAGCATCGGCGTTTATATAGCTACACATTTCTCGCTTTGATTAAATATTTGCCCATTGTTCGTATCAGGGAGCTGATAACCGAAGGCGTAATTTCATCAAGTACCGCCGGCCTAATGGAGCGCGGCGAAGGCTTTTTCCTTGTTAACCTCAGGGAATGGTTATAAAAGAGAGGGCATTGTTGAACAACTCCACGTATCCTTCGTTTATAATGGTGAAGAATGGTTTGTTTACTCTACTCTTAATATCTTTTTCGCAAGGAATTCTGTAAATAAACGCATTTATCTGGATAGAGGGTTGAATTATTAAGGCAATAAGAGCATTTATTTCGGAAAATTAAAGACTGTATGATTTCAACTACAGGAAATAAGTCGATTGCTTTTTTAAGGGCGGTAGTTGAAACATTCGAGACGTCTAGTTCCCGGGATGAGTTTTAAATTACGGAGAGACTCAATCTACCTCCCGACTACTGCAATAATCTTTGCATGTACTCTACAATCTTGTGATACAGTACTGAGTACTGTTTTTACCATGTTTTTATTAACCCGCTTTATTAACCCCTTTGTTTGTTTGTTTGTGTGTGTGTGTTTGTCCGGTACAAATATTGCAATCGACTTTTAACTAACTTCCCGACTAGCTAGACATTTGGAACTTTTAAAATAGCTCAGAACACGATGACAATGCATTCCTTTAATACTTTTAGCAATCTTTAAGCAGGATTGAATTCATTTTCAGTTAATTTTGCTTTGTAGACTGGTGCAGCCATCTATGGGCCGGTACGGGAACGAAAAGTTAAACGCAAGTTAACTTCCAATTAACTTCATTTTCTTTCAAGTTGATGGGATAATTCATCAAAAAATTTTAAAAAAGTATTTATTAATACATAGAATTGTCAAGTTTATATGATTCAACAGAAAATTTAAAAACATGGTATATAAAAAGTTCTTTTTATCTTGTAATTATTGTTCAGTGTAGTAACCAATGTTATGCTGAATAAACAGTATTTTAACTTATATCTGGACAATATTAAATAAGGTTTCAAAATGAGTCAATTGTTTTCGAAGATTAGGTTTTTGGCTAATGCCCCCTGGTTGGAGGTTCCATTCACCAGGTCCTAATAGGTTGTTGGGCTGAAAGGACCGGCCCCTGTTTTTAATGAGCACCACAAGGGTCGGAGTCCGACTTGACTAAATGACCGGTCCCGTAAGTTTGAACCGAGTCAAGTGACGAGTCCGAAACACTTGACTCCTCACCTCCAGAGGTAAATTTGAGAACTTGGAGGACATTGCAGCCACGACCTATTTTACGTGCCCCTGCCACCATTAGCGAACACGGCGGTAGATTTGCAGCGACGAGCATCGATCCAGGGACGTTGAGATCGCTCGCCCACTGGTCTTGCCGACTGGGCCACAACGCCCAAGATTAGGTCTAAAATAGGGAATTGAAGCAAAATGCCGATTACATTTTTGTCTGTTGATTGCTACAGTCATTATTTTATTTTTATGTACGAATTTCGTGTAGTGAGATTCTGTGACCAAAGAGGCGAAGAGGGTCGTAACCTATTAAGAATACTCTAGATCAGTGGTACCCAGCTGGTGTTACGCGAGAACATTTGAGGTGGTACTCAGAAGGGTTCATTAATAGTAAGTACAAAGGACTGGTTGAACCTGACATAGAAGCTCTACGGAAACGGCCGGATGATGGCCGAATTGCTAGGGCGCTGGCATTCGGAACAAGAGTACGTGCGTTCGAGTCCCATTGTTGGCACGGAAGTTTGTAGCCGTTCGGAATCGGCTTTAAGCAGTAGGTCCCGGTATAATTAGCCCTCGTGTAGCAAAAAATGACCGTAACGCTCTAAATCAAACCAAACTAATAAGAAATGAACATAAGCAACACCAAGTCTCTTGTTAATAAGCCTCCCGATAAAGACATTTTAGTTTATTTTCTGTATTTTGTTTTATTTATACTTAAATGCACTTTGTAAAGTTGTTCATATGTGTATATAATTTATTTGACCTCCCACTCAAAAAGTTATAACATAACCAGTGGTACGTCACGATTTTTCAAAGTTCTCGGGTAGTACTCAAGCATAAAAAGGTCGGGAATCCCTGCTCTAGATGTCTGTATATTATATATATATATATATATATATATAATTGTATCGGATTCTGTAAATAATAGAACATTCATTTCGAAAGATAGTTGTACAGTAGAATACAATGAAATCATATCTCATAGAATATGTGGTAGAGTGTGTGGTACGTCTCATAGAATATGTGGTAGTTATAAATATATTCATACATATTTTTGGCATTAATTTCATACGTTGACAGTTGTATTAAATTTGAATGTACTCCGTAACGAAGTACAGGTTTTCAGCTAGTAATATAATATAATGTCTGTATAATGTGATGAAAAGATAAACATCAACACTAATCTAGATATTTTCAGATGATATAAGATATTTTACGATCAAACAAGTTTTAGAGCTAGAGATGTAATATCCTAAGACAGACCAAAAACTAATTAAATCCCAATGCGCAAATGTTCCTACGCTGTATTGCTAAATATTTAATGAACAGAAAGAAATGCAGTTTTATTATCTTTTTGGTTAATTACAACAGTATTTGTGGCAGAACAGATTAATATTCGTACGTTGCAACTAGTGGTTTGCAAACGTTGAAAATAGTTTAAGGGTTTTTTTTCGTTACCTCGTTGAGTTCCAGGAGAACACAATATAATCTGAACACACGACTAAAGTTCTTGCTTTAAACCTAATTTAGGAGAAAATGGAGTAGAATAAACATTTACCTTAAACTCCCCCGAGCACAATGTTTGCGTTGTTTGTTCAAACCCGCTGTAGATCATCCAAAATTGAATTAGCTAGTTAGTCTGTGGATAGCAAGAATTTTTTTTAAAGAATTCCGCCACCTTCATAGTATAAACTGTGCAAAGAAATAAAGAAATTCACCATTTGGATTCCGTTTCTTTAAAAATAATAAAGTATTACTGTATTATTTTTAAAGAAACGGAATCCAAATGGGTAAAAAAATATTTCTACATGTCACTAAGAGATTTTAAACTAGGTGGACCCTTTAAATGAAATTTTTGGGTTAGATCAACGAATATTTTTGGATTTGAAATTAACATGCCTATAGGAGTGAATGCCATTTGCTTATCTTGACTCAATATCGACTCCTTCTCCTGATTTTCTCCTGATGGTGGAAATAGTTTTTGCTTCCAAAATTCGAATTGTGAATTATATTACTGTCATTAATGGAAAAATTTTAGTGTTATATATGTTACCTAAGATTCCTGCAATATCAATTATCAAAAAAACTTTCAAAAGATATTTGAAAAATTCTAAATTTCCAACTGTGCCCACGGTCTTTATAAATTTCCGTTTTTGATTAAATATTTTTGGAGCTTACTTTGGCTGCTTTCATGCCCTATGAATAAGGATCAATGGAAATATAGAATTAGGAACTACAGTGTATATAGATTATAGATTGCCAAGCAAAAATAAGTTTTGAATGACGAGGGATTTTTCTAGTAAATTTATATTCAGGGTTTACATTTCTAAAATTCAAAATTTTCATTCAATCTGCAACGAACGAAGCAAGCATGAATGTGCCTTCTTTTGCAGTGTTTCATAACAGAATGAATGCCGTTTGTAGAAATTATCAAGTTTCCCAAGTCAGAAGTAGATGTATCATTTCTATTGGCCTTTCGGAATATTTTGAATCGGCAAAAATTATTCAAAAGTGTCGGTGTAATGGGTCAGTTCTGCATTAAACTTTACAACAACCCACTCGTACTTTATAATAATAATAATAAAATAAAATTAAAAAAAAAGGTTTGGGGGGGGGGGGGGGGGGGAGCCTCTAATGAGGTCGAAACCCAGGTCAATGTCAACCAAGCACTCCGGAGATATCCAATTTTGCATTAGATACTCCTCCTACAAAGGTCTATTTTGTGTTATTTGGGTCACTGTTTGACATAAATTTTTCACATGGCGCTAACATAGCCCCAA
Organism: Dolomedes plantarius; assembly: GCA_907164885.2. Taxonomy (NCBI): domain Eukaryota; kingdom Metazoa; phylum Arthropoda; class Arachnida; order Araneae; family Dolomedidae; genus Dolomedes; species Dolomedes plantarius. The sequence continues at coordinate 20,821,908 of OU015498.1, forward strand.
ATTTTCTGTAAACATGTACATTAGATATATGTTTGTCCTCACGTTCGATATAAGTGAGTGACTATCCGCAAGTATTTAAGTGGGTAGACTATCATGTGATGAGAGCAAGATGGGAATTCATTCGACACCTTTCTCAAATTTTAAAACCGAAGGCTGAAGGCATATTTATTGTAGACTGTTTAATGAGGCTCTTAAGTAGGGACTTGAAACAGGCATATTTATGATATACTAACTCGCAAGAAGAGCTTTACCAAGGCATATTTATTATATGCTCTTCATTGGGGTTTAATAAGTAGGTGCTTGAAAAAGTTATTTATTATATACTCGTTACTGGGTTTTTACACATCGATTGTGGGATTGGAATTTCTACTGCCTGGAGAAGATTCAGCGGTGCTTGCATAAAGGGCAAGTATAAAATATGAATTGAATTACTCCTAGGTCCTAGTTTAGAAGAGGGATTGTACATTGCATTTATCGACATTCACACATATATACAGAGAGAGAGAGTGAAATTTCTTTAGCCGGCCATATTTTGTTCAGAACCTATCCAAGACTCCATAGAACCAATGTTATGGAAGAAACCTCTTTTAAATAGCCACCCCTGACAACGGCCACTTTTCTCGGAAGCAGTATTGGCCGCCATAGAGAAGTTTCACTATATACGAATATATATATATATATATATATATATATATATATATATATATATATATATATATATATATATAAATATATATATATGTATATATATTTAAATTTATATATATATACATATATATATATATATATATATATATATATATATATACATACAGTAACCACCGCTTATAGTGATCAGTGGTTATAAGAATCAACCGTTTATAAGAATCAATATCGCAAAAACAAAAACAAATGTATTATTTCCATGTTAAAATTTCCGCTTTAAAGAATCAGTCCACCGGTTATAAGAATCAGTTTGCAATCTTCGCCTTCCTTTCATTTTTCAAAAAAATGCCACTTGAACTCTCAAAAGGTACGAAATTCTTTCTTACGTTTTTGAAAAGAAAGATTGATAAAACTTTGGGGTGGAAAACAGTCGTAAAATACATTCCTTTAGACATAACATAAGAGTTTCTCCTTATACGTTTTTGCTAAACACTGTCTTATTAGCTTTACCCAGGGGCATCTAATCCGCCCGGGTCCGATTTCACTTTTCTCCAGACAGGCACTCCTTTTTTCCCACCACTTACTTCCTGGTTGCGGATTTCTGGACCCTGAAACACATAAATCTTCCGCGAAGTGTCCACCATTACTTACGCAAAAGGGACAGTGGATTCAACACTTCAAACCGTGAAACGTAAACGGATCCATTTTGCTGAATCAGATGAACCAGATGCTGAATCAAACGTTTCACGGTTTGATTCAGAATCAAACCGTGAAACGTAAGCTATAAGGTGAATCTTCGTCTGAGACTGTAATAAGCATACGTCGCTAGTATTCACTTTAGTTTTCTAACAAAATTGCCAGTTAGTGTTAGAACTTTTTGATAGTCGAATTCAAATATGATAAAAACAAGGAAAACTCTTAGTTTTTCTGAAAAACAGAACTTGTTAATTAGATATGAAGCTCTTCCAAAGTGTAGTCAAAGAGAAGCTGCCTCTTGTTGATTTTATAATCATGTGTTGTTACTTATAGGTCTAGAAATTGAGTTATAGTATTCGTTTAGAAATTGAGTATTTTTAAAATTATAAAAAATAATTTTAATAAATGATAAATAACGTAAATTAAAGTGTATTTAATGGTAAATTATGTATATATGTGCCTGTGTGTTTATATATATGTACAAGTATATATTTGTGTATGTGTGCCTGTCCAAAGGGAAGTTTCGGTTATAAGAATCAACCGCTTATAAGAATCAAAAACAGTAATAACAAACGTGATTCTTATAAGCGGAAATCACTGTACATATATATATATATATATATATATATATATATATATATATATATATATATATATATACATACATATACATACATACATATATATATATATATATATATATATATATATATATATATATATATATATATATATATATATATAAAGAACATTTTGCTCCTAACTAAATTTTTATAACGCAGTCATTTTTCTGGCTATAATTGTTCATTTTTAAGATCAGTACAAAGACCCTGGGTTATAAAAAAAATACGATGAAAGGTTGCAAACCGATCTACAAAAATAGATGTAAACTCATAAGAAAACGCATAATATATTTATCGCATTTGATATAATGCCAGAAGTTAATAAAATTTGACAAGACCCCTCGTACTGATCTATAACTGAGAAGGATGCTCAGTTAGTTATCAGGATGCTACTCCTTAGAGATTCAAACTAAGCCGGCAGTGAAAATTGAAGAGCGTCGGATTATGCCTCTCTATCTGGGGGATTATAGCTTTAGGAGGAAATGAAACGCCTATTCCTCATTGGAGAATTTGGGGGAAGTGTGTGGTTGCCTCGGACAAAGATCTACAGTCTGTGTTTAATTCATAGGTTACGAATTTCACATCTTATCTATATATATAAAACAGTTCCGTAACTGACTCATTCATTCATTCATTCATTCATTCACTGACTGACTGACATACAACGCACAGACCAAACCGCTGGACCTAAAGGGCTGAAATTTTGCATGGCGATTCTTCTAATAGTGTAGGGGTGCACTAAGAAAGATTTTTCAAAAATTCTTCTTAGATTTCTTTAAATTAAATTTTTTAGCTGTTTTTCAAACTTTTTTTACGTTTGCATTTAAAATAATACATTGAGGGTTATAAAATTTATATCACGAGAAAGATCCTAAAAATTCCTTCAAAATGAAATTTTTTTCGAATTTTTACCTCCATTTCCTGATTTTTGGTGAATTTGTAAAGATTAATTTTTAGAATTTAATTTATTAAATGCTGATCACGTGATTTCTTTTTCTGGTACTTTCAATAAATTTATCGTCACGTGCGTAACAACTAAATAGACAAAAAAAAAATTTTTTCTCTTTCTAATGCAGCAGACGATTGGATATTATCCAAAAAAAATGCATATCCCTTACGATTTTTTTATATATATATATATAGATAGATATATATTTTACATCAATTGTATACATTGATCATCGCATTTATTATAAATATATATATTTATTTTTTGGCATAAATTGCATACGTTGACCGTTGTATTTAATTTGAATGTACTCCGTAGCGAAGCGCGGGTTTTCAGCTAGTTTCTCATAAAACTGTAGCAAATTTTCTTAATTTTTTAAATAAATACTTTAAAATTTTCTTACATTGATGTTTATAACTGTGGTGAAATGTTGAACAATTGTCTGTGTCAACTGTTGTTGGGTTGAAAATCGATTCTCCGTTCCTGAAAATAATTTCATTGATTCAAATTAAACAGCCAATCAATAGCAAATGTCCAGTACTTTTCTGAATCTGTACAGCTGTTTAATATTTAGCTACCTTTTTTTGTGTGAACTGGCACGTCCTATATAGGCATAAAAATATATAAAAAAATTCCCATTTAATTATACACAAGGCTTATAAATAAAGAAATTTCAATGCTGAAATAAATCAAAACATGCCCTAAAAATTAAATACAGTGTGGCAAATTGTCCTAAACTCAAATATCAGATACTTTAAAAAGGTCTAGTTCAAGGGAAGTCTCACTTTTTATTCTCAGTATCTGTTATTTTTACGGTTAACTTATCCAGACCGACTGCTATAGAGCTTCTAGTATTGCAAGATTACCCAAAGAAACGCGTATGTATACGACACTTAAGGCATATATGTGTTAGTTTGTAGGCAGTGATAGCTACGATTAGTTTGTTATTTAATTTTATTATTATTATAATTATTATTATATTTTTCTAATTCCCATAAAACATTTGTTAAATGTTATGCTACATATAACCATATATATATATATATATATATATATATATATATATATATATATATATATATATATATATATATATATATATATACATACATACATACATATATATACAGAGGCTGTATGCACATTTTTTTTAGACGATTTTGGTAAGCGGTAATAACAAATCATTTGCTGCAAAAGAAATAATTGCAATTGTACTATGTTTTTAAAAGTCAAAATTATGGTCTGCGGCTTGAAAGTTTTGTTTTTATTCAAAGTGGCGTTTTTAACAAAGCAGTTGTTCGAAGGCTACATTTATGCTCTTTCCAAAGAGAAATATGCATACTCCGTTATCCAAAAACGATGCGAGATTCATGGTTTTGTGATATCTAAAGCGTCGATAGGTAATATCGTCAACAAGAAAGGAAAAAAACGTCAAATTGGAGCCTCAAGTGGGACAAAAATTCCAAACGAGGAAAAAACGGACATCTTCGACTATTGCAAAGGTACGTTGTTTAATGTTAAAAGAAAATCCCCCTAGTCAAAGGAC
>OU015498.1:20826866-20866866 GCA_907164885.2 Dolomedes plantarius
TTTATAAAAATAAATAATCAAGGTTTTGTCAAACCAAACCGTATTGTAATGTTTCAGTCTTGTTAAAAATGGCTTCTTACCCGGGAACCTGTGTATACAGAAACGCAGTAGAATTTGAAAAGGACCAAATAGTAAAATAAATATCAAACAAATCAGATGATAAATAAAATAAATTTATAAAAATAAATAATCAAGGTTTTGTCAAACCAAACCGTATTGTAATGTTTCAGTCTTGTTAAAAATGGCTTCTTACCCGGGAACCTGTGTATACAGAAACGCAGTAGAATTTGAAAAGGACCAAAAGTAAAATAAATATCAAACAAATTAGATGATAAATAAAATAAATTTATAAAAATAAATAATCAAGGTTTTGTCAAACCAAACCGTATTGTAATGTTTCAGTCTTGTTAAAAATGGCTTCTTACCCGGGAACCTGTGTATACAGAAACGCAGTAGAATTTGAAAAGGACCAAAAGTAAAATAAATATCAAACAAATCAGATGATAAATAAAATAAATTTATAAAAATAAATAATCAAGGTTTTGTCAAACCAAACCGTATTGTAATGTTTCAGTCTTGTTAAAAATGGCTTCTTACCCGGGAACCTGTGTATACAGAAACGCAGTAGAATTTGAAAAGGACCAAATATAAAATAAATATCAAACAAATGAGATGATAAATAAAATAAATTTATAAAAATAAATAATCAAGGTTTTGTCAAACCAATCCGTATTGTAATGTTTCAGTCTTGTTAAAAATGGCTTCTTACCCGGGAACCTGTGTATACAGAAACGCAGTAGAATTTGAAAAGGACCAAATATAAAATAAATATCAAACAAATTAGATGATAAATAAAATAAATTTATAAAAATAAATAATCAAGGTTTTGTCAAACCAAACCGTATTGTAATGTTTCAGTCTTGTTAAAAATGGCTTCTTACCCGGGAACCTGTGTATACAGAAACGCAGTAGAATTTGAAAAGGACCAAAAGTAAAATAAATATCAAACAAATCAGATGATAAATAAAATAAATTTATAAAAATAAATAATCAAGGTTTTGTCAAACCAAACCGTATTGTAATGTTTCAGTCTTGTTAAAAATGGCTTCTTACCCGGGAACCTGTGTATACAGAAACGCAGTAGAATTTGAAAAGGACCAAAAGTAAAATAAATATCAAACAAATTAGATGATAAATAAAATAAATTTATAAAAATAAATAATCAAGGTTTTGTCAAACCAAACCGTATTGTAATGTTTCAGTCTTGTTAAAAATGGCTTCTTACCCGGGAACCTGTGTATACAGAAACGCAGTAGAATTTGAAAAGGACCAAAAGTAAAATAAATATCAAACAAATCAGATGATAAATAAAATAAATTTATAAAAATAAATAATCAAGGTTTTGTCAAACCAATCCGTATTGTAATGTTTCAGTCTTGTTAAAAATGGCTTCTTACCCGGGAACCTGTGTATACAGAAACGCAGTAGAATTTGAAAAGGACCAAAAGTAAAATAAATATCAAACAAATCAGATGATAAATAAAATAAATTTATAAAAATAAATAATCAAGGTTTTCTCAAACCAAACCGTATTGTAATGTTTCAGTCTTGTTAAAAATGGCTTCTTACCCGGGAACCTGTGTATACAGAAACGCAGTAGAATTTGAAAAGGACCAAATATAAAATAAATATCAAACAAATGAGATGATAAATAAAATAAATTTATAAAAATAAATAATCAAGGTTTTGTCAAACCAAACCGTATTGTAATGTTTCAGTCTTGTTAAAAATGGCTTCTTACCCGGGAACCTGTGTATACAGAAACGCAGTAGAATTTGAAAAGGACCAAATATAAAATAAATATCAAACAAATTAGATGATAAATAAAATAAATTTATAAAAATAAATAATCAAGGTTTTGTCAAACCAAACCGTATTCAAATGTTTCAGTCTTGTTAAAAATGGCTTCTTACCCGGGAACCTGTGTATACAGAAACGCAGTAGAATTTGAAAAGGACCAAAAGTAAAATAAATATCAAACAAATGAGATGATAAATAAAATAAATTTATAAAAATAAATAATCAAGGTTTTGTCAAACCAAACCGTATTGTAATGTTTCAGTCTTGTTAAAAATGGCTTCTTACCCGGGAACCTGTGTATACAGAAACGCAGTAGAATTTGAAAAGGACCAAAAGTAAAATAAATATCAAACAAATCAGATGATAAATAAAATAAATTTATAAAAATAAATAATCAAGGTTTTGTCAAACCAAACCGTATTGTAATGTTTCAGTCTTGTTAAAAATGGCTTCTTACCCGGGAACCTGTGTATACAGAAACGCAGTAGAATTTGAAAAGGACCAAATATAAAATAAATAACAAACAAATGAGATGATAAATAAAATAAATTTATAAAAATAAATAATCAAGGTTTTGTCAAACCAAACCGTATTGTAATGTTTCAGTCTTGTTAAAAATGGCTTCTTACCCGGGAACCTGTGTATACAGAAACGCAGTAGAATTTGAAAAGGACCAAATATAAAATAAATATCAAACAAATTAGATGATAAATAAAATAAATTTATAAAAATAAATAATCAAGGTTTTGTCAAACCAAACCGTATTGTAATGTTTCAGTCTTGTTAAAAATGGCTTCTTACCCGGGAACCTGTGTATACAGAAACGCAGTAGAATTTGAAAAGGACCAAAAGTAAAATAAATATCAAACAAATGAGATGATAAATAAAATAAATTTATAAAAATAAATAATCAAGGTTTTGTCAAACCAAACCGTATTGTAATGTTTCAGTCTTGTTAAAAATGGCTTCTTACCCGGGAACCTGTGTATACAGAAACGCAGTAGAATTTGAAAAGGACCAAAAGTAAAATAAATAACAAACAAATGAGATGATAAATAAAATAAATTTATAAAAATAAATAATCAAGGTTTTGTCAAACCAAACCGTATTGTAATGTTTCAGTCTTGTTAAAAATGGCTTCTTACCCGGGAACCTGTGTATACAGAAACGCAGTAGAATTTGAAAAGGACCAAAAGTAAAATAAATATCAAACAAATCAGATGATAAATAAAATAAATTTATAAAAATAAATAATCAAGGTTTTGTCAAACCAAACCGTATTGTAATGTTTCAGTCTTGTTAAAAATGGCTTCTTACCCGGGAACCTGTGTATACAGAAACGCAGTAGAATTTGAAAAGGACCAAATATAAAATAAATATCAAACAAATGAGATGATAAATAAAATAAATTTATAAAAATAAATAATCAAGGTTTTGTCAAACCAAACCGTATTGTAATGTTTCAGTCTTGTTAAAAATGGCTTCTTACCCGGGAACCTGTGTATACAGAAACGCAGTAGAATTTGAAAAGGACCAAAAGTAAAATAAATATCAAACAAATGAGATGATAAATAAAATAAATTTATAAAAATAAATAATCAAGGTTTTGTCAAACCAAACCGTATTGTAATGTTTCAGTCTTGTTAAAAATGGCTTCTTACCCGGGAACCTGTGTATACAGAAACGCAGTAGAATTTGAAAAGGACCAAATATAAAATAAATATCAAACAAATGAGATGATAAATAAAATAAATTTATAAAAATAAATAATCAAGGTTTTGTCAAACCAATCCGTATTGTAATGTTTCAGTCTTGTTAAAAATGGCTTCTTACCCGGGAACCTGTGTATACAGAAACGCAGTAGAATTTGAAAAGGACCAAATATAAAATAAATAACAAACAAATGAGATGATAAATAAAATAAATTTATAAAAATAAATAATCAAGGTTTTGTCAAACCAAACTCTATTGTAATGTTTCAGTCTTGTTAAAAATGGCTTCTTACCCGGGAACCTGTGTATACAGAAACGCAGTAGAATTTGAAAAGGACCAAATATAAAATAAATATCAAACAAATTAGATGATAAATAAAATAAATTTATAAAAATAAATAATCAAGGTTTTGTCAAACCAAACCGTATTGTAATGTTTCAGTCTTGTTAAAAATGGCTTCTTACCCGGGAACCTGTGTATACAGAAACGCAGTAGAATTTGAAAAGGACCAAATATAAAATAAATATCAAACAAATTAGATGATAAATAAAATAAATTTATAAAAATAAATAATCAAGGTTTTGTCAAACCAAACCGTATTGTAATGTTTCAGTCTTGTTAAAAATGGCTTCTTACCCGGGAACCTGTGTATACAGAAACGCAGTAGAATTTGAAAAGGACCAAAAGTAAAATAAATATCAAACAAATGAGATGATAAATAAAATAAATTTATAAAAATAAATAATCAAGGTTTTGTCAAACCAAACCGTATTGTAATGTTTCAGTCTTGTTAAAAATGGCTTCTTACCCGGGAACCTGTGTATACAGAAACGCAGTAGAATTTGAAAAGGACCAAAAATAAAATAAATATCAAACAAATGAGATGATAAATAAAATAAATTTATAAAAATAAATAATCAAGGTTTTGTCAAACCAAACCGTATTGTAATGTTTCAGTCTTGTTAAAAATGGCTTCTTACCCGGGAACCTGTGTATACAGAAACGCAGTAGAATTTGAAAAGGACCAAATATAAAATAAATATCAAACAAATGAGATGATAAATAAAATAAATTTATAAAAATAAATAATCAAGGTTTTGTCAAACCAAACCGTATTGTAATGTTTCAGTCTTGTTAAAAATGGCTTCTTACCCGGGAACCTGTGTATACAGAAACGCAGTAGAATTTGAAAAGGACCAAATATAAAATAAATATCAAACAAATTAGATGATAAATAAAATAAATTTATAAAAATAAATAATCAAGGTTTTGTCAAACCAAACCGTATTGTAATGTTTCAGTCTTGTTAAAAATGGCTTCTTACCCGGGAACCTGTGTATACAGAAACGCAGTAGAATTTGAAAAGGACCAAAAGTAAAATAAATATCAAACAAATGAGATGATAAATAAAATAAATTTATAAAAATAAATAATCAAGGTTTTGTCAAACCAAACCGTATTGTAATGTTTCAGTCTTGTTAAAAATGGCTTCTTACCCGGGAACCTGTGTATACAGAAACGCAGTAGAATTTGAAAAGGACCAAAAGTAAAATAAATATCAAACAAATGAGATGATAAATAAAATAAATTTATAAAAATAAATAATCAAGGTTTTGTCAAACCAAACCGTATTGTAATGTTTCAGTCTTGTTAAAAATGGCTTCTTACCCGGGAACCTGTGTATACAGAAACGCAGTAGAATTTGAAAAGGACCAAAAGTAAAATAAATATCAAACAAATGAGATGATAAATAAAATAAATTTATAAAAATAAATAATCAAGGTTTTGTCAAACCAAACCGTATTGTAATGTTTCAGTCTTGTTAAAAATGGCTTCTTACCCGGGAACCTGTGTATACAGAAACGCAGTAGAATTTGAAAAGGACCAAATATAAAATAAATATCAAACAAATGAGATGATAAATAAAATAAATTTATAAAAATAAATAATCAAGGTTTTGTCAAACCAAACCGTATTGTAATGTTTCAGTCTTGTTAAAAATGGCTTCTTACCCGGGAACCTGTGTATACAGAAACGCAGTAGAATTTGAAAAGGACCAAATATAAAATAAATATCAAACAAATGAGATGATAAATAAAATAAATTTATAAAAATAAATAATCAAGGTTTTGTCAAACCAAACCGTATTGTAATGTTTCAGTCTTGTTAAAAATGGCTTCTTACCCGGGAACCTGTGTATACAGAAACGCAGTAGAATTTGAAAAGGACCAAATATAAAATAAATATCAAACAAATGAGATGATAAATAAAATAAATTTATAAAAATAAATAATCAAGGTTTTGTCAAACCAAACCGTATTGTAATGTTTCAGTCTTGTTAAAAATGGCTTCTTACCCGGGAACCTGTGTATACAGAAACGCAGTAGAATTTGAAAAGGACCAAATATAAAATAAATATCAAACAAATTAGATGATAAATAAAATAAATTTATAAAAATAAATAATCAAGGTTTTGTCAAACCAAACCGTATTGTAATGTTTCAGTCTTGTTAAAAATGGCTTCTTACCCGGGAACCTGTGTATACAGAAACGCAGTAGAATTTGAAAAGGACCAAAAGTAAAATAAATATCAAACAAATTAGATGATAAATAAAATAAATTTATAAAAATAAATAATCAAGGTTTTGTCAAACCAAACCGTATTGTAATGTTTCAGTCTTGTTAAAAATGGCTTCTTACCCGGGAACCTGTGTATACAGAAACGCAGTAGAATTTGAAAAGGACCAAAAGTAAAATAAATATCAAACAAATGAGATGATAAATAAAATAAATTTATAAAAATAAATAATCAAGGTTTTGTCAAACCAAACCGTATTGTAATGTTTCAGTCTTGTTAAAAATGGCTTCTTACCCGGGAACCTGTGTATACAGAAACGCAGTAGAATTTGAAAAGGACCAAATATAAAATAAATATCAAACAAATGAGATGATAAATAAAATAAATTTATAAAAATAAATAATCAAGGTTTTGTCAAACCAATCCGTATTGTAATGTTTCAGTCTTGTTAAAAATGGCTTCTTACCCGGGAACCTGTGTATACAGAAACGCAGTAGAATTTGAAAAGGACCAAATATAAAATAAATATCAAACAAATCAGATGATAAATAAAATAAATTTATAAAAATAAATAATCAAGGTTTTGTCAAACCAAACCGTATTGTAATGTTTCAGTCTTGTTAAAAATGGCTTCTTACCCGGGAACCTGTGTATACAGAAACGCAGTAGAATTTGAAAAGGACCAAAAATAAAATAAATATCAAACAAATGAGATGATAAATAAAATAAATTTATAAAAATAAATAATCAAGGTTTTGTCAAACCAAACCGTATTGTAATGTTTCAGTCTTGTTAAAAATGGCTTCTTACCCGGGAACCTGTGTATACAGAAACGCAGTAGAATTTGAAAAGGACCAAATATAAAATAAATATCAAACAAATTAGATGATAAATAAAATAAATTTATAAAAATAAATAATCAAGGTTTTGTCAAACCAAACCGTATTGTAATGTTTCAGTCTTGTTAAAAATGGCTTCTTACCCGGGAACCTGTGTATACAGAAACGCAGTAGAATTTGAAAAGGACCAAAAGTAAAATAAATATCAAACAAATGAGATGATAAATAAAATAAATTTATAAAAATAAATAATCAAGGTTTTGTCAAACCAAACCGTATTGTAATGTTTCAGTCTTGTTAAAAATGGCTTCTTACCCGGGAACCTGTGTATACAGAAACGCAGTAGAATTTGAAAAGGACCAAAAGTAAAATAAATATCAAACAAATCAGATGATAAATAAAATAAATTTATAAAAATAAATAATCAAGGTTTTGTCAAACCAAACCGTATTGTAATGTTTCAGTCTTGTTAAAAATGGCTTCTTACCCGGGAACCTGTGTATACAGAAACGCAGTAAAATTTGAAAAGGACCAAAAGTAAAATAAATATCAAACAAATGAGATGATAAATAAAATAAATTTATAAAAATAAATAATCAAGGTTTTGTCAAACCAAACCGTATTGTAATGTTTCAGTCTTGTTAAAAATGGCTTCTTACCCGGGAACCTGTGTATACAGAAACGCAGTAGAATTTGAAAAGGACCAAAAGTAAAATAAATATCAAACAAATGAGATGATAAATAAAATAAATTTATAAAAATAAATAATCAAGGTTTTGTCAAACCAAACCGTATTGTAATGTTTCAGTCTTGTTAAAAATGGCTTCTTACCCGGGAACCTGTGTATACAGAAACGCAGTAGAATTTGAAAAGGACCAAAAGTAAAATAAATATCAAACAAATTAGATGATAAATAAAATAAATTTATAAAAATAAATAATCAAGGTTTTGTCAAACCAAACCGTATTGTAATGTTTCAGTCTTGTTAAAAATGGCTTCTTACCCGGGAACCTGTGTATACAGAAACGCAGTAGAATTTGAAAAGGACCAAAAGTAAAATAAATATCAAACAAATGAGATGATAAATAAAATAAATTTATAAAAATAAATAATCAAGGTTTTGTCAAACCAAACCGTATTGTAATGTTTCAGTCTTGTTAAAAATGGCTTCTTACCCGGGAACCTGTGTATACAGAAACGCAGTAGAATTTGAAAAGGACCAAAAGTAAAATAAATATCAAACAAATGAGATGATAAATAAAATAAATTTATAAAAATAAATAACAAATGTTTTGTCGGAATCATCACATTTTATCAGAGACGAATATCATGTATGATATTCATTGACCTAACTAATAATTTATTATTATTATTGTTGAATATGGTTGTTATGAAAAAGTGAATGGAAAAACCCTAAATAAAGAAATTTTAAGTTAAAAAAACTTGAATTTTTTTTTATCACTTTAGCAATGAGACCACAAAGATCTCAGATGACAAATGAAAATTTTTCTGAAACCAAGGGGTGGCCTTAAAAAGGTCACGGTTGGTTGCTTTAGGGCAACTTTCAGAGCAACGGTCAACTTTTGCTACACAAGGGCTAATTAGACCGGAACCTACTGCTTAAAGCCGATTCCGAACGTCTGCAAACAGTCGAGTCCACAAGTTTTGGACCGAATGCCGGGGCCTTAGCTATTCAAAGTGCTACAGCGAAGGCACGTAAAAGGAAAAAGGAATTAGGTTAATTAAAAAAGTGTTGCGCAAAGAAAGGGGGATTAAAAAGAGAATTTAATTGGGAATTTAAAGTTATAAATCATGTGTGTGGGTATATTATTTCTCGAGCAACATTTTTATGTTCTTATTTTGTATGCAACAGATTTCCCAGGTATACAAGCAGTTCACTGAAGAACTTGTTTATCTATAAAATAGCTCGGCAAAGTTATCTGTCATAACATAGAAAAATTGAGAAAGCTGATTCTCGGAACAAAAAGCTTTTTCCTTTATTACAAACGTGCTTTATCGGCGTATTAAGAGAGATTCTGGCTACATACAATTTATTCCAGAGAAAACATCAAAGAAGCTGGCGCCGCCATCAGCAGTTACTGATATCGGGGCAAATGCGTTTCGAGACGCCAGTTAGGAGCATGTGTTCATGCATAAAAGAAATGGTTAATAAGAGTTTATCGCGTATAATATTACATCTCATGGAGGTTTGATATTGGCATAGATCAACTTAAAAGATATGATTTAAACTGTTAAATAAAGTAACGAAAGATTTTGATTTCTTTATATTGCTATTGCTCCCTATTATCTATATATTTAAGTTACTTAGCCGACTTTTTGGGCAGTCCGTGAGAGAAAACTACTGCACCAATTAATTCATTTTAGTCTTAAACGAAAGATTGTAATCTGTAGATTTGTCAAATTTGGTTTTTGTGACCGCAATTTCTATTAATGAGCAATAATTTACAATTAAAAATTGATTTCTGCGCATGCTCAGTGGCATGCTTAAATCTTTATTTCGAAACTCGTTGCTTCTGAGAAAGCTCAGTGACATATTTTAATGATAAACACGTTTATTAGGAGTCTCTCTAAATCTCTCTCTGCCATTTTTATTTTTATGATAATTATGTTTGTGAAATATAAGATTAAACCTCATGGAAATTGTTTATTTCGCTGTTTAATTAACGATAATTTACAATTAAGAAAAAATTGCTTTCTGCGCATGCTCAGTGACATTTTTAAATCTGGCTTTAGATACTCTCTAAGCACGAGGCCGCTTAAACACATTTATTTGTTTCTGCGCATTATTATGATTTTCAACATTTGGCAATGATGTGCTGGGTATAATTTGCGTATTAGTGCATTTATTTACTATCTAGCCGTCATATTTTGACGGGTACCAACTTTTCTTTTACTCCCGATCAAAAGAAAGACAACTTTTCACAAGAGCAACTTAATTTCATTATGAATTAGAGGGGGGGGGGGGGTCGAGGAAAGTAAAAGGTTGGGGATATGATGAGTAATAGCTCGTGGCAATATATTGCATGTTGAAACACCGGAATTGCTTTTTTCACAGATTTAAGAGGCAGATGAATACAACCTTTCATCAAAGGCAGAGAGAGTGTGACTGTGTCGGACACATCAGGACGTCGCAAAGCAACAACCTTTTTTAATATCGTTAGTTATTTATGAAATAATTTATCTATATATATAAAACAGTTCCGTAACTGACTCACTGACTGACATACAACGCACAGACCAAACCGCTGGACCCAAAGGGCTGACATTTTGCATGGCGATTCTTCTTATGGTGTAGGGGTGCACAAAGAGAGATTTTTGAAAAATTCTTCTTAGATTTTTTAAATTTAATTTTTAAGATGTTTTAGTGACTTTTTTAAAGTTTGCATTTAAAATAATAATTTGCTGGTTATAAAATTTACATCACGAGAAAGATCATAAAAATTCCTTTAAAATGAAATCTTTTTCGAATCTTTACCTCGATTTTCTGATTTTTGGTGAATTTTTAAAGATTCATTTTTAGAATTTAATTTATTGAATGCTGATCACGTGATTTCTTTTTCTGGTACTTAAAAGTAAATTTATCGTCACGTGCATAACAACTAAATAGACAAGAAAATATTTTTTTCCTTGCTAATGCGGCAGACGATTGGACATTATTTTGTCTATAAAAATATCCCTTACGATTTTTTTATAAATATATATATTTTTTTCTACATCAGTTGTATATATTGATCGTCGTATTTATTATATATATCTATACTTATATATAAAGAGAGAGCGATTTTGTAAGTGGAGGGTAATCTTCAGAACCACTGTACCTATTTGAAAAATTCTTTCACTGTTTGAAAGGTACATTATTCCAGATGGACATAGGCTATATATTATGTATATCTGATCAGTAGAAATAAAGTTAGGGGCTTAATCCTAACAATCTCCATTGTTACCGCTACTGTCTTCTACCGCTTTTTGTTCCGAAGATTTCAACGTATCCTTATCGTGGTGCTATCGCGGTGGCCTTCTGTTCTGACGCTAGCGGTTCGAACCTAGCCGTTCTCCGGCACGCCTTTTTCTTTTAAAAAATTTATTATAATTATTAACTAACATAAAATTAATTTAAGGTATTATTTAGGTTATTATTAAGTTAAAAAAAGATTTACAATTTATTGGCTATCAACTGGAAATTTATTGGTATAATATTTTGTTCAACCCGGACAAAGTCGGGACGGACCGCTAGTATATATATATATATATATATATATATATATATATATATATATATATATATATATATTGGCATTAATTGCATACATTGACCGTTTTATTTAATTTGAATATACTCCGTAGCGAAGTGCGGGAATTCAGCTAGTAGATTCATATACATAGTATCCATTAAAAAAAATCCTTGGAATTTTGAGCTAACATGCGTTTTAATTTGTGACTATCATAAATGATTTTCGATGCATAATATTAAAAAAAAAAAGAATCGCTCAGAATATCAAAATAAAGCTGAAAACGATGCATAATATTAAAAAAAAATAAGAATCGCTCAGAATCTATATAAATAAAGCATAGTATCTCTGTGTATGTATGTATATAACGTATACAAATCAACATTTCTTGACGAATCTGGTTGAAACTTCGTATACTTATGTTTTGAAGCCTGGAGATAATTCTAAGATTAGTTTAGAAGCATTAAAATAGTTTTACAGATATTTTAATTCTAAAAGCACTTCACCGCTTCACTCAGCGTGAGAAAACATAGCCGACATTTTGGTCTAAAATCGGTGTATTTTTTTCTCATGAAAGTACATAAATGTTACATATTTGGAAAGAGCTTTGAAAACTGATAATTTTTTCTGCTTACAGTTATTCTGTTACTTTAATAGTTTTACAGATATTTTAATTCTAAAAGCACTCCACCGCTGAGACGAAAGAATCAAACCACCCATCTCCAGTATGGTGCAGCCATCTGTCGGCAGCGATGGGAATGAAAATTGACGGGAATTTAATACCATTTGTATGGCCCTGAAAAGGGCCTTTTTTTTCTTTTGTGGGGCCCGAGCATAGCCGGGCTTCGCCCAGCTAGCATCAAAATAAAGCTGAAAACTGATGAGTGGAATGAAGTTACCAAGAGGAAGTCAATTTTATATATTTTTTTATATTTTATTACAAAACTACTTTTGGCCCACCCTGCATATTTTTTGAAGAACGAGTCACAAGTCATTAAAAAATAGATTCACTAATACGGGCACTAGCTACGGGGACTGACTTTGGCCGGGAATTTGGATCGATTGCCGAGCGTTCCATCAGAGCAATAGAGCCATAAGCAGTCGATGATGATGATGAAGCGAATATGATAAAGGAAATATGAATATGAAAAACCTCATTAATAACTGCCTGATAAAAGGAGGTGGTCCTTCGTAGAAAATCCAATACGGATCATAATTCAATCGATTCTTATGCAAATAAATCAAAAAACTCGTTTAAGTGTCTTTTACGATTTAATTTTTAAAATATCCGAAACTTGCTATCTGCAATTAACAAATGACCATGATAATTTTAACAGGACATTTAGGAAGATAAAGATTGATTGCTTGATAAGTAAGAAATTTTTTTTAAAGGAAAAAATTACTTAAGAAATTGATTTAAAATTACCGATTTTATTTCAGAAAATTATATTTTTCTATTGGAAATTTTCCAAAGGTATATATAAGGAGCTCAGATGTCTGTAGACCGACACAACTTAATTCCACCCTCTTGTCCCCTTAAGGAGACAATGGACCTTCAGATTAACAAAAATATGTCCCAAAAACAATATATCTTTTCTTTCAGAAAATAATTCTGCAACTCATCAGCTTTAAATTAAAAAAAAAAGATGTTGATCCGATCATTATTAACCGAGTTATAAGTATTTTTTCAAACGTAAACAATGGAAATGTTACGGTAAATTAAAACTTTAAATGCTATTTTCTCAAAACAAGTTTTCGTGTCGTTTCGGTAAGTTCAAAATGTTCCATGCGTCATAATTTTTCTTGAATTTTCATAAAATTTCATAAAATGATTATTTATATATGTTAGAATAAAACTTAGTGATCAATTCATTATACTAATTTAAAACACCTTAAAATTTTTACAATCAAAAAAAATTTTTTGATAAAATTTTTCATAAAATGACCTATTTTTATCGATTTCTTTTCTATTTTTTATAAATATGACTGTAAATCAAATTTTGCTACAACTTTTATTATAACTATATAAAGCTATCTTAAGAAAGAAAATTAGATATCTGAGACAAAAAAATTGATGCACGCGTGGCGCATTTTTAAATAGAGTAATTAACAAACTGATTTTAATTAATATCTTAATTAATTGCATTCTGATTTTTTTTTATTTATTTACCATTTTCATCTCTAAACAACACTGTATAAGTATACAAAATTTCATAGCAATTGGTTGATAAATAAAAAAAAAAGTTTTTCATGTCCATTGTCGCCTTAAAACATGATATTATAGATATCGTGCAAAACAGAACAGTAAATATTTGAAAATCACATTTCCTCTGAGGTGCTTGCGAAGAAAAAGACACTAATTGATAAAATTAAAAGTCTTGAGCAAATATTCCTTCTATCCTTCTATCAAATATAATGCGTCAAATTAAACGAGTCATCCCCAATTTCGAATACAGGTAACCCTCCTATAACACGGTAGATTGGTTCCTAGAAACTGCCGTGTTGTGAAACCGTGTTATATGAGACCCAGAGACAGTTCAAAAAAGGGGGGTTACGTTCTGAAAACTTATTAAAAACAAACTTTTTTTTAATTCCATATAAGCAACTTAATTTTTATTAAAAATATAAATGTATGTATATCACAAAACGGAAAGAAACAAAAAAATATTTTCATTTAATGCGACCTTAATGTAATAAATTTCTTCCTCATCACTGCTCAGTAGAATCAAACGAGAACGTTTTTACGATTGAACGATATCACATTCGCTTTTAAAACCTTTTTCTGCATTTAGATTTTTTTCCACCTTCTATCCTCTTTAAAAAATCTGTAATTTTGGTTTATTTGCTGGTTCTTACAAGGTCATTGTACATTCACGATATGGAAATGGACAATTTTGCAGCTCCCTTTTGAATTTTCGGCTTCTTTCGGCGGAAAGGTCTGCATTCAGGAAAAATGATTCAAGATTTTCAGCTAGCTTAGGCCTTCTTGTAATTTTATAGAGTTATAAATGAATAAATTATAATTTTTTAATACATTTTCATGTAAAGCCACTATAGTACATTATTCTTTCCCGTCATTATTTAAAGGTAATTTAGTTTTTAAATGTGTCAAACAAAAATCATGTTATCTAGTGCTATAGGACTACAGTGTTGTACAAAGGTTTTTCGCAATTTTTTTATCGTGCTAGAGCGAAACCGTGTTACAGGTTGCAGTGTTATACGAGGGTTCCCGCAATTCATCCTATCGTGTTAGAGCGAAACCGTGTTGAAAGATGCCGTGCTGTAGGAGGGCTACCTGTACTTTGAATTCTACTTTTATAGGATACTCGTGCCCGCAAATAATGACTAGCTTTCTTTATATATTGAGACACACATTTAAGTATGAATGAAAATAATACTGAAATTGAATACCCCATATTGTCCTGACAAAATTTTTAAAAGAAAACTGTTTAAAGCAATGTTTTCTTCCACAAACCTCGAAAGCTGGCGCCCGAGCCGAGGATAAAAAAATTCTACGCCTGGATAGCAAGCAGCCTTCTAAGTGCTGAAGTTCTAAGCTGAAGTGTCCTAGAAATCTAGTTCCCCTTAGGAATACGTCTCTAAAATACTGATAGCCATTTTGCAAGTTGTAGAATAGAAGTGCCATCCTGTGATATTACTTTAGGGCATTTTCTTTTTCAACAAACATTTAAACTTTTCACTCTCAGAATTATTCGAAGTTTACTTTCCAGTTCCAAAATAAATAAATAAAAATAAAGGGATCAACAAAAAAGATGTAGTGCGAATCGGAATATATTATTATAATATTATCTTTATTTAAAATGATCTCAAAATGTATTTTTGTTATTAATTTTCATCGATAAAACTGATATCAGTTTCAGAAAAAATAATGTAAAGAGACGAAAATATTCCCTTAAATTACAAAATCAAAAAAATTAATTAAAGGGTTTTAATCACTGAGAATTGAAACTCAAAACTAAAAATTCTATTTTTGTCCACATATTGTTTATAATGATTTTCGTAGACTGTAAAAAGTCCAAACCTAAAAAATCAGACAAGCAAAAAAATTGCACAAAATTAACTTTTTTCTCTTAACTATTTAATATGTTAAAAGTTTCAAACGTAATAGGAATTTTTTTTACAAGTTAATTCTAGTCCTCAAAATTTTATTGATTTTAACGGACGTTTAAGAATAACTATATACGAATTCTCCTTGAGGATTCTTCAATTATTTTTATGCTCTCTTAAGAGGTAATGAACTAAAAGATCTCTTATGGATTAAAATGCATGAAACATTTGTAAAATTTTATTCTATATATTTTCAAGAATAAATATTAAGAGATTTATCAGGCATTTCAAGGTAAAATGAATTAACAAGAAAATGTCTCATGGAAAACTGTTGCCAGTCGCATCAGTTCAACGATTTTTGCATTAGTAGTTATTGTGGCGCCATCTAACATCACTAAATGAAACTTTTTTTTTCTAGAAAGAAATTAATTCTTATACGTGTATCTTAACAAATTTCAAATAACTAGCTATTGCCGATGTTTCACGACTCTTTTATTGGTAGCAAAGTAAATGAAAGCTCTATAAATAAAATTCTAAAATATTACGCATCTTAAGTGAAGTTTGGTACGCAATGAATCTTTTAAGAGAATCTTCATTGTTTTGGAATAATGTGGCATGTCAGGATGGCCGAGCGGTCCAAGGCGCTGCGTTCAGGTCGCAGTCCGGTTCTCCGGGCGTGGGTTCGAATCCCACTTCTGACAGAAGTTTATTTTTTACTCTCAGCTTCCAAATTGCCATAAAATAACATATTAAAACCCTATCAAAGATCGTGAATATTTCGCTGTAAAACTCGATTTTAGTAATGTTTAACTGAAATTTAAAGAAGGAATTTCTATCCTCCTATTAAACTGTAAAGAAAGAATTTAAAAATATCTTATTATGTTTCCTATTCCGACAATGACAATGGTTTGATCAAACAACTGAATCTGGTTAAATATCATTCAACTATTTTTCTGCGCAGGTTAAAGCGCGGATAATATAATGAAAACGCAAGAGAAATAGTGAAACTGATAGGCACTTTTAAATGTGATTCGCTTTACCAGTAAACCACTTCCCCCTTCATGGCAGATATATGAAAAGGGGATAAACAAGCTTGTAAAGTTTTTAAATTACTCTCTTTGTAGCAATTGTAGTTATACGATGCAGTTATACGTATCAATTTAATCGAAGGAAAAGAGAAATTAACTCAAAAAATATATCTAAACAAAAAGAGTTAAATAAAAAATAGAGACAGATACAAATAGAGAAAAAACTTAAGAATAGTTGAGATAAATAGAGTTGTATAAGCAAATAAAAAATAGAATAAATCAATTTAAAAGGACTTAATGCAAATTAGTATCTCAAGCATCAATAATATCAGAAAATACAAAAAAAAAAGTATAACATCATGTTATAATAAAATACACTGATATCAGTTATATAATCAGTAATGAAAAATTGTCGAGGAATTTAATATTTAGGAGAAATATATTTTTTCTAACTATATTCTCGTAACCCGCATTTTACCAATATATTATTAAATTAAAATTTAGCATGAAAAAGTCATAGTTACAGAATTTATGTATTCATCAAACATGTTAATACATTCAGCATGTTACAACAGTTGCATATATACATATAGAAAGTTACTCATTTATCACACACATATCACACTGGCGAAATCTAGGTAACTGAAAATTACTTCCAGAATATTACGTAAAAACTCGTTTCCTACTCTGGAAGTAAAATCCATTTCTGTTATAATGTTTCTTGGAAGGGCTGAAATAACGCATAAATGTCTTGTTTGCATAAAACAACGTTTAATTCCTGTTTACACAGAAAATATTTACAGAAATACCCTCTACGGATGAACAAAAGCGAAACTACATTCTTTTGAAGTACAGTGGACGCTCGTTAATTCGAACTCGGTTAATTCGAACTTTCGGTTAATTCGAACTAATCCAAAGGCCCCAAAAAACTTGTATTGGAGTTAATGTTAAAAATATCTCATTAATTCGAACTAAATTTTTATCACTTCGGTAAATTCGAACTAAAAATTTGACAAAAAATTTTTTTCCTCGTTTAATGGAGAAAATACACACTGTATTTATTATTTTGTGTGTCAAAATTTCTTTTCCGCGTAAGGAGGAACATGCCTGCATTCCTAGACTATTGCATGTCAGTTAAACGTTAGTAGCTATTGTCCATCTTATTAGTGCTAAACGGAAAATGCAATTTTCCTTTATTTCAATCGATTTTCTTAGAATTTCAGAAAAACTAGTCTTTACTACAGATTCTAGGGAGCTGCGTCAGTTATAACTGCAGTGCAGACAAGTTAATGTGGTCTAGTTTTTCTTCCTCATTGTGTGGTGTGAACGTGTAAAAATTCAGGATGTCTACACGTGGAAAGTACAAAACCCTAACTTTGGAGACAAAGGTAGAAATTTTAAAGAAAGCAGAGAATGGCGAATGTAAAACAAAGTTAGCAGCTGACTATGGAATTTAAAAAAATGCCTTGTCAACGAATTTAAAAAACAAGGAGTCAATTTTAGATTCATGGGAAAAATCAAAATTTGCTAGAGGAAGGAAACGCATGGGAAATGCGTCCCAAGAATTTCTAGAAAAAGCTCTACTGCTATGGTTCCAGGATGTTAGATCTCGAAATTTTCCGATAAATGGACCCCTAGTGCTGACGAAGGCTGATGAATTGGCAAGTCGGATGGGTATTGAAGATTTTAAATGCAGTGATGGATGGTTTTCTCGATTTATGTCAAGGCAAAATATTTCTTATCAAACTGTATGTGGCCAAAACTCTGATGTAAACGAAGACGTATGCACTAATTTTGGTAGGAAACTGCCAGGGCTTTTCTCTACTTACCTGCCGAAAGATATTTTTAATGCGGCCATAATGGACAAAGCCATAATGGACTCTATTAAAACACTGAAATCATTTATTCAGATGGAACCTTTCTCTGAAAATGAATTGAAATGTTTACTTCAAATCGAGAAGCTGGCTGAACAATGTAGGCATCATAAACAGAACCAAACATCCGTTTTACAGTTTTTCCCCAAAGTGTAATTCATATTTTTAATAAAAGTTTACTTTCTACTGCATATCTTCTGCTTCATTTTATGATTAAGGTAAGTCTGTATTGCTTTTTAACATGTTTAACTTTAGATAACATAGTATAACATATTTTCTGGTGTTATGCATACTAGGAGAGTTTCTTCTTCAGTGATACACATTTAAAGTTATATATTTTCTCTTAACATCGGATAATTCGAACTTTTTTCTGAGAACCTTTGAGTTCGAATTAAAGAGCGTCCACTGTAATTGTTTCTTGAGAGAGAAATTGCTTATCTGACAGCTGCAGCCTCGACATAAAACCGGAAGAGTCATTCGAATTTCCGCTTATGTGAATTCTGGAGAATCATATCTGACTTAGTTTCGAATTAATGGGAGTAAATTCTCTTCCTTGATGTCAAAGACTGGACATGTCTTAGTGTTAAAGATTTCTACGTTTTACTATTTGAAAAAGGTTACCTTTATTCAGTTGCTTACACATAAGATTTTGTAAAAGATAGATCTTGCACCGTACAAAAATAAACTTATAATAATAATTTTAATATTGTTCTAATTTATACATGCATGAAAATTGACAGATACATTTTATCAAAAATCTTTTTATCACAATTAGCTGCTGAATTTTATAAAAAAAATAAGAATAAATTCAATGTAAATTCTATACTGTCTTAAGTGGACTCTTAAGTCGAGGAAATAAGGCATATTTTCATAATTTTTGACTCTTTGTAACTATTTCAATTTACACCCAATTTTTCCAAATTTTATGTATATGATAAATTGATATATTTATTTTAATAAACAAATTTTCTACTCTCAAAATAATTTTAAATAATTTTTTTTAAATGCTTTATATATACCTTGTTTTTTAAGCATTTTTATTGTATACTGGCTTGCGCGCAGAACTATGAAATTAATTTTACACTTAAATGTATAATTCCTGTTTTATATTTAAAATAAATAATTCAAAATACAATTGAACATAAAACATTCAACATTAAAATATTTTTTCAATTTTTTTTAAAACTGATCAAAATATACTTAAAATTTCCTTAAATTTTTGCATTAATTTACCCCTGAAAAAATAACAAAATGTTCAGTGATTGCAATAATTCTAGTTCAGACGCAATAAAGTAACATGATTATGCAGTGATAAAAATTTCATGGAATTTATAGCTTTATAGTTTTTGAGATATCAGTTGCAGAATGATGCAAAATTACATTTTGAGAAAAATGAGTTTAAAATTTTTCTTACCATAAACTTGATCAGTAATTAAATATTTAGAATATCAATATCTCCGGAACTAAGCGGAATATTTTCATGCGGTATTGCTTTATTTTGTTCAGAAATGATCAGGCTTAAACATATATTTTTTTCAAAAAATCGAATCTTAAAACACTAAGACACGTAAGCCCTTTTATTTTAATTATCATGCCCATAGATTAATTAGGAGAGTGCCTGTTTCTTTTTAACTTAGGTTACTAATAAATTACTTTTTTAGACTGATAGACTCATTATCAAGTGCTAAATTCGTGAAAATATTCTTCGTGAAACTTTGTTTTAATGTACATGCACCGAGTCATTTCACTTTATTGGATCTACAAACTCATTGTAAAGCACCGAGATGAAAATATTTGTCAACTTTAATTGGCATCATGAAGCAGTATCAATACAAGCCAACTCGTGATTTGTTTTTCTATTTGATTTATAAAAGTGTCGTCAGAGTCTGTAAAATTTTTATCCTCAGCAAAATGTTATAATTTAAAATCAAACTAGGGATGCGAATGAATCCTCTTAAACTTAACCGAAAGACAAAAAAAAACTTATGCTCCAATTTTTCAGCGTTTTATAATTAAAAGAACTATAGAATTCAAAAGTATCTGACAGTTTTCTCATTTATTGAATCATGCAAAAATTTCGCCGTAGGCAAATGACGTCAATTGGAAATAAGTTTTAAGGGGAATTAGCGTTCACAAGAAGAAAAGTTTAAAAAGTGTATAGGACAGTGTCTCGCAGCATGTCACATCTCAACTCTTGCAGATTTTACTTCTTGTTTGGCGAGGAGTGGCAAAACATTGCATAATTTAACATGGCGTTCAATGAGCATTATTACAGCTTGTTGAATAAAATGCTCTCAGATTACGCAAAGTCTTTAAATACGGTATCTAAACAAAGGTATATCACTAAATTAAACATTCAGGTACAGCCCGGAGAGGTTTATTCAGTATGTGACCCGTATTTATTGACAGAGGAAGACTGGAGTTACGATACAAGAAGCTGGCCTGAAGTAACTTATCCTGATATCTATACATATCTCAACATAATAATAATCATTCTCAACGAAAGAATGATTAGATTCTCTTAAACCTTGCGAAATATTGAAAAAAAAGTATTAAAATACCTGTTACATACAACTAATATGAGGAATTTTATAAATAAACTTAAATTATTTAACTCAAAATGAAGGTATCGTCCAAAAACACATGCAAACGCATAGGAACGGCTTCTGTTTTCTGCCACCCGATAATCACGTGATCTATAGTAAACGAAAACTGACGTAGCCAGTGACGTTGCGACGTTTCGCCTTATTAAGGTATATCGTTTATTTGGCCCAAAATAAACGAAATCTTAGCATACTAGAATAAAAGCCTAGGCTTAGTGGAGATCGAGAGTTTTAACCTTTTACAACGCTGAAGTGTATACATGAACCTCTATCCAAGAGCTAAAAGAATAAAATCAGTTTATTTACTCTGATGTGAGAGCTGAATATGGGTAAAGACATTTTATAATTTTTCTATAATTAAATTTATCTTTCACTTAGGCGGATTTAAAGCTGTAGAAATGCTTTTTTAAGGAGTTTTAATTTAAAGAAACCTCTTTAAAACATATAGTCTGAATTGAAGAGGCCGGGCAGATTACCACATAAGATATATATTTGTCATAAAAATAACTCAGTAAAAGGACCATTGGAATGAGCATCTACAAATGCTCAAATTCGTTGACAAGAGTGACACAGTCAAAGTCCGCTCCTTTTACAAGTATCTGAGTTAAATAGATAAAGAAGATAAAATGCCGTAAAATGAAGAGCAGATGAGATATCAAAAAATCCCTTAGCATCTTTAAAGTATATTAAAGTGCCTCTTAAGGATCCTCCAAGGAATTATTTAAGCAGCAAACAATTTTACTATTTTTATCTCCTTATCAGAACATGTACACCCACACCTACACCCATATATATATACTAGCTGAAAACCCGCACTTCGCTACGGAGTACATTCAAATTAAATACAACGGTCAATGTATGCAATTAATGTCAAAAATAAATAAATATATATATATATATATATATATATATATATATATATATATATATATATATATATATATATATTTATTTATTTTTATATATATTTATTTAATAAATATATATATATATATATATATATATATATGTGTGTGTGTGTGTGTGTGTGTGTGTGTGTAAGTAAGTAATAAATACTACGATCAATGTATACAATTGATGTAAAAAAAAATATATATATTTATATATATTTATAAAAAAATCGTAGGGAATATTTTTATAGACAAAATAATGTAGGAAAAAATATTCAAATTAAATCTAATAAGACATACTAAAGAATATAGTACAGTTAATATAGTACAGTTTGAGGAACATATCTTTTACTGTATTTTAATATTTTTTTGGATAATGTCCAATCGTCTGCCGCATTAGCAAGGGGAAAAAAATTTTTTTGTCTATTTCATTGTTATGGACGAGACGATAAATTTATTTAAAGTACCAGAAAAAGAAATCCAGTGATCAGCATTTAATAAATTAAATTCTAAAATTTGATCTTTAAAAATTCACCAAAAATCAGAAAATGGAGGTAATGATACAAACTTCCAATAAATTGCTTATTCAGTTCTAATATCTGATGAAAAAGTTATACTCCTCTCAAAGTGTTCTAAAAGCAGAATAAGCGCAGAAGAAGACACAAAGGGGTATAATATAGACAGTATCGTAAAAATTTTAAAAATAAAATTGTAAAGAAAGAAAGAAAAAAAAGTTACTGGTTTATGAGACGAAATTTGCAGCTTAAAATGTACTATTCATAATCTTTTTGAATAAGAATTATATATATATATATATATATATATATCCTGCAACCACATGTGTTGCCACTCATGCAACTGCTCCCAGGAGCCATTTTTCAACAAGACAATGCTCGGCCTCATACGGCAAGGGTGTCACAAGACTGTCTCCGCATTGTTACTACCCTTCCTTGGCCTGCCCGATCCCCAGATTTGTCTCCAATCGAGCATATCTGGGATCATTTGGGACGACGAGTTGGGCATCCCACGAGTTTGAACGAACTACAGGCAAGGTTACAGCAAATATGGAACGAAATGTCTCAAGACATCATACAGAACTTGTATGACTCAATGCCCGATCGTATCGCATCGTGCATTCGCGCTAGAGGGGGTCCAACGGAGTATTAACTCCTCCGTTCTTTTGCCTTTTTCTCTGAATTAAATTATCCTTTTTCTTTGATTTTCTTATCATTTACTTATATCAAAGTAGTCATTACGTATGTAAAATTTCGTTTCATTTTGACGACTCCTTCTTGGTGCGCTAATTTTTTTGTCCATGAGTGTATTTACTTTCCATAATGACATTAAACAAAATATCTTTTTTACCTTCTGCATTTGCTTTTGACAAATCTCAAGTGACCTTAACTTCATATTTAAATATTAATATGCATTTGTACTTCATTCGGGTAAAAATTAACAAAAATTAAAATTTAAAGAAAGGAGCATGATTAAAAAATTATTAGTATATTTATAGCAAACTTTTTAATTAAATAATTCAATACGATATAAATTTACTTGAAACTACCTGCGACCCCTCCAATTATGTTCGCGACCCCCCACCCCACCCCCTCCTGTAGGTCGCGACCCATAGTTTGCACATCACTGCCGTAATGCAGAAAAAGTTTTTTTAATTGGGTATCTGTTTCATTTTTTAAAAGAAATGAAGATAATATTTCTTTTAATTTATTATTCCGTGGGAAAATGGGGTATACTGTGTTTTTAAATTAGTGTCCATAGTTTTCTGTGATAGATGAAATTTCTAAAATGAATAAGATGGCAGAGCAAAAAAAATTCTCTTCCAAAAATTTTTCAACAAAAAAATTCTCTATGCTTCTCCATTACGGCGTATTTATTTATTTATTTATTTATTTTTAATATTTGAATCCAAGTTGAGAATCATTGGAAACATTTCCTCCATGGTTAACATTCAGCTGAGCGTATCCAATAAGGGCTACTTTCAGGTAGACTAAAGAATTTTTCTTGTTTATAAATTTTAAACTAGGATTACGTTCCTCCATAACGGTCCTGCAGAAAGGAAAATTTCAGACGCTAAAACTGTCCGGTCCGCCCGTCCTCGTGAGTTATAGATTTGGCAGCGCGCCAAAACCAGTCTATTGCTTGGACAAGTTAAACAGAAAAGTACCAAGATGCGTCAAAGTTTCGACATACATATATGTATATATATATATATATATGCATCTATATATATAAAACAGTTCCGTAACTGACTCACTGACTCACTGACATACAACGCACAGACCAAACCGCTGGACCTAAAGGGCTGAAATCTTGCATGGTGATTCTTCTTATGGTGTAGGGGTGCACTAAGAAAGATTTTTGAAAAATTCCTCTTAGATTTTTTTAATTAAATTTTTAAGCTGTTTTTATATCTTTTTTTAAGTTTGCATTTACAATAATAATTTGAGGGATACAAAATTTATATCACGAGAAAGATCATAAAAATTCCTTTAAAATGAAATCTTTTTCGAATCTTTACCTCCATTTTCTGATTTTTGGTGAATTTTTAAAGATTAATTTTTAGAATTTAATTTATTAAATGCCGATCACGTGATTTCTTTTTACTTTAAATAAATTTATCGTCACGTGCATAACAACTAAATAGACAAAAAAAATTTTTTTTTCTTTCTAATGCAGCAGACGATTGGATATTATCCAAAAAAAAATAAATATCCCTTACGATTTTTTTCTAAATATATATACAGTGGCTCCCAAAAGTGTTCGTACACTTACGAATTTCAATGAAATAGGGGTCTATCCATTAATTAAAATGAATATTTCAGAATGGGTATTTAATAATAAGATCTATAATCTAATGTTAACAAAACTACATGAAATATTTTGAAATCATAGTAAAATTTTATTTTTAAGAAACCAGTAATCAAAAAGTAACAAAAACTTTATCTCACAAAAGTCATCGTACACTGAAATATTTTCGGATAAATTCATAATTAAAATTACCATCTGGCGGTTAATTTTCATTTTTGAATTGTAGTGGCATTTAAAATATCGTTTGGCTTTAATTTTTGCTTCCCTACTCCATAATATTCTATTTATTATTTAAAAATGGCTCGTAGTCGTAAAGAAACAACAAACAGCATTCGAAAATTCATTATTTTTGATCATAGTAGTGGTAAATCAGTTCGGAATATTGCTAAATTACTTAATTTATCCCATTCTACTGTGCAGTATGTGAAAAAACGCTTTAAAGAAGAAAATTGGATCGAAAAAAGGTAAGAAAAGGCTGTCCGGCAAAGTTAACAAAACGTGATCAGAGATTTATAATTAGAAAATTTGTGAAAAATTCACGTTTGAGCGCTGTAAAAGTTTCTGCAGAATTCAATGAAACATTTTCTACTTCAATTTCACCTGAAATTTTTTGACGAGTTCTCAGAACAGCTGGATTACATGGGCGTTCTGCCCATAGAAAATTTTGTGTGAGTGAGAAAAACAGAAAGTTTAGGCTTCCCTTCGCCCTATCAATGATAAATAAGCCCCAAACCTATTGGAATAATGTGTTATTTGCCGATGAACATTTTTGGTACTGATGGGCGTATAATTGTATGGAGAAGAAAAAAATGAGGAACTTAATCCCAAGAACTTAGTAGGAACAGTTAAGCATGCCGGTGGAGGTATCCTTGTGTGGGGGTGCATGTCAGCATCAGGACTAGGAAATTTGGTATTTATTGATGGCATAATGAATCATGCTGTTTTTATAAATATTTTAAGAGACAATTTAAAATTATCAGCTCAAAATTTGGGTATTGGAAACAACTTTGTTTTTTATCAAGATAACGATCCTAAGCACACGGCTCTCAACTTTCGCATCTGGTGTCTCTATAATTGTCCACAAGTTTTGAAAATACCACCTCAATCGCCAGATTTAAACCCAATAGAACATATTTGGAGAGAACTGGAGGTTCGAGTACGAAAACACGACATTCACACGAAAAGCGAACTAAAAAGAATTATGAAGGAAGAATGGATGAACATTGATGCAAAAATTACAAAAGAACTAAAGCAATCTATTCCCAGACGTTTAAAAGTGGTTGTGGATGCTAAAGGATATCACTACTAAATATTAATTTAACGAAAAATTAGAATATTTACTAATATGTAGGGATTTTTTACAAGTGTACGATGACTTTTGTGAGATAAAGTTTTTGTTACTTTTTGCTTATTGGTTTCTTAAAAATAAAGTTTTACTGTGTTTTCAAAATATTTCATGTAGTTTTGTTAAGAATAGATTATAGATCTTAGTATTAAATACCCATTCTGAAATATTCATTTTAATCAATGGATAGACCCCTATTTCATTGAAAATCGTAAGTGTACGAACACTTTTGGGAGTCATTGTATATATATTTTACATCAATTGTATACATTGATCGTCGCATTTATTATAAATATATATATATTTTTTTTTGGCATTAATTGAATACATTGACCGTTGTATTTAATTTGAATGTACTCCGTAGCGAAGCGCGGGTTTTCAGCTAGTATGTACATATATATAGATACATATATACATACAAAAGAGGTAAGCAACGATAAGTAATCCTACGTTAATAATCCGCAGTAGTTTCTTTAGAAGAGACTGCCTGAATTTTTTTTTTTTTTTTGTCGTTTTCATAAGTAATTAAATGTCGTCATGAAAAGTATTTCTTTGTGTGTGTGCGTGTCTGCGTATTCAAAAACAAAATTGAAGCGAGAATTTTCAAATGCAAAGAACTTTTAATGTAAAATATTCCTAACCTGTTTTGAATATAAAATTATGCTAAGGTTGTCAGGAATTTAAAAAAAAATCCTAATCTGTTTTAAATACGGGTGAATAATTCTGACATCAATTATTCACCCGAACTAATTGATGTCAAGTTCGGTTAATCGGTTGTAAGTTAAGGAGCACTACCCTTAAATCTTTAAAACATTCGATTTTTTGAAAAAAATATATGTTAAAGCCTGATCATTTCTGAACAAAATAAAGCAAACCGCATGAAAATATTCCGCTTAGTTCCAGAGATATTGATAGTAAAAATATTTAATTACTGATCAAGTTTATGGTAAAAAAAATTTTAAACTAATTTTTCTCAAAATGTAATTTTGCATCATTCCACAACTGATATCTCAAAAACTATGAAACGTAATTCCATGAAATTTTTATCACTGCATAATCATGTTATTTTATTGCGTTTGAACTAGAATTATTACAATCACTGCAAATTTTGTTATTTTTTCAGGGGAAATTTAATGCAAAAATTTAAGGAAATTTTAGTATATTTTGAGCTGTTTTTAAAAAAATTAAAAAAAATATTTTAATGTTGAAAGTTTTATGTTCAATTGTATTTTGAATTATTTATTTTAAATATAAAACAGGAATTATACATTTAAGTGTAAAATTAATTTCAAGCCAGTCACAAGCCAGTATACAATAGAAATGCTTAAAAAACAAGGTATATCTAAAGCATTTTGTAAAAAAATTATTTAAAAATTATTTTGAGAGTTGAAAATTTGTTTATTAAAATAAATATATCAATTTATCATATACATAAACTTTGGAAAAATTGGGAGTAAATTTAAATAGTTACAAAGAGTCAAAAAGTATAAAAATATGCCTTATTTCCTCGACTTAAGGGTCGTGAGTCCCCTTAAAATGTGAGAAATAGGAATTCTGAATTCACTCACTTGTTGTTTTTCGGTCCACAAACCTCAGATTTTCATTACAATAGGACGAGAAGTGTTATCATTGTGAGAAGACCCCATCACATCGCCAGGCCGCCGCTTCACAATACAAACCTTGCCATCCTTTTATCTTTGACACGAAATTGGTGTTAACAGAATAGCGCTTTTGAAGGATTTCTCTCCTTTTAAAATGTGCAGAGACAACACAATGCCACAATGAAATGTACACTAACATAAGAGAAAAGTCAATTTGTCGGTATGTTGCAAGAAACGCTGTTGAATTGCACTTTGAGTGGAAAATCGTCAGTTGCGACCGTTTGATTCGTCTCATGCGAGAGGAGACATGATGCATAATCAATAACAATAAAGTATATATCATGTTAGATTTGTCTACAAGAAGTGAGGAGATTTTTATAATAAATAAATGGCAAAATTATTTACGTTCACTTATATATCTTCTGTTTCTGCAAAAATTTTCGTCTGCAGATGTAAGTAAATTGAGAACTGGAACCTTGTGTTAATCTTTAATGCTATTTATATATTCTTAATCACTCTATCCTCAGCGAATACATCATCCGAGAATTTTTGCTTTAAGATATTCAAGTTTTTGGCATCAATGCCATTTACGATTGATATATCCAGTTTTGTATTCTATGACAGCTTTGAAGTTCCATCCTTTCTTTATACTTCTAATTATGTTTAAATTTTGCTTTTATATTTTCTATAAAATGAGTTACACCTACGAGTTAATAAATATTATGATTTAAGTGCTGCAAAAATTTATAGAAATAGTTCGCAGACGATGTACGTATAAAAAAATTTTCAGACGAATCTTTTCCTTACAGCCAGCAGTAAAAATATTGGAGATTTTTTCTTGATCCCACTTTTCATTAGCTCAAATTTTCTAGAAAAAGAGCTAATATCTACATGCACCAACTGATTAATGAACAAATATCTTATTAATGC
This sequence comes from Dolomedes plantarius, assembly GCA_907164885.2. Classification (NCBI taxonomy): domain Eukaryota; kingdom Metazoa; phylum Arthropoda; class Arachnida; order Araneae; family Dolomedidae; genus Dolomedes; species Dolomedes plantarius. The sequence continues at coordinate 20,855,272 of OU015498.1, forward strand.
AAGGAATAACAGGGTAGTCCTTTGCCATTACTCTCAAATTCAATACTAAATATAGATCCCTTGTCTCCTTTCAGCAATCCATCGCTGTTTACGGTTATTTTTACGGTTGAAAAAGAATAACTTTTATGGGAAATAATGAAACTTATCGTCTGCTCTTTTTCCCAGTAAATTTAATGTTTGAAACGATATATGGATTAGCCACCTGACGTCATGGGTGACTTTACGACGCTGCAGTAAAATTTTTATTAGAATTATTCCATAAAATCTACTGCAGAGCTGCCTTCCAAACTATAGCAGCTGGCCCCCGTGACTAATTAAAAGACGAACAAGGTTCTTTATAGTTTCAAAATTAAAATTTGCCATCCGGTGACACAAAAATAAACTTTTTTGTTTTACAACAGACAAGGAGTATATTCAATAACTGAAAGGGCAGGTGCAAAAATGTGTTGTTTAAAATAAATCTGTCAGTGTGTTTATATTCTTTAAAGACGTACAAAGTCAATTAATAGATTCCCTTTCAATTTTAAACATCCCAAATTAGAAAAATTACAGACTAAGGGCCTGTTTACATAGAATCCGTCTGAGTCAGTGTTACTCGTACTGATATACAGTGGAACCTCGATATATCGACATGGCCTTTTTATCGCATGGGCAAATCGGGACTTTGCCCAGGGCCCCCTGATGCTAGGGGGCCCCAAAACCCCCTTGGTGTGTGCACCTAGTACTTCTAATAGTATGTATAGCCCATGGATAGTTCTTATTTTTATAAATGTTCGTAAGGGAGGGCCCCCCAAATAGCATCTGCCCAGGGGCCCCCAGCTTTCATAATCGGGCCCTGTATATCGAACCTCAAAAGGAACGAGAAAACTTCGAATTATCGAGGATTCGATTTAATAACAACATGGGAGTGTTAGGCAGGTTCAAGAAGAACGGAAAAACTTCGATTTTATCAAAGAGTTCGATTCTATCGAGGTTCCACTGTATTTTAAACCAATCGCAAACCTTAACAAATTCGTGGCTAATCGTTTGAATGTTTGTAATTGGTTAAATATATTCCAATACGAGTAAGGGCCTGTTGACATAGGAGTCCGGTAACGGAAGCGTAAAAGGAAAGATGGCGCCGAGGCGGAAATAAACCAATCATAGGCGTTAAAAATTTCGTTGCTAATAGTTTGGAGGTTCGTCATTGGTTAAATATATTTCAATACTTCAACGCTTCCGCTACCGGACTCCTATGTGAACAGGCCCTAACGCTGACCCCCTGGCGGATTCTATATAAACAGGCCCTAAGGTCAATTTAAACGAAAGCGGTGACTTGTAACTGAATACAAGAAATTAGGTTTTCTAAAAGTGCACACCGTTTCAAGGGCCCGAGTTATGATGCACGAGAAAAGGATGCTATCGTAATGCATATTTGCAACGGAGTTCACTGACACGAAATACGCATCGTGATGACATCATTTTTCATATGCCTCGAAACTTAGAATCGAAATCTCTTACTTTTCATCAAAATGTTTTCTATCGTTTATCTTGCAAATAAAGAAAACTTTAGTGGATGAATCATACCTTAGTGTGTGCTAGACAAGAGTATTTTGAATCTTAAACTCTCCAGGTATGTCTTGAGTTCTCAAAAATACCTTCTTCCTGAGATAAACTTCCAGAAATGGTCCAGAACTCCTTTGTCACGACTCTTTTAGTTCGAATGGCATTTCAAAAGGTTTTGGTGGTCTAAAGGAAACGGAGGGGATCAGTAAAAGATGCGGAAGGGGAAATTTTGTTTTGCGCTCTATAAAAAAAATGGTCGAAATTTCAGTTGTTAAGAGGACATTTGTGATGTCCAAATTGAATTGAACAAGTCGATCGGGTGTCAATGCAGATTATTTCCGAATAAAGTTTCTTTCCCGTAAATGTAAAGTCTGGTCGAACTTTGACATTTTTTTTTCTTTAATGCAGAGGCGAAGAGATATTCTGATCATCTATATACATAAAACAGTTCCGTAACTGACTCACTGACTGACATACAACGCACAGACCTAACCGCTGGACCTAAAGGGCTGACATTTTGCATGGCGATTCTTCTTATAGTGTAGGGGTGCACTAAGAGAGATTTTTGAAAAATTCTTAGATTTTTTTTAATTAAATTTTTAAGCTGTTTTAGTAACTTTTTTTAAGTTTGAATTTAAAATAATAATTTGAGGGTTATGAAATTTATATCACGAGAAAGATCCTTAAAATTCCTTTAAAATGAAATCTTTTTCGAATCTTTACCTCGATTTTCTGAATTTTGGCGAATTTTTAAAGATTAATTTTTAGAATTTAATTTATTAAATGCCGATCACGTGATTTCTTTTTCTGGTACTTTAAATAAATTTATCGTCACGTGCATAACAACTAAATAGACAAAAAAATATTTTTTTTTCTTGCTAATGCGGCAGACGATTGGACATTATTTTGTCTATAAAAATATCCCTTACGATTTTTTTATAAATATATATTTTTTTTTCTGCATCAATTGTATATATTGATCGTCGTATTTATTACAAATATATATATATGTATTGTTTTTGGCATTAATTGCATACATTGACCGTTGTATTTAATTTGAATGTACTCCGTAGCGGTTGCGGGTTTTCAGCTAGTTTATCACAAATTTAAAAAAGCGACCAAAAAAAAATTATTTCATTATTTAGGTAAATTTTTAAAAAAATAACAAAATGGGATACTTTTAGGTTATAACACTGGGAAAATGCTGCTAAGTTTTAATTAATTCACACAGCTCGCAAACCTCGTTGCTTTTTTTTTTTTTTTTTCCAAAGCGGGGTGTTCTTTATTGTTGCATAGTGGCCCCAGGTTGTAGTTCTCAAAGTTAAATTGAAACATGGCATGAGAACTGAACGTGGCTGAAAACTTTCTACTTGATCACGTGAAAAAAATGTCACTCTTTCCTTCGAGTAGTTATACGACATAGTTTTTAAAATATAAAGTCCCGTTCTCCTATTAAAGTATCGGATATAAATACAAAATAAAACAAATTTACTTTAAAAGTTTTTCTTTTATCCCCGAGTAAACAAAAGCTCAGTAATGAAGTTTGAATACATACAAGGGATCCCTTTGTAAGATCATAAAAGTAGAATTATCTGTCTCAATTGATATATATTTATTTAAAATATACTTTTAGCAGTACAGTAGAATCTCGATCTATCGTTTTTCAAGGGACCGATTGAAACGAACGATAAATGCGGGAAAATGATAGATGCGGAAACATAACAAAGCTATATGATCTTTGGGACTGGTAAAATGAACGACACATGCGGAAAAACGATGGATCCGAAAACGATCGATCGAGATTCCACTGTATATTGCAAACTGACTAAATAACTAACCAAGTAGTAATTAAACAAACAAACAAAAAAAACTGTTTAAAAGCTAGGATCTGCGGACATATCGAAGAGTTACGTTAAGCTCTCGATCATGGATAAGGCATACGATTTGAGAACTACTACTCTACTTAATTCATATCCGAAGACCCTGGTGGTCACTGCATGCTCTGGATATCTCTACCTAAAGCGTATTCATCAGGCGAGAGCTGTGTATGAGCATTATTATTCAGTGCTGCTCACCAGGGTATATTTTTTAATTCCTACTATTAGTTCACACTCTCCCTATATTTATATATCTAGTTCAAATTTTCAATCGTTAATAAAATACTTTTTATTCATCCACTCAAGTTCAAATACATTTTTTAAAACTTGTAGTGGATGACACTTGATGTTAATGCAGTTTTTTTAGATACTAGCCGCTGAGGCGACCAGCATGGTCGCTTTTAGTTTTATATTTTCTTTTGCAAAAAATCTCAACTGAAAGAAACGTATGTAAGGTATGTTACTATTACCTGTCATCATAAATATATGTTGTTAAGTGGTAGTGCGATCTCAGCCAAAAAATTTATAATCATTGCAAAATTCTCTATAACGATGATTCTAAAACATCGTGATTAGAAAATATGAATTTCCATTACTTCAGAACAGAGTTAAAGATAAGACTGAGAAACCCAAGAACAAAGATTTTAAAAATTACATTCCTCTCTGTATGTAATATTTCTCAAAATTAAGATATCTACACTTTATCATTACATCAAATAAGAAATTGTTGGAGAAAATTTTTTTCGCGTAAAAAAATGGAGTAAAAATTCAGCAAGTACTAAAATATAGTGGGGATTACATCACTCTCTATATGTACTATTGTTCACAATTCAGATATCTACACTTAATCATACCAAAAAAAAAATTGTTGGGAAAATTTCTTAACTTATAAAATGGAGTAAAAATTCAGCAAGTACTGCTTAAAATGCGTAGAGAATTAACTCTTACTTACTATTAAGATATCATAATGCAATTATTAATATTTTACTACGATATTCCTCAAACTTCTTGATATACACAGTTGAGTATTTCCGAAATAGGGGATACTACAGTGACAGAATCAAAAGAACGGACTCTAGATAACCCACATACAACTGTCCATGTGAAATTACTGAATTTGATAGGTCTAAACACATTTTGTCAAAAGTTTATCCTCTTACATACATTTAGAAAAACTGATGGAAATAGAATAAATTATCTCGTGAATAAATTTAAATTATTCACGTGTAAAATACAGCAATTAAATTGTACCAAATTACGGGCTATCGTCAAACCACTACACACACGCGGTCAGCCGCTAACGTTTACATCTGGTAGTTGCAGCCGTTGCCATTCGGAGTGTAGAAATATCGCCGATTTTTGTGCCGCATACCTACGCGTTTTATATATATATAGATTAATTCATTAATTAAATTTAATTAATTAATTTTAGTTTTATATGGGAGAAAAAAAAAATTTCTCGTCAATAATGGTGTTCACAGAATCGTGCCAATATCAGTGCAATTCCCCGCCAAACGCAATTCCCGCCAAAAAGTAACTAAAATAAATTTTTTCTTTGTTGACCTAAGTAGGAATTGACTTCAAAAATTATTTTTTAATATTACTTGTTAATTATGAAATTACAAAGTAAAGTAAGATAGCGTTATTTATAAAACAACGTATCATCTAAAATGAAGCATGCATGTTTATATCGTTGTAGTATTTTTGTAGACGGAACGAATAAATAAAATTGTTGTTGTTGTTATTGTTTCGTATGTCCCCATGCCTATTATTTCCGTTCTCAGCGCCATCTTTCCTTTTACGCTTCCGCTACAGGACTCCTATATGAACAGGCCCTAAGTAAGTTGTAAATGTTAATTGTAAATGTTAGAGAGTAAAATGCCTGTTCACATTGTATTCGCAGCGTCGCGATACGTCACTTACGTTAGCTCGGAGATTGTTAACATGGCCGGTGACTGGTTTGACATTTCACATGGTCAATGAATAGAGCTCTCTGATTGTCAGAGTTAAAAAATTTAATCAATTTCGTAAAATTCCGGATTCAGTGTGAACAGGCCTTCACGTTGGCTCTGAAATTGTTGACATAACCGGCGATTGGTTTGACATGTCACGTGGTCATTGAATAGAGCTGTGATTGACTGAAATTTTTAACGCTGACGCTACGTAACCCTTCGGATGCAGTGTGAACAAGCCTCAAATAAGTGGTCTAGGATCAAAACTAGCAATCTCCATCGGACTATTTTTTTTTCTGGTAAAGGGCAAAGAAATTTATCTTCTGCATTTTTGAAGATATAAATTTGAAATTACCTTCAGAAAAATTCCTACATTATTTTTTATTAGTCTGCCATTTTCCAAAAATTTACCTTTTTAACTGACTGAAATACCATAAGAAAGTATCTAGCTCAATTTTGAAAGAAGAAAAAAAAATGGCGATTGTTATCCTCTCAAATATTCTCAGTATGTAACAAAACGGTCCATTTTCTTCCACCTGGGAAAAAAAGTCAAAGCCTTACAAATTCAATTCGAATCACAGAGTTTCTATTTCTTGGTCTGTCTCGAAAACGTGGGAGGAATTGCCGACAGAATGGTTGGTTTGTTTAACTGGAATTTCAAATGTGCGAATTGTTCGAGAGAAACAAACGTAAAATAAAGGTTTTTTAGCTTGGCCTGTTGAAATCCATGAAGTAAACACTATCGATTTAAAGGATGCGGAGAACAATAGCGTGAAGAGCAGCCAAATTTTAATTATGTGTGTTGTAAGACTTCCAAAGAATTGGCCAAGCAATTTGATAATATAAGCATAAGAAAAGTCCTCTTTCATTATTTCACTTCCTGTGATAGTCTCGCAGAACTGTCCTTCGATGCAAAAGCTCAATCAGGAAGCTCAGATTGTAATAACAAAACTATAATGTTTTGCCTCTACCTCCCCTTACCGGGTGCTGTGAATTCTCAATATATTTTCATACTGCCGAAATAACACGCTAAAAATTTCACCAAACATGTATTTTTTTTATTTACTTTCTAGTAAGTACACATTAATATTCTGCACACCCACTGGTATATATGTGTTTTAGGAACATATATACATACATACATACATACATATACAAACAAACAAACACACACACACACACACACACACACACACATATATATATATATATATATATATATATATATATATATATATATATATATATATATATATATATATATATATATATATATATATACACTGAAGTGCCACTGAATTAGGGATACCTACGTAGTAACGAGTTGGGCCTCCTCTGGCCTTGATAACGCCTGCCACACGACGAGGCATAGATTGAACAAGTTTCTGGAAACGTTCCACGGGAATGGCTTGCCAAATATTGGCTAAAGCTGTCCATAATTCAGTAAGGTTCTTTGGTGCTGTGTGATGGCCTTTCACGCCTTGTTCCAAAACATCCCAAAGATGCTCAATAGGATTTAAGTCTGGGCTTCTAGGTGGCCAATTCATGACAGAGAAGTCAGAGGAATGCTCATCCAACCAGCCAGTAGCCAACCGGGATTTGTGAGAGGTACAGTTGTCTTGCTGGAAAACTCCATTACCGTGCGGATAACAGAACAGCATAAACGGATGGAGGTGATCACCCAGCAACTCTACGTACCGAATTGCATTGAGGGAGGTTGGTACACACACCAAAGATCCCAAACTGTACCACGAAAAAACACCCCAGACCATGATTGAGCCACCATGCCCTTGTACAGTTCCAGCCAGGCATGCAGGATCCATGGCTTCATGCGACTGACGCCATATTCTCAGCCTCCCGTCGCCGTTAAGTAGTCGGAATCGAGACTCATCACTCCATGCTACTCGTTTCCAGTCCTCTACACTCCAGTCTCTGTGCTTTCTTGCCCAGGCAAGACGTGCAGCCCGATGGCGAGTATAGAGCAATTTTACTCTCGTAGGTCGACGGCTCCCGAAACCCATACGGTGAAGCGAGCGTTGCACAGTCCGTTTACTGACTGTACGACTGGCACCGTCATTAAACTGGGTGGTAATTTGAGCTAATGTTTGGCTTCGCTGGCTACGTACAATACGCCTGAGCCGTCTCTCACCACGCACTGTCAAGGCTAATTGTCCTTTGCAGTTTGCCCGATCGCTAGTTTTTTTCCCACCCCATCCATGTATTCTTGGTATACTCTTGACACTGTCGACCTTGAAAATCCTAGCTGTCTGACGATTTCGGAAATTGAATGGTCCATGCGTCGCGCACCTACGATTTGTCCGCGATCGAAGGCGTCTAAATCAGGCAGTTTACCCATACTGGCAATTCCAGCAACTAATTCAGAACAACCACAGTACGCGCTATATATGCAGTTACCACAGCACCCTCACTTGCGCATACACGATGCGCAGCGCTACACAATTTGCAAAGGCTTTGCTATCCCTAATTCAGTGGCACTTCAGTGTATGTATATATATATATATTAGGGTGGAACGAAAAAAACTTTTTTTATGCTCTAGTTTTCAAAAGTTGCCTTTTAACAAAATAAAGACAGAAATTAAATACAGTGGACGCTCGTTAATTCGAACTCAAAGGTTCTCAAAAAAAAGTTCGAATTATCCGAAGTTCGAATTATCCGATGTTAAGAGAAAATATATAACTTTAAATGTGTATCACTGAAGAAGAAAATCTCCTAGTATGTATAACCCCAGAAAATATATTATACTATGTTATCTAAAGTTAAACATATTAAAAAGCAATACAGACTTACCTTAATCATAAAATGGAGCAGAAGATTTGCAGTATAAAGTAAACTTTTATTAAAAATATGAATTACCCTTTGGGAAAAACTGTAAAATTGATGCTTGGTTCTGTTTATGATGCCTACATTGTTCAGCCAGCTTCTCGATTTGAAGTAAACATTTCAATTCATTTTCAGAGGAAGGTTCCATCTGAATAAATGCTTTCAGAGTTTTAATAGAGTCCATTATGGCTTTGTCCATTATGGCCGCAATAAAAATATCTTTCGGCAGGTAAGTAGAGAAAAGCCCTGGCAGTTTCCTACCGAAATTAGTGCATACGTCTTCGTTTACATCAGAGTTTTGGCCACATACAGTTTGATAAGAAATATTGTGCCTTGACTTAAATCGAGAAAGCCATCCATCACTGCATTTAAAATCTTCAATACCCATTCGACATGCCAATTCATCAGCCTTCGTCAGCACTAGGGGTCCATTTATCGGAAAATTTCGAGATCTAACATCCTGAAACCATAGCAGTAGAGCTTTTTCTAGAACTTCTTGGGACGCATTTCCCATGCGTTTCCTTCCTCTAGCAAATTTTGATTTTTCCCATTAATCTAAAATTGACTTCTTGTTTTTCAAATTAGTTGACAAGGCATTTTTTTTTTAATTCCATAGTGAGCTGCTAACTTTGTGTTACATTCGCCATTCTCTACTTTCTTCAAAATTTCTACCTTTGTCTCCAAAGTTAGGGTTTTTTGTACTTTCCACGTGTAGACATTCTGAATTTTTACACATTCACACCACACAATGAGGAAGAAAAACTAGACCACATTATCTTGTCTGCACTGCAGTTATAACTGACGCAGCTCCCTAGAACCTGTAGTAAAGACTAGTTTTTCTTAAATTCTAAGAAAATCGAACCAAATAAAGGAAAATTGCTTTTTCGGTTTAGCACTAATAAGAAGGACAATAGCTACTAACGTTTAGCCGACATGCAATAGTCTAGGAATGCAGGCATGTGCCTCTTTACACAGAAAAGAAATTTTGACACACAAAATAATAAATACAGTGTGTATCTTCTCCATTAAACGAGGAAAAAGAATTTTTTTGTCAAATTTTTAGTTCGAATTAACCGAAGTGATAAAAATTTAGTTCGAATTAACGAGATATTTTTAACATTAACTCCAATACAAGTTTTTTGGGGCCTTTGGATTAGTTCGAATTAACCGAAAGTTCGAATTAACGAGCGTCCACTGTATTAGCGTAATTGGTGCATGTTTTCAGTTAGCGCAAGAAGGGCAAACGTTTGGTTTTTATTAAATTTTTGACAAATTTCGCAATTATTTTGAAATTGAATACACTTGTAGTACAAAAAAGTAGCAAGATATGTAATTTAAACATTCCTTTTAGTCAGGAGATCTGCTAAACAGGTTATATAATACGTTTTACTTCATAGAAATAGTACACATAAAGGCACTTAAGGACGAGGCACTTAAAAGACACTGACATCATGGTGGAACGAAAAAATTTTTTTCAGAATTTCAATATGCTCTAGTTTTCAAAAGTTGTCTTTTAAAATAAAAATTAAGAATATAAAATTTTTATGCTCTACTAAAATATTTTTAAGTGCCGCAAAGGACTTCAAAATGGATATTTTTATGAAAAAGTGATTATATTTGTATTTTTTGTTAATTTCTTTTATAGTATATTAAAATAATGTATATTTTTCTGTAAATAAACTATTCAAAATATGATATTTTGACAGAAAACTTGCATATTCTAAGTATTTCTAATTTTTAGATGCCATAACAGAACAACTGATTTTGTGGAATTTCGCGATTTTCATCATATTAATTTTACATTAGCATATTCTTATAATGCACATTGGAATGAAAGAAAAACAATTTTTATTTGACGGACCTTAGTTAAAATATACAAATTACACTTATTTAGAAAAATATTAATGTAATGTATATTAAGGCAAAACATTTTTTGAAAATAATATTCATGTTTTTCAAAAGTCCATATTAATCACACATGGTTTCCATTACTTATTTCACTGACACATTGAATTGTTTTTTTGTTTCAAATTTTGGCATTATTTTTTGAGAATGTATTTTTGTTTTTATCAATGCATCTCTTGGAGAAGTACCACGAACGAACAAGGATGACCAGGTAACTAATTTAACAATCCTTTCTACTACTTGTGTGTGACATGGAATGTTGTTGAAGTCAATAATTTGTTTCTCGTGATCAGATTCTTTTGCTTCCTTTATAAACAGTTTTAGTTTGCCATCAGAAACATCCCTCTTCATAGGAGGTTCTGTTACTTTAACATCATTCCATTCACGCATATCAATATAATACTTGGGATTAAAGTTTATACGTGGAACTAAATTCTTTCTTATGCCTCCTTCCTTTTCCGCCCTTGCTTTTAGAATCCGGCGTAATCCAAGCTCTCGTACATGACTGCGATCGTCTAATATCATACAAAGGAGGAGATTTTCCGAAGCGGCAAAGTATGCATTTCTTTGATTGACAGGGTCAATTACATTTTTAAGAATCTCATTGAGGTAACGTGAATAGCTTACAAGTTTCCATAAGTGCTTCGATCCACGGATACAGGATGGTTTCAGCTTTATGTTCAACCAAATTGGTGCATAAACTTTCAAAATGTACTCAGTCAGTATTCGGAGATTTTTTGCAGGACATTCTGTTCCCACATACAAGGGAAGTAATCTGTTTGCTAATGTAAGCCATCGTGAATGACAAAATTTTCCTGGTTTTCTCATGGAGAAATCAGAAGAGCACTTTCCAACAGAGATTGCATTATACATTTCTAACAAATATTTTGGATCCACACTTAAATCATCCTTAATTTCTAGTAATTTAATGTTATTTTCAATAGGTGAAAATTCAATCACTGGAAGTTCAGAGCAGTTTTTTAGTTGTTTAAGAATTTCTCCTCCAAATTCATTTGGTCCTTTAGTTTTTCCATCTAGGAAACAAAATAGGTGACGTAGGGGCAGTTCATTTAAATTATTGACTTCAACAACATTCCATGTCACACACAAGTAGTAGAAAGGACTGTTAAATTAGTTACCTGGTCATCCTTGTTCGTTCGTGGTACTTCTCCAAGAGATGCATTGATAAAAACAAAAATACATTCTCAAAAAATAATGCCAAAATTTGAAACAAAAAAACAATTCAATGTGTCAGTGAAATAAGTAATGGAAACCATGTGTGATTAATATGGACTTTTGAAAAACATGAATATTTTTTTCAAAAATGTTTTGCCTTAATAGACATTACATTAATATTTTTCTAAATAAGTGTGATTTGTTTATTTTAACTAAGGTCCGTCAATTTAAAATTGTTTTTCTTTCATTCCAATGTGCATTATAAGAATATGCTAATGTAAAATTAATATGATGAAAA
>OU015498.1:20871866-21039366 GCA_907164885.2 Dolomedes plantarius
TTTGTTTTATCATACCTCTCGTCTACCATATGGTTCCAACCTGGGCGTATTTTGCCTCTTCTATTTAAAGGTACGTTTCTTAGGAATTGTGTTAAAAGATTCGGAAAGAAAGAGAAAGGAAAAGGAAGTAGAATCGAGGAACAGAGCCGAAAAGCACGATCAAAATGGCGAAATCTGTATAAGAATAAAATATTGAATGCCAATTTCCTTTGTACATTACCCCCTCGCTACCACGTCTCTTTTCAGGTGAAATTTAGGAAGATTCTTTTATACAGTAACCACCGCTTATAGTGATCAGTGGTTATAAGAATCTACCGTTTATAAGAATCAATATCGCGAAAACAAAAACAAATGTATTATTTCCATGTTAAAATTTTCGCTCTAAAGAATCAATCCACCGGTTTTAAGAATCAGCTTACACTCTTCGCTTTCCTTTCATTTTTTCCAAAAAAGCCACTTAGATCCTCAAAAGGCCCGAAGTTCTTTTTTTTCTCTTTTTTTTTAAGAAAGATTGATAAGATGGGATGGAATATAGTCGTACAATTCATCCCTTTGTTTCTTAGACATAACATAATAGTTTCCCCTTAAACGCTTTAGCACAACACTGTCCTATTATCTTGACCTTGGGGCATCTTTACCCGTCCGGGTCCGATTTCACTTTTCTCCACTGACAATCAAAAATAGGGACTCATATTTCCCACCTCCCACCTCCTGGTCGCGGTTTCATGGACCCTGAAACACATAAATCTTTGGCGATGTGTCCACTATCACTTAGGCAAACGTGACATTAGATTCAGCACATTATCAAATCGTGAAACGTAAGCTAGAATCTTCGTCTGAGACTATTAGTATTGAAAGAGGTATAAACAGCTTCCTGAAAACTTCATTACGTCAAACTACCGTAGAAAACTTGTTCTTGCTCCCTTCCTGTAGTTGAAATGTTAAAACTGTTGAAGAAATTTAACTACTATATTCTACTAGAAACTAAACAAAGGAGTGAGAAATCTTCTAAACGAAAGTGGTGCAAAGTTTAAATCATCTTTACATATTTTTTAATGAATTTAATATATTTACATATTTACAAGAAGATAATAATAGGCTGGAAAGCCTTTACATTAACTAAATTCGAAAGAATAGACATATCATGGGATCTTAATCCCTTTCAAAGAAATCTACATTCTGGCAACTGATTCAACACTCTACCAAAAAACAAGAACAACGAATTCTAAACATTTGAGAATAAAATCAAACCGATGGGCTTACAGCGCCATCTCTTGACATATTATTTCTCTACACACTCCCCACCTGAACTCTGATAGGAGTTCATCTACTCCAATACAATCATGAACAAAAAATTCCCATTTCTAAAAAGCAAAATTTCTAATCAATCAGATTTTTCAAAAATACAGTACAAAAAAGAGAGAATAAACAATAGGTTAATACTTGAATTAAATCACATCAATATCAACAATACTTTTCAATATCTAGAGTATATAATAGGCATAAAGTTCTATCTAAAATAAAATAGGAAAGCGTTTAACAAATTAAAAAGTAATAGGAATTATTATTAAAATAAATGCAAATATAAAGAAAATTATTATTAAACAATTCAAACAGTGAAGTTTGAAACTTCAAACTTAAAAGAATAATAAACTAAAGAACATTTCAAATTATTCAATTCAATATTTAAGTAAAATAAAAAAGGATATATAAACGTTAGAGTTCAATATAGTTCAAGAGGATATAAGTGTTGTGCAGTTCGTTTCAAAGTCCCATTTCCAGTTTTTAATTCATAAGATCGAACTTTACCGTCACGTCCAGGAACGGCTTTAATGATTTTACCTAGTTTCCATAACAGTTTGTTTTTGCTATCTCCTTGAATCAGCACAACATCTCCTAATTTTAGTTCGGGTTGAAAGTCAGGATTTTTTAAAGAATGGGCGGTTCTAAGGTCTAACAAATATTGCTGTTTCCATTTACTCCACAACTGTTTTAACAGCAATTCTTGATAGCGTTTTCTTTTTAAGAGAGTCTTTCTTGTTGTTTCGATACCGATGATTTCAGCGAAAGTCAAAGGGTACGTAGGATCAGTTCGTCCAAAGTTCAGGAAACACATTGGAGTCAAGGGTTGTGGCTCATCATTTTCATTATAAACGTAGCTCAAAGGTCGTGAATTAAGAACAGTTTCTACCTCGACGAGTAGAGTAAACATTTCTTCGAAGGTCAACAACGCTTTTCCTATAACTTTTCTCAAACAGTTTTTTGACGGATCTTACGAGTCTTTCATAAAACCCTCCCCACCATGCGGCTCGCTCGATGATAAACTTCCACTGAGTTCTCTCTTTGGCAATGAAATTTTTAAACACATCATCTTCTAAAATTCTAGAAAAGTTCTCAACTTCTTTTTTAGCCTTCTTGAAGGTTTTTGCGTTATCAGAATAAATGATTTTACAGTTTCCCCTTCTACTCAAAAATCTGCGAAATGCAAGTAAAAATGATTCTGTCGACATGTTTGAAACTAGTTCCAGGTGTATAGCTCGGGTTACAGCACATGTGAATAATGTGATGTATGATTTTTGAGTATCCTTTGAATTCTTTACGTAAACCGGTCCAGCAAAATCAACTCCACAAACAGCAAATGGGGGTGATTCAAGGATTCTGTCTTTAGGTAAGGGCGCTGTCATCTGGTCTGCAGGTTTGGCTGAATATTTTTGGCAAATTAAACAACTTTTTATAGTCTTTTTGACTAACTGACGTCCTTTCGGGACCCAGAAGCGAGATCTAACTTTAGCCAAAGTTGCAGCAGTCCCTCCATGCATTGTCTTCTCGTGTTGTTTACGTACAATTAAATAGGTCAATCTAGAATTTTTAGGCAGAATTATTGGATGCTTATTACCTAGTGTAAAGTCAGAAAATTCTAATCTTCCTCCTAATCTCATGATTCCCTTTTCATCAATATATGGGACAAAGTTGTACAGAGGGGAGTTTTTGTCAATCGGTTTACCTTCTATTAAGGATTTATATTCTTCGGCAAAAAACGTTTTTTGTTCAGACCGATTCCAGAAATTTTCGGCTTCTAATAGTTCTTCTGTTTTTAGAGTTCCCTCAACACTACTACATTTTCTCAATTTTGAAACGAAGCGTTTTATCCAAGCGGTGACCCTCAACAGTTTCTCTAAATTACTATATTTTGATAAGTCAAAGAGGTCATCAATATTTACGGTAGTACATTCAAGCTGATGTACATCAGTAGATTTTTTCCGATATTCAAGTTTGGTTTCGTCAATTGTGTCTGTAAGGTCTAATTTTGGCCAAAGATCAGGAGAGAGTTGAAGCCACCGTGGACCTTGGGTCCAAATGGGTTCATTCGTTAATTTAGATATTTTCGTTCCCCGAGATACGAGATCTGCAGGATTGTCCACCCCTGGACAGTAACGCCAATTTTGAGGCGGGGTCAATTTTTGAATTTCCTCGACACGATTCTTTACGAAGGGTTTGAAAGTTGCCGGTTGTTTTCTGATCCAAAAATAAACAATTGTCGAGTCTGTCCAAAAAAAGCAAGGTATATTTAACTTTATCGATTTCAAAATATTGTTACTTAACTTTGCTGACAATAGTGCTCCCATCAACTCCAATCTAGGCAAAGTGAGAGCTTTTAGTGGAGCTACCCTATTTTTAGAAGCAACGAAGGCAGTTTTAATTTCATTATTGTTTGTTGTGAAACGTAAGTAGGCAACTGTACCATAGGCTTTCGTGCTTGCGTCTGAGAAACAATGTAATTCGATATTTTGGACATCAAAGTTCGAGAATTTGAAAAAGTAATGACGAGGGATAGAAAATTCGGCCATTTGAGGAATCTCCTCACACCAGTTTCTCCATTGGGAGGTTAAATCTTCTGGCAGTGGTTCATCCCAATCTATACGCGATGACCAGATCCTTTGTATCAAACACTTTATTCTAACAGTGAAGGGTCCTAAAATTCCTAGAGGGTCGAAAATCCGACCCAACACCTGTAGGATAAATCTTTTTGTTTCTATAGGTTTAGACAAAAATGACAATAGACTTCGAACATCAAAATACAACAGATCGTTAGAATTATCCCACGCCATACCTAGGACTTTAAATGGGAGATTTTCTTTATCAAAAGTTTCGGGATCTTCATCTGAAACGATACCTTCCTTTATCCACAGTTCATGTAATTCTTTCGAGTTAGTACGAAACTTATGCAAATGCATACTAGCTTCTTTGAAAATTTTGATCGATTCTAGAGTCGTAGTCAAAGTTTCTCTGACTGTCAGCTGACTTCCGATTGCGTCATCTACGTAAATATTGTCATCTAAAAGGTCCACAGTTGTAGGATAGACTTCTCTATATTTTTTCAGGTGGTATCTAATAGTCGCTGCCAACAGAAACGGAGAACAGTTCATCCCAAATAACACTCGAGTAAATCTATATATATTAGGGGGGATGGTTTCATCAGAGGGAATTTCGGAGAATAGAAATCTAGTTACATCTCGGTCTCTTTCATCTATGAGAATTTGTAGAAAGGCCTGTCTGATGTCTGCAGTGAATGCAATAGGATTATATCTAAACCTTAATAGGATGTCGAATATCTCAGGGTACAAATTGGGTCCTACATGAAGACAGTCATTTAAAGAATTCGAGCCTGGGGGATGCGATGACGCATCAAAAACAATACGTAATTTGCTCGTGGTTCGATTCTCGCGTATAACTTCCCTATGTGGCAAGTAAAATGTAACGTTTTCTTCACCTTGAACATCTGTTACTCGTTCTATGATATTTTGATTTAAGTAATCTTGTATTACATTTTGATATTCAAAAAATAGATCTGGATTTCTTTTAAACCGTTTTCTAAGTCGATCGAACCTTTGTTCTGCGATTTCCCAGTTATCATTCAAATCTGAAGTGTCATGTTTCCAAGGTAATCTAACTTTGTAGCGAGAATTTTCGTATGTTATATTGGATTCGAAATGTTTAAGTGCTTCATTTTCGGTTGAATCTAAATTTTCTTTTTCACTAATAAGTCCTGAATTTTCTAGACTCCAAAATTTTGTTATTTGTTTAGAAATTAGATCTTCCCCTACAATAACATTGAATGATAGAGAGACTTCATTCTGACTCTCCCTTCCTTGTAAACACCAACCGAAAATAGTCTCTACTGCGACAAGATTTTTATTCAAACGCTTAATGTGTCCCATGACAATATCATAATAATAGTCTGCTCCGATTAAAATGCCAATTGATTCTTCACTATCGAGGGAATCTGCGAGTATCAAATTCTTTAGTTGTCGAATTTGTCTAATTTCTTCTAATCTAGGAGTCGGAACGTTTGAGCCTGAAATTTGATCCGTTACTAATAATTCAACTTCTATTCTAGAGTCAGAAGAACTTTTATGTTCCAAACTCAATTTAACCACGTCATAATTTCTTTGAATAGGTGTGGTGTTCCCAAAGGTGTAAACAGTTAATTTTTCTTTCCTAGTTACTTCGAGATTTAATTTGTTAGCTAATTCGCGTGTGACGAAACTTTTCATGCTACCCGTATCAAGAAGGAGCCTGGCAAACATTTTTTCTTTTCCTGCTTTAATTTTTATCGTGCAGGTCTGCAGAAGTATCACATTGTTAACATGCGAAACGGCGGAAACAATTTTTTCACTTCGTGGTTCAACTTGTGTTTCAATTTTTGAAATTGAAGAAACCTCACATTTATCAGCTTCCGAATTTTTGACTGCCGTGTTTGATTTAAAACATATACCTTCATAGTGTTTGCCCCCACAGATCCTACAAGCCTTTGTTTGTCGATAAGGGCAAAATGCAATTTTATGTTTCAAAGACGTGCACAAAAAACATCTATTGCTCTGCTTTAAAATGTCTCTTTTTTCATTTACTGTAAACACTCCGCAGTTTTCCGATAAGTGTTCCTGAGAACAAAAAATACACTTCCGGTTTGGTAATGTTGTCGCAATAAATTCATGTGTGGTAACCGACGGTTTTTGTTTTGAATATTTGTTAAAGTCTTTTCTTTTAACATTAGAATTCCACGTATACTTTGAGTCAAATTTGTTATATGTGTTCTTGGATTCCAGAAGTTGTTTTGATTTGTGAGAAAGCGACAAACAGGAGATTTTTTTCCCGGGATTCTATCTCAGTCCGTAAAAATTTGAGAAAATTGTCTAAATTAAAAGTTCGACTATCTATATTAGTACGATGGAACTCCAAAGCAATATCGTTGGGAATGGTTTTCAACAAAACCGGAATTAACATGTTAGAATAGGATTCTTGTTTTACATCGAGAGAGGAAAGACTTCTAATTGGAACATTTATTGTGTCATACAATTTTCTTAATTTTGTTACATCATTCGAGTTTTGTACAGGGTTTAAATTCAAGAGATTTGACATATGCATATTGATTATCAACTGGCTTTGACCAAATCTATTGGTAAGAATCTCTACAGCCGAATCATAATTGGATTCTGAAATCGAAAATCCATCAATAGAACTTGCTGCATTTCCACCTAAATACGATTTTAAATAGTTGAACTTCTCTACTTTTGAAAGCGTTGTATTTTCATGAATTGTAATTTTAAATGAATTCCAAAAGTTGCTCCATTCATTACAATCGCCATAAAACTTTTGTATCGACATTTTGGGTAATTTAACATTACTTTCAGATTCTTTTTCTTTTTTACTTCCGATTTCTGAATGCGAGTCGCTAGAAATATTTTTAGAAATATTTAAGTTCAATTTTTGAGATTCGACGTTCTTGAAATAACGTTTGATTTTTGATTTCGTTATTATTATTGTATCACTATATTCCATGGAAGTTACAATATCTAATTCTAATTTACCATCCTCATTTTTAATCAAACTTTGGATTTTTTCATCTAAATCCCGAATTTCTATCTCTTTCGAACTTAAAAGTTCAAAACAATCATCCAATCCTGATTTATCCTGGTCTTCAATCAATTTATCAACATTTTTAACGATGATATTCGTGATGGAAGAACGTAAAGTAGCTCTTCTTTTGTTTAACGCCTTGACATCCATAATAAATAAAGTATCAAAAACTTTACCTTTGGCAGTTTTCGCATAAAATGCTATCCAATTGCTTGAAATAATCACGAACACACAACGATTACTAAATATTTTTACTCTATACTAAACTATTAGGTTCCCGGCCGATGCACCATGAAGAAATTTAACTACTATATTCTACTAGAAACTAAACAAAGGAGTGAGAAATCTTCTAAACGAAAGTGGTGCAAAGTTTAAATCATCTTTACATATTTTTTAATGAATTTAATATATTTACATATTTACAAGAAGATAATAATAGGCTGGAAAGCCTTTACATTAACTAAATTCGAAAGAATAGACATATCATGGGATCTTAATCCCTTTCAAAGAAATCTACATTCTGGCAACTGATTCTACACTCTACCAAAAAACAAGAACAACGAATTCTAAACATTTGAGAATAAAATCAAACCGATGGGCTTACAGCGCCATCTCTTGACATATTATTTCTCTACACTGTTAAGCAGGTATGTTGTAACAAATATTGGATTTTTTTCTTCTCTTACTATAATCATGTGTATCTACTTATAGGTCTAGAAATTAAGTTATATTTTTAAAATTATAAAAAATAATTTTACTAAAAGATAATTAACGTAAATTAAAGAGTATTTTATGGTAAATTATCTAATATATGTATATATAGGTGTGTGTGTGCCTGTCCAAAAACCTAAATTTCGGCTATAAGAATCAACCGCTTATAAGAATCAAAAACAGTAATAACAAACGTGATTCTTATAAGCGGAAATCACTGTAACTTAAAGGCCAAAAAGACAAAATTCCGATGTCGTTTCGGTATGTGGCCGTAATATGATAGAACTGAACAATTTGCAGAATCGGAGACGTTCGGTGCGTAGAGATACAGTATAAGCCTCCTTCTCCAAAGCATTTGTTTATTCTATGTATTTTTTCAAAAAATTTTATATTATAGACTTTATCGTTATTCGACAGATTTTTTTGAAAAGTATTCTCTACCACCTGGCATGTGAACAGTTTTTTACTCCTATTAATTAGACATCGGATTTTATGTTTGTCTCCACACTTGTTAGATACACACGACATGGAGAAAGATTTAATGGTTGCTAACTAACTAAAACAAACACACACACACAATGAAACTTCCCTTTGGCGGCTAGTCATGGCTCCGAAAAAAAGTGACCGTTTCGAGGGGTGGTCGTCGCAAAGGGGTTTCTCCCATAATATCGGCTCTGTGGCGTTTTAATCGGTTCTGGATAAAATAGGCCCATTTAGAGGGGTGGCTGGCTAGAGAAGTTTCATTGTGTGTGTATGTATGTGTATATATATATGTAGGGTTCCTCCGTGGTTTACTTACATGTAGAGAATGGTCGTTTAACTATATATCATAGTTACTGTAACTAACGTTTATTTACAAGTAATACACAAATAGGATTCCTCTTCAACGGAATATACAACAGCAACTACAAACAAAACTTTCATTAACTGTAGATTTCTCCTCTCTATAACATTGGAGCTCTCCTGCCACTGGACCGTGTGTCCTGTGCCTTATTTCTCCCTATTTTCACGGCCTCTCACATTTTTTTCTCCCTCCAACATTCGAAATCCCGCGCAGCGTCTGCTCAGCACAGTTCAGTCTAGCAATTATCTCCCGCACACTTGGGCCGTCTGCCCTGTCTAGCGTCTAAAACTCTCTCCTCCGTCATTCAACTTCCGCGCTCATATACCTTCCGTTCAGTACGGCCTCCAGGAACTCTCTCCCGTAACGTTCGAATTTTCCTCTCGCTGGCCTCCGGGTGGTGCTGCTCGACCCTACGAAGTCGATGCTCATTTCTGAATTATTTTCGATTTTTTTGTACGTGCGTGCGTGTATTTAAGGACTAAGAAAACGTCTTGCTGTAAAATTTCCACTCTTGCGAGATAGGGCCTAAAAATCGGGTTTGTTTTAATATTTTGACTGTTTTAAGTCTTAACTGCCCACTCACTGCTTATGCCATTTGAGATCTGTGATTAGTTCAAGTTTTTGATGCTGACGATACGTAACGCTTCGGATTCAGTGTGAACATGCCGTAAGTCATGCAGTGTTTTTTTTCTAGTGACGCCATCTTCTGTCTAGTTTTGAGTTTGCTGTTCTTTTGATATGTCAGTAGTATCGTAGCGTAGCTGCTGTAACTAGTATTTAACCCGAAAAACTTCAGTTCCAATGGCCTTGAACAGTAAAACGAAAATTTCATATTATGACAGTTTCAACTCAGAAAATTTTGCACAATATGTCGCACGGTTTAATAAGAAAGATGTGCTCTAATTAAAAATTCAGAATCAAACGAAAGATTGAGCAGATGGATAACAATGAAAGAGAATTAAAGACACCTTTATTGTTTCAAATATCCAATATAACAGTGAATAGTCCTCAATATATTAATAGCAAAAAATGTTTGATACGTGTAACAAAATTTTATAGCTTGACGTTACTGATGCGGTTCCAAACTTATATTCTTCCTAATTAAAAAAAAAAAAATCGGTGTAATAACATATTATATAAAGTACTAGTTATTTTACCTTACTCAAAATGTTTCTTTGTCATTGCTTTGGTCATGATTCTTCCCCCCCCAAAAAAAAAATAAATAAATAAATAAAAAAAAAAATACACATCCCCAGCTGAAAACCTCCCAACCGCTAAAAGCAAAATAAATTTCTCAAATAAATATTCAAAACAAAATGCCTTAAAAAAACACTATAGCATCATCGAAACCAAATAAAAAGGTTCGGATTAAGATGCAAAAGCAGTTGTTATTCTTTGAGCAGCAGGTGCTGTTTCTTACATTCGACTGAAAAAAAGAGTGTGAAGGATGAAAGAAATTGACAGAATAGTTATCTGGAGCTGAAAAATATGCACCTGAGGTTTAGAATAAGAAAATCTTATCCTAAGAATCTTTTTTTACTTTCACACACACACACACACACATATATATATATATTTATATATATATATATATGTATGTATGTATGTATGTATATCTGCTTTACAAAGAGGTGCAAGGTGCAATTATTTAATCCCCAATGAAATCACATATGAAATCAAATTTACGAAAGCAAATGGAGGCCTTCTAAAAATATCTGGTCTGTGTTTGGATTTCAAAGTTAATATTTTGCGAGAACCTTTCTTTTACCCATTATAGATTTTTTTTTATCCTCTTGTTTGAAAAACAGAAATAAAAACTAATACAAAAAATAAGACTTCAAAAATTCATTTAAATAATTAGATACTCTAATTTGGCTCTTTATCACTTAATTTATAGTTCCTTATTAGAAAGCTATTTTAAATTGGAGTATTAAATTCGTCTACTGTGATACTAATATTCCAGAGATTTATTACTCAGTAAAATTTTAAGGTTGTTGTTTTGCAACTGATTTGGTAAATGGTTTCCATGGCATGTTTTCCGTTTTTCGGATGAATGTTCAGTTCTGTATATAAGACTATAAGTGTATTTTATGAAAGATTTTGCTTTTGTTGCCTTTACCCGTATCACCTAAAATGTCAACAACGGGGTTTTTTAATGCTATCCGTGCTAGTATCAATAATACTATTTAGATGCATTATTCTCTCAAACTTACTTCTCAGTACAATGAATATAATGAATAGAAAGACAATGATGAAAATATTTTAAGTTTATATTTTAAATAGATTTAAGTAAAGACAAATGAATTTTAATTTTTATATCACTTTTATTTCTTTTAATCATTTTACTTTCCATTTCATGGTCTAAATTAAAAATAATTTCAAAGCCACTGAAAAAATAATCAGCTTTTCCTCTAGAATGAAAAAATTTATTTTAAAATTTTGATAAAACACTCATTCAGATGGAAGGAATACGGAATTTGAAAAAATAGTGCAATTTTGTAATCTCAATCTAACCTTTGAACTTTATGTAATTTTTCGATATTTATTTATCACCTCACAAAATACACCTTCTTTATAATTCCTTTCTTTAAATCTAAGAAAATTTTCTGAATTAAACATAACTCAAACCAAACAGAACCAATACAACTGAATGCTAATTGTAAAGTTGTAAGCTTTTAGAAATGTCTAAAACTAAAATTAGATCGATGAAACGAAACTGTCTGATAGAGATTGTGTTTTGAAAATTTGAAAGCAATTAACTTGTTTGACTGAAGTTTATTAAATACTAATAATAATAGTGCTAATAATATCAATATGTATTTTATGAAATTTGCTTACCACATTCACGGACAGCTTACTTATTCCTGATAAATTACATGAGTGTTGTTCAGTTTCTTCTTTTTCCATGATGTAATGAGTGAAACTCTCTGTGATAGGAAAATTATAGTCTATATCAGACAAGCAAATTAGTCATTAAAATTAAATAAACTATTTTTCCAGTTTTTTTCAAACATACAAAACAATTTTTATAAATTTTAGAAGGTTTCAAACTTAACTCATAAAAATTTGATATTTATTTGTAAAAGATGAATAAAATATCAAATGTAATTTCCCAGTCAGATATTTGATAAGTTTAAAAATATTGCTTATTAGAAGATAACAAAAACAAGTGTTTAAATAATAGTTAAAATATAATGAGATTATAAAAAGTATCATGGGACTGACGTAGTTTGAAAAAAAAAATGAAAGCATGGTTTTGTTTACAAACATACATAATAAAACAAACATATAAAAATAGCAATTTAAAACCGCGGTCTTACCTGTCTAGAAACTGCAAAGTTAACTGTGAGTAGTTAACATTTATGTAAAAAAATGACTGCAAATGTATAAGCTATCAATCTTTTGTAATAATATTTTAAACAAATGCGTTACTTATAAGCGAAAAGAAATGACAGATTCATTCAAACTGTAGATTACAGTCCAGACTCCGGAAAACATTATCAAGCAGCAGCCGGAAGTGTTTTGTTTAGTTCTCCTTTGGGTAGTATTAGATACATCTTTGAGAAATGATCGAATCATTAAAATATCATTTTTTAAATCAGAAAAAAAAATTTCATGAAGTAATCTTCCCCAAATAAAGGATAATCAGTAAGAAAAATGTTTGCCATTCTGAAAAAAAAATTAATTAGGACACTAGGATTTTAATAAAAATTGTTTAAAGAATATCTAATGTTAACTTTTGAAAATCGTAGAAGTTTCATAAGTTTATAATAAATTTTCTCGAAAATCTCTTTTACCCTTAAATTTCTTGATGGTTATCTACATCAGCAACAAAGCTGGGGGCGCTGCATTTCCGGTACAAATGACTAATGTTAATGTTGTGTATTGCACTAAAGTTTGACATCTTTAAATTATTAAACTGATTCTGATTGATAATAGAAAAGTTATACACATGAAATTAAATACCTGAATTCTACTCTTTTTATAAAATTAATTAAATATTCACGTTATCTACTGGTGCCTTCGGGTTAATTTTCATGTATAGTTACATTTTATTTACGTTTTGTATTAATGCTTATTCGTGTCTTATTAAATATTAATGTTATAAAATTTGTATTACTTTAGTGTTATTTAAAATAAAAATTTTAGATGTAAAGCAGTAGATTTAAACTTTTCCTTCTCGTATGAAAGTACATCCTATAATACCTTTAATTTGCGTCAACTAAATCGGGTATTTTGTGTGCGTATTAATTAAATCACAGATTTGTTTCTTATTAAATTATAGCGAATAAATTTGACACATGTGTATCAGTTAAACATTTCTCAAAATGCGTAATACGGGCTAAATTTTTGTGATATGATGCATGTATAAATCTATATTTATAATGTTTATGTATGTTTATTATTTTCAGATCTTTTACATACATTGTGAGTTTTCATATCATTTTAGCAATACAACATTTTTTTCCTTCAAAAAATAATACTTTCTGATGATCAGATAAAATTTGAATGATAGTTATCTGCCTTTCTGAATCTCGCTTAAGACAATGTAGTTGATGCTAAAAATAGGATACTTTTTGTTGATTTTTTAATATCAGGATACCTTTTTTTTGATTTTTTAATATCAGGATACTTTTTGTTGATTTTTTTAATATTAAAAATCTATGTAATAAGCTTAAATGTTTAAATCTTATCTGAGGGTAAATTTAAGGGTAAAATATATTAATTTTTTCTATATATTTTTCTAATTTTTCACAGCAACAATATTAAACTTCTGTTATTGTCCCTTATATTTATCTGTGCATTATGAAATAATGTTTAGATATAGTGAGTTTTTAATTATTTTTTACTTCTTTCAGTAAAAATGGCTTTAGAATTTTTGTTTGGCCGTCGCAAAACACCTGAGGAAATGCTCAGGCAAAATCAAAGAGCCTTAAATAAAGCCATGAGAGATTTAGATAGAGAACGAGCAAAAATGGAACAGCAAGAGAAAAAAATAATAAACGATATTAAAAAGATGGCGAAAGAGAACCAAATGGTACAATTTTTATTTCAAGTTTTAAATTTATTCATGGTTTATTATTAACTAAAATAATTTTTTTGAGATTCAAAATTTGATGTGTAACTAGTTGCCTGAATTTATATATTCATAGTATTATAACTTTGTATAGAATATTATATGATAAGCACTGGTTATTTATGACTAAATGCAGTTATTCTATAGTAAATTATATTCTAGCAATCTCATTAGGATAAAAGTTCAAAACCTCATCTGGCTTATACTGTGTAAGTTTCGTATAGATATTATTTTATAACTTATGTTATTTTAATATAAGTGCTAGGCAGTTCTGTGTGTTTGTAATCCTAAGTTTTGCTATAAAATAAACATAAAAATTCTAAGAAAATTGCAAGAACACAAATTAAAAGCTTGCACACTGTTTTGGTTTGAATTATGTCATCAATAAATACAAAACTTGAACTATGTTTGAAATTAGGAGGTTCTTATTTTTTGTTTCTATGAGGATGTAAATCAATCAAGTCATTAAAATTTATATTTTTACATATATAAAGTTAACGCCAGATTGAATGAACATTCATTCATTTGGTCAGATAAGTTGTAGCAGTACACATTTTATCATTTCTTTCTACCTATATCTTACAAAAGCCTTTTTATTTTGTTTCAGAGGAAGGATGTCCAATATATGTAATAAACTTGAAAATATTTTATATTTGAATTACATAAAATTAAACTTAAGAAAAATTTAAAATGTCCCAAAGAAAAAATTTGCATAAATTATTTCCCATAGTCTCCCCCTCCCCCCTAGAGTGTTTATAACAATTTTTAGAAAACTTCTCATTTTATTACCCAAAAAGCTGAAAAGATTTTAGGATCATTTCACATGTAATGTTTTTATCCATGTTTTGCACAGTTTTCAGTCTATTTTTTCTTCTAATTTAAAAAAAGAAAGAAAGAAAGGAATAAAATTAGATATATGACTAATATGCATTGACTCCATACTTATTTCCAATTCTTATTCATAATGTCTTGAATAAGTTAGAGACATTATTTTATTAAATTTTCAAATTGTTTGCACATGCTTCTAAAACAATTTGTACTTTAGTCCATTCTTCATGTCAATATGCATTTCCTTTAATATACAAATTCATTAAAATTTTTCAGAAAATGACATGAACTAATAATTAATAAATTTTACCATGTTCAATTGTATTTCTCCCTTTTTAAATATAATTTTTTTTTTCTGTTAGAAATTCTTTAAAATTCCTATTCCATTTACTACAAAAAAAGAAAAAAAAATCAATAATGTATGAAGAATTTTTAAAATTTCTCAATTATCATCATACAGCAAGCAGTATGATGCTTATATATCCAAATATGAGTTCAAATGTGTTAGACAACAAAGACATGTCAGATAAATCATTTGCATCCCCCCCCCCCCCCAAAAAAAAAAGAGCACTTTATGTTTCGCTATACTATTCCATTTAATTATAACTATTGAATGGAAATTCCAAATTTTTGACATGATAAAATATATTTTTAATTTCTTGGCCCCTCTTTTGTTTACTTTTTTTTTTGTTTATCATTTTAACTATTTAATGTAGTATGCAAATGCCATATTCCAAGTGTATGATATTAAAAGTTATGTATCTTGAAAAAAACTCGTTATACTCAGATCTATTAGTTTTTTTTAAGTTTCTTAAATGAGATGTGATATGAATAAAATTTAATTAAATGCAAGTATTTTAACACAGAAATGTTTAATATGTTGTAGAAATGTGTCTAATTACCAAGAAAAGTTAGAAGAAAAAAAATTAGTATTTGAATATGAAACATGGTAATGTTTTAAAATTGTATGGATTGCATCTTAAGATAAAGAACTCTAAAATAAATGCTAAAGTGGCTTCTCAAAAATGCATAACAAGAGTAGCAGTTTGTTCCTATTATCTTATAGAAGCTTTAATTCTTAGTCTAAAAATTGAGCATGAAATATTATCTTTCACATGATTTGTAACTTTATAGTTAAAAAAAAAGTTGCTTGAAATGCTACTGCTGTATGTTTTCAGAATATGGTATTTTATACATGCTGTATTTTGCTATCCTGTCATTTTTCTCAGGTTCACCTATATTTTTTAGGGATAAAAATGGATTCAATTTTATTTTTATTATTTTTGTGGTATTAACCTCTAACTGCTCTAAATAGTGTTAATCTTCTGTCTCAGACTAATTTTTTTTCATTGAAGTATGCTGCAAACTTTTCTGTCTTGCATTATTAGTAGGGTACGTAAATTAAGCATAAAAAATATGGAAATTTATCAACAAAAAAAAATTATAATATATAAAATTTCACATCTATTCAGATTATATATATATTAAAATATTTTGTATTTATTTAAAAGAAAATCACAATTTTACTTGGTTAGGTAAGTATCAAAATTCTTAGTTAAAAGCTAGCATTCTAGTAGTCTCCACATTCACTTAAGTGTTTAGCAATAAGTAAAAAGCAAATTTTGAGAGTGCAATCTCTCAGTTAAAGACCGTGAATGGTCTTAGATAAGCAATTATGTTTTTTGGCACCTAATTTTGCTTAAAAAGCTGTTATCACCATGTTTTTACCGAAAAGAAGTAAAAAATTAATTTTCGCATTTATTCACTCATATCAGCAAATTTAGCATTTATTCGCATCTATTTCATAAATACGAAAATTACGCATCCTTAATAATTAGTCTTATGTAAACTGTCAAAATCAGATTTAATATTTTATCAATTTTTTTTATTATGCATAGCATATTGATATTTTCTTTCTTGTTGAACAGTTAATGATGTAATTATATGTTTTTGGATGCAAAATGGACTCCTTTTGATTTACTTGCAGTTGATTGCAACTTTTTTGCCTAATGTTAAAATTTTAAAACATTAAAGGTTAAATTAGGAATATTCCTTATTATGGATTTCAGTATATTCATCTAATTTCTTCATTTTCTATTTATCAAGTATACAAAAGTAAGTAGACTAATTAGCCTTTGTTAATTTTATTCATTGCTTTAGGCTGAATGGATAAATATATCTAATACTGTACTTGCAAGTTTTATTTATTTTTTTTTTTTTCTTCTGTCTAACTTTTAGTCCTCATATTTCTGGTACAAATCTCGTACACTTCTTGCATTATCAGTTTAGGCAAAAAATTTGCTTAGTAATGTATAATTTATTTCTTATTAATTTTTTTGGAAGAATTATAGTAATGATTACAGTTCATAAATTTTTTGGCAGTAAGAAATTTTCCATAGATTACACACACTTTTAATAAGTACATATAAAACCAATAACACTCATGTTACATATTAATACTAATATATTAATACTGTTTTATATTAAAACTAATTTTTGAAAGATTTTTTTTCTTTTATTTTATATATCTGCATAATATTATTTTAAGAAGTATGATTAAATTTTTTTTATTCCTAGGATGCTGTAAAAATAATGGCTAAAGACTTAGTAAGAACACGAAGGTATGTGAAAAAGTTCATTTTGATGCGGGCCAATATACAAGCTGTTTCGTTAAAAATTCAAACATTAAGATCCCAAAATGCTATGGCTCAAGCTATGAAAGGTGTCACCAAAGCTATGCAAAATATGAACAAACAGGTAATATATATATTTTTTTCAATGCATATTATAGAGTGTTTCATCTAATACAATATATATTGGTTTTGCATGTATTAAGAATTCTGAAATGTTGTATACAAACCATTACGTTTACGTCATCTGTAAAATTAATGTATGACTTGTCTCTGCAACATGATTTGTTGCATAGCTATAGCCATTTGAAACTCCACCATTATTTTTGGGACACACTTTATATTAAAAAAAGAATTGTAGCCGACTTAAAATGTTCATAAGAAATTTAAATGATTATTTATGCAAGTAAGTAAATAAATTTCTATCATTTCTTTGTAAGCGTAGACTCAGAATGCAAAGTATTAAAGGAAAGTGACTAATAGCATTTCTCTTAGCGAGTAATCCATAGATTTATTTTGTCCTAAGTAGTTTGTTTCAAATTATGCCAGAGAATTGTATAAATACTTTTTTTGATGGAGGTATCATCATTTAACGATAAAATTTTTGAAAGTTCATTTCTGTATTTTGTCATTTTGAGGATACTATAAATTCTGTTTAACATGATGCATTTTGTTTGTTTTATGGTGTCTGTATATACACTGGTGAAATAAATTAAGAGAATTTGCATATTTTATCGAATTTCATGAAAAGAACTGAACTGAATGTAAAACCACTGCTTCTAGACAAAAATACAAATCTTGTACGTCAAATACGTATGTGTACACGTGTGTGTAGATGAAGCCAGTAGAGAAACAGGCTTTATAAGTGCGCGTAAGTTAAGACGCATTTCGTTCGCTAGCACACCTCGGCAAATTTCTTGGTGTTATTTTGCAGCAATCGGTTAATTTCAAATTGTAACAGTAAAAATGAGTAACGACCAACGTTTAGATGATGGAATGAGGTGGCGAATTGTGGAGAGGCTAGAAGCAGGCCAATCTCAAGTCCAAATTTATAGAGAGTTCAATTTAACGCCCAACGTCGTGTGTAACTTATGGAAACAGTTCCAGAATCCGTTCCGGAAACAGTTCCGGATCCATCGAGAGAAAGCCTGGGCAAGGTCGTCCAAGAGCCCCGACGGCCAGAGAAGATCGCCATTTGTCGATTATAGCGAGGCGTAACAGGAGTGCTACAGCTTCTCAGCTCTCTCGTGACTTGTATGCAGCCACAGGAACCCATGTATCAAGGGTGACTGTTTCCAAAAGACTTCATGAGAGAGGATTGTTTGCAAGAAGACCTGCTGTTTGCGTCCCACTCTCTTCTACGAACAGGAGAATACGTTTATCATGGTGCAGAGAGCATAGAGATTGGAGTATGGATCAATGGGTGACCGTTCTCTTCACTGATGAGTCCCGGTTCAGCCTAAACACCGATTCTCGCCGTACGTTCATATGGAGAGAACCAGGGACCCGCTACCTACCTTCCAATGTCCACGAAATCGACCATTATGGTGGAGGAGGTTTAATGGTCTGGGCAGGCATCATGTTGGATGGCCACACACCTCTCCATGTCTTTGAAAGAGGCACTGTGACTGGTGTGAGGTGAAGGGATGAGGTCTTGGAGCCCTATGTTCGCCTTTTCAGGGGTGCAGTTGTCCCTGAGTTTATTTTAATGGCTGATAATATGAGGCCACATAGAGCTCTTCTGGTCGGCGAATTTCTAGAGAGTGAGGATATTTGCCGGATGGATTGGCCAGCCAGATCTCCAGACCTTAATCCTATAGAGCATGTCTGGGACGCTCTGGGGAGGGCAATTGCAACTCACAACCCCCCTCCAAGAATCATCCAGGGAATGAAAACAGCGTTGCTGAACGAGTGGGACCAATTGCCACAGGAAATGATAAACTGCCTTATTTCAAGTATGAAATCACGCTGCGAGACCTGTATATCTGTAAGAGGTGACCATACCCCCTATTAACCCATCTATTAACCCATTTTTTTGTTTATTCTGCAACCGCTGTTTCATACCTTCCGACTCCAATGAGTGTTATGTACGATCATGCGTGTGTATTACAATTATTGAATGGTTATTTGTTTTGTGTTGTATCAATGTATGTACATATCAAATTTCATTAAAATCGGTACAGTAGTTCTAGAGATAATCGACCAAGTCTGCAAATTCTCTTAATTTCTTACACCAGTGTATTTGCTGTGTTAAAATTTTTTGACTCTGACTGGAATCCAAGAATATTTGTTTTTACTTTGAATGTACTCATAAGTTATTCTTTTATTGAAACTTCTGTCATCCTCTTGTAAATGTTATTATGACTATTCAATCACAATTTATCGAGTAACACACTTCAATTAGGACAGGGGTGTCTAACCTTTTAGCTTCCTTGTGTCACATAGACAGAAGACGAATTATTTTGGGCCACAGAAAAATATACCTAACATTAAAAATAGTTTGAGTAAAAAAAGTATTATATATAGTTAACATAATGATATATTTAGGATTGAATTTGGGAAACTAATGTATCAATATCTGGGTCAATTGAAGTGGTTCCAATTCTCAGGCTGTTCTCAATATGTTAATCCGATATTTTAGTTCTAATTTGACTTTTAGTGTGCTTCACTCATGCACATACTATTTTTAATATCATCACAAAGATGGAATGTTAAATATGTAAAAACTTTGCATTTCTGTTTTGTGATGAAATTAATACACAGAAATTGCATACGGAATTTTGTTATAGAATTAAAGATATTTCCAATGATGTATTGTTGATTTGTTGCATGAACAAAGTGGGATCTGTAATGGCCGCCTGTTTTTATTTCCGAGGCTGGATATATTTTTTGCTTCGAGTTCTCTTTCTGAACTGCACTAAAACTTGCTTTGGGCTGCGGGTTGGACACCCCTGGATTAGGATAAGACTGTGCCTCTCTCTAAAAAGGTTTGAGAAAAATGAACTTGTCATCAAATTATTATTTTGTTTAAAAGTTAATGACTAGTCAAATGGAAATTCCAGGTTATGATTTTAACTAAAGCACTGAAGTCCTTATGTTATGGGACTAAAATGTATAGAATCTTTTTTATTATATGACAGGGTTTAACAAATTTTACTAGATTATAAAACTGACAGTTCATGGTAGCATATTGTCCCAGATTTATTTGCTAATTTTATAGGAGCTAACTAGCTATCTATAATAACTATTAATTTAAAGCTTATAGGAGAAATTGTGTAATAATGAGTAATCTCAAATTAAATATGTCTAATGGCTTGATAGCCCAGAGTTAAAGCATTTAGGTTTGGTTTGGAGTGCTACGATCAATTTTTTGCTACATGAGAGCTAATTAGACCGGGACCTATTGCTTAAAGCTGATTCTGAATGGCCTCAAATGTCCAAGAGTGGAACTCAAACCCAAAGACTTTGGTAACAAATGCCAGCACCCTAGCCATTCGGCCATCTTCCAGCTTAAAGCATTAAGTAGCCACAGAAAAAAATTGCTTTAACATGTGCATTGTAAAACTTCAGTTTATATTGTCTTAATATTCAGTTATATCTGCAGAATATCAGGTATTTGCATAATGAAGCTTAATGCTTTATACTCCATGTATCCGTTAAAAAAATTTTTTAAAGCAAAACTTTGTAACAAAAATTTTCAAAATCAAGTAAACTATGAAGACATTATAAAATATGTAGTTGTTAAAAATCATCACTTTTTTCCTGAATTAATCTTTTTTTTTTTAATCTTAATAATTTCTGATTAAGAAATTCTGCATCTAAAATTTGCTCATGATTTGAAGTAGAGCTTTTATTTGAACTGTAATTGCTGCTATTTCTGAAATACCCTTTTGAGTAATTGCTTTTTGAGAATGTGAATGGCATTTCTGCATGTTCTTTACTAAGTCTATTAGAGATCCATTATTGCTGTCTTTATTATTGTTTCTTCAGAATTATTGTTAGATCATCATGACCCAATTTATAAATGTCTCGTAGAATTAATGCATAAATGGAGAGTTGCTCTTATATTTACATCTTGTTTAATTAAAGATATTTTCAATAATCATAATATTCAGTAGTTTGTTCCGTAGAACCATCATCACATAGATTAGAGTCCAAAATTGAGACCCAAGTCTCCCAAAATTCTCCATACTCTCTCCGTATGTCAACACATAATTAGCACTCAGTCTATAATCCACCTCGCATCCTGCGATCCTCTTCATTTATCCTTGCTTCATCACGTTATTGAAAGTTCCAGAAATATCTCGAAATTTCTATCATACCGTTTTTGATCAAAGGATCCTTGCGGTTTTTCATCAGCGACTACTTTTATACCCTTTATCCTTTGTCGGCATATCAGCACTGGCTCCACAATTGCGGGTTCAACTGCCATTGGGTTTGTCCCGTTCCTCTGCATTGTGTATAAGCAGTCTTTGCTAATGGATTCAAACAACCTGTTAGTTTGATTCTTTTTTCCACTTAAGGGACTATTCAGACTTGTACCCTGTGTGGTCCTTCTGGAGGTGATTAGCAAACATATTGATCACACTTAAATTAGTCACATATGTACTAACTTCAGATTAAGCCTTTTTCACACCATGTGAGAGTCTCACAATTATATTTTTGAAGATGTACCATTCTATTAACTTTGAAATATATATGATTCTTTTTAAACATTTTATGCTCTGAATTTTCCAATTATTATATACGGGAACCTCCCCCCCCCCCCCCCCCCCGCCCTTTTTTTTTTCATCATGGCTCTGCTAAGATGGTAATCAAACCAAGACAAGATTATAAACTTCACTTTGATTTTGTAATGCTGCTTCTTCTTAATCTCTTTATAAAGATGTTTTAATACTTGTTTACTAAATGTTGTCAAATTACATATGATTGTAATTTGACTTAAATCCTCACATATCATTTCATGACAAAATTGAATGTTTTCTCACTGAGTTCAAAATAATTTAATTTTTATCTATTATTATTGCTAATTATATGAATATGCTTGATTATATTGAGGGAGCTTAGAATAATAGGAAAGAGTATAGTGAGAAAAATCCAAATCAACCCAGTGACCAGTTGTAAGACTGGTTGTACACAAACAGATAAGCCACATGCAGTTCTATGTTATTTTCTTTTTTAATCTCATTTAATGAAGAGTCTTTAAGTATCATTTAAATATTATTCTGGAAGAAATATTCGTAGTTCACAGATTCGTAGGATTTTTAAATCATTCTAAATCTTTATTGTTTTTAAACATGTGCTGTTGCATCAATATGTTCTTTTACCAACTTGCCTATAGAAGTTATCTCTTAAAATGTTGTGATTTAAGACTTTTTTGTGGCATCATTCCTGTCTTACATAAAATTAGAGTTCATGTAATATATTATTTTCTTGTGTTGTTGTATAAGATTCAATGAGAAGTTCAGTACACCATTTAAAAGTAATAGTATATGACCAGATAGATTATAGTATTAATAGTGGTCAACATTCAATGAATTTCAAATGTTCACACATTCAGTTAAACCAGTATAATTTCTAATCTCAAAGTATATATATTAACTTACCGTATTTTTTTCAACTGTGTATATATATATATATGGTGCGTGGTATAAAGAGCTTAAGTCAAAAACAGTGATTTAAATATACCAAGCTATTGGCTTTATACCAATCACAGAACTATAATTTTGACTTGAGTCTTTTGTACAAAGAAATGTAATTTTGCATACAAAATTGATAGACTTAAGCCTTTTATACGAGTCAAAAGATTTTTGTATTTTTTCATCAATACTAATAAATATCTAAAAATTACTTTTTTTGACTTAAGCCCTTTATGCCGGACACCATATATATATATATTATTTGAAAATAAACTTAATTATATCTTTGCTAAAGCATTGCCCAGAGAGATACATACAGTACCTCATACAATAACAGCGCTATTCATTAAGTGCTAAGAAAGAAAAAAAAAATTAATGCTTAATTTATTTTAAATAAAATAATCTTGGGGATATTATCAAGTGTCAAGCAATGTTATTTCAAATACAAAATATGTCTATATTAAGATACTGTCTGTAATTCTCATTGTCAATATGTCCTGGTAATACATTCCAAAATATAGAAGAAATGTGCACACTTGAGTAGATTATTTACTACAGGAGCTCTGTTAATAGTTCAAATAGTAACTTTTCTTGTTCTGAGCTAAGTTGTATTTTCTGTAATAATGTTATATTGTCAATATTTATTTGTAATATTATAAAATTTTAAACCTTGTGTTAAAACTACTATTTTAAATTAATTTAACTAAAATATTATTAAATAAATTTGCTGATTTTTTTATATCTTTGAGTTGCACGTTTATTTTTAAATTCATGGCATGTATCTCTAAATCACTGGTTTTCAACCAGTGGTCTGAGGGCCACAGGTGGTCCATGAGAGCCTTGGTAGTGGTCCAGCACCACTTATAAAAAAGTTGCCAAATAAATGGGGATTTTGAAAGCAATGTCCATTGAACTAGATGAGCCGAATATATCCGATGACTATCAGTTGTTGAATTAAAATTTCTTAAAAGTGTAACATAATTTTTTTATTATTAGAATGTGAGTATGTTAATCCTGTATCCCTTTTGGGATATTCTATACCCCCCATAGCCCCCGGAAGGTCCCCCCTTCAAGTCAGTCAGGGTTGGTCCACACATGGTTCAATTTCTGGCTTAGTGGTCTGCAGACTTCTACTGTTTGGGAACTACTGCTCTAAATCTCCTTCTGAATAATTATGTCAGCAGTATATTTATTGCAGCATAAAGCATCCGAGCAAAATTAGACTCTTATGAAAATTATTTCTTCTTTTCTGTCTTCTTATAGATCTTACTATTTTATGTGTGTGTGTTCATAAATTTTTATTTGTATGCTGAATAGTATATCTTGCTCCTGAAAATTGAGAACAATATTGTTTAACATCTACTCACTCTTTACTTTTGATATTATTGCAGCTAAACCTGCCTCAGATTCAGAAAATCATGCAAGAATTTGAAAAACAAAGTGAAATGATGGATATGAAGGAAGAAATGATTAATGACACTATAGATGATGCAATGGGAGAAGATGATGACGAAGAAGAAAGGTAGGAATGAAATATAAGCTCTGTGCAATTTCTTTCTTTTGGCAATTAACCAACTTGTTACACCTTGGCAAGTTTATTATTTTTTCATGTTTTTATCTTCTACTTTTCTTTTATCTTCCATGGCTTTTCACCTTCATTTTTTGTATGTGAATTACCTTTTTTTCTTAAAAAAAAAAAAATTCTTTTTATTATGCCATATAGAAATATCTGCATCCGCCAAAAGGTTAAATTTGGATAGAATATTAAAAGTGAAAGTGAATTTATAATGTTATTACAATGAAATGTACCATGGGTAGTCCGTAAAATATTAAAGCAGATTTTCATATTAATTACTAATTTAATATCAAAGTCTATTTAAATACTGCAAGTATACACACATTCGCTTTTAGGCAAAGAAAAATTTTGTATTTGTGTCAGTCAGCATATTCTGTTGCTTTTGGGACAGTTATTTCTTAAAAAGTGGAATCCAACAGGACAGTTTACAGCACTGTCACTTGTTAGGTAGAATCTAATATTGCTGTCATAATACATAAGAGAACATTATAAGAAAATATCCATGCCTTGGAAGGGATTCAAACCCAGGATCATTCTGAGGCATCTTGTGGCATTTATGACTGGATATGCAGCTGACATAATGAACCATAAATTTTTATAAATGTAATAGCATTTTTATTTAAAATGTAGTTAAAACTAAAACTTTTACCATAGATTTTCATCTAAAGTAAAATGATGGATATGAAGGAAAAAATGGTTAAAGATATTATTGATGATGCATCCTATTAGTTTCTTCAGAGTTAAAAATTTCTTTGGGATTTAGTTAAAAAGATAAGCATATTATTCATTTGTCTATATGGGGTCTCTGCAACATTTTTAGGAATTAACAAGCTGTCATTTTCTTGTTAGAAAGGGGGCTATCTATGTATTACTTACCTCTATACTATAACTAAAAGCAAATATTTCAACAAAGCAAGATAATTATTAGCAAGAAGAATGTAGACAAGATTCTGTAGCCAGCTACAGAATCTTGCATTATGGTGCGTTGAGCCCTAAGTGTGTGATTTCTGTTTATTTTTGTCTACATTCTTCCTGCTAATAATTTCTTGCTTTGTTGAAATATTTTCTTTTAGTTATATTTGTCCGTTTTCAGTATGAGGATTTGTTGCAACTGCACAATCTTTTATTGAAAAGTTAAAATTTTCAATGCCAGAGTAGGTTTTCTGTTAATATGTTATACAGTCTATGTCCTCGTATATGTTTTATTTTGTGTTAAATTATTTACATTATTTGTGTTACTTCTACACTACAAAGTTATTTTTGTGCCTTACCATGACATAGTAATATTCAATGAGATTTGGTGAAAAAAATTGCCTAAGAGAGATGGAAAGAAAAAAAATGAGTGTGCTATGTCTGACATGCCACAATAGCATTTTACAGTCACATTACCTCTCATGATTGATCACGTGTCTTGTGGAACTTTGGTTCTGCAGTCGCACTTCCTATCCTGAATGCTTTGAAACTCAACCAAATCTCAAATTATGGAAAAAAGCTGTTCTCTTTTGTCTAAGTGTAATCTGTTAGCACTCAGTTACTGCTTGATTATGGAAAGTCAAGAGATCTTGGGGTTATGACTTTGGTCATACTTTCTGTTTTACCATGGTTTTTTCCTTTTGTATCTGCAGCCATTGAAAAAATATGTATATATAAATTAACATAAAATATATTAAATTTACTCTTTAAAATTTATTTGAACATCATTGCTTTTATTGATATTTAACCGTCAAATGGTACAGTGCGGGTCAGATCCGATCCAAGGGCGTGTCTTCCCCCCTCCCATACTCTCCCCTCTCATTGCAAGAGATTGAGTTGACAAGGAACCCTACCAGATAGACTTACTAGACCCCCTACTAGATATAGGAATAAGTAAATATGAGTGTCTTTGTTGAAAACCATTATTCAGCATCAATAGTTATTTTTTTTTTTAAATTTGATTTTGATTTTGAAGGCCAAAAATGTCAGTATATATTATTTTTAACATTTTTGTGCTCGGAAAGTTGGTTTCACTCACTTCTAAAACTAGGTAAACTAAATTACATATTAGACCTAATATATACAACATTCTATGTAAATGCCAAAGACATTTTCTTTGTTTAGCAAAATTACAATTCTTTGGTCATTTGTTTCTACAAAAAGGGTTTTATTTCATGTAAAATAATATTTATAAATGCTGTCATACAACAAAAATGCTTATTGTGTACTTATTTCTACCAAAAACCTCGTCAAAAAAGAGATCGGGTTGGATCCGAACTGACCGTACCATCGATTTCATCTCAAACCACTGTACTCTGTACTTTTAGCAAGGATGGTTCCAGGGGGGGGGGGGCAGTAGGGACAATTGCCCCACCCAAAAAAGCCTGGCATATATTTTTTCATAGCCTAAAATTATATAATCATAGACCTAATACAGTTTAAATTTAAAATGAGAGGATGTTTATTTCTTATATATATATACAGTGATTTCCGCTTATAAGAATCATGTTTGTTATTACTGATTTTGATTCTTATAGCCAAAATTTAGGTTTTTGGACAGGAGCACACACACCTATATATACATATATTAGATAATTTACAATAAAATTCTCTTTAATTTACGTTAATTATCTTTTATTAAAATTATTTTTATAATTTTAAAAATACAACTTAATTTTTATACCTATAAGTAGATACACATGATTATAGTAAGAGAAGAAAAAAATCCAATATTTGTTACCACATACCTGCTTCACAGTTTAACATTTCAACTACAGGAAGGGTGCAAGAAAAAGTTTTCTATGGTAGTTTGACGTAATGAAGTTTTCAGGGGACTGTTTATACCTCTTTTAATACTAATAGTCTCAGACGAAGATTCGCCTTCCAGCTTACGTTTCACGGTTTGATAACGTTCTGAATCTAATAATGTCACGTTTTCCTAAGTGATAGTGGACACTTCCCCGAAGATTTATGTGTTTCAGGGTTCAGGAAGCAGCAACCAGGATGTGGGAGGTGGGATAAAAGAGTCTCTGTCTTTGTTTGTCAGTGGAGAAAAGTGAAATCGGATACACACGGGTAGGATGCCCCTCGGTCAAGCTAATAGGACAATGTTTAGCTAAAGCGTTTAAGGGGAAACTATTATGTTATGTCTAACAAAGAAAGGGATGCATTTTACGACTGAATTTCATCCCATTTTATCACTTTCTTTTAAAAAGAATATAGATAAAACTTCGTACCTTTGGAGGGTTTAAGTGGCTTTTTTGGAAAAATGAAAGGAAAGCGAAGAGTGTAAACTGATTCTTAAAACCGGTGGATTGATTCTTTAAAGCGAAAATTTTAACATGGAAATAATACATTTGTTTTTCCTTTTGCGATATTGATTCTTATAACCACTGAACACTATAAGCGGTGGTTACTGTATATATATATATATATAACCCTAAGAGCCAACGTTACCCCCCCCCCCCAAAAAAAAAAAAAAATAAAATAAAATAAAAAAATAAATAAATAAATAAATAAATAAATAAAAAATCTGGCCTGGAGCCGCCACTGACCATTAGTGGGTTAAATAAATTGTCTTGTAATATTTAATTTAAACTCTTATGAAGGTTAAATATTTAAGCTGGAAAAATTGTGTAAATCCATGAAAGCCATATTAAATCAACAGATTATTCTTTCTTTTGATTTTATTTTTTCTTTTAATTGAATTATCCTTTGTTCTCGTATGATTCAGTCTAAAAGAGTATTTGTATGTTATATTTTTGCAATACATAATGTTGATTCGATTCCTAACTTGTGTTTCAGTGATGCCATTGTTGCCCAAGTACTTGATGAACTTGGCCTCGATCTCACAGATAAATTGAAAGAACTTCCTAGTACTGGTGGCACTCTGAGTGCTGGAGCATCTGCTGACAAACAACAACCTCTAGCTGACGTAGATGCAGATTTACAAGCTCGTTTAGAAAACCTAAGAAGAGAGTGAAAAGTGTGAGGATTGTGACTTTTGTGTATTACTAATATTCATGTCACTGGCAAGTATAATTTTATTTGTGAAGCAATTTCTTTGTATTACCGCTGACATAAATTGATGGATTGCTTGATGCCTTTTTGTAAATATTTTTTTAATCTTCAAAGTGATTTATTTTTTATGAGTGTCAATTTAAAGGAAAGTAGAAGTTTTTATATAAGTAGTTTAGTATTAAATGGCTAAGGGTTGAAATAAAAATGTGTCTGAATAAATCCTTTTTTCTTCAATTATAGAAATCTTTTTTCTTGTAGAGGTAAAGAAAGTGTAACCAAAATATAAGCTTTTTAAACTTTAACTTGAATTCTTTTTTATGAATTAAGTAGTGAAAATTGATACCTTGGTACTAAGATAAAGAAATGAAATGATATAAAATTATCATTTATTTAGAAAAATTAGGAAAAATCATTAGTTTCTTAATGCTCTTTAATTTTTTTTTACAAATATTCATTATTCACTTCATTTTATAAAAAATTAATGAAGAGCTAATAACATAGCTTGGCTGAAAATCATAATAAGTAAGCCATTTTAATTCTGCATTGTAATTCTGCAAAATGCATTGTAATTCTGCAAAATATGAAATCACATTAATTGAAAATAAGGCAATATGACCCTGCAAGGAAATTTTATGTGTATATCGTTAAATACATATTAGTTCTACTACATTTATTTTATATGCCTGCATTTTTTTCTAATTATTTCTGTTCTGTGTAAGGAGTTTAAATATAAATGTAAAGAAGAATGAAAATAACAGAAACAGATTAATAAAAATTATAATTTAGCTATGGGAAATACTAGTTTGTGCTAAATTTGGAGTTACTGTCATAGATGTTATTAATTCTATCAACTACTTCCATAATATCCATAAAACACAGATAAAATAACCAAAACTATTGAAAAAGGGCAAATTAATATTTACATGGTAAATTAATTTATAATGTATTTTTAAAGTTACTATTGAATTACACATTTCCTGTATTATGCGTAGACTACGTATATTTCTAGCAGTTTACTATTTATGAAACATACCTCACTGTTTAGCAGCTATTGATAAATATTAAATGAAAGTGCGACAAAATTATCGCTTGAAAGCATTTATGAATATTAATTTTTTTTTTCAGTTCTATTTTATAATAATTAAAAAGTTACTTAATTGCGAATAATGATTATTAATGAATCCTAATTGCTGCAGTACTTGAGACTTAAAATTATTTCCTTTTTGGAGCTTTTGAAAAAAAATATTGGGGTTTACTATGAAGCATGATCGGATTCATGAGTATAATTGTTATATAAAGAGTGCAAACTTGTTTTTTGTAAAAATATAGGTGCACTTTTAATGCTTATATGAAGCCAAATCATGTTTCTTGTGCATGTTCAACACTTTTACTATGCAAGACTATATATTTTTCTTTTTATGAAAATATTAACTATCTCAGCAGTTCCTTTTATATGTTTTGAATTTTTGGTTAATTTTATTTCATGATTTTACTGTATTAGTAGGATGCTTCACTTATTAATTTTTTTTTTTAGCTAAGAACAATTACTGTTTCTTGTGTGTAACATAAGAGATGATGTTAAAAATAATTTTAATACAAATGCTGCTTTTTAGAAAAAATATTGTGCACTGTTATTAGTTTCTAAAAAATAACTAATAAAAATTGACTAAATTGTTAATAATTCTTTGACTTTAGTAATATTTGTAAATTTTGTAACTTAACAATAACATGCATAGAAGACTGCAAAATTTACATTATAGCTGTAGGCCTGTGTCAGTAATTTTTTTCAAAGTTTCCTTTTCGTCAAGACATGAATATTTGTAGTACTTGTGATAAAATTGAACAGCAATCAAGCTACACACTTGTTTTTATTAGTTGTATTATTAAATTGTAAAATACAAATGTTTATTTTTGGATGTATTTCTGCTGTTTTCACAGAACTGTTAATTTTGCTGCTGTTAACTGATGATTAAAATATTGTATAGGATTTGTTTGTTTATTATTTGAAATTCTTTTTTAATTGATCCTGAAGCGCTGTTTTTATTTGTATGTACAAACAATTTGTAATAAAATTTATATTATTTAACAATTTTGGCTCTTATCATGAAGGCTTTCATTATTCATTGAAAATTATAATCGAGCACTTCTAAATTTAAATTTATTTTGTTATATATATGTCATGGTTTTCAGTAGTCTTTAGTTTTCAAAATTGCTTTAAATAACTCGTAAAGGGTCCTTTTTTTTCTTTGGGAGCACCTTGAAAAGTTCTTAAATTGCAGCATATTTCCTTTTTTACTAACCTGAAAATTTATGTTGAATTAGGTGTCCTTTAATCATAAAAGTTACCAAAAATGTTTCATTATTAGTATTATTTTTAGATGTGTTGTGTGATCATAGATGACCTATTTTTAACTATTTCATTGCATTAGTTTTAACTTCTTAATTTAATCTGTTCAGCAGATTCTATTATAGTTTTCTTTTGTAAGTTGTTCCTTAAGGCTGCTATGTACTAACCCTATTGGAATCGCTCACCTCAATGTTAACCTATGTACTATTTCCAGTTACATAAATGCCAATTAATCAAATGAAAATGGTATTTTCAGACCGCCTGAACTTTTCTGTAGCTTGCAACAGGATTCATTTTATAAATATTGTCCACCAAAGGGATTAATGATCATTTAAAACACACTATACCAGATTTTTTCCTAAAATAATTTATATTAAGAAAAATATTTATATTTATTTATTTTTAAAGGAAAAATGCCCAGAGGTGTAAAATTTCTTTCTCTATTTTAGAGTACAATTAAAATTTTAAAAAATGGCAATCCTGGGACAAATTTTCTCCATAGGTTAACATTGAGGTGAGCGAATCCAATAGGGTTAGTACACCAGCCTTAAACATTATAATCCCTTTTTAGACAGTACCTTATCTTGGTATTTTTCTGTATCTTCTTTATTTGGTTCATTATACCAATCATTTTTTTAAATCTATGAACCTTCATTTAACATATTTACTCTGGTACCCTAAAAACTCCCTAGTATCTTTCAAAAATTGAGACATTCTGCATGATTTAACTCTATGAGGTTTTATTTTTTTTTGCATAATGTACAAATAGATGCAGGTGCGGTGGCCCAGTTGGCAAGAGCAGCGGGCCAGTAATCTGCACATTTCTGGTTCGTTCTTTGTTGCAAATCCACTGCCATGTTCACTAATGGTGGCCGGGGCACGTAAAATAGGGTATGGCTGCAATGTCCTCCAAGTTCTCAAATTTACCTCTGGAGATGCAGGGTCAAGTGTTCCGGTCTCGTTACTTGACTCGGTTCAAAATTACAGGACCGGTCATTTAGTCAAGTTGGACTCCGACCCTTGTGGTGCTAATTCAAAACAGGAGCTGCACCTTCCAGCCCAATAGCCTATTAGGACCTGGTAAATGGAATCTCCAACCAGGGGGCATTAGCAACAACACAGATACATGCAAAAATATTAACTTTTGTAATGTCTTTTCAGAATTTACACTTTTTCTCTATTTGCTATTAATTGTGAGTACTAATGAGGATGATTTTAAATTAATGGAGCTTCATAGCTGCAAACCTTCCAAAAAAAAATAACATAGCTGTCAACCTCCCAAGGAAAAAATACAGAACACAGCGTGTGATGGAATCGGGGGAAAAAAAACAAGAGCGACAAGATGTTGTATAATATTTTCTAACACAAGAATAAAACTGTAAAAGTTCACTTTCAGACAATTCTTTGACAAATTCTGATGTTTCGGATCCTGTAACTAAATCTTTATCATCCTTCTGATTTTTAAATACATCAAATTTCACATTAAATACACATTTAGAGCTAGTTATGACAGATATTTTCCTAAATCTTGCAACAATTCAAATAAATTCGATAACTCTCTTCTCATCTTGTGAATTTTCGGCTCTTCACTTTGAAATATCACATTATATGTTTCATAAATGACAATCACATTTTTCACAAAAAATGCTAAAGCATGATCAAGATTACAGCTTAATGTAAGAAAAATTCTTTGCAATATGCATTTATTATTGGTAGATGATGGTGACTCTGCAAGTGATTTTACTTTTTTTGCTCATTTTTGAGAAGCACATGAGATGGTTTTAACTGTTTTACAGAGTTGGGTGAAGCATTTGACATTAATTTAAATTTTTTTTACTGGTATTGGTGAAGCAAATGAGGTTGATTTTGCT
This sequence comes from Dolomedes plantarius, assembly GCA_907164885.2. Lineage (NCBI taxonomy): Eukaryota > Metazoa > Arthropoda > Arachnida > Araneae > Dolomedidae > Dolomedes > Dolomedes plantarius. The sequence goes on from OU015498.1 coordinate 20,904,301, forward strand.
TTTTTTATAAGTTTAGGTAAAGCACATGATGTTAACTTTTTCTTTCTAATGTTGTAGAAGCTGCTTGCTGTCCAGGAAGTTTTTGTATAGTATAAGCTGTTAGGAGGGGGGAAAATGAATCTCGAAAACGCGATGTAGGGGGGAAAAGGGGATGGTGCTACGGAAGTAAAAATACAGGACATTTTTGCTTGAAAATGTATTTTCGTAACAAAGCTTAAAAAAACGGAACGAATACGTTTTTTACGCAACACTTGGCACGTATGAAATAAGGAACACAGCGCACGACGGAATCGGGAAGAAGAAGAAAAAAAAGAGCAACAAGATGTTGTATAATATTTACTAACACAAGAATAGAACTGTAAAAGTTCACTTTCAGACAATTCTTTGACAAATTCTGATGTTTCGGATCCTATAACTAAATCTTTATCATCCTTCTGATTTTTAAATACATCAAATTTCACGTTAAATACACATTTAGAGCTAGTTATGACAGATATTTTCCCAAATCTCGCCAACAATTCAGCAAAAAATTTCGATAACTCTCTTCTCATCTTGTGAATTTTCGGCTCTTCACTTTGAGACATCACATTATGTGTTTCATAAATGACAATCACATTTTCCACCAAGAATGCTAAAGCATGATCAAGATTTGAGCTTAATGTAAGAAAAATTATTTCTTCCCACTGCAATATGCGTTTATTATTGGTAGATGATGGTGACTCTGCAAGTGATTTTGAGAAGCACACGAGGTTGGTTTTAACTGTTTTATAGAGTTGGGTGAAGCACTTGACATTAATTTTAATCTTTTTACTGGTATTGGTGAAGCAAATGAGGTTTATTTTACTTTTTTTATTAGTTTAGGTGAAGCACATGATGTTGACGTTCTCTCTCTGTCTAATTTTGTAGAAGCTGCTTGCTGTCCAGGAAGTTTTTGTATAGTGTAAGCTGCTAGGAGGGGAAAATATGAATCTCGAAAACGCGATGGTGATGCGGAAGTAAAAATACGGGAAATTTTTGCTTGAAAACGTATTTTCGTAACAAAGCTTAAAAAACAGAACAAATACATTTTTTATGGAATACTTGGCACGTATGGAGCTTGTATCTGTGCTTGATAACTCTTATAGAATTAATGGCCTGCAATTCATCGAAGTTATACACTATACATTCACATATATATTGGCATTTTTTTTCTCATATCCTTTCAAATAGCAAAATCCTTTACATAATAATGTTCCTTTATATAAATACCACAGAGTGTAAATCTTATGATATAGTGTCTAAATAGTGCACAGTTCCTGCTCATCTTCAAGAGTTGTTTGAAAATAAGAAGTTAGATCCAGAATTCAAATCTTTATTAAAATTACATTGTCAGAAAAAGAAAATTGGGGAAATAGATACAATTGCATTTCATAAGAACACTACACATAAAACATCTTTATCACTGAATTAGAGATAATTAGAACTTATCTAAGTGCTATGACTTAATCACAGTTATCTATTATCAATGAATATAATATATTCAAATTGCATCTTCAAAACAAAGCATCAAAATAAAAGCAGAATTAAATCTGGGGAATAGATACAATTACATTTCATAAGAACACTACACATAAAACATCTTTATCACTGAATTAGAGATAATTAGAACTTATCTAAGTGCTATGACTTAATCACAGTTATCTATTATCAATGAATATAATATATTCAAATTGCATCTTCAAAACAAAGCATCAAAATAAAAGCAGAATTAAATCTGGGGAATAGATACAATTACATTTCATAAGAACACTACACATAAAACATCTTTATCACTGAATTAGAGCTTATTAGAACTTATCTAAGTGCTATGACTTATTCACAGTTATCAATCTATTATCTCTTATCAGTGAATTCAATATATTCAAATTACACCTTCAAAACAAAACATGAAAATAAAAGCAGAATTAAAGCTTAGTTTACAATTCCATTTGATATGAATTCTACAAATAAGAAAATGTCATTCATGACTCAAAATTAGTCTGAACTCTTAATGAGCTCAATATAAAATTGTACGACTTGTTTATAATTGTCCACAGTTATTTTTTCATTTGTACCATGCACACGAGCATCATTCCATTCTGCAATGTTAAAGTAATAGATGGCTTTTGATAGATCCTTGTACCACTTGGCATCGGAACTGACTGTAATTGTTACTGAAAATTAGATAAAAAACTAAGATATATTATGCATATATGATTAAAAGAAGAATGTTATCTATGCTTTTAAATTGGAAAACATGAGGAAATTATCAATATTTGATTAATACAGATTTGGTTTTGACTTTTAATAGCTGTTCTGCAGGTTCTCTATTACCTATCTTAATTTTTCAAAATTATGTGAATATTATGTAACCCACTAATAATTGTATTATATTTTTAACAAGATTTTTTCAATTATTCAAAATAGAAAATATTTTGGCATCTTTAACAGTGCTCTGCATGTTCTCTTCCCTGAGGACAATAGTATGAACAACAGATATTTTGTGATATATGTTTTTGCTTTGTTTGAGAATGAAGCTTTTTGGCATCTACTATTTAACCCTTCAGCGGGTGCCCAAGTGTACAAAGTGCAACATTTTTGTAATTTTGAATGGTTTGTTTTTACAAGTAAGGTTTGAATGTTCTAAGCAGTTTCTATTTATAGCTACACCCTTTCTAATGCAGGTCGGATTTTCTTACCCTTGTATTCCTTTCCATTCATTGGTAGTCGTGATTTAACCGTGGTAAGCCAGCAATTAATAGTGGATTGCAATACAACAAAATTATGAGTTGATGTCGTCAATAAAATGTGCAGCTATTACACGGTATTCCGCATATCACGAAGATGGACAATCTCATTGTTTTTTTTTTTAGGTTTTTTGACATAATAGGAATCCATTCGCAAGTTGTCCTTAGATGCATTAAACCAGGCAGTTTTGAAATAAGGCGATTGTATCTGCATTCTTTGGCCTTGAATTATAAATATATCTCAATATTATCAACATTTTATAACTTGTCATAAAACACAGAATTATTTTCAATTTGAAAAAAAAAAGTTTATTACAAAAGGAATAATCAAGAGATGCACTTTGTTCAACGTGCGCCTGCTGGTGTTCCAAAAAGTGGCGTGCCCGTTGAAGGGTTAACCACTGAGTGTTTACTCTCAAAAGAATATCAAGAGTATTGATGAAATTTCTTTAGTAATACAGAATTGACAATAAAAAATAAGAACTTGGTCTAATTTTGTTCTTACAGATGTAGAATGAAGTAAGCTTCAGTTAGAGTTTAACTAACTATATAGCTAGCAATGATAAATCCTTTTAACTCAAATGTGTTGTTATAGTGTAGTTCTCTACAATTTTTAGTACTCTTATAAGTAAGGTATCATTAAAAACAAATTATTGCAATTTATTTGGAAGTATTTTCTGAATAATAATTTTAGATAATGACTGGCAAATAACATTGAATTTTGTTTGGGTTTGATATGCTTGGCAGGTTATAATAAAACAGTCTTTACATGATCATGATTTACAATAAACTTGAGAATGATAAATATGTAATAAACACTTCATCAGTTCTACAATAAAATAAAAAAAGGGGGTAGCTACGTGTTTCAAACTATTTAATAGTTCATCATCATACCAAGGAGTATTATGTGATTGTCGCAATGAACAGTGTGAAATTGAAGAATTGTTCATTATGTAATCTTTACATGAATTCACAACTCTCAGGATAGAATTTTTTTTTCTAACATAGAGTGTAATAGAGAAACAAAGAAAATTTCCAAAGTACTCATACCTAACAAAATGGTTGTATTTCAACAATTTTACTGGATATTTAAAAAAATTTCTTACTTGGAGCAACACAGGAAAATCCTAAAACTGCTTCAATAGAATGTTCAATTAGTTTCCATCCAAAACTGTTTGTTGAAGATGCATGAGGAGCCTCAGAGTCTGTTGCTTCCATCAGGTGTACTCGATCATCATTGATGATTTTAGCCAAATAGTTACAAACCTGCAATAAGTACCAAGTTTAATTATATAAAATAATTTATTTTCATTCTACTCCCTTAAGGTGACTATTTTCAAAATCTTTGGGGCATTTCAGTATTGTGATTATCTCCTATTTTATTTTTTATCTATGAAAATATGGCATAATTCAAATATGTTTGTGTAACGATGAAACATCTTCGAAGCTTGGAAAATCAAAATTAAGTACAGAAGGAGTTTAATTACTTTAAAAAAAATTGAGTTTCTTCAAAGTTAGAAAAGTATTTGGGTATTGTACATGCTTATATGGTAAAATTTTGCTTAAAACAGGGGAAAATTCCTTTTAATAAAACTTTCTAATAAAGAAAAAAGGAATCTTACTTCAGTGGATGTTTGTTTTGGATGAATTCCTAAATACACTTCTCCGACAGCTACTGCAGGATTACCATCCTATAATAAAGGAAGATCAAATTTTTTGAAATCATTATGCAAGTAAACTGAGAAAAAAAAATTATGCTAATTATAATTCTACCAATTCTCTTCTCATGTTAAATAAATGATGAGTTATTGACAGTGGCGGATTTAGAACTTTTGAAGCCTTAGGCCAAATTTCTTATCACTCCCATTTGCAATGGCTCTTCAAGGGTCAGAATTCATCTTTAGCCACCTCAGTTTTGATCAAGTATCCCCAGAGGTTGTTGGGGGCTTGTACCTTCTCCTACCCACTGGCCTCATAAAAGGACAGAATTTAAAAGTAGAGGGATATTTTTTAAACTATGGCAAAAAATCTTAATTTGATAAGCCCTAATTATTGTTCATTAGTAATTTAATATCTAATTCTCAGTTGTTGGGTGTGCTGAAATTTTTATTTTCATGCTAACTTAATTCTTTATCATATTTTAACTTTTGTTTTATTAACATGTAGCTGTTATATTTCAGCATTTTAGTTTAGAACTTCCATTTTTTTTTAGAGTGAATTGTTTGGAAATCTTTCAATTTCATTCTATTGATACAGAAACAAAAATCTTTCATTTTTCAGGCATCACACTTTGGGAAAATTTAAGTTGGGGTTACAGTTCTGACATGATTAGTGCTGATGATATTAAATGTAATTTTTAGTGCTGAAACTACTAATAATAATTCCAGATATTGGTAAGCTGAATTATCTAATGACTTGAAAATTTGAAATTCTAATCATAAAACATAACATTATGTTTGCTGATATATAATATATTCGTAAGTAGTTTTATATTTACCTTTCCATTGTTAATATCTACCACAGTGGTAGATGTTCTGTAGGTGTATTTCAGGGGTGTATGGTCCAGTAACCTAATGAATTAAATGACAGTAAATTAGGCATATTACTATTTCAATTATTTAAATTCTCATAATTATTTTAATTTTTAGGATTTACTTACCAAAAGCATAATTCTTTGAACAGCCATGCGTGATAATATAATATTGCAAAAGGAAAGTCTGCCTGTACAAAAATATGAAACCATTTTTGAGATGTCAGAATTGTTTATCATTTTTAATTTAAAAAATTTAAGGTAAATATTTTTAAAAATTTAAAATATTGAAAAATTATAGTTCATTATATTAAGATTAGTTCTATTATAGTTCAACTAATGCCATGTAAATTTCAATTGTTAAATAATTAGTCGTATTGAAAGTGAAGAGGAACTGTATATCATTAATTTATACACATTTTTACTCAATGAATGGACTGAAGTTCATCAGTTGCTATTCCCTTTGGAATGCAGGAAAATTGACTATTTTTAGAGTTTCTAAGGCAATCGTATGATATGAAGGTTATCTTTAGTACAATTACATGAATAATTAGTAGTTTGGACTCTCTTTATATATATTAACATGTTTCTCAAGCAGTTTGGAAAGCCTAGAATTCCAAATTTATTTAAAAGCTATAGTTGTAGAGGATATTTCGGTTTGCTTGCATTCATACTGAAAGTTAGGAAAAATTTAAAACACTTGGGAGAAAAAATAATATCGGTGCTTTAGGATTTCTATTATAATATCACTTGCATTCCTTTCGTTTTAAAAAAAGAAAAAACATTAAATAACTAAAAAATCTATTATTTTATTGTGAAGAATTGCATTTTTAATAAAATACCTCATTAGGTAGATTTACTGCTAAATTTTTTTGTAAAATCGCTCAAAAGGACAAAGACATTCAGACATGATTAATTCATATGATGGTAAGCTGCATTTGCATATTGTTAAAATCAGTATGAATTTTGACTAAAAAGTATATATAAGCGTATATCTTTCACGTAGTTAAAAATGGATTAAATAACTTACGTAACGTGCTAAAGTCTTAAAAAATTTGGCCTCGGTTACCCCAAATTTTTCTGGGAAAACATCACTTCCAAGCCTAAAGATAAAAAGAGTAAATTTAAAATTGCAGCTTATATTCCCATAGTTAAAATAAATCAATACATTTGGATATAAATTGTTGTTTGTCAGACCTTATGAGTAATTACGGGGAAGTCCAAAATCTCTACTACATAATCGGTGACAATTAAGTCTTGATGTTCAGGGTAAAATTTTCTTCCAAAACTTACGCATGTGGTTTCAAGCTAAAAATTGAAAGTATTTTGCGATATTTCGGAGTTGTTCTCTTCAGGTGACGCGTATCTCTAGGAGACTGAAAGGTATATAAAGACTGTTTTTCTAACGGAAAAACCAGCTGAATTATATAATATTCGCCCAGTTTTCATTTAACTTTGCCATGTTTTATTTACCTTCATTAAAAGTAATGATCATATTCTACTTGGCATGGTTGTTTGTTCAGTCGAACCCGGTAAATAACGAACGAAAACTTTGGTCCCACTGTTTTCCTATTGTACGTAATTTAATTAGTATTGTGTCAGTTTAATGTAATCGATTTTAGTCGATTTAATTCATTAATGATCATTTTTGATAGATTTTATAGTTTTTTTAATACATCATTATTGAATACACGTTGCAACTAATGAGTTACACATTTTGTGAACTCTAGCATTTTTCTTAACAGTTAGGATAAAGCGAACAAAACCTTTGGTCCCTTGAATTTCGTTATAACGGGGTTCGACTGTATTATAATTATCCGATTGAGTATGTCCTTTACTGACTTCCATTGGAAATATGTAGAAAATCGAGCATTAATCCTTGTACTCTAGTCACGTAAAAAACTTCAAAGAATTCAGAAGAGCAAAACAGCAACAGATCCGCTATGCATTGGGCCACTGAACCACCTTTAGAGGTAATATGATCTGGTGTTGCTTAAGTTAGTCTTCATAAGGGTTAGCAAACAGTAAGTAGAAATAAAAAGACGTCAACTGAGTATCTGAATGACCAAACCTAACTCGCCAACCATAGGCGTAGCGTCGGGGGGCGACGTACCCCCCCCCCCCCCCAACTTAACTCGTAGTGAATTAAAACGCTAATAGAAGTTGAATTAAAATCGGAAAATTGTAGAAAACTTTTAAGAAAGTTGGTTTTTCCAGCTTTTTTAAGCTGTGAAACTGAAGATTCCGATTATGTCTTTCGTCTTCACATAGTTTTTAACAATGATATGATCCATAACAAAAATTCGATACTATTATTTTTTTTCTCATTTTATTTATATTATATTTATTTTCCTCAGTATATAACTTTTGAATACTATTCAAATATCAATTCTACTGTTATTCAATTTTAAAAAAAATGATAATATTTCATATTTTAAGGACCGTCCGGCAGTCAATGCGCTGAGGAGGGCCCTAACTGAATTCAACTTGCGCCCCCCCCCCCCCCCAAAAAAAAAAAAAAGTTAGAAGCACGCTACGCCTATGTCGCCAACAGATTTTTTGTTTTGTTTTTCTACTGTAGTTATATTTCAGGGCGAAAATGCTAACCTGCAGGCGAAATTTGCAATAGAGTGAGTGATTCTGAGAACGAGAGGAATCCTACTTTTACTTTGTTCTTTAGCCATACTGTAGAAGAGTTCGAAATTGATCGACTCTCCCGTTCTCAATACAAGACCCAGCAAAAGTTATTGTAGATCTAAAAAAAAAGAAGCGTTGAGACATCTCTTAAGCTCTTCGTGCCACGGCTAGTAGCTGAAATCAAATCCCAAAATAACTTTTTCTTAGTGGAGTGTTTTTGGCGGCAATGTATAAAACATTTTTATATTTTAGAATGCTTACTTGGCCAAAGCATTGGATAGAATATGAACGGCAGTTTCTGTCGGTGGTTCTGATGTATATTCAGAACTTTTGTTGACACTAACTTCCAAATTCAGGTGAGTCTTCTCACAGACACCGACCCTGTTTATAGAAGGAATCATGTTAAGGATTAAATTTTTTCAATGACAAAATACCAAGAAAATTAAGAAAATGCTTCAAATAGGATTACAAAGCTATTGGGTAACCGATTCCTGGAACAGCATCGCGTTTCAAGACAAAGCCTCCCTCATCTAGAATATACTCCAATTTAACATTTCTTGATTTTAGAAGATTTTGGATTTTGCCAGCTCCATTCCTTCCTCCACTCTGTCAGAATTGAAGAAAACATATGCCATAAATTAAATAATTATAATAAGAACGTTTCATTTAGCAGGTTTTTCAATCTTTTTATGCGTGTGATACCATTCCTATGAAAAGGTTATACTAATGTCATCTGTAATAATTACATGAAAGAAATGATGCTGGCAACAAAATTGTATACACGTGTATTTGCATGCATTGAAATAATTGTATTTTTATGAGAAACGTGTGAAACAATACGTTTATTGAATTAGTGGTAATAGATATATTAATATTTGTAATCGAAAATTAGTTTTAAAGGAAATAGGTTTACAATGACCTTAACAGTATCCTGCACTTTCTTAATAAACACAAAGATGTCGCCTATAACTATAGCCTTGAAGGGTTTATACTTCTTTAAATGTGTTGACTGTAGAGTAATCATGACAAAATTCATTATTAAAACATCTATTAAATAAATAATACTACATTAGTTTAATTTAAAACATTTTATAGCAATGTGCGGAAGGATTTGGTATAAAACAAGTTCATATAATTTTCACGTATCAAACAATTATCTCAACTTTTTGGTCATTCCAAAATTATTGCATATATCCTATAAAATTTTTAAAATTTTTTTGACAATTTTGCTAAGTATAAAAACTTTCCCTAACAGTTAGAAAAATTTCTATAAAGTTTTAAAGCTGAAAACCCACATATTTTTATTCTTTTGATTTTATGCAATGTTAAATCCTCAAACCTCTAGGGTGTTTTCCACTTCCTAGCCCTTTTCCTGTCTGTAACGAACCACAGTAAAACGCTTACGGTAATAGGCAAAACATTGTGGCGTCACTGTAAGTAGGTAAGGCTATTCTCTCTGAGGCGTTGCTAAAGATTACTACTATGGGATCCATAACAAAGAAAGACAGAGTTCTAATTAAAAGCGAAGGCCAATTTTTTAAAACAAAAACTCAACAATTTATTAACAAAAAAATTAACATTTAAACAGTGCAACATATTCAATTAAAATCCCGTGCAGATTCACAACGTACGGAGCCTAAAACACACATCCGCACAGGCCGCGTTCTCTAGCGTCTCTCTTCAATGTCTGGATTTTCAGACGGGGTGGAGGGGCAGGCAGATTATAGGCTGACAGCTCTTTTTAGTCCGAAACTTTATCGCCCGCCGAATGTCACTCGCATGAAGTTATCGCTAGACAGCTTTATCACGGGGGTGAAATCATTTTCGGTTCTACAAACAGTTACCCGCACTACTTGTTAGGGAAACCGCCCGATAAACACACAGCTGTGTTTCGTGAAATCTGTGAGGTCATGGGAAAAACCAACCCCATACCGGCAGTACGCTACAACATAAATAGGAAAGAGTTACAAGGGTTGCTCTGGTTGCATATTGCAAAATACATCATCTGCAAAGTAATGACTGCAATAATGATTTCAGTTAATCAAATACTATATTGAATAAGCAACAGGTACAATCATGAACCATGATTTCTATTTCCCTATAAAATTTAGTTTCCCAGACTGTTCTGGCAGATGCCAAAAATGTAGCAACCCTTCTACGAAGGGTCCATACTAAAAATGTAGCAACCCTATGAGGGACGCTCCCTGACCGAGAGAGGGGGGAGTCAGATTTGTTGTATAGCTCTGAGAGAGACAGAGTAAGAGAGCTAGCTTTATTCATTAGAGAAAGGAATAAAGAGTTTAAATACTATGAGAGTTAATTATTGTGTGTGAAATTTCTTGTGGAATAGAGCCCAAGATCTAACACAGACATTTTGATTAAATTTCAAATTTCTTTGTCATTTTTAAATTTAGATTTTTAAATTCCCTGACCCTTGGGAACTTTTATTAATATTGCAACCCCATGTAGAAATACAGAACTATTTCGATTATGACCTCTACCATTTCTACGAATTATTATGTCTGACATGTTAAAATCATAACCATTTCATCATTCCTTTTTCTGTGTCAATATTAATAGCTGAAAGAACTTTCATAGACTATCAGTAGGGATACGTAAATTTCGCATAAAAAAATATCGAAATTTCGCAAAAAATAATCTATATATATAAAACAGTTCCGTAACTGACTCACTGACTGACATACAACGTACACACCAAACCGCTGGACCTAAAGGGTTGAAATTTTGCATGGCGATTCTTCTTATAGTGTAGGGGTGCACTAAGAGAGATTTTTGAAAAATTCTTCTTAGATTTTTTTAAATTAAATTTTTAAACTGTTTTTTAAACTTTTTTTACGTTTGCATTTAAAATAATACATTGAGGGTTATAAAATTTATATCACGAGAAAGATCATAAAAATTCCTTTAAAATGAAATCTTTTTCGAATCTTTATCTCTATTTTCTGATTTTCGGTGAATTTTTAAAGATTAATTTTTAGAATTTAATTTAATAAATGCTGATCACGTGATTTCTTTTTCTGGTACTTTAAATAAATATATCGTCACGTACATAACAACTAAATAGACAAAAAAATATTTTTTTTCTTGCTAATGCGGCAGACGATTGGACATTATTTTGTCTATAAAAATATCCTTCACGATTTTTATATAAATATATATATATTTTTTACTACATCAATTGTATAGATTGATCGTCGTATTTATTATAAATACATATATATATATATATATATATATATATATGGCATTAATTGCATACATTGACCGTTGTATTTAATTTGAATGTACTCCGCAGCGAAGTGCGGGTTTTCAGCTAGTAATATATATATATAAATTAAAAAATTTCGCATTGATTAAAAAAAATCACAATTGTACTTACTTGGTTAGGTTAAGTATCAAAATTTTTAGTTAAAAGCTAACATTGTAGCAGTCTCCATACTCTTCCTTAAGTCTTTAGCAATAAGTAATTAGCAAATTTCGAGAGATCTCTCAATTTAAGGTCTTATTTAAGGTCTAATTATTGCTATTATTACCTACTTTCGCTTAAAAAGCCGTTTATCACCGCGTATTCACCAAAAAAGCAGTAAAAATAGAATTTTCGTATTTATTCGCTCATATCGGCAAATTTCACATTTATTCGCGTCTCTTTCGTAAATACAAAAATTACGTATCCCTAACTATCAGCCAATATAAACACATATTGAATTAATAACCAACTTGTTTAAAAAAAAACAAATTTCAACTTAACCTTCGACCAATAGAGACAGAAACTTACGATTTTATCGTGTCCAAAAGCCAAATATATAGATCGGTGAAAGACGAATCCTTTTCGAAACAAAAATTCCAAAGCTTCAAGTGAGCCCTAAAATATACAGAATACATATTTTTTTTCTATTTCATTATGTTAATATTCTTCATTTATTAATGCAATATAAACTTGGTAATTTTAAAATAACGAACAATTAAGATTATTCCGAGTGTCTGTATTATAGCTGTTTAAAATCTTGTTCATCTCGTTTTCGTTAACCGGATCAGACAATCCCGACGATCGCACAAAGAAATCGAAAGCTTCTATTATTAAAGAGCTATAGATATTTCTGTTGATTGGTTTCGCAACAAAGCGGTGCTAGAAATCAAGAGATATCATTTAGGAAATTTAAAGATGCACATGGAGTGAAAGCTTCAATGCTTCTAGATAATGCTCTAACTCAGGGGTTCCCAACCTTTTTCCTACATCTACCCCTTTCAGGGGCAAAAACCTCCACCGTTTGCTAGGTGATTTTTCCCCCGATTTTTTTAACCTAAAAAATCTTGAAAAATTTTCCAATTAAAGGTTGTAAAATGTTTTTAATTCTTTAAACCGATAACATATGGTGACATAAGCCATCTTTCTGCTCATTTAACTGCAATACATTGAATACCAGTGAAAAAAAAAACAAGATCTTAGCGTTTTCACTGTGCAAACGGCGCCCCTCTAAGGGTTAGAATGATTTTCTTCATCGATCGCCCTCACATTTTTCTCTATAGTATACAGCATACAACATAATTATAATCCCAATAATTGCACATAAAAGACGATAGTTTGACTAAAGATAATTGCACATAAAATACTACAGTACATAATTGCACATAAAAAACAACAGTTTGACTAAAGATAACAGTTTGACTAAGAATATGAACAAAAATTAGAAAAAGTGGTTCATTAGGTTTGTTTCATTATTTTTGTGCTATTTTCATTTTTTTAATTTCACAAGTATAAACAAGATTTTTGTAATTGCACACACATCGCCACGAAGGTCAGTGGATTTCCCCAGTTCTGCTTAGTATTGGTACACAAATAAAAGCCGACGGCGGCATTCGAGGCATATACAAAAGCGTCATGACATTCGACTTTAGATGCATGGATCATTTCGCCTTATGCAAATCTGTATTTATACATATTTAAACGGATATTATTATCTAATAATTACATTCCTAAAAAATTAAATTAAATTTTAAAACAGAAAAATTTATCGTCGAATCTCCAATAGACCCCTGGTCTATAGACCCATTTTAAACTTCCATCGACCCCCAAGGGGACCACCTGACCCCGTTGGGAATTCCTGCTCTAACTCATCCAAGTGCTGAGTGGCGAATTCCGCCTGAATACCATTAACTTCTCTAAATTTAGGAAGCAAAATGTCATATACCCGTCCGGAAGACTCTGCAAAAAGTCCGCTTTCGATGATATTCTGGATATTGAAGCCTTTTTTTATTAGGTAAAATTATCAAACTAATAATTCTAATAATAGTTGCTGATAGCCGAGTAAGGGCCTGTTCACATAGGAGTCCGTAGCGTTGCGTTAAGGAAAAGATGACGTTAAGACGAAAATAAACCAATCATAGGCGTTAAAAATTTCATTGCTAATCGTTTGGAGGCATATGATTGGTTTATTTTCGTCTCAATGTCATCTTTTCCTTAACGCAACACAACGGACTCCTATGTGAACAGGTCCTAAGATAAAGAACAGCACAATATACTAGTAATGACAAAGGTAGTTTGATTATTATTGCTATTATTGTCGTTTCTAGTATTAGTTGTAAAACCACCCTTAATTCTGTCATGCAGCATTTTGATTTTTATGAATTATTTAAAACTGCATACAATATTACCAGTAATGGCAATGATAGTTGCTTTTAATATTTTAAATACAAAGCAACCACCCCTGCTTAGAGTTCATCTTAGCCTCCAGTTATTAAAACTGAAAACTTCCACTTTTCAGATCTAATTTTTCGACTTGACCCCAAAGTTTCTGAAGTGTAGTAACCTTTAAAAAGAAATATGTAATAAATCTGATTTTATTCTCCGTTACATTTCTGAACGATAAATGACTGGATGCGTAGATGAATTGTAAGGAAGGTGGAAATTTGGTATTTAAAACTCAAAAGGCACATTTTCGATTTGCAATAAAATTATTTACAGTCTACATTTTTTTTAATCCCTAGAGCAAGGTACAAAATAAACGTATCAAAGAATCACGAATCCTAAATGTATTATGATAAAACTTTCTTATTCAACTCAATATACTGTTTGTAAACAGAACTATGAAATTATTTTTAAATGAAAGATTCTTGTTAAATATAGGTACAATAACCTGTACGGTTCTAATTTTTGGAATTAATTTTTTATTTCATTTGAAACTTTCCTACTAGTTGAGCTTTGAATATTGCTAGTTGAAAAAAGGAGGGCATTAATTCTAAAAGAGCGCTAGAGTAACCACAGAAATAATCTATATATACAGTAACCACCGCTTATAGTGATCAGTGGTTATAAGAATCAACCGTTTATAAGAATCAATATCGCGAAAACAAAAACAAATGAATTATTTCCATGTTAAAATTTTCGCTTTAAAGAATCAATCCACCGGTTTTAAGAAACAGTTTACACTCTTCGCTTTCCTTTCATTTTTCCAAAAAGCCACTTAAACCTTCAAAAGGCACGAAGTTATTACTTTAATTATTTTTTTTAAAGAAAGAGTGACAAGATGGAATGGAATACAGTCGTAAAATGCATCCCTTTCTTTGTTAGACATAACATAATAGTTTCCCCTTAAACGCTTTAGCTAAACACTGTCCTATTAGCTTGACCCAGGGGCATCCTGCCCGTCCGGATCCGATTTCACTTTTCTCCACTCACAAACAAAGACAGGGACTCTTTTTTTCCCACCTCCCACATCCTGGTTGCTGCTTCCTGGACCCTGAAACACACAAATCTTCAGCGAAATGTCCACTATCATTTAGGCAAACGTGACATTAGTAGATTCAGCCCGTTATCAAACCGTGAAACGTAAGCTAGAAGGTGAATCTTCGTCTGAGACTATTGGTATTGAAAGAGGTATAAACAGCCTCCCGAAAACTTCATTACGTCAAACTACCATAGAAAACTTTTTCTTGCACCCTTCCTGTAGTTGAAATGTTAAACTGTTAGGCAGGTATGTGGTAACAAATATTGGATTTTTTTCTTCTCTTATCATAATCATGTGTATCTACTTATAGGTCTAGAAATCAAGTTGCATTTTTAAAATTATAAAGAATAATTTTAATAAAAGATAAATAACGTAAATTAAAGAGTATTTTATGGTAAATTATCTAATATATGTATATATAGATGTGTGTGTGCCTGTCCAAAAACCTAAATTTCGGCTATAAGAGTCAACCGCTTATGAGAATCAAAAACAGTAATAACAAACTTGATTCTTATAAGCGGAAATCATTGTATATAAATCAGTTCCGTAACTGACTGACTGACATACAACGCACAGACCAAACCGCTGGACCTAAAGAACTTAAATTTTGCATGGCGATTCTTCTTATAGTGTTGGGGTGCACTAAGAAAGATTTTTGAAAAATTCTTCTTAGATTTTTTAAAATTAAATTTTTAAGCTGTTTTAGTAACTTTTTAAATGTTTGCATTTAAAATAATAATTTGAGGGTTATAAAATTTATATCACGAGAAAGATCCTAAAAATTCCTTTAAAATGAAATCTTTTTCGAATCTTTACCTCAATTTTCTGATTTTTGTTGAATTTTTAAAGATTCATTTTTAGAATTTAATTTATTAAATGCTGATCACGTGGCTTCTTTTTCTGGTACTTTAAATAAATTTATCGTCACGTACATAACAACGAAATAGACAAAAAAAATTAATTTTTTTCTTGCTTATGCGGCAGACGATTGGACATCATCCAAAAAAATATTAAAATACAGTAAAAGATATGTTCCTCAAACTGTACTATATTCTTTAGTATGTCGTATTAGATTTAATTTCAATATTTTCTTCTACATATTTTATATATTTTCTTCATATACATATTTCTACATATTTTATATATATATACATTACATATTTTCTTCTACATTATTTTGTCTATAAAAATATCTACGTTTTTTTTTGTAAATATATATATATATATATTTTTTTTTTTACATCAATTGTATACATTGATCGTCGTATTTATTATACATATATATATATATATATATTTATTATTTTTTTTTTGCATTAATTTTATACATTGACCGTTGTATTTAATTTGAATGTACTCCGCAGCGAAGTGCTGGTTTTCAGCTAGTTCAATCATAAAATAGCTTCAAACAGGCGGCTTCTTCTACTCACCATCACAACAGATTTACTGCCTACAGCACCTTTCCCCCAGATACAGCCATCCGAAATTTGACCTCCAAAGGGGGCCTTATTCCACTGAGCTTCCTGGGCAGCGGCGACGTCCAAGTGTCCACATAGCATGTACGGTTTCAGACTTTTGTCGCTGCCTTCCACGTGGTATAAAAGACTCAATCCATTTACAATCTCAAATTTGACATGAGGGGAGGAATGCACAGTAGGAAAAGCTAGAAAGGAAATTGAAATCGTAACAAATGAGATAAGCACTTCTCAGCTCAACACCTTTTAATTAAGAGTATTAACCTTTTCCTTACAGGGTGGGATAGCATGTATCCCAATATTATGGGCCCATTAATAAATTTATATATATATATGTAATATAAAAATAATTTTTATATTAATTATCTGACTTGTCTATATTCCTATAAAACATAATTTATTCCATTTCTAATGATGATATAATAGCTCTTAAAGTTTGCAGTAGTTAATCCCTTCGTTCCCCTATAGACAGAGAAATATCCTGATAGACTTAGAACAGCCTCTGTCTAGGGAGACTGAACCGATAAGAATCATCGGACACGCCCTAGTCCATGACGTAGCATAGCGTCATAGGGATTATTGCTTACACCAAGTCTTCTGTATGTTCCCGATATAAAATGTGAAAACGGCATGAAGCCGGGCTCTTCTTTATAATGATTGTACATAAAATATGTCACACGGTCTAGCTCCCTCCCTATGGGGGACTCCATATGAACAACAATAAAACTATTTTAAATCATTCGACTGTTTACTGCGTCCCAAGAATTCTTTTATAGCTGTTCCAACGATGCCTATTGCTATGATATTACAAGCCGTCAGGATTATAAAGGGGGCTAGACAAAATGATTAAATTTTGTGGGACGCAGGCGATGGCTGAAATTCGTTCTTGGAGGAATGTGTTGTGTCTACCCGCCAAATTCCCTGCTAAACCGAAACGGAAGCTGGAATACAGATGGAGGATGACAGACAGCGTTTTAAGAGGTGTTAGTTCCGATGCAGTATTTCTACGGCCACTGCGACATCAATAATGTTTTTGCGTGTGAATACACTTGTTTTGAAAAGGACCAACCTTCTGTTCGAACTGGATCCCAAAGCCTGGATACTTTCCTATTTGAGTGCTACCTGTGGATTAATCAAAGAACAGTGCGAGTCCAATGCTTCCGGGATTAAAATACACGAAAGTGGACAATCTAAGCCGATTTTTTTTTCGTTTCGTGCATGACGATTCCAGTGAAATATGAACAAAAACTGTACATAAGGAGTAAATTTTTTTTATTATTTTTTTTTTCGTTCAAGGAAGTGGTGAATCATTACGTGAGTAATTTTTCTTTCTTTATTAAGTCATAAATAAATGTGGATAGGAATTTTTTTTGAATTGAATAAAAACAACCATGGTTGTCACCACTTGTTACCACATGTTTTTTTTTTCTTCAAGACGTCTTATATTTTTATATTGTATTGTGTTTTTTTGTAGTATACGTTGCGATTTTTATGTTGAACTTGCAAAGAATATTGAAATTGGAGAGAATATTATGCAAAGATTGTTGTTAAAAATTTTATAAGTGAGCATTCAGAGATTTGAATGTTAATTTTGTACACAGAAGAGTTGGTGGATAGGTTCAGTTTTAAATTGTCAGAATAGGTAAATTAATTTTTCTTTTTGTTTGGCATGGGGAATTTCTTTTTCTTTGAGGGGGGGGATGTAATATAAAAATAATTTTTATATTAATTATCTGACTTGTCTATACTCCTATAAAACATAATTTATTCCATTTCTAATGATGATATAATAGCTCTTAAAGTTTGCAGTAGTTAATCCCTTCGTTCCCCTATAGACAGAGAAATATCCTGATAGACTTAGAACAGCCTCTGTCTAGGGAGACTGAACCGATAAGAATCATCGGACACGCCCTAGTCCATGACGTAGCATAGCGTCATAGGGATTATTGCTTACACCAAGTCTTCTGTATGTTCCCGATATAAAAAGTGAACACGGCATGAAGCCGGGCTCTTCTTTATAATGATTGTACATAAAATATGTCACACGGTCTAGCTCCCTCCCTATGGGGGACTCCATATGAACAACAATAAAACTATTTTAAATCATTCGACTGTTTACTGCGTCCCAAGAATTCTTTTATAGCTGTTCCAACGATGCCTATTGCTATGATATTACATATATATATATATATATATATATATATATATATATATATATATATATATATATATATATATATATATATATATATATATATATATATATATATATATATATATATGTATATATATATATTTATATATATACATATATATATATATATATATATATATATATATATATGTGTGTGTATATATATTTATATATATACATATATGTATATATATATTTATATATATACATATATATATATATATATATATATATATATATATATATATATATATATATATATATATATATATATGTGTGTATATATATATTTATATATATATATATATATATATATATATATATATATATATATATATATATATATGTATATATATATATGTATATATATACATATATGTATATATATATTTATATATATACATATATATATATATATATATATATATATATATAACCCCCTTAACGGCCGTTCTTACAAAGAGGGTATGGAAATTACCGTTCTAATCAGGGAATCGCAAAAATGGGCCGGTAAGCTAAAGGTTAATGCTGCTGTGTACTAACCCTATTGGATTCCCTCCCCTCAATGTTAACTTACAGAGAAAATTTGTCCAAGGATTGCCGACTTGGATTTAAAGATGTTTTAAAAAGAAACTGTACTCCGTAATAGAGAAATAAATTTTACAACTAGCAGACCTGCCAGCCTCAGTAAGAGCAAAATCCTGCAATATTCTACCGTGCATAAAATAATCGACATAACACAAAACACTATAGTAAAAAATTAAAATAAAAGAATTATAATGGGTACTTACTTATAGTTTATAGGATATCTTTAATAATATTACATAGTTAAAAATATTTCCTTGTTGTTCAGCTCATCTTGAATTTATAATATTAAACAAAAGTTATATATTTGAAATTTGTATTCATATTTACACTAGCAGGGAGCCCAGCAGTCTATATTTTGAGTACTTCTATTTCTTTATAATGTTTGTTTTAATTAATTGCAGATAATTTTGGAATTTTTGTAACATTTACCGTAGCTGATTTTGCTCTTTTTAAAAATTAATTGTCAAATTGTTCTTCATAACAGCGTCCTTGTGGGTTCGATTTGCATATTAGCAAATTTTCTAAGGTTTCCCTCGACATAGGTGACCTGAACTGAGTAGGTATTTTTGTTATGTAACTAAAAATCCTCTCACACGCTGCATTACTGGGAGGGATTGTTAAAACCAGCGTTATTTTTTTACGTTTCGGAATCCGGTAACAATAGTGTCCATTCCGGAAACCCGGAAGATGCATTAAAAATCCGGCATTGCCGGGGTAAATCCGGAAAGTTGGTAGGTCTGAACTAGGGACATTTTTCGTTAAAAAAAAT
Source organism: Dolomedes plantarius (assembly GCA_907164885.2). Classification (NCBI taxonomy): domain Eukaryota; kingdom Metazoa; phylum Arthropoda; class Arachnida; order Araneae; family Dolomedidae; genus Dolomedes; species Dolomedes plantarius. The sequence continues at coordinate 20,924,005 of OU015498.1, forward strand.
GCAAATATTTTTTTATTTAAATTATTCGGGGAAAAAAAATCTGGTCTACTGTGTTTTAAACGCTCATAAATTCCTTTGGTGGACAAAATTTATGAAACGAACCCTGTTGCAAGGTGCAGAAAAGTTCAGGCTGTTTGAAAATACCACTTTTATTGGATTACTAGCGGCCCGTCCCGACTTTGTCCGGGTTGAACAAAATATTATACCAATAAATTTCCAGTTGATAGCCAATAAATTGTAAATCTTTTTTTACCTTAATAATAACCTAAATAATACCTTCAATTAATTTTACGTTAGTTAATAATTAAAATATTTTTTTTAAAGAAAAAGGCGTGCCGGAGAACGGCTAGGTTCGAACCGCTAGCGTCAGAACAGAAGCCCACCGCGATAGCACCACGATAAGGATCGTTGAAATCTTCGGAACAAAAAGCGGTAGAAGACAGTAGCGGAAACAATGGAGATTGTTAGGATTAAGCCCGTAACTTTATTTCTACTGATTAGATATACATAATATATAGCCTATGTCCATCTGGAATACTGTACCTTTCAAACAGTGAAAGAATTTTTCAAATAGGTACAGTGGTTCTGAAGATTACCCTCCACGTACAAAATCGCTCTCTCTTTATATATATAAGTATAGATCAGCATTTATGTAGCTGTAAATAGTAGACAAATTTTCTCCATAGGTTAACATTGAGGTGAGCGAATCCGATGGGGTTAGTACACAGCAGCCTTAAATTAAACATTTTGAAATCGTGACTGAATTTTCTGAAGTTCGCAACAATCGATTTTTGAACTGTTGGTAAATATTACCAAGATAATTTGCTAGTTTTATTAATTACCAAGATAATTTGCTAGTTTAATTTTGCTAGTTACACAACGTTAGAATATTTTACAGAAAAAAATACTAAATTAAGATACATAATAAAGAATAAAATTATTATTACTTCATTAGTAAAAATAACTTGTTGGAAGTGAGACTCAAGAATCACTTCCGAAGCTAAAGATTACAGGGAAAAAATGAAGGATAGCAATTAAGAACAAAATTTCCATTATATTTAGGAGAAATGTCATACCCAGATACATAATCTAAGACACTGAATAAAAATGAAAAATCTTAATTAATTAGATAAAGTTAATAACTTATGAAGTAGGGTAAAGTGGGGGTAAGTAAGAACTCAAAATCATATAGTTCCACTTTGAATCTAAATACAGTCGAACCCCGTTATAACGAACTTCAAGGGACCAGAAAGTTTTGTTCGCTATATCCGAACCGTTAAGAAAAATGTTAGAGTTCACAAAATGCATAACTCAGAGGTGGGGAGCGCGCGGCCTCCGTGATCTTCTCTTGCGGCCTTCATAAAAGCTAGCACTTGTATTAATTAATATTTAATTATATAGATTACAACAATTTCCAAATCAATAGAATTAACCCGAGAGCACTCGCGCCCAATTTCGAACACAAGTACTCGCGCCGGGTATCTCATACCCTAGTTCATTTCTGCTATTTAAATATCAATTAATATTGTTTATAAGCAAACCTTACGTAACTAAAGAACATAAAATAATAAATTAAAGATTTTTAGTGAATTTTAATAACACTTACATTTTTATAGACAATTTTTACAAACTACATACTGATGTTCAACACAGACAATTTTCCCATTTTTGGCACTTAAACTTTGTTTTTCAGTCCTTATTACTTGGGCAAATTTAACATCGTTTATATTTTGTCTTGAGTTTTTTTGCAGACGGTTCATTATTAGTGATTTCCAGTTCCATTGAAGTGCTTGAATAAGTTGTTTTTGTTTGAGGCACCATCATATTTAGCATGTTGCTATTGAAGAGAACATTACATGCATCTACGGGAGAAGCGACATCTCTTGAATAATTTGTATTACCTGGAAGCTTAATAATTACGTTCCTTGAAGGCTTTCTTACATTTTGCCGGTATTTTTTCTTCAGCCATTTTGTAATTTTATCTTTACCAATATAAAAATCGGCTGTTGACAAAAAATCGGTTTCTGTCTCAATTTCAGTAGAAGAATCGTGATTGCTACAGTATTCTCCATCCTCAGAGGCATCATTATCTTGGGATAAAGCTTCATTATCACTAGAAACAGTCTCTAAAAGGTTTCGCAATTGTTTTATTTCCTCGTCGTAATTCCAAAATCGCGCCATGATGCACTAAACTAACAGAAAAAAAAGGAACGATCTGACTGACGCGAAGACTCGCACGGGTATGACAAACCCATCGAAATATTTTTCTCAAAATCTATTTATTGTGCAGACTTAGTTTTTACCCCGCTGAAAGAATGTGACCTTGAATACAGCTACACGAAATTTCGGCCTAATCCGATAAGAAGAAGATAACAAAAGCATTGAATGAAAATGGATTGGGTATGTCATACCCGGTGCGAGTTCTCGCGGGTTAAATAAAGAACGGCATGAATGTATGTACAGTGTCGGCCAAAATAAAGTTGACATTTTGAAATTGTTGTCTAAAGTCGCTACAATTGCATATTTATCCAAATGAGCTTAGTTTACCTTGATTGTATGATACTTTAACTACACTTTATATGTAATTTAATGTTCAGAGTTTCTTAGCAATACTACCAGACATGTTATATATCTACACAAAAACTATTTTCTTACTATTATTGTTGTGACTGACTCCATGTACGTTAAAACGTATTATTTTTTTCTGCCAAAAAAAAGAAAAAAAAAAAAGGGTAAATTAATGATTAATGTTATAACAAGTTTTTACCCTTATGTGAATACAAAAATATTTTATATTCTAACTTTTTATGTCAAATAATTAATAAATAAGGACTTAATTTTTTTTGTTATTTTTCTATATAATGCACCAAATTGTTAAAACTATATCTAACTATAATAATTTCATAAAACTCGCATTTATAGGTTCATCAACTTATGCGGCCTCCTTTATTACGACCTAATTAACATGTGGCATCTAATGGTAAAAAGGTTCCCCACCTCTGGCATAACTCATTAGTTGCTATGTGTTTTCATTAATGATGTATTAAAATTTGATAAAATCTATTTAAAATGATCATTAATGAATTGAATTGACTAAAATCGATTACATTAAACTGACGCAATACTAATTAAATTAACTAAATATGAAGACAAATGGAAATAAATTCATTTTACATTTAATTGTTGCTCACTGTTTTGATACCGAAATAATCGGTAATCTTCTGCTGACGTTACATTTTATGAATTCAAAACCATTTCGTGAATTTCTTTGTCCAATACATCAAATGACCCCAACACTCTTTCTTCCACTGTTTGTGTTGAGAAAAACTTATTAATTACACGCATTTCTGTTGTAAGCATCTGAGATGGTGGGGATTTCGTCGTTTATGTGCTCCTCTTCATCAGCATCAGATGCAGAATCTTCGATTTCAGAATGATTCATTTTACTTTCTTCCAGAAGATCTTCATCAGTCCGATTTTCACATGTAACGAGTTCAACCTCACATGTTTAGAACAATTGCGTGTCACAATCTGAGAATGATGAAATTTTGTGCTTCTCTATCCACATCGTGATAGGTAAAGGTTAATCGGAAGAAGTTGGGGCTGCCGCCAACTTAGCGATTTTTTTACTTCCTGTTATGATGTACCCCCTTTTCTGGCTACAAATTATGAAATTTTTTATATTTTAGAAGGGCGTAGGATTAAAAAAATTTCTTTAGATTGTAAATTTCTGTTTCTAAATCTACTTTTATGTTTTTCTGAACTATAATCAGAATTTCAATGCAAATGTGAATTTTAATTGCTTTTTCTCAAGAACTTACATTTTATTCAAAATGTAATCATTAAAATGTATTTTTCATTACAAATTTCCGATAGTTCGAACCAAAACTCAAAATTTAAATGTAATTATTAAACTATTTTTCATGAAACGTAGTCGGATACCTTACACTCTTTATGTTGCGATTTTTTTTAAAGGTCGCCAGAATTTCAGAGTTCTCCTTTTTTCTCTCCTTTATATGTCGTTGTTCTGGTGTTTTTACCTAACTTTTAAAAACAGCAAAACAACAGAATATGAGGGGGTTGAAAAAAAATTGCGGACTCAGAAATGCAAATTTGGCGACTTTTAAAAAAAATCGCCAAAAAAGTCACCAACCGCCCCAGCTTCTTCCGATTTACAATAAGGGTTATCTTCATCTTCTTCAACATTCTTTGCGTCTTCAACATTCGTTGTATCTTCAACATTCTTAAAAAGTTTTAAAATAAAAAAATCAGTAGTCGACTGAAAAAAAGGTTCGTTATAGCCGATTCTTAAGATTTCGGAGGTTCGCTATGAAAGGATAAATTAGCATTAAATACCATAGGAAAACGGCGGGACCAAAACTTTCGTTCGCTATATCCGTGAGTTCGTTATATACCGGGTTCGCTATAACGAGGTTCGACTGTAAGCTTTTAACAAGTTGTTGTATTTGTATGAAAATTTGCATACATACTTTTAATTATGTTCTACATTTATAGTTTTATTTATTTTTCAAATCTATTCACAATTTTTTTGCCGTAAATATTTAAAGTTTTTGTGTTTTGCGTTCTCACTTGCGTTCTTCTTCAACATTCTTTGCGTCTTCAACATTCGTTGTATCTCCAACATTCTTAAAAAGTTTTAAAATAAAAAAATCAGTAGTCGACTGAAAAAAAGGTTCGTTATAGCCGATTCTTAAGATTTCGGAGGTTTGTTTTAAAAGGATAAATTAGCATTAAATACCATAGGAAAACGGCGGGACCAAAACTTTCGTTCGTTTTATCCGTGAGTTCGTTATATACTGGGTTCGCTATAACGGGATTCGACAGTAAGCTTTTAACAAGTTGTTGTATTTGTATGAAAATTTGCATACATACTTTTAATTATGTTCTACATTTATAGTTTTATTTATTTTTCAAATCTATTCACAACTTTTTAGCCGTAAATATTTAAAGTTTTTGTGTTTTGCGTTCTCACTTGCGTTCTTCTTCAACATTCTTTGCGTCTTCAACATTCGTTGTATCTTCAACATTCTTAAAAAGTTTTAAAATAAAAAAAATCAGTAGTCGACTGAAAAAAAGGTTCGTTATAGCCGATTCTTAAGATTTCGGAGGTTTGCTATGAAAGGATAAATTAGCATTAAATACCATAGGAAAACGGCGGGACCAAAACTTTCGTTCGCTATATCCGTGAGTTCGTTATATACCGGGTTCGCTATAACGAGGTTCGACTGTAAGCTTTTAACAAGTTGTTGTATTTGTATGAAAATTTGCATACATACTTTTAATTATGTTCTACATTTATAGTTTTATTTATTTTTCAAATCTATTCACAACTTTTTAGCCGTAAATATTTAAAGTTTTTGTGTTTTGCGTTCTCACTTGCGTTCTTCTTCAACATTCTTTGCGTCTTCAACATTCGTTGTATCTTCAACATTCTTAAAAAGTTTTAAAATAAAAAAATCAGTAGTCGACTGAAAAAAAGGTTCGTTATAGCCGATTTTTAAGATTTCGGATGTTCGCTATGAAAGGATAAATTAGCATTAAATACCATAGGAAAACGGCGGGACCAAAACTTTCGTTCGCTATATCCGTGAGTTCGTTATATACCGGGTTCGCTATAACGAGGTTCGACTGTAAGCTTTTAACAAGTTGTTGTATTTGTATGAAAATTTGCATACATACTTTTAATTATGTTCTACATTTATAGTTTTATTTATTTTTCAAATCTATTCACAACTTTTTTGCCGTAAATATTTAAAGTTTTTGTGTTTTGCGTTCTCACTTGCGTTCTTCTTCAACATTCTTTGCGTCTTCAACATTCGTTGTATCTTCAACATTCTTAAAAAGTTTTAAAATAAAAAAAATCAGTAGTCGACTGAAAAAAAGGTTCGTTATAGCCGATTCTTAAGATTTCGGAGGTTTGCTATGAAAGGATAAATTAGCATTAAATACCATAGGAAAACGGCGGGACCAAAACTTTCGTTCGCTATATCCGTGAGTTCGTTATATACCGGGTTCGCTATAACGAGGTTCGACTGTAAGCTTTTAACAAGTTGTTGTATTTGTATGAAAATTTGCATACATACTTTTAATTATGTTCTACATTTATAGTTTTATTTATTTTTCAAATCTATTCACAACTTTTTTGCCGTAAATATTTAAAGTTTTTGTGTTTTGTGTTCTCACTTGCTGTTTTGAACTTTTAATACAAGTTTTCATTTGTTACAATATTAAGTTAACTAAAGAACAAAAACATTCAAGTAGGATAGAAGATGTAAATAAATAGTAAATTGAAGGCTAGAGAACAAGATTTTTTTTTTTTTTGGACTTTTAACATACATTTGTTACTCTAAAACAAATATATACAAATAAGCTTATTTTGATGGTTAATATTTACGGCAAAAAAAGCTGCGAATAGATTTTATAAAAAAATAAAACTATAAATGTAGAACATAACCAAAAGTATGTATTTTCATACAAATGCAACTTGTTAAAAATTTATTTAGATTCAAAATGGAACTATATAATTTTGCGTTCTCACTTACCCCACTTCAAGCTACTAAAATGTTAAAACAATTTTAATTTCTTTAAGTTATTCAAATTTTGTTCAAAATAAAAGTAAAAAACGGAGAAGGTAGGGTTTTTGGAGCTACGTCCGCCATCTTGGATTTCTTTTAAAATACACAATAAAATTCAAACTTTTTTCTTTTTAATTCAAACAAGTAAAGAAATCATATGTTATACTTTAACTAAAAGCTTAGAGATAATAGTTTAAAACATGTTAAAATTGACTGTTTCCTAAAAAAAGTATGTAATATAAGCTTTCGCGAGTTTTTCGAATTCTGTTCTCGAGATATGAATTTCAAATTTTGATCTTCCAATTTTCTTCAGTAGGGTTCTTTATATTTAAAAAGCACAAAACAACATAACACTCCCTTTTTATTTCAGAAAAAAAATCCATGAGAACCCGGTGTGCCATATATTGGGAACAAATTGGAAATTCAAAAACATAAGTGGAATTCAAAACAGAAGTGAACGAAGTGGCTTAGTAAACATATTTTTTAATTGGACCGGAGAGACAAATAAGGTAAAGAGCATTTAAGATATTAAAGCCTGGAAAGCGATAGGTTTGACCAAATTTTAGAGCCATAAAATGAGCTATAAGTCACTTACTTTTGCTGAGGAACTCGTGAAACTTTATGAACTCATCGATTTCCAAGTCATCAGATCCATGGTTTATACATTTTATTCGAATTGCTTGAGCCAGGCGTTGAGATATTTCCCTTCTATTCAGAATGGATCTGTATCTCCAATATTTTTTTATTAAACGAGCTTGGCCCCTGGAGGCACACGTCGCATACGCAATATAGCATGCTAGCATGAAAGCATGAAAGCATGCTAGCATGAAAGGGAGACATCCTAGGTAAAAACAAAAAAAAATGTCTGTAAAGAACGACATTCTGCTAAAAATCTCTCTCTGATTTCCACGAACAGTAAATGAAGGTTCTAGCAAACGTCACATAGGAATTCGAGTTTTGTTAGGCGAAAGCGCATGCGCAGGCTTCAAAGCAGTGCCATTGGTCGGCATCACCGTCACTTGTTAACACTGCTGACATCTTGCTTCCCGTTCCTTAGGCCCGCCGCAAATTGATCCCAAAGCACGCACAGCACACGCGTGGCAGACTCTGTGAAGCATAGTTTTGTTCGAGGCACCGCAAATTGAACCCAACCCAACCCAAACGTGGGAACTTCTGTGATCGTCGCACAGATTTCGTGGTCCATGGGTCAGATTTGGATAGACGATAGCAACGCCCTCTGGCTGGAAAAACATTCGGAATAGCATTTATGACATGGTTACAAAGCTATTTACCATTATGCTATCGCTTAATTTTTAAAATTTTTGTGAGTTGTGTTGCTATGCACGTACAGATTTCAAAATGGATCTGATATTGGCATCTGTCGTTTTCGTATGTATCGGCATGTATCTTTTCCGAAAGATGAAAAATGACGTGACTTCTGGATTAGAGCAGACTGGAAACCAAATGCTGGCTTAAGAAACTTCGAAAAACATTTTTAAACGGGTAAGGTTTGTTTTTTTTCCCCATCCATATACCAGATATGAAATCGTACATCGTTTTTTTTTTCTAATAACTGTTCTGATGATGATATTTGTCTTGTGGATCTTGTGTATAGTTTTTGTTACACACATTGTTAAATTTTAACATGATTCTAGTGTGTAAATGTGTCTAGTGTGTAAATCCTTTGTGATAAGATGCTCTTTCCGATCAGAAAAGTGGATTTATTGCGAGGCCATATGCACTTGTTGTAGTTTCTGTTGAAACGGTGTTGAAGGGCGCCCATAGATTTAACTTAAGTTAACAGCAGTAATTGAAGAGTAAAGTTTTTGTTCAGATACCACTGGCTCATTTGAGAAACCACTTATTTTTATAATCAAGTAGTTCTATGTAATGCTTATGTTTAATAGATTAAGATGCTAACATCTAAAATTTATTGTTGAATTTTAATATTTGAAAAATATGTATGTGGTAACTTTTCATTCTTTTTTTACAACAGTTATCAACATAATTAAGATTTCATGTTTTAGTTTCAATGACAAATAGCTATGACATGTGTTCAGTGCTGTGACCAAGTTGTTTGGATTTCAAAAGTTTTTAGTTCAAAGAATGTACAAAAAGATTATGCTTTTTGGAAGAACACTTATTTTGTTCTGAAAGAGATGTAATTCATAAATTTAATGCCATTTATTAAAGTATTATATACTGTAAAATTTATTGCAGTTGTTTGTATACATTATTATTGTTATTTTGTTTATTGTTTAAATGTTTTAAACTGAGAAATCTGATTTATGTTTAAATATTTCTTTGGTATCTATTTTTTGAAAAATGGTGCTTACTTAGTATCAGTTTTTCGGAGGAAAATAGGCTGAAAGTAGATATACTTCTCAACTTGTATTAAAGGGGATAACATGCCTTGTGCTGTAATCCTCCCATGGTGTAGAAATCAAAAAGTCTGAATAATCTTTATTATGAATTAATTTTTTATCATATAAAATAAATTATGCTCACTTAATTATTCATACTTTCTCTTAAAGCATTTTAGCACTGCAGATCTAAGAAGATCATCTTCCTATTATAAGTCAGAATTGAATTGGTATGTCATATTTAGTTGCATTTAAAAATTCAAAAATATTGTTCGTATCTAGATTTAAGATTTATGAATTACAACTGAATGGTTACTTTCAGAGATTTGCATCTAGTGCATTTCTCTAAATTTGACTTTTCAGTTTTTAGCTTTAAACATCTGTACTTTATTTACTAATTTGGATTCTTTTCTAATCAGCTAAACTTTTGTCTCACTAGGTAGCTGTATTGTTTCAAAATTCCACTTTAGATAATTCAGGAAATATTGCTGTGTATATAGGCCTTCGATCAAAAAATTTTTTTGATTGGTAAATTAATTGTGTCATAAGCCATACATTGAAAGTGTCATTTTATTATGTGCTGCACTTTGTAACATGGCCCCATGTGTAGTTATAAGGTAATGAAGAAATGTCATTTGTCATTATTATATAGATTTTTATTATTTGTCATTTTTTTTTACAAATTGTAGTAAATGCAGAACTCATTTTAGAATTTCATGTAATCTTGCATTTTAAAAATTATTGATACATACTAACGATAGCTGTATGGTTTCCAGAATATTAATTTTCTAAGTTTATAATTTTATTTGGTCTAAGTTATACGAATTTGAATTTTGATTTTATTCAATTCTATTGTTTATCTAGTATAAAAATGATTTATGCTAGATATCAAAGTTACATATTCTTTGAATAAATCTATGGTTTTTATATACTTATTAAGTTATAAAATTATATACTTTTTAAGTTATATTAACATTAGATTGTCTTGTACATTAAACTATCGTATAGAAGTATGTATCAATAATTTTAAAATTATTGATACATGTATGTATGGCAGTTTAAACTCCCCATGGATATTTCTGCCAGCTAAATATGCATTTCTTTTACTTTACCTGCTCCTAATTATAGAATATAATAATATTAGTTCTTCATTCTGTGATTCCGATTCCAAATCCATGAGAAGTTAAACCTCGGACGTCATCGTGCTAGACTGGCGTGGATGCCTGTGCTGGGTTCAATTTGCAGTGCCCCGACCCAACCCAAGCGAGGCCCGCCGCAAATTGAACCCAAAGCACGCACAGCCCACGCGTGGCGGTATCTGTGAAGCATAGATTTGTTCGAGGCACCGCAATTTGAACCCAACCCAACCCAAACGTGGGAAGTTCTGTGATCGTCGCACAGATTTCGTGGGCCGTGGGTCAGATTTGGATAGACGATAGCAACGCCCTCTGGCTGGCAAAACATTAGGAATAGCATTTATGACATGTTTACAAAGCTATTTACCTTTATGCTATCGCTTAATAATTTAAATTGTTGTGAGTTGTGTTGCTATGCACGTACAGATTTCAAAATGGATCTGATATTGGCATGTGTCGTTTTCGTATGCATCGGCATGTATCGTTTTCCGAAAGATGAAAAATGACGTGACTTCTGGATTAGAGCAGACTGGATTCCAAATGCTGGCTTAAGAAACTTCGGAAAACATTTTTAAACGGGTAAGGTTTGTTTTTTCCCCTCCATATACCAGATATGAAATCGTACATCGTTTTTTTTTTCTAATAACTGTTCTGATGATGATATTTGTCTCGTGGATCTTGTGTATAGTTTTTAAACACACATTGTTAAATTTTAACATGCTTCTAGTGTTTTTTAATGTCATACCTTTCTTATAAGATGCTCTTTCCGATCAGAAAAGTAGATTTATTGTGAGTCCATATGCACTTGTTGTAGTTTCTGTTGAAACAGTGTTGAAGGGCGCCCATAGGGAGAATGCCCATACAAACATAGAGCTAACTTAAGTTAACAGCAGTAATTGAAGAGTTATACGTTTTTGTTTACATACCACTGGCTCATTTATTCTTTTCTCAGAGAGAATTTTTCGGGAAAAATACGCAATAGGAGGGATTTTTTTTCAATAAAACCGTGAAATCCAAGATATTTTGTTTTTCCTTTTTAATTTGGGGAAGAAATGTTTATACACTGCTGGCCACTGTAAATGCAACACCCTGAAGGAAACATGCAAATAACATGAAATTTACAACATGCATTAGCGGATGTGAGATATGCAAATGATTAGAATTTCAGCGCAGACGCACATCACGCTCGCCTGTGGCGCCACTTCAAAGCGCTATTTAAGGCTTGGAGATTTCGACGATTTCAAGTTAGGCAATTGTGTTTTTCTTGTGGTTTTTTTCAAAAAAACGATCAATTATGCCTCGTCGAAAACAGCGATCATCTTTTGATCAAGTATCCGAGTTCGACAGAGGAAGGATAGTGGCCTACCGAGATTGTGGATTATCTTTCAGGGAAATCAGTAGTCGTGTTGGACGAAACCAAACAATTGTAATGCGGATATGTGATCGTTGGATGCAGGAGGGTATGACGGACCGCCGTGTTCGATCGCATCCACCTCAGCGCACCACTTCACGTGATGACAGGCAAATTGTGCGCATGGCAGTGACGGATCGCTCAGTCACATCACGAACCATAGCACAGCACATGCACTCTGTAACGCATCATCCAGTGTCTGCGCGTACCATTCGACGCCGTTTACAGCAGAGTGGTCTGTCCGCAAGACGTCCATTGCTTTGTCTACCCTTGACGCAGAACCACAGACGTCTCCGCCGCCAATGGTGCGATGACAGAAGGATGTGGATGGCAGAATGGAATGAAATTGTCTTTACTGACGAGTCACGCTTCTGTCTGCAACACCACGATGGTCGCATTCGAGTCTGGAGACACCGTGAAGAGAGGATGCTGAACAGCTGCGTTATGCACCGCCACACTGGTCATGCACCGGGTATTATGGTATGGGGCGGTATTGGATATCACTCTCGCACACCTCTAGTACGCGTTGCCGGTACTTTAAACAGCCAGCGCTACATCTCCGAGGTGTTGGAGTCAGTTGTCCTTCCTTACCTTCAGGGCTTGCCCACAGCCATATTTCAACAGGATAATGCGCGACCACACGTGGCACGCATTGTCCAAGGATTCTTCGTCAATCGCCAGATTGAATTGCTTCCCTGGCCGCCTCGCTCTCCGGATCTTTTGCCGATAGAAAACATGTGGTCCATGGTTGCTCTACGATTGACCCAGATTCCATCCCCAGCTGCCACAGCAGATCAACTTGGTAACGTGTGGAAGCTGCTTGGTCTGCTGTACCCCAAGAACTCATCCAAAGTCTCTTTGAATCAATGCCGAGGCGTGTGGCTGCGGTGATCTCCAACAATGACGGCTACTCTGGCTATTGATTTTGGCAGGAACCACACTTCACAGAAGTCTATAAATTTAATTATTTGATACTTGGTCAACATGTTATCTACAAAATAAATTTTGTTGTGATATCTCTTGTCTTTCTTGGTGTTGCAATTTGGGTGGCCAGCAGTGTAAGATATGTAAACAAATGATTGAAGCCAGTGACGATTTATAAAGTCTTCGTACTCAAAAATAACGGTTTTCTCAAAGCGAAATTTATGAAAACAATCCTTTCAAGGTTACCGAGAGTAATGGTTTCTTGTATACTGTCGATTATTTAACAAGGAATGGTGTTAGGCTACTAAAACTATAAAATTTCTACAAATGTAAACACATCCAAATACACAGTCAAAACATTTTTTCGATTCAAATATGTTTTACTTTTAAAAAGTTGAACTTCGCAGCCATTGTACATGTTCTCACTGACGCTCAAGCACAGTTCAAAAATCTACGTATCATTGCAACTCACTTATTTCTTCATATTAACTCAGCAACCTACAGAAACATAGTGATAACGCCTTGCAGCCTAGTTGCTGACTTCACATAAGAAAACACTTCTTAAAATTTATGTAAGACTAGCTGAAAACCCGCGCTTCGCTACGGAGTACATTCAAATTAAATACAACGGTCAACGTATGCAATTTATGCCAAAAAATAAATATATATATTTATAATAAATGCGATGATCAATGTATACAATTGATGTAAAATATATATCTATCGATATATATATATTTATAAAAAAATCGTAAGGGATATGCATTTTTTTGGATAATATACAATCGTCTGCTGCATTAGAAAGAGAAAAAAATATTTTTTTTGTCTATTTAGTTGTTACGCACGTGACGATAAATTTATTGAAAGTACCAGAAAAAGAAATCACGTGATCGGCATTTAATAAATTAAATTCTAAAAATTAATCTTTAAAAATTCACCAAAAATCAGGAAATGGAGGTAAAAATTCGAAAAAAATTTCATTTTGAAGGAATTTTTATGATCTTTCTCGTGATATAAATTTTATAACCCTCAATGTATTATTTTAAATGCAAACGTAAAAAAAGTTTAAAAAACAGCTTAAAAATTTAATTTAAAAAAATCTAAGAAGAATTTTTGAAAAATCTTTCTTAGTGCACCCCTACACTATTAGAAGAATCACCATGCAACATTTCAGCCCTTTAGGTCCAGCGGTTTGGTCTGTGCGTTGTATGTCAGTCAGTCAGTGAATGAATGAGTCAGTTACGGAACTGTTTTATATATAGAGATAATTAGGATTCTCGGTCAAATACTATCGACATTATATAACTTCCGTTAAGATTATTTTTTACCCAATAATTCCATTATATCTTCCAACCCATTTCATAAAACCTAGCAATGCCGATAATGTTATTTCATCGTATTCCAGTAATATGAAGTCATAAGGAAACGCACCATTTAAATGGTAAAATTTAATGAGGAGATTTTTCACGATTAAAAAATTGTTATTTCTATTTCTTTCCACAGCAAGACAGGATTCCGTTAGAGCTGTTTTTACGTAGATGTTGAAACCAGAGGAAACTGAAAAGAGTTTCCCTAACCAGGCCCTGATTTTCCATTAGGCCCGGGCCTAGGGGCCCCCCAGAATTTTTATTTTAAAAGAAAAACAGTTTCCAATTCAATTATTTTTTTTAATTTTACCTTTTTTAATAGCAATTTTTTTATATATCCTTTCAAAATTTGATTGATTGGTTCATCATATGTATAGTTATATGTGTAGTTCATCATATGTATAGTTATTTATATTGTTCATCATATGTATGTTTAGTGTATATAAGGGACTAGCTGAAAACCCGCGCTTCGCTACGGAGTACATTGAAATTAAATACAACGGTCAATGTATGCCATTAATTCCACAAAAAAATAAATATATATATAGTATATTTATAATAAATACGACGATCAATGTATACATTTGATGTAAAAAAACATTTATAAAAAAATCGTAAGGGATATTTTTATAGACAAAATAAAGTCCAATCGTCTGCCGCATTAGCAAGAAAAAAATATTTTTTTGTCTATTTTTTTCTTTTGCACGTGACGATAAATTTATTGAAAGTACCAGAAAAGGAAATCACGTGATCAGCATTTAATAAATTAAATTCTAAAAATTAATCTTTAAAAATTCACCAAAAATCAGGAAATGGAGGTAAAGATTCGAAAAAGATTTCATTTTGAAGGAATTTTTATGATCTTTCTCGTGATATAAATTTTATAACCCTCAATGTATTATTTTAAATGCAAGCGTAAAAAAAGTTTAAAAAACAGCTTAAAAATTTAATTTAAAAAAATCTAAGAAGAATTTTTGAAAAATCTTTCTTAGTGCACCCCTACACTATTAGAAGAATCGCCATGCACAATTTCAGCCCTTTAGGTCCAGCGGTTTGGTCTGTGAGTTGTATGTCAGTCAGTCAGTGAATGAATGAATCAGTCAGTTACGGAACTGTTTTATATATATAGACTAGCTGAAAACCCGCGCTTCACTACGGAGTACATTCAAATTAAATACAACGGTCAATGTATGCAATTAATGCGAATATATATATATATATATATATATATATATATATATATATATATATATATATATATATATATATATATTTATATATATAGGAATGAGGCAGACCGTACCAGAAGATTGCGGAATAGCTACGTTGTGCAGAATGGCTACTAGATGTCGCTGAGGTTTGCGCGGCAAGGTAAAACGTGCAAGAAGAGAAAAACGACACAGCGGTCGTAGGGAGTGGCGAGTTAGGTCATCTCCGCGAGACTGCCCACGCATCGAATTGATTTGTGTTAAATGGTGAAGAGAGCGGTTATTTTAATTCTGAATGTCCCTATAACTGTGTTGTATATGTCCCGTGTAATTGTCATGTCCCAAGAATAATAAATAGTGTTTGTTTGTGCAAAAGTTGCATTATCATTTCCCTAGACATCTTGCCATCCTATATATATATATATATATATATATATTTATAATAAATGCGACGATCAATGTATACAATTGATGTAAAATATATATATATATATATATATATATATATATATTTATAAAAAAATCATAAGGGATATTTATTTTTTTTGGATAATATCCAATCGTCTGCTGCATTAGAAAGAAAAAGAATATCATTTTTGTCTATTTAGTTGTTATGCACGTGACGATAAATTTATTTAAAGTACCAGAAAAAGAAATCACGTGATCAACATTTAATAAATTAAATTCTAGAAATTAATCTTTAAAAATTCACCAAAAATCAGAAAATCAAGGTAAAGGTTCGAAAAAGATTCATTTTGAAGGAATTTTTATGATCTTTCTCGTGATATAAATTTTATAATCCGCAATGTATTATTTTAAATGCAAACGTAAAAAAAGTTTAAAAAACAGCTTAAAAATTTAATTTAAAAAAATCTAAGAAGAATTTTAGAAAAATCTTTCTTAGTGCACCCCTACACTATTAGAAGAATCGCCATGCAAAATTTCAGCCCTTTAGGTCCAGCGGTTTGGTCTGTGCGTTGTATGTCAGTCAGTCAGTGAATGAATGAATGAATGAATGAGTCAGTTACGGAACTGTTTTATATATATAGATTAATAAGTTTTTCTGGTTGCATTGTATTGGTGTTTTAATGATGAAGTTAATATGTTGTATTGCTTTTTGTTATTTGATAGTATTCTAGGTTTCTACGCTTCAAATAACTAATTCTTGGTAAAATGGTACTTTCACAATGATTCATGATTATTTATTTTGTGCGTCAATTTTGGAAATTTTACGCCCACATCAGTGTTAGGGGGCCCCCATCCCGAGTTCTGCCTATAGTCAAGAATTTTCTAAATCAGGCCCTGTCCCTAACTACACTCATGTCCAGGGATGCCAAATGAAAACTTCGAAAATAAGGGACAGGTTGAATAAAAGCATCGAAAATAAGGGACGGGTTTTGATAACTATACTATTGGGGAGTATGGAATACCCCCAGGGAAAGGGGGTCCGGGGGTACTCCCCTTGAAAATTTTCAAATTTTAACCTTTCAAATAGCCATTTTCAATGCATTTTTCGTTCAGTTTTCCAACTTACATAGAGTTTAGGTTAAATAAACAATAATGTAATTACATAGAAAATTTGCAAATCAAAAACAATTTAAAGTTGGTTTAGGCATATAGTACGAAACTGATTTTTATTTTATTAGTTTACTAAAACTCAGTAAGTGCCCTTATAAAGTGTTAAGGGCGTGTATGTAAAATTTGTAATTTTATTATTGTACAATGTAATGTACATAATATAATGTGCGGATAAATCTTTGGGTCGACTTTTGAGTCATAAAAAAGTTTTCGAATGAGCGTGTTCCCACAGTCCATTGAATTGTATGATATATTGTGCTTTACTGTGTTAAATACATCCGGATGTGAACAGGCCCTTGTATGCGCCCAACTCGTATACAATAAATTTCTCATTTCGGCGAAAAACGGGACTTTTGCCGTCCCGTATCAAAGTTCCCCGGGACGCGAGACAAAATTTACAAATAAGGGACTATCCCTTAAAATCCGGGACATTTGGCAACCCTGCTCACGTCTGAGACAGTTAATAAAAGATAATTTTATTTTTCTAATGCTGAGAGGCACTTGTGAGACATTCGCCTTTTGTTAGTACCGCTGCTAAGTCTTGCTGGCTACTTTCTTGTGGGAGCACCATTTAGGTGAGCCAGCATTGCTCCTATCAGGGGACAACTATAGTAACGACCAAACGTTATTCGAAGTATGAACCCAAGCCCACTGCGTGGAAGCTCACGACGCTAACCACTATATTATGTGGGAGGAATAAAAGGTAATATAAATGAAATAAACTAAAAGTTTTCACTAAAATTCTTATACCCTCATTTTCGTCTAATTTGTTGGCAAGATAGCAGCTGTTCTGGTTCCATCTATATAAATAAAGCAAAGTGTCTCTATGTATGTATGTATGTATGTAAAGTATACAAATCTACATTTCTTGACGAATCTGGTTGAAACTTCGTATCCTTATGTTTTGAAGCCTGGAGATAATTCTAAGATTAGTTTGGAAGCTTTAAAATAGTTTTAAAGGTATTTTAATTCTAAAAGTACTTCACCGCTTCACTCATCCTGAGAAAACATGGCCGACATATCCCCCGTATGGTGCAGCCATCTGTCGGCAGCGACGAGAATGAAAATTGACGGGAATTTAACTTGGAATTGACGGGAACATTTGTATGGCCCTGAAAAGGGCCTTTTTTTTCTTTTGTGGGGCCCGAGCATAGTGGGCGAAGCCCGGCTAGTATCTAAATAAATAAAGCAAAGTGTCTCTGTATGTATGTATGTATATATCGTATACAAATCTACATTTTTTGACGAATCTGGTTGAAACTTCGTATACTTATGTTTTGAAGCCTTAGGAAAATTCTAAGATAAGTTTGGAAGCTTTAAAATAATTATAATATTTTTTAATTAATAAAAACCCAACAATTTTGAAGGATGACAACAGTAAATGGAAGCGGTTACATTTCCGGGAATCACCCTTATATATGTGTCTCGCTAACTTGAAATTGTTTACTTTCTGAAATTTGGTAATTTGGTATATTACATATTGCAGCGGTTCCCAATCGGTGGGTCGCGGAAGGGTTACAGGTGGGTGGCGACTCGATCCTAAAACTATTAAAATGGTCTTTGTGTACTTTTATAATTGTAGTTTTTATCTTCACCTAGGAACACTTGTTAGTGAGTACGAAACCACTTGTTGCATGTATTGCAAACATATATCTATTGTTAAATAAATAACGTTTTGGTACAAAGTGCGTATATTTTGTCAACCATTTTCAAATCAGAACACAAATTGTTTATCAATAATCAATCTGTATCTTCAAAAAAGCATATATATATTTGCATTATTTGATGGTAAATTATATATACATAAGGAAGGGATACGATACAAATAAGGTTTTTACTCCACCATGGACCGATGGACCGTGGAGGTATTCCGATAAGGAAAGGTGGGTAGCCAGCTGAAAGAGGTTGGGAACCACTGACATATTGTGTTTACTGTATTAATGCTGGCGCTGGAGTCTACAGCAAGCTCTTCTCTTTTTACACTCCTGTCGGAAAATATAAAACAGACTATGATGCGGAGATTTCAGCAATTCAGATCGCCTTGTCACAACTCCAATGTCAAAGTGAACAATTTTCAAGGACTGTTATACTATCAGATTCCAGGGCTGCCTTCCTGACCATTGCTTCATTTGAGGCACCGGCGTCAGCCTATATTTTAAATATTCGTCTGGATCTTAATGATCTAATTCAGTGGTTACATATATATATGTAACATGGGAGACAGATCGCAGACTCAGAAGATATCTAATCTCCCATGCTACGGTGAGGAGATGCAGTTATGCTTGAAAATAAAGTCACCTCATGATTAAAACGAAGAATACATGTAATTTAAGAGAACATTTTTATTGTTTCCTTTGGCGACTCCGCCGGGATGAACGCAGCAAGTGGAAGTACAGGAATCCGTTCTAATTCTGGATGTCAACACTTATATAAACTTCAATCCATCACGTGATTAAAGGGTGTGTCTTCATAGTTGATTGGTTTAAAGTTGTTGTTGATGTGCAGAACTGATTTAAATTTGTACTGACGCCGCGCGGCGTCTCTTTACTTAAAAAAGACAGCCATCTTGAATGATTTTGCCGAAGGCTGTAATAATGGAATTTAACGCGAATGCCCAAAGGGAATTAAATAACTTAAGGGATTAAAAAAGGGTATGTAATTTTGAATAGTAAAGTGAGGAATTAATAGTTTTTAAATGTTAAGAGTGTTGAATTAAGAAATTACTAGTTCTTTAATATTATATATATATATATATATATATAAATAAATATATATATATATATATATATATATATATATATATATATCATATACGTATGTATATATGTATATAGTTTATTCTCTTAATGCTCACCTTATTGATTTAGCGGTCAAGATACCAAATCCAGTATTAAACTAAGAATTCCTGTATACGTCTTTATCCCACCATTTTTAGAGCAACGCTGTTCTTGAACTTTTGTATGCTGATATATTTCTTTTCTCTTATTGTTCTATTGATCTTACGGGAATGATTTTATTACAGTAATGCAGCCAAATTAGCTGGACAATTCAAACAGCTCCTTAAACAAATTAAAAACGTTACCTTGACTGAAAAATACGGGATAGTTGTAAAACCGGCGGATGAAAATAAATATTTACTTAAAAAGAACTAAAACTCATTCGATGAAAGACTACATTTATTGACAAACAAGTGATGAATTAGGTCCTTACAAGGAAATGGCCAAATTTGTTCTTAACTTTCAGTATTATTTTGAAACAGTCCATAAGAATTCCAAGAGCTTTTTCACTTCTTCTTTTTCTTCCTGCCTGAAAGAGGAACATAAAGAAATAAAAAAGTGTCAGTATTGCAGCATATGACTGATATAAGATTTTTGTTCAGAGGCATTATTTGTACTATTTATACTAATTAGTTTTTTTTGGATACAACACGTGGCTTATCTTACCATACCCTCACCTCCGGTATTAATTTTCTTTAAATCATAAATAGAAATAGAAATAAATAAATAAATATTTATACTTATATATGCTTTACTTATACCATTGTCTTAATAATCACTGGTGCACGGACGGAGGATGAGGGAGGAAAACCGCTCCGAAATTCCTGTCTCTCATATACACTATCTACCAATAAGTATTTGGACAACTGTGATAGAAAAGAAAAACAAAATTTATTCATATTCAATAGTTGGTAGAGCCACCACGAGAGGCAATTACAGCCTCAACCCTCTGGGGTATGCTTTCCACAAGTCCTTGTATGACGGCTAGTGGTATTTTCTTCCACTCGGCCTGAAGAAGACATGAAAGTTCCTTCACCGATTTTGGACGGTTGTTGTATCCCTTAATTCAGCGTTCCAACTCGTCCCACAGGTTCTCCATAGAGTTCAGGTCTGGACAGGCTAGTCCATTCGGTCGACCGCATTGTCACCATACCAATCCATGGTGGACCTCG
Organism: Dolomedes plantarius; assembly: GCA_907164885.2. Classification (NCBI taxonomy): domain Eukaryota; kingdom Metazoa; phylum Arthropoda; class Arachnida; order Araneae; family Dolomedidae; genus Dolomedes; species Dolomedes plantarius. The sequence goes on from OU015498.1 coordinate 20,944,537, forward strand.
CAACATGCTAGCTGGCGTTGCCGTCCTGGAAGTGACATGGGTCCAAGCCGTAAAACTACCACAACGTAGGAAGCACACTGTCGTCAAAAATAGCGCAATAGGCGTTGGCGTTGAGCTTACCATGAATTGGAACCAAGGGTCCCAGTCCATACCAAGAGAAACGACCCCAGACCATAGTTTAACCTCCGCTGAACTTTACTGTGGGCACAATGCATTCCGGCAGGAGGCGTTCTCCAGGCACACGTCAAACCCCATACCCTGCCATCCAAACGGTAGAGGGTGAACCTTGATTCGTCGCTCCAGAGAACTCGTTTCCACTGATCTACGGTCCACTTTCGACGTGCTTTGCACCACATTAACCCAGCAGCGCGGTTGGGCTATGTGATCAAAGGCTTATGGGCGGCAGCACGACCATGAAAACTAAGCAGTTGTGCTTCTTTTCGGATGGTATTCATCGAAACAATACTCCCGGATGCCTGTTGAAACTCCTGGTGTATGTGGGCCATCGGTTGTGTGCGGTTCTTCCGAATTTCTCTGGACAGCACCCGTCGATCTCTATCTCCCTGTTTCGTGGGTCTGCCGACTCGGGGCACATTCCTACAATCACCACTCACCTTCCATTTCTGAATCACATAGGCCACTATCGATTTTGGGCAATTGATCTCGCTAGATATGCCCCTTGAGGATCGGCCATTTCTGTGATACCCGACGATTACACCATTCTCGAAATCAGATAACTCTGCACTTCGTGGCATCTTGCATGCGAATAATGCCAATGTGGTTTCCTACACGATATTTAACGGCATGACATATATCAGGACAGCAGACATCGTCATTTGCATGGATGTCCAAATACTTATTATTAGATAGTGTATTATCTCAATAGTATTATACCAAATATGTTCGTGTATCCCCCCCTAGCGATTTTTCTGTCTACTAGTGCATTGATAATTATCCTGAATGCATCACATAAATTGCATTGTGTAGGCACCGTAGCTATCCAAGACGGCCTGCAATATACTCCGTTTTAAGGTTTGCAAGTTTTATACCAGGTTAGAATGCCTACCCCATTCGAATGCATACATATAAATAAATAAACATATATATATATATATATATATATATATATATATATATATATATATATATATATGTTTGTATGTTTGTGTGTGTGTGTGTGACTTTGTATGTATATATTAGTCATAGGATAATCGTGGGTCACAGGGCACGGCTATATCTTCAGGCCCACCTTTTCAAAATCCAACTTACCATCACCGTCCAATGACCGCTGTATGTTGAGGGATGTATGAACTGCGAGCCTTTCCTATCTTTTGCAGCCTTGGAACAGCTTGAGACAAAGTTAGGTCCAGCTGTTTGGTCTGTGTGTTGTATGTCAGTGAGTCAGTCAGTTACGGAACTGCTTTATGTACATAGATATTAAAACAATGAATTCGCCTTGTTGCGAGCAGAAGGTTACTTATTCGTACTTTATATATCGCTAGGAATTAGTTTCAGTGTGTTACAGTTTCATTTTCTCATTCCCACGGGTGCTCAAGTTCTCTAGGTATACGAAGCCTCGGCGATTCAATTACTCACAGTTATCTGAGGGTAATAATCTGAGGATTATAAAATTTATAGCACGAGAAAGATCCTAAAAATTCCTTTAAAATGAAATCTTTTTCGAATCTTTACCTCCATTTTCTGATTTTTGTGAATTTTTAAAGATTAATTTTTAAAATTTAATTGATCGTAACATCCAGCTATCGCTAAAATAAAGTTGATTTCCTTTCACCGGGCACGAGAGCCGCCGATGTGAATTCTACGGAAGGTTTGGGATTGTTTTGCTTCGTTGATTAGATCGTTAGCCACAGTTGAGTCTGCCTCAAACTGAGCTGACTATCATTTTGCGATAATCATATCGCACGCTCTTCGGGCCTGATGAAGGAAATGCCCCTTTCCGCAGACTATATATAGTTCCTCATACTGAGTCATTATTCAAGATTTCAAAAGTTTTGTGTTCAATCTTATCAACAGGAAATCGTTCTAGCTTTCCCTCGCGGTTTTTTTTTCTGTTCGTTTTGGGGCTCTCTAACCGGATTTAGCTGGTTAGTATACGAGATAAGAGAGATTCGGCGATCGAGTTTGAATAACTACTTTTCAAGTTCAATGGTAACAGAATAAGTTCATATCTTTTTTAATCCCACGAAGGGGAACAGCTGAAGATTGTACAAAATGTGAGAAAGCGAAGTAGACAGAATTTATATATATAATAGCCGTTGTCTCTGTATAACACTTCCGGGCTGTACTCATCTTTCAATTGAAGCCCTCAGTAAACAAACAGCCGGTTAGGCTTAATTTCAATTTCAGATGTGGATCAGAATTTTTTCGTACCTAAAAACTAATATCTTCTCCATCAAATCACGTTTGTTCAGCCTATTTTTCTATAAAACATTCAGAACTAAAAAAAAATTTGGATGTTTTTAGCTGTATATTTAACAGTTTTTAAAAATCTGTTTACTTTTGCGATGAATTCTGAAAGTAAACAAACTTGAATGTGACTGAATCAAGTAGCTCAAGTATTCATATCGCGTAGTGAGCTGTAAAAAACTGGATGGCAGTCTACTACTCCAATCGCATGAAAAACTAAATAAATAAAAAATAATGAAAAGGTTTGCTTTTACAAGGTGTGGATTAAATGCAATATTGTTAGATAATTCGGGATAATTTTTAACTTTCATATACTTTTTCCATTATGACGTCATTATTAGTATTATGACGTCAAAATGACGGGTTGGATGGCAGTCTACTACTCCAATCGCATGAAAAACTAAATGAATAAAAAATATTGAAAGGGTTTGCTTTTACAAGGTGTGGATAAAATGCAATATTGTTAGATAATTCGGGATATTTTTTAACTTTCAAATACTTTTTCCATTATGACGTCATTATTAGTATTATGACGTCAAAATGACGGGTTACCTTCTAGTAAATAAATAAACGAATGACAATATATGATATCCGGTAGACAGACGGCGTCTAAATGAGCAACGGGTATGACATACCCTAATTACCATTTCAGTTGTCTTACACTTAAATGATAATGAGGGTAACGGATTCAGGTATTTAATATCAACATTACACTTAAAGTCTAGGTACGCTTGCTTCTAATTCAATACAGCACAAAAAAGGGTTCGCATAATGGCAGCTGAAAAAATATGGTACAAATACCCCTACCTCATTTTTAACATTAACGTACACCTAAAATCAGTTAAAGCATACATAATGCAACAAGTTTTGCTATAAACAGGCCAAAGGTTTGCTTGATTATATGCATTTTACAAATATTTTCTTCTATATCAGGGGTTCCCAACCTTTTTCCTACATCGACCCCCCTCCCATTTTTCTCTATAATATGCAGCATACACCATAATTATAATACTAATAATTGCACATAAAACACTTAAAAATAAAAATTTGACTAAGAATATGAACAAAAAATTAGAATAAAAAAAAATTACAACATAAAAAGTACATTTTCTATACCCTGTTTTTAAATTTTCTGCTGAATCATATAAACTTGACAAAAATTCTATGTATTAATAAATACTTTAACAATTTTTTTTTGATGGATTATCCCATCAACTTGAAAGAAAATGAAGTTAATTGGAATTTATCTTGCTTTTAACTTTTCGTTCCCGTCCAGGTCGATAGATGGCTGCACCAGTCTACAAAACAAAATTAACTGAAAATGAATTCAATTCTGCTTAAAGATGACTAAAATTATTAAAATAATACATTGCCATCGTGTTCTGAGCTATTCTAAAAGTTTCAAATGTCTAGCTAGTCGGGATGTTAGTTAAAAATCGATTGCAAGATTTGTAAGGGACAAACACACACACAAACAAACAAGAAAGCAAGTTAATAAAAACATGGTAAAAAGTGGTTCGTTAGGTTTAGGTTTTATTAGTTTTGTATTATTTTAATTTTTAATTTCACAAATATAAACAAGATTTCAGAATCGCAGATTGCAATTGCACAAAAGTTCGATTTCAATTAATGTGGTGGTCGTGTTTGATGCATTAATACAATTTTTTTAATGTTTGGCCTGAAATTGACTATCTTGGTATTGTCACAATAACTAACATAATGAATATAAATATATATTTTACCAAACAATTTTACTGACATATGTAATTATAATATAATTTCATTCGACACATATACAAAAACGTCATGACATTCGACTTTAGATGGGTGAATCACTCCGCACTATGCAAATCTGTATTTATGCATATTAAAACGGATAATATTATCTAATAATTACATTCCTAAAAAATTAAACTAAATTTTAAAACAGAAAAATTGATCATCGACCCCCCAATAGACCCCTGGAATACTATAGACCCTTTTTAAACTTCCATCGTCCTCCCCCCCCCCCCCCAATGGGTCCATCTGGACCCCTTTGGGAATCCCTGTTCTATATTCATTACAACTTTTTGACCATGACGACTTAAACTGAAATCAATTCAAATATCACTGTTGCCACCAGATGACCGAAAAAGGAATCAGACGTTTACTTGAAAACAATTTTATTTCCTGAAAATCAGTGCTGAAGGCGGCATATTTGTTGATCTCACAGATAGATCTTCAATCCAAATACTAAGCGGAGGGAATTTTTTTTCCGCGTATTTTTTCAAACCCTGATCAGCAGATGCATATTTTTCATCATTTGAAGAAAGATTATTAAAGAATTGCAGTGGCGTAGCGAGCAAAACTGGCGCCCGGGGCACGATACCTTTGTGGCGCCCCCCCCCCCCCGAAAAACATATATAATATATAGACCTTATATTGGCGCCCCCCTATAAACATATAATAACATAATATAGAGACCTTATATTGGCACACACCCCACGAAAAACATATAGTAATAAAACATACAGACCTTATACAGGCACCCCCCGAAAAACATATAGTAATCTATATATATAAAACAGTTCCGTAACTGACTCATCATTCATTCATTCATTCATTCATTCACTGACTGACTGACATACAACGCACAGACCAAACCACTGGACCTAAAGGGCTGAAATTTTGCATGGCGATTCTTCTAATAGTGTAGGGGTGCACTAAGAAAGATTTTTCAAAAATTCTTCTTAGATTTTTTTAAATTAAATTTTTAAGCTGTTTTTTAAACTTTTTTTACGTTTGCATTTAAAATAATACATTGAGGGTTATAAAATTTATATCACGAGAAAGATCATAAAAATTCCTTCAAAATGAAAATTTTTTGGAATTTTTACCTCCATTTCCTGATTTTTGGTGAATTTTTAAAGATTAATTTTTAGAATTTAATTTATTAAATGCTGATCACGTGATTTCTTTTTCTGGTACTTTCAATAAATTTATCGTCACGTGCAAAAAAAATAGACAAAAAAATATTTTTTTCTTGCTAATGCGGCAGACGATTAGACTTTATTTTGTCTATAAAAATATCCCTTACGATTTTTTTTATAAATATGTTTTTTTTTACATCAATTGTATACATTGATCGTCGTATTTATTATAAATATATATATATATTTATTTTTTTTAATTAATTGCATACATTGACAGTTGTATTTAATTTCAATGTACTCCGTAGCGAAGCGCGGGTTTTCAGCTAGTATAATATACAGACCTTATACCGGCTTCCTCTCTCCCCCCCAAAAAAAGAATATAGTAATATAACATATAGACCTTATACTGGCACCCCCCCCCCGAAAAACATATAGTAATATAATATACAGACCTTATACCAGCTTCCTCCCCCCCAAAATAAAACATATAGTAATATAACATATAGACCTTATATGGGCAGCCCCCGAAAAACATATAGTAATATAATATATAGAGCATATACTGGCGCCCCTCTGCGAGTGGCGCCCGGGGCATGATAGAACCCCTTGCCCCCCGCCCCCCCTCGCTACGCCACTGAAGAATTGCGAGTGTTTTTCAAAAATCGTTTTACATTAATACAACTTTTTTCAAAAGATAATTTCAAGTTTACAGTGACAGACATCCATTGTTTTAATGCGCTGTGAAAAATTAACAATAAAAAATGTCAAATTACAAAAATACTTAGGAACTGCTCACATGGAATCCGCCACCGTCAGCACCATTCGTATTGACATATTTTAAACCAATCACAGACCTTAACAATTTCATGGCTAATCGTTTGGAGGTTTGTTATTGGTTAAGCATTCAATACGAGTAACGCTGATGCTGACGGATTCTATGTGAACAGACCTTTACTATATATTTAAACTTCTATATGTTGTAAAAAAGTAATGGGAGGCTCATAGAGTAATGGCCTAGCGGCCAAATGTCTGGCATTTGTAAACAACATATTTAAACTTGTACCATCTCTATATATAAAACAGTTCCATAACTGACTGACTGACAGATAACGCACAGACCAAAGGGCTGACATTTTGCATGGCGATTCTTCTTATAGTGTAGGGGTGCACTAAGAAAGATTTTTTAAAAATTCTTCTTAGATTTTTTAAATTAAATTTTTAATCTGTATTTGTAACATTCTTTGAAGTTTGCATTTAAAATAATAATCTGAGGGTTATAAAATTTATATTAAGAGAAAGATCATAAAAATTTCTTTAAAATGAAATCTTTTTCGAATCTTTACCTCCATTTTCTGATTTTTAGTGAATTTTTAAAGATTCATTTTTAGAATTTAATTTATTAAATGCTGATCACGTGGTTTCTTTCCTTTTTGTGATACTTTAAACTAATTTTGCGTCACGTGAATAACAATGAAATAAATTGACAAATATTTTTTTATTCTTTCTAATGCGGCAGACGATTGGACATTATCCAAAAAAATATTAAAATACGGTAAAAGAAATGTTCCTCAAACTGTACATTCTTTAGTATGTTCTATTAGATTTAATTTTAATATTTTCTTCTACATTGTTTTGTCTATAAAAATATCCGTTACGATTTTTCTATGAATATATATATATATACAGGGCCCGACTTAGCCTAATTGGGGCCTGGGGCAAAAACTTCTTTGGGGACCCCCCTGTGCTTCACTACTTCAGTAATGAAGAACCGAACTTTATGGAGGTATTTAAATTTTTCACCTCATTATAGATACGTAACAAGAAGATTGACTAGAACCTAAAATAGCTATAAAGCCCCCCCCCCCCATCCAATGGTCAGACGAAATATCATTTTGTCCATTATATTGATTTTCTGAGAATTCTATGTCCATCATTAAAAGGGATATAGCACAAGAGCCAAATCTGAAGAGCCAAAATTTGACAAAAATGCTATTTAAATTTATTCGTTATATTTCCGTGATTTTTCATTCTCAACAATTCAAAATCTCAAAAAAGTAAAAAAAAAACTTTAAAATAAACTTAAAATAAACTTTCTATTCGATTTGGGCCGGCCCCCCCCCCCCTCTGATGTGGGGACCCGGGGCAATTGCCCCGTATGCCCCTGCCTTAGTCAGGCTCTGTATATATATATATATATATATATATATATATATATATATATTTTGGGGGGGCATTAATTGCATACATTGACCGTTGTATTTAATTTGAATGTACTCCGTAGCGACGCACGGGTATTCAGCTAGTTAAATAAAAAAAATAAAAACAGAATTAAAAAATATCGATTTGATAATAAGTGATTGGAAATATGCTGAGAGGAAAATTTCCCGTAGCTTAGCACTTGATACATCTGCGATGTCCCTACAACATCGCCTTAATCGGTAGTATGCCTCTTTGTGACTTTATGCTTAGGCAAAAGATGATTGCCGAATGTGTTTCAAAGAAGAGAATCAAAAACAAAAATATTGCAGTCGAAAGTATTCTTCATGAAGCAAAGAAAAGATACTTTTCAAAATAAACGCAAAATTATCGATCAGAATACTTGACCAGTTGATAATAAGTAAAGAACTGATTGTGTACTTACGTCATTTTCTTAATTATGGATTTAAAATCCGGCACTTGAGAGAGATCAGATCCATCGCCCACTTTGGACCACAGGTATCGCATCTCTAGTAAAACAAAGAAAAAAAAGTGTTTGTTATGTTTACGTTAGTATTATCTATCCAGAATAAATAATTTGAACTACCCATGCTCTCAAGAAACAAAGCATGTACCAGGATTTACATTAAAATAAAAATAAAATTTGGATGTGAGACACAAAATTTTATATTTAAAAAAAAAATTCTCACATGCATTTCGCAATGATTTTTTCACTCTCAAACGTATGTTTCTATTCTTCCCACTGCGGCAGGCGCTTATCCAGAGGACACTAGCTTAAACTCACCACGAGTTTAGTCGACTGCCTTTATACACTGCTGGCCACCCAAATTGCAACACCAAGAAAGACAAGAGATATCACAACAAAATTTATTTTGTAGATAACATGTTGACCAAGTATCAAATGATTAAATTTATAGACTTCTGTGAAGTGTGGTTCCTCCCGAAATCAGTAGCCAGAGTAGCCGCCATTTTTGGAGATCACCGCTGCCACACGCCTCGGCATTGATTCAAAGAGACTTTGGATGAGTTCTTGGGGTACAGCAGACCAAGCAGCTTCCACACGTTGCCAAAGTTGATCTGCTGTGGCAGCTGGGGATGGAATCTGGGTCAATCGTAGAGCAACCATGGACCACATGTTTTCTATCGGCGAAAGATCCGGAGAGCGAGGCGGCCAGGGAAGCAATTCAATTTGGCGATTGACGAAGAACCGTTGGACAATGCGTGCCACGTGTTTTCGCGCATTATCCTGCTGAAATTTGGCTGTGGGCAAGCCCTGAAGGTATGGAAGGACAACTGGCTCCAACACCTCGGAGATGTAGCGCTGGCTGTTTAAAGTACCGGCAATGCGTACTAGAGGTGTGCGAGAGTGATATCCAATACCGCCCCATACCATAATACCCGGTGCAGGATCAGTGTGGCGGTGCATAACGCAGCTGTTCAGCATCCTCTCTTCACGGTGTCTCCAGACTCGAATGCGACCATCGTGGTGTTGCAGACAGAAGCGTGATCCGTCAGTAAAGACAATTTCATTCCATTCTGCCGTCTACATCCTTCTGTCATCGCACCATTGGTAGCGGAGACGTCTGTGGTTCTGCGTCAAGGGTAGACAAATCAATTGACGTCTTGCGGACAGACCACTCTGCTGTAAACGACGTCGAATGGTACGTGCAGACACTGGATGATGCGTTACAGACTGCATGTGCTGTTCTATGGTTCGTGATGTGACTGAGCGATCCGTCACTGCCATGCGCACATTTTGCCTGTCATCGCGTGAAGTGGTGCGCTGAGGTGGATGCGATCGAACACGCCGGTCCGTCGTACCCTCCTGCATCCAACGATCACATATCCGCATTACAGTTGTTTGGTTTCGTCCAACACGACTACCGATTTCCCTGAAAGATAATCCACAATCTCGGTAGGCCACTATCCTTCCTCTGTCGAACTCGGTTCCTTGATCAAAAGATGATCGCTGTTTTCGACAAGGCATAATTGATCGTTTTTTTTAAAAAAAACCACAAGAAAAACACAATTGCCGAACTTGAAATCGTCGAAATCTCCAAGCCTTAAATAACGCTTTGAAGTGGCGCCACAGGCGCGCGTGATGTGCGTCTGCACTGAAATTCTAATCATTTGCATATCTCACCTCCGCTAATGCATGTTGTAAATTTCATGGTATTTGCATGTTTCCTTCAGGGTGTTGCATTTACAGTGGCCAGCAGTGTATTATCAGTAAGCATTAGCTTCAGTGGCCACTGGACTTGCCAGGCGTCCATGCAACAAGGCGTCCGAGGCACGGAGAGTTGTTTACATGACAAAGTTAAGACCAACGGACTTCTGGCGTCCGTGGATACCAGATCTGACAGCAACGAGAGTTAGGCGCGAAGAGAGAAAAGTCTTCTGTTCAGGCAAATATTAAATATCTGGTTGGTGATATTGACACCAGAGGGCCTAAATTACTTAATTTTTAATTGGACGAATTTAGTCTCGGGGGGTTCACGTGTCCACGTCGTGATTCTCCCGGGGATTAACTAATTGCTAGATCACGCGCTTGATCTGCGTTCTACCAAAAGGAAGAATTTGAAAACAAGACTTATTTATTATATACAAATTTAATGAGGCGTTCAGTACGGGCCAGATATGGTGAAATTATGGAATTCAGATATTTTAAATGCCTGCTTAATGATCTGCAGGACTCATATAAATTATAACTTAAATTATTTTTAGGTTACAATTTGAAAAAGGGGTTGTACTTTATTAAAAAGAAAATATGCTTTAAAAATAATTTAGGAAGACGCGTTTTCTTGTTGCATACATACATACATACATACATACATATATATATATATATATATATATATATATATATATATATATATATATATATATGCTTGAATTATTTAAAATTTTGTTCTTAAAAGAATATAAAATAAAAAAAAATTGAAACCATGTATAGCTTTTGATAGATCTGCTGAATCAACAATTGTATTTAGATGGCTTTTAAATTATTTTTTTCAAAACAATTTTCTTTCGGTATCAATGAAATTTTACTTATTTAAATCCGAAACACTTTCAAGACAAAATTTTAAAAAATCTTTTTACAGAGTACTTTTATATACTGGGAAATCATTTCCGGATTTCTTTTTCTTTTAAATCAAAATTCCTAAAGACAGTTTAATGAAAATAAAACAGTCGTTATGTGAATCGACGGCAAAGCTCGTCAGTACAAATGGCTTTGGGTATAAATGAGCGTTTCACAAAAGGAGGTAAAGATGAAAAAGGTTTACCTTCAACGGTGGGTTCATAAGTAAAGACATGATCAGCCTTGATTAAGCCAGCGACCAAAATTAGGATGACGATCTTCATGCTCCACATGACTCCTGAAATGAAAAAGTGCGAAACATTAACATACAAAAGAAAAAGTATAATTAAAAGATATCTATGCCACACGTTACATTCAACTTTATACACTAGCGAAGGGCCCGAGGTAACCGAGTGGTAGCACGTCGAGCTTCAGACTTGGTGCTCAGTTTGAATGCCGGCGAACGCGGTGCGGTAGAATGGACTTCTACATTACAAAAGCCAATTAAAAACTCTGTCATCTCGGGGAAATGGCGACACCTTTCCCTCGAATAGGGGACTTGTTGGACATTTTCAGGTGTTCTAATGTTCCGAGGACGACCCCTTGGTTTCCTTAGTAATACAGACCCACTTACTCTCCCGCCTGAAACCCACGATCGTTAGTTGCATAAAGCCAGAAGCGCGTCCTAAATGCCCCCTGTATCGCCGTTACAGAATCGTTGTTTTTAAAGAACGACTCGATAACGAAATAGCGATGTTCACCGGACCCACGCATGGTGTCTACTGACAACTAGAGAATTCGCCCGAACTGTTGCTACCTCCCGCGCCGCCCTACCGCCCACCAATCCCTTACCAGGGGCCTTCAAAAATGTGGAAGTCCATTCTGTCGCACCCTGTACCTTTGTCTCTGGGCCGGATATGGGCACGTTGTTGCAACTTCAAATTTACATTATCTAGATGGCGCTGCGACGCACTCTCTCTCAATGTGAGCACCGGTGGCTTTTGAGACAGGGAGGTCAATGATTCAAATCCCAATAATATTGTCCTGAATTATTGTGATGTTTGTAGTTTGTAGTATAGAATACAAATAATTTTGTGTGGATTGTTCTGCTTCATTAGAACTCTGGATCGGACAGTATTTTTTGCCACACCCGCTAAATGCGTAGACCGAAAAATCCTTCCACGAGTCAGTGGTTGGTAGAAGTCACGAACCCTCCAGATGTCGTCCGTAGGGGTATTTGGTCAAAATTGAGGTGGCATCTTGCTAAAGGTTTACTCCGACCTTCTTTGCGGCGCTATGGTAAAAACGAGGCGGCATTGCATTCCTCTGCCCGCAGTGGAAACCTGGTTTGGTATGTTCCAGCCAGTGCATAATTCCCACACAACACCCTAAAAGAAATAGTTGTTAACCCATTAATGAAGCAAACCTCAAAGAGGAGTAATAAACTCTAATCTCTATGATCTCGTGCAATAATTGTTTTTATCAAAATTCAAAACAATCTATCAATTTCTTTTAAGACTGTGAAATCAGTTCCAAAACATGCAATAATAAAATACTAACACCATTCAGTTACAGCTTTAAAGCCTTCTATTGCGACGAAGTATAAAAAAAAATTTTCTCGTAAAAAAAATGAATCAATTAAATGCAAAGCACCTTATGGCTGCCTTGAGAGTAGAAAAAAAGACGATCTCTGTAGATGAACGGGACGCAGCAACGACAGATATCGTCACAATAAGACGATATGATTACCTCCGAAGGTGAAAGAATACCTTAACAGTAATGACGATTTCTTCTTCTTCTTTTTTTTTTGGGGGGGGGGGGGGTGGTGGTGAAGCTAATCCGAGGGGTACTTTGTCTGAGACATGCGGACAGAACCGCGGAAAATATTGACTAACACCCTACAGGTGGGTCAACATTTTTCTCTCGGTGCCAACTCCATTTTGATCGAGCACCCCTAGAAGGCTCCCACTTTCCCCCACCCACTGACACCGGGGAAGGACCTTTCCGGTTTACGGATTTAAAGTGCCCACATCAGGCCTAGACACGAAAGTGTTGAATGGGATTCGAATCCCTGTCCGGTAGTTCTTCCGTTTCTTTGCTTTTGATCCACCACACTTTTGTAGAGTAATACGTATTCATCAGACATTTTAGTAAAGCTATGATTCATTCATTTATGGTAGTTTTTCGGTGTTGTTTATAAGTTCAGTTTGATGGGACATCAGACACTTTTTTAAAATGAACCGGTGCCACTTTTATGCGAATGGACTATTTATTTCTAATATTATTTTCAAACATGAAAAAAAGCTGTAATATATATTGAAAAAGACCGCATGTATTTCCCTTGGCAGCTCTGATCTTATAGAGGTGTAACAGATGCACTTGTGGTACAATGGATATTCTTGAGTTTAAGAGATGGAAAGTGTTACGCAAAATAATGAATTAACCCTTCAGCGGGCGCTCCAATTTTTGGAACACCAGCAGGCGCGCGTAGCACAAAGTACAACGTCTCTTTCAACCTTGATTATTCCTTCTGTAATAAACTTATTTTTTCAAACTGAAAATTATTATTCTGCGTTTTATGGCAAGATATAAAATGTTGATAATATTGAGATGTATTTATAATTAAAGGCCAAAGAATGCAGATACAATCGCCTTGTTTCAAAACTGTCCGGTTTAATGGATCTAACGACAATTTGCGAATGGATTCCTATTATGTATAAAAACCTAAAAAACAACTAGTTTGTCCCTCTTCGGGATATGCGGGATACCGGGTAATAGCTGTACTTTTGATCGACTACATCAACTCCTGCTTTTGTCGTATTGTAATCCAGTATAATCGCTGGTTTACCACGGTTAAATCGCGACTAACAATAAAATGAATGGAACGGAATACAAGGGTCAGAAAATCAGACCTGCATTAAAAAGAGTGTAGCTATAAACAGAAACTGCTTAGAACATTCAAACCTTACATGTAAAAGCAAACCATTCAATATTACGAAAATGTTGCACTTTGTACACGGGCGCGCCCGCTGAAGTGTTAAAAAAATTTAATTTAAGAAAACGTTTTAAAAACTTCACTTAACAAAAAAAAAAATTAGTTTTAATAAGGAAAGAAATAAACTTTTTATTTACTGATCCGGCATATTATCTATATATATAAAACAGTTCCGTAACTGACTCATTCATTCATTCATTCATTCATTCACTGACTGACTGACATACAACGCACAGACCAAACCGCTGGACCTAAAGGGCTGAAATTTTGCATGGCGATTCTTCTAATAGTGTAGGGGTGCACTAAGAAAGATTTTTCAAAAATTCTTCTTAGATTTTTTTAAATTTAATTTTTAAGCTGTTTTTTAAACTTGTTTTACGTTTGCATTTAAAATTATACATTGAGGGTTATAAAATTTATATCACGAGAAAGATCATAAAAATTCCTTCAAAATGAAATTTTTTTCGAATTTTTACCTCCATTTCCTGATTTTTGGTGAATTTTTAAAGATTAATTTTTAGAATTTAATTTATTAAATGCCGATCACGTGATTTCTTTTTCTGGTACTTTAAATAAATTTATCGTCACGTGCGTAACAACTAAATAAACAAAAAAGATTTTTTTTTCTTGCTAATGCGGCAGACGATTGGACATTATCCAAAAAAATATTAAAATACAGTAAAAGAAATGTTCTACAAACTGTACTATATTAACTGTACTATATTCTTTAGTATTCTTTATATTAGATTTAATTTGAATATTTTCTTCTACTTTATTTTGTCTATAAAATTATCCTTTACGATTTTCTTATAAATATATATATATATATATACATATATATATATACATATATATATATATATATTTTACATTAATTGTATACATTGATCGTCGTATTTATCATATAATATATATATATATATATATATATATATATATATATATATATGGCATTAATTGCATACATTGACCGTTGTATTTAATTTGACTGTAATCCGTAGAGAAGCGCGGGTTTTCAGCTAGTCTATATATATAAAACAGTTCCGTAACTGACTCATTCATTCATTCATTCATTCATTCACTGACTGACTGACATACAACGCACAGACCAAACCGCTGGACCTAAAGGGCTGAAATTTTGCATGGCGATTCTTCTAATAGTGTAGGGGTGCACTAAGAAAGATTTTTTAAAAATTCTTCTTAGATTTTTTTAAATTAAATTTTTAAGCTGTTTTTTAAACTTTTTTTACGTTTGCTTTTAAAATAATACATGGGGGGGGGGGTTATAAAATTTATATCACGAGAAAGATCATAAAAGTTCCTTCAAAATGAAATTTTTTTCGAATTTTTACCTCCATTTCCTGATTTTTGGTGAATTTTTAAAGATTAATTTTTAGAATTTAATTTATTAAATGTTGATCACGTGATTTCTTTTTCTGGTACTTTCAATAAATTTATCGTCACGTGCGTAACAATTAAATAGACAAAAAAAATACTTTTTTCCCTTGCTAATACGGCAGACGATTGGACATTATCCAAAAAAATATTGAAATACAATAAAAGATATTATGTTCCTCAAACTGTACTATATTCTTTCGTAGGCATTAATTGCATACATTGACCGCTGTATTTAATTTGAATGTACACCGTAGCGAAGCGCGGGTTTTCAGCTAGTCTATATATATAAAACAGTTCCGCAACTGACTCACTGACTGACATACAACGCACAGACCAAACCGCTGGACCTAAAGGGCTGAAATTTTGTACGGCGATTCTTCTTATAGTGTAGGGGTGCACTAAGAGAGATTTTTGAAAAATTCTTCTTAGATTTTTTTAAATTAAATTTTTAAGCTGTTTTAGTAATTTTTTTAAGTTTGCTTTTAAAATAATAATTTGAGGGTTATAAAATTTATATCACGAGAAAGATCATAAAAATTCCTTTAAAGTGAAATCTTTTTCGAACCTTTACCTCCATTTTCTGATTTTTAGTGAATTTTTAAAGATTAATTTTTAGAATTTAATTTATTAAATGTCGATCACGTGATTTCTTTTTCCGGTACTTTAAATAAATTTATCGTCACGTGCGTAACAACTAAATAGACAAAAAAAATATTTTTTTTCTTGCTAATGTGGCAGACGATTGGACATCATTTTGTCTATAAAAATATCCCTTACGATTATTTTTATAAATATATATTTTTTTTCTACATCAATTGTATACATTGATCGTCGTATTTATTATAAATATATATATATATATATATATATATATATATATATATATATATATATATATATATATATTTATATATATATATTGGCATTAATTGCATACATTGACCGTTGTATTTAATTTGAATGTACTCCGTAGCGAAGTGCGGGTTTTCAGCTAGTATGTATATATTGTAAGAAAAGTTTCAAAATTCCTCCCCCGGTTATACAAACTTTCAACAACAACGTACGCTTTAATTTGTTTAGTTTGAGAAATATATTTTTTCTAAAAATACATTTAGGAAAAAATAAAAAAAATTTAAATAAGTAAACAAATAAACTTTTTTCTAAATTTTACTTACTTTGCCAATCCAAGTGTCTTGATATATTTTCAATGCCTGTTAAAACAAAAATTTTCAACTGTCTTCGCTGGTTTCAGACGTATTCAAAAATAACTTAAGCTTACGTTAGTGCGGCCGTTTTCAAAACGCACGCCAAACGATCTCCCACCACGGCCCTAACCAGCAGTGACTCGTGAAAAGGAATAATCCAAAGAATAGCCAAAGATTCAAGCGTGATCTTATTTAGGGAGTAATTTAAATCTTCCGAAAGGCAGGTGACTCTGGGAGTTCCAACAAATGACCTACAACTTACCCCATCGCGAAAAAGCGCTTTGTTGGGGGGAGACAAAACTTATCTTCTACAGAATAAGAGCAGGAAGAGGTAAAAGGGTTTTCATTTTTTTTTATTATTATTTATTCTAATTCTTATAGAGCAATCTTCTTTTGCAGGGTCGAAGTTACCAAGCAGCGCCGAAATCTATTCATTGCATCTCTACGCTTGCACTTCCTTGGCGGAGATAATAGCTCCAAAAATTGATTTCTTTTGTGCTTTATTGTAATACGGATCTGCCTTTTCATCTGATTTTTTTATTTGTTTTTTTAATCCCGCCGGAGAAGGAACTAAAAATAGAATTCGCCATTCCTTTCCTTAAATTATAGGATATTACACGCAATAACATT
Organism: Dolomedes plantarius; assembly: GCA_907164885.2. Classification (NCBI taxonomy): domain Eukaryota; kingdom Metazoa; phylum Arthropoda; class Arachnida; order Araneae; family Dolomedidae; genus Dolomedes; species Dolomedes plantarius. Next base: position 20,961,400 of record OU015498.1, read on the forward strand.
CGTAATTTAAAATTTTATTTTTGCTCTCAGATGCCACCGGAACTAATCATACTCTTTCTTTTTCCTAAATTTTAATGACTTTTATTTTTTCAATTTAGAGATTTCTATGATATGATAGTAAAAAAATTATACTTTCAAAAATAAAGAAAAAAAGTTCTTACCTTAAATTTTGAAATAATTTGCACACTTATAATTTCGCAGTTTCTAAAAGTCAGAATAAATTTCAAAAAGTCTGTCTCTCCTTTTGACTCGTTTTCGAACTTTTGTTTCTATTTATCTGGATGCTGCCTACAGTAGCGAGGTGAAACTTATGAGCCGGATAGATTGGAAACACATTAAGATTAATGCTGATAGCTGGGCAATCTTTCACTTTTCTTCGGGACAACAGCTTTTCCCTGTTTCGCATCAAAAACTGGAACTACGAGAACAAGAAAGATATCAAACAGGACGCTTGAAGATGACCAGACAACACCTACTCAGCGACAAAACCGAGGCGTACGTCCGTGACGTCATGAAATTCAGTCATCAACCGAGAAGTGACGTATAATGTATGGGCGATCACGAGCTAATGAACTTGCGTTTAGCTGAATATTCATATGTTCCCTCGACCACTAAAACTCTACCTTTTTATTTTTACTTCTGCTTTGTGTTAATAATTAGCAGCAGTTGTGTTAATAACACAGAGTAAAGTATCCTACACGTCTTGCTTATACCTATTCAAACAGTACAAGCAATCATTGATAAATGCTCTTACCTACTTGCACAAAACAGTGTGAATATACTGAATAATACAGGGTAAAGGAAATACAGAAAGCTGTTCGTCCTTCATGGAAACGTTTTTTGTAATTTATTTTTGACGTTTGTATTTTGCGATAAAAATTTGGCAACTTCAGAATAATCGTCTGCTACTGTTTTGTTTTGATTGGAATGTAAAATGAAAGATTTATTTTGAAAATGACTCTTAAAAGGGATAGATGGCTCGAAGGTTACGTAACTCCGCTTAACGAGGAGAAATATTCGTATCAAATTATAAAACGGTATAAAAATCGCGGTTATGGCATTTCATAAAAAGGTATTTATAATATATTAAATTCGAAAGGGAAGAAACGTCTAATTAAAAGTAAAAATGAAAACGTAACCGCGAAACCTCATCCTAAGACTGTTCGAACGCAGGTAAATATCAAGAAAGTGGGAACAGATGTAGTATACGCAACGGGCCATCGCCAATATGGCGTCAAAATCCCGTTCGGAGACCTGTTAGGCTTAAACTGCGAAATGTAAACAATGAATTGGAAAACAAACTTACTGCTAGCTTTATGAAACTCGTAGGCGCACACGGGATCTTCGCTTCGCTCAGATACCCTTGCTTCACTCCGCTACGCTCCGTTACGCATCCGTCCGAAAACATTACAGAAAATCCCCAGCCGCTGGCTTCGCTACATACCGCTGGCTGTTGTACAGTAAAAAAAGGCTTCCGCTGGCTGTAGCAGTCAGTAAAATAAAGCTTATCGAAAAAAATACCATCCGATCTTAAAATCCTCCCTGCCAGAATATAAAAACCGCCAAACAACCATCAGATTTGGCAAAAAAATCGCCCCTTGGCGTTCGTTGCGTATACTACATCTGTACCAGAAAGAGGGAAGTCTCTGATCCTGAAAGAAAATCCGCCGACTCAAAGATCCATTCCATCGAAACTAGAAATGTCTTCTGTCAATGTAAGTAAAATCATTCGTAAATATTTGAAGTTAAAAAAGATTTTTAAACCTAAAGTTTATCTGCTTTTGCCAGAGCATATTGCTGAAAGAAAAGAAGATTGTAGAAAATTATACGAAAAACACCTAGCTGCTGAAAAATGGAAATTTGTGGTATAACACCCGATGAGGTATGAGTGTATTTAAGTGACTGTAATAATAAAAAAAGATCAATTTTCTATTGCTCAATTGACGAAATGGCTTCGCTAGTGTACAGAAAAGTTCCCAAAGGGATTTATGATAGTTGCAGGATTTTGTTACAACTGCAAATTAAAAATTAAAAAAAAAGCCTCACGTAAAGCCAAAATTATTTCACTGTTCTATCGGCAGAATATTTTAGAACCGATTTTTGAAGAAGATAATCCAGCCTTATAATATGGAAAGGACACTGATAAAGTTGAGCTTCACAAGGACAAAACCTCTAGTCGCACGTCTAAATCAACTGCCGCTTATTTAGCAAAGAAATATTCAGAAACAGGAATAAAGTGCATCCCATTTAATGAAATATCTGTGAAATCCCCTGACGCTTCTCCAATGGACTTTTCCGCTTTCGGTTTATTAAAACGAGCCTTGGGAAAACGGCATACAAGAACACTGGAAGGACTTTGGGAAACGGTTCAAGAGGAATGGGGTAAAATTGACTTGACAGTACTAAGAAAAAGTTTACTTTCATGGAAATTTCGAGCTAAAGGTATTGCCAAGAACCATGGCTATCACATAGAAGCAAATCGCCGCAAAAATACGGCATTTATACATAAAACTGAACTATCAAAATCGTTTCCATAAAATGCGAACGACCTTCTGTAGACGCTAATCTTAAGCCCGTCTGCACACAGAGAAACTCAAAAGAAACTGATAACTGACTCGAATCACAAACCAGTCCATGTTGAGTCGCAACCTATGTAATTGAATGGAGCCACGCACACGGCGCAACTGGTTTCAAACCCGGTCGACGGGTTTGTAACCAGTTTGTAACCAGGCTCCATTCAATTAAATAGGTTGCGACTCAACACGGACTGGATTGTGATTCGAGTCAGTTATCAGTTTCTTTTGAGTTGCTCCGTGTGCAGACGGCCTTAGGCTGCTGCGTACTAACCCTATTGTATTCGCTCACCTCAATGTTAACCTATGGGGAAAATGTGTCTACTATTTACAGTTACATGAATGCTGATAATCCAATACAAATGGTATTTTCAGATAGCCTGAACTTTTCTGCACCTTGGACTCATTTTATAAATTTCGTCCACCAAAGGAAATAAGGTGCGTTTAAAACACACTACACCAGATTCCCCCCCGAATAATTTAAATTAAAAAATATTATATGCAATTTTTTTAAAAAACGAAAAATGTCCCCAAGGTGTAAAATTTATTTCTGTATTGCGAAGTACATTTTTGAAATAAATCTTTAGATCTAAGTTTGCCATCTTTTGGCCAAACTTTCTCCATAGTTTAACACTGAGGTGAGCGTATCCAATAGAGTTAGTACACGGCAGCCTTAAGGCAACTGGGTAGTAGCCGCATTGGATTCGCTCAGCTCAATGTTAAGAGAGGAAATATTTCCGATGATTGTCGAATTGGACTGAAAGATTTTTTTTTAATCGTACCCCGTAAAAGAAAAAGGAATTTTTGACTCGGGTATTTTTTTCCTGTTTTTAAAAGAAACGCCAATAACATTTTTAAATTTGAAATATCCGGGGGGAGGAAACTGTGTTTTAAACACACATCATTACCTACGAAATTTCCAAAATGAATAAGATAGCAGAATCAAGAATTTCTTTCTCTCTAGCGGAATGGAATTTAAAAAGTAAATCTTTCAATTCAGGTCGAATTTTTTTTTCTCTATAGATTAAGATTGAGCTGAGCGAATCTAATACGGCTACAATCTAACAGCCTTAATTGTTATTGATTCTGTTATTAATGTTTATTGTTTTAATTAACCAGTGTAAAAATATTTGATTTCTTATTTAGATTTGTTGCGATATACATAAATCATCATATATATTATTTCTAGAAGGTGATTTTTTCTGACGATCCCATTTTCTCCCTTCATACTTAACCAAAATCGATAAATGAGGTTCCATTTTAAAGATTCAGTTCTTCGCTGCTGACGAATTGTTAATTTAGAATTACACATTCTATTATTTGTTTAAAAATTGATGTTAAATATTTTTTATTCCTCTAGATGGCATGCGTGTGTTCGCTTTTTTTCATTGTTATCACTCGCACTGAATTTTAAATTTTTAAAAACGTCTGCTTTTAATATCATTCTGTGGATAAATTAATGAGTTCCTTAATTGGCAACATCCTCGTAGGTGTACATTATTCTTTTTGCGGGGAAAAACAATTTGTTTGGACTAAAATTTATTTTCTTTTTCCCCCAAAGAACATTTTATGAGTGATATTTTTCTTTTGTATGCCTAGTTTAATTTTATTTGTTCAATTCTATGTATACAATTGAATTCCATAAGACAAAATTTTACCAAGCTATTAAGTTCTGCGCTTCTGACGAATTGTTAATTCAGAACGACATATCGTATTGTTTGTTTAAAAATCGAAGTGAAAAATTGACTTTGGGCCCTGAAGGTCTTTCCCTGGATGTGTTGAAACGTCACGGTCAAATAGTGTGCACAAAGAGGTTTCATAATGTAAATATCCCATTTTCCACGAGTTTGTGTCCTATTTAACTTTTAATATTGTCTACAGAGGTGTTTTGACGTGTACATACCTCATGTTCCCCTGTTTTGTCTTATGCTTCACCTCCAATATTGTGTCCAAAGGCGTTTTGTAATTGGTTTTGTATTATCCTAGCGCACCATTGTTATTTGACAAATAAACAATTGCTACGAATGAACCGGTTTTTCTTTCATCTATACATATAAAACAGTTCCGTAACTGACTGCCTCACTGACTGACATACAACGCACACACCAAACCGCTGGACCTAAAGGGCTGAAATTTTGGATGGCGATTCTTCTTATAGTGTAGGGATGCACTAAGAAAGATTTTTGAAAAATTCTTCTGAGATTTTTTTAAATTAAATTTTTAAGCTGTTTTGGTAACTTTTTTTAAGTTTTCATTTAAAATAATAATTTGAGGGTTATAAAATTTATATCACGAGAAAGATCCTAAAAATTCCTTTAAAATGAGATCTTTTTCGAATCTTTACCTCCATTTTCTGATTTTTGGTGAATTTTTAAAGATTAATATTTGTAATTTAATTTATTAAATGCTGATCACGTGATTTCGTTTTCTGGAACTTTAAATAAATTTATCGTCACGTGCATAACAACTAAATAGACAAAACAAAATTTTTTTTTTCTTGCGATTGCGGCAGACGATTGGACATTATCCAAAAAAATATTAAAATACAATAAAAGATATTATGTTCCTCAAACTGTACTACATTGACACAAAGCAGAGCCGGGAAAGTTGAGTTATTGTACCAACCCTCTTCTCCCCCGCGCATCGGAATTTGACTGATAACGCAGCGCCCAGCTTTTAGCGTGCAGAAATAGTCTTCTTGGTGAATAAAGTGTTGTGGTGAAAGGGCTGTATCCACATTTAAGTGGTACGCGCACCTCTTAGTGGCACAAAAATCTTTAAAAAAAATAATTAAAAAAAAACTAATTGAGCCCCAAATTTCATTTTTGCTGCGTTACCTTTCTCGGGTCCTAAACATTAACTGTGCCGAATTTGGTCCCGGTAGGTGAAACAGTCTAGGATTTAATAGCGGACAAACAAACAAGCAGACGAGCTCTTTTATATATATAGATATATATATGTGTGTGTATGTTTGTTTGTGTGTGTACATACGTATATATGTAAAAATACATAATAAATAATTATGAAAAGCAAAATATATACAAACGGCGCAGTCAAATAGTGTGCACAAAGAAGTTTTGTAATGTGAATATCCCATTTTCCACGTGTTTGTGTCATATGAAACTTTTAATATTGTCTACAAAGGTGTTTTAGACAAAGGTGTACATATCTCATGTTTCCCTGTTTTGTCTTATGCTTCACCTCCAATATTGTGACTGGATATTTGAATGAAATAATTAGATGGATACTTGGATAAATAATTTGGATGAATCCAATATTGTGACTTCGATATTTGTATGAAAGTGAAAGGTTTTTCTTGAGTTTTATAGCAGTTTTCATTAATTTAATAATTTACACTTTTGATGCATTTGCCAATAATGAAAAAAAAAATGCAGTTTAATGTCTTGTTTAAAATATTCCAAACTGTGGCACTAATGCATCATATAAATTTTTAGGACGTTGTTTTGCCTTGATCTTCGATTTTTTTATGCAACAATTCCAGAAGTTTCTTTATTTCATTCTTCTGATCTCTCCTGGAAAACAACAGTAGGGTCAAATTCAAATCTCTCACTTTAAAAATATATTTATATATATATAAATAAATAAATACAACGTCATCCCTGCACGGGACTCGAACCCACAGATTCTGGTTCCGATGACCAGCGCCCTAGCGATCCAGTCATTTCAGCGTAGTTTCCTAAAAGAACCAAAAAAAGTCCTCTTCCTTCCTAGAATGCTCTAGAACAGCGTTTCTCAACCTTTTTTGGCCTTCGGACCGGTAAATTTGTGAAAAAAAAATTCGTGGACCGGTGGGGTTTTTTAACAAAAAAGCTTTACTAGGTATTAAAGAACTGCTACATAAGTTAATTGTGACATTTTTATTATCATTTACTTCCAATAACATTCAAATGTAAAGATAAGTTATTATTGTAATTATTATATATAAATAAATAAACCTTTGAGAAAAATCACAGAAAATTATAAAAAAATTATCACAAAATCATTGCATTTAGAAACGAAACAAAAAAATCAGTTCTCTAATTACTACAAAATTAAATATCTATAATTTTTGTTTAGTTAAATCTCCGAGGACCGGTCAAATTTTACCGCGGACCGGTGCCGGTCCGCCGGACCAGCGGTTGAGAATCATTGCTCTAGAACAGCGGTTCCCAACCGGTGGGTCGTGGAAGGGTTACAGGTGGGTCGCGACTCGATCCTAAAACTATTAAAATGGCCTTTGTGTACTTTTAAAATTGTAGTTTTTAATCTTCACGTAGGAACACTTGTTAGTGAGTATGAAACCACTTGTTGCATATATTGCAAACGTATATCTATTGTTAATAAATAACTGTTTCGCTACAAAGTGCTTATATTTTGTCAACCATTTTCAAATAAGAACACAAATTGTTTGTCAATAATCAATCTGTATCTTCAAAAGCATATATATATATATATATATATATATATATATATATATATATATATATATATGTCGCATTTTATTGGGATGCAAATTTATTTGAACTTAAATTTGACATGTTCCTAATATAAATTCCGCTTGGATTTAATAATTAAAAAATTGAAAAAAAACTAAAATTCCAACAAGGGTGCCTCGAGTTTCTAATCTCATTCCCAAGGTGCCTCAAAAGCAAAAAGGTTGGGAATCTCTGTGTTAGGTGGTGTTCTAAGCACTTTAACATGTCTTGAAGTCAGCCGTTTGACAAGCATGTTATTATTGTTATTGTTGTTATGGTATGGTATATGGTATTGTTGTTAAGCAAGAGCCAACTTCATTTACAAAATTTCTTTGAAATATCAGTTTCAGTACACTACCTTGCTTACCAGATGCTTAAGATTGAATAAATGAATGTTAATTCAGCAATTTCCCTTTTAACAGTTTTTTTGGCATTTACTTCTGGGATACAATTATAATATTCTTTTAGGCAAAAGCTTTAATTTTAACAAAAATTCACATGCTTCCTCTATAATGCAACGCACCCTAAACAACAAAACTTCGCGTAAGATAATTTCCATGTCTTTGGAAATGCTCCCCGTGAAACTCACGTTTTTATAGTATTGTTAGAATCTTAACATCGTTCAATTCAAACGTAAGCATGTTGTTTTCTAATAATATGCCTAGCCAGTATCCAAGAAGTTCATCTCACTTCGAGTAAGTTTTGGCGTAACCCAGTGAACTTCGAAGCAATTACTTCGAGGCGGCATTTCTCAAGGAAGGCGCAAAACCACTGATGCTTCTACTCTTTATAAGTAAATATATTATTCGACGGAGTATAATAGAAGTGTGCAGATCGTATACGGGCTAATATTCACGATAAAATGCACTTATACACGCACACACACACACACACACACACATATATATACCGGGTGGTCATAATTAAACTGACAGTGTTCACAGTGTTTTGTAGCGCTATCTATTTGCGAGAATGACGCCACATTTTGTAGGAAGATTAAACAAGACGTAGGACGAAGGATTCTGCGAAAAAATAAATTAGTTCCAAAAGTCACCGCTAGGGGAATATTTGGCGCTGTGTAATAGAAAATAGAGTGTTAACAAATGCAAATTAATACGGAATAAAATTACCTTTTATTATGCACATTTTCTTATTTAGTTCAAGTGCAATATGGCAACACTTTTAAAAAAGCGTAAAATCTACATAAACACCGATAAAGTCTCGTGATCTGCAATATCACGTGCGCTGAGCAGAAGAAGAAGTTCTTTATTCAAATTTCACGTTACATCCATTGGCACAGTGCCAGCTGCTTGGGTTTTAAAAGGCAATGTGTTACGTTTCGAATCAATCGGATTGAAAGTTTATGTGCAATGTCTCCTTCTTTAGTCGAGCGTGCGTTACTGGTCAAATTCTTTTACCTCAACCAGTGCAACGCGTCAGCCGCTCTTCGTGCTTTTAGAACGCACAAAAAAATGCGTGCGCACAAAAAAATGCGTAAAGGTAACGGTCCTGTGTCAGTTAATGGGCTAAAAGCAATGGTTGCGACGTTTGAGAAAACAGGTTCTCTGAAGGTTCAGTCAGGCAGAGGACGAAAACCTGTACCACAGGATACAATCGAAGCAGTTGCCACGGCGATTGTCGACAGAGGACCAGACAATATTGCTGCCACCTCTAGCGCTCGTGGATTAGCTCGGAATATGGATATGCCTTACAGTACGGTATGGAAAATCTTACGAAAGATTATCAACTTCTATCCGTACAAGATCAGCCGTGTACAGGAGTTACTGTACCCCGACTATGATAAGCGATTGACTTTTGCTCTCACCTTTCTTGCCAGAATGGAGGTGGATGATGCTTGGCCGTGGAAAATCTTATGGGGAGACGAGGCCCACTTTTACCTGCATGGAACTGTGAATACCCAGAACTGCCGAATTTGGGATGACAAATCACCACATGCAGTCACAGAAATTCCCTTACATTCACCAAAGGTAACTGTTTGGTGTGGGTTCACAGCGGAATTTATCGTAGGTCCATTCTTCAATGAGAACATTACCCCGACAGGACCGGAAACCTGTTCTGTTACCGGAGAGAAATATCGCCACATGTTGAACAGCTTTGTCATTCCGGCACTTCAGCAAAGACAATGCCTGGGGGAAATCATTTTCATGCAAGATGGAGCCCCTCCACACGTTGCTGTACGGGTGCAACAGCTGCTACGACATAAATTCACAACAGAAAGAGTCATTAGCCGCTACTTTCCAACTGCATGGCCACCTCGGTCGCCTGATCTTACCCCATGCGACTTCTGGCTATGGGGTTACCTAAGTCCAAGGTCTATCAAGGAGTGGTCCAGGACCTGGCTACGTTGAAGGATAACATATCACGGACTGTACGGGAGATTCCTGCAGACATGTTACTTTCTGTGGTTGTGCATACTGTGCACAGAATGCAATATGTGGTCCACAACAACGGCAGCCACATTGAACCTCATTTGAATGCAAAATAAAAGGTAATTTCCGTATTGATATGCATTTGTTAACACTCTATTTTCTATTACACAGCGCTAAATATTCCCCTAGCGGTGACTTTTGGAACTAATTTATTTTTTCGCGGAATCCTTCGTCCCCCGTCTTGTTTAATCTTCCTACAAAATGTGGTGTCATTCTCGCAAATAGATCGCGCTACAGAACACTGTGAGCACTGTCAGGTTAATTATGGCCACCCGGTATATATATATATATATACAGTGCTTATTTTCTAAAAAAAAGGTGGGTATACTGTGTTTTCTCGATTAAAGCTGCGTATTTTTAGTACCGTCTTTTCACACTTCACGTCACGGGGAAGGGGGAGGGGGCACAAAATACTCGCAATTTTAAAAAAATACTTTTTGTTATATATCAACAATTGATTCGTAAGTTTCTTAAAATTTCGATTAAGCCAGTAAAATACTTAGAAAAAAAGGTGGGGATAAGCCGTATCCCCGCGTACCCACAGAAAAAAAGCCATATATATATATATATATATATATATATATATATATATATATATATATATATATATATATATATACATATATATATATATATATATATATATATATATATATATATATATATATATAAATATATATATATATATATATATAGATATTAAAAATCTAAAACTAATAAAAAGTATTGCATTTCTCTGTAGCTTATATTACGTGCAATGTTATGAGAGAGTATTTCAGATTTTTTCACATTAGTTTATAGTAGGGATGATTAAGGAGTGGTTCAACTATCTGCAAATAGAATTCTAGTTTCCTCCAACTAGCCAATAAACTTGGAAATCCTTTTTCTCACACATAATAGCAATGTCGAACGAGCCGTGCCATTCCACCGTGATTCAAAAATGATTATGGCACGTTGTGATGAATCCTATAAACAACCAACATAAACAAAATCACGTCGAATTCGTATTCAAAATCGTGAAACAAAAGAAACGCAAGGTGTTCATTTTAATCGAGATACACTTGTAGATATACAGTAACCACCGCTTATAGTGATCACTGGTTATAAGAATCAACCGTTTATAAGAATCAATATCGCAAAAACAAAAACAAATGTATTATTTCCATGTTAAAATTTTCGCTTTAAAGAATCAATCCACCGGTTTTAAGAATCAGTTTACACTCTTCGCTTTCCTTTCATTTTTTCAAAAAAGCCACTTAAACCCTCAAAAGGCACGAAGTTCTTTCTTTATTTTTTTTAAGAGAAAGAGTGATAAGATGGGATGGAATACAGTTGTAAAATGCATCCCTTTCTTTGTTAGACATAACATAATAGTTTCCCTTAAACGCTTTAGCTAAACACTGTCCTATTAGCTTGACCTGGGAGCATCCTACCCGTCCGGATCCGATTTCACTTTTCTTCACTGACAAACAAAGACAGGTACTCTTTTTTTTCCCACCTCCCACATCCTGGTTGCTGCTTCCTGGACCCTGAAACACATAAATCTTCGGCGAAGTGTCCACTATCATTTAGGCAAACGTGACATTAGTAGATTCAGCACGTTATCAAACCCTGAAACGTAAGCTAGAAGGTGAATCTTCGTCTTAGACTATTGGTATTGGAAGAGGTATAAACAGCCTCCTGAAAACTTCATTACGTCAAACTACCATAGAAAACTTTTTCTTGCTCCCTTCCTGTAGTTGAAATGCTAAACTGTTAAGCAGGTATGTTGTAACAAATATTTGATTTTTTCTTCTCTGATTATAATCATGTGTATCTACTTATAGGTCTAGAAATTAAGTCGTATTTTTAAAATTATAAAAAATAATTTTAATAAAAGATAATTAACGTAAATTAAAGAGTATTTTATGGTAAATTATCTAATAAATGTATATATAGGTGTGTGTGTGCCTGTCCAAAAACCTAAATTTCGGCTATAAGAATCAACCGCTTATAAGAATCAAAAACAGTAATAACAAACGTGATTCTTATAAGCGGAAATCACTGTATCGCCATTCAATATTTCCAGTGGCGAGAGAGATTTTTCGCCACCGAAAAACAACAGAAAACGGGCACGTTTGTTGTCTAGTAGTGACAGTGAATGACTGAGAGATTATACGACTAAATAACTGAATGAAAATATGTGTGATAGGGAACGAGTAAGTTATGTATCAATATATACGATCTGATAGGAATTATTGGCTATTAAATCTAAAACAGAGAAGAATGTCAACGCCAAATTCAGAATGCCATATTTGGCATGTTCAGATATCATCACCGGTCAGGGGCGGCTCCAGAGGTTTTTTTTTTGGGGGGGGGGAGGGAGGGGGGGGCAACGTCGGCTCTTAGGGTGTTATATATATATGTGGTACCTGAGCCTACATAGGAGAGTGGTACCTGAATTTACCAGTAGAGGACACTATAATCCGTTTGCGCCGTTCCAGCTCAACTGAAGAAGAGATCTGGCAACCCCAGTCAATCAGCGAGTAGACGGAGATTGACAATTACGCGTTTTGTCTGATAGCAGTAGACAGCTGCTATATAATGTTCATTAGCCTTTTATGTTATTAACGACGTAACTTTGTAATATTTGTAAATATGTAATGTCCATTAAATGTTAGTATAGTTTATAATAGTAGTTATCTTAAATCCCCGCACGGCTTTCCTGACCCATATATATATATATATATATATATATATATATATATATATATATATATAAAAGAACTCGTCTGTTTGTTTGTCCGCTATAGAATCATAGACTGTTTCACCCACCGGGACCAAATTCGGCACAGTTAATGTTTAGGACCCGAGAAACTTAAATCAGCAAAAACGAAATTTGGGGGGGCTCAATTAGTTTTTTTTTTAAATTATTTTTTTAATGATTTTTGTGCCTCTACGAGGTGCGCGACCACCTGTGGAGCCCCTTCACCACAACCAGCTGCGTTTAGAGAGATGGTTTGGGGGGTGACGGGGGGGGGTCAAATTCGAATGCGCGGGAGGAAGAGGGTTGGGAATGATCTTTGGCCCTGGCTCCCCAAATAAACACAACTGGCCAGATGAACATGAAGAGCGGGGGTGCAGCCCAGTATTTTTTTGATGGAATGCATGAAAAATTTTATATCTATATATCTACCCGGGCAACGCCGGGCAATAATGCTAGTATATATATATATAAAGAGCTTGTCTGTTTGTTTGTCCGCTATAGAATCATAGGCTGTTTCACCCACCGGGACCAAATTCGGCACAGTTAAAGTTTAGGACCCAAGAAACTTAAATCAGGAAAACCGAAATTTGGGGCTCAATCAGTTTTTTTAAATTAATTTTTTAATGATTTTTGTGCCCCTAAGCGCACCCCTTAAATGTGGATACAGCCCCTTTACCACTACCAGTCTAATTCGATACGCGGGGGAAAAGAGGTTTGTTCTGAGAGGTGGTTTGAGAGTTGGGGGTGACGGGTGGGGGGGGGGGGCAGGGCGAAGTGTTTAGTTTGCGGGGGGTGCAGCCCAGTATTTTTTTGATGGAATGCATGAAAAATTTTATATCTATATATCTACCCGGGCAACGCCGGACAATAATGCTAGTATATATATATATATATATATATATATATATATATATATATATATATATATATATATATATATATATATATATGTATAAGAAATAAACATCGTCTCATTTTAAATTTAAACTCATTTAGTATTGGGTCTACGATTATATAATTTAAGGCTATGAAAAAAAAAATAAGCCGGGCTGTTTGGGGAGGGCAATTGCCCCTACTGCCCCCACCCCTTGGAGCCGCTATTGTCACCGGTACTTCTGTCTGTTAGATAGCCATAATACTATTTTCTAATTTAAAAAACGTATGATTTGGAAAAAAACACAAGTTTCTTACGTCATTGATTTTAGAATAGTCTCGAAATCGACTGGTTCATCTACATCGAGAGGCAGAAACATGGCGAGGCTTTTCAGATCTGAAAGTAATAAGTGGCTTTAGAAAATGGAAGTAAATACTGGCGTTACGGCTGATGTGTACTAACCCTATTGGATTAGCTGACAACAATGTTAACCTACCGAGAAAATGTATCTACTATTGACAATTACATAAATGCAGACAATCCAATAAAAATGGTATTTTCAGATAGCTTGAACTTTTCTGCACCTTGCAACAGGGTTCATTTTATAAATTTTGTCCATCAAAGGAATTTAGGAGCGTTTAAAACACACTATACCAGATTTTTTTCAAGGAATAATTTAAATTTTAAAATATTATTTGCATTTTTTTTTTCAAACTAAAAATGCTCCAAGGTGTAAAATTTCTTTCTCTAATACGGAGTACAATTTTTAAAAGAATTCTTTCAATCTGAATCAGCCATCCTTGTACATATTTTCTCCATAGGTTAACATTGCGGTGAGAGAATAGGGTTAGTACATAGCAGCCTTAAGGCGAATAACAAAAAAAAAAGATAGGCAGTGTCGGACACTCCCACAGTTATTTTCGTGAAAAAGTCAATAGTGTATAGTAAATTGAAATAAAATTAAATTTTTATTAATCTTTTAATTAATTTGCAACTTACATTTATTGAATACAGAGTAGTGGCATGAAAAATGGGATACACGTGACTTTGAAATTATTTCAATGCCTCTTGCAAACTTCAAATCTATAAATCTATACAAGTTTCTGTCTGATCAACAACGAAATCCACATCCATACTTGACGCAGGCTCGTCAGATGCCGCCTGAGTTGACGGAGCGCGCTTACATTGCCTATATACGCGGCAGTACCGGAGGTGGCAACGGTGGTGGTGGGTTTGGTCGTATTTTCTAGTTGTCAGTAGACACCATGAATGGGTCCGGCGAACATCTAGGTTTCAGTGTCGAGGCGTTCTTTAACCTTTTCCTTACGGGGGGGGGGGGGGGAGGGGAAGCATGTATCCCAAGAATACGGGCCCATCAATATATATATATATATATATATATATATATATATATATATGTATATGAACATATATATATGTATATATATGTATATATATATATATATATATATGAACATATATACATGTATATATATATATATGTATATATATGTACACATATACATATATATACATGTATGTATATATATATGTATATATATGTATATGTGTATGTATATATATGTATATATATGTATATGTGTATGTATATATATATATATATATTTATATATATATATATTTATATATGTATGTATGTGTATATATATATATATATGTATGTATGTGTATATATATATATATATATATATATATATATATATATATATATATATATATATATATATATATATGTATATATATATATATATGTATATATATATATATATATATATATATATATATATATATATATATATGTATGTATATATATATATATATATATGTATATATATATATATATATATATATATATATATATATATATATATATATATATATATATATATTCATTATTGGGCCCGTATTCTTGGGATAGATGCTATCCCACCCCGTAAGGAAAAGGTTAAAAACAACGATTCTGTAACCGCGACTCGGAGGGCGTTCAGGACTCGCTTCGGACTTCATGCAACTGATGTCGTTCCTGATAGAAAAATAATCCTGCTATGGCTTTCAAACTTGAGAGACTGTATTACCAAGGGAACCAAGTGGTCATCCTCGGAACACTGGACCACCTGAAAATGGGCCACGAGTCCGTGAGTCCGCTATCCGTGACGAACAAAATGGTGGAAAGCTATAGACAACGGCTTCGGCAGTGCATCGCCAATAAACGGACGTCACCTGAGCAACGTTATTTTCAAAACCTAGTGTAATTTAACTAGGTTGTTAGCATTTTTCGAAAATATAAAGTTTTTTTCTGATGTGAATAATTTCGTTTGCTTTTTATTACCTTTTGAAATGTGGGAGTCCACTCTACCGCATTCTGCACATCTTATCTATATATTTAAGTTGCTAAGCCGACTTTTGGGGCAGCCCGTGACAGAAAACTACTGCATCAATCGACTTCACTTTGGCCTTAAACGAAAGATTGTAATCTGTAGATTTGTCAAATTTGGTTGTTGTAACCACAATTTCTATTAATTTGTGATAATTTACAGTTGAAAAATTTATTTCTGAGTATTCTCAGTGGTATGTTTCAATCTGGCTTTAGAAACTTGCTGTTTCTGTATATGCTTAGTGACATGTTTTAATGATAAACACGTTTATTCCGAGAAGTCTCTCTAGATCTCTCTCTGCCATTTTTATTTTTATGATAGTTATGTTTGTGAAATATAAGATTAAACCTGATGGAAATTGTTTATTTCGCGCTGTTTAATTAGCGCAATTTACAATTAAAAAATTGCTTTCTGCGCATGTCCAGTGACATTCAGTAACCACCGCTTATAGTGATCAGTGGTTATAAGAATCAACCGTTTATAAGAATCAATATCGCGAAAACAAAAACAAATGAATTATTTGCATGTTAAAATTTTCGCTTTAAAGAATCAATCCACCGGTTTTAAGAATCAGTTTACACTCTTCGCTTTCCTTTTATTTTTCCAAAAAAGCCACTTAAACCCTCAAAAGGCACGAAGTTCTTTCTTTTTTTTTTTTAAGAAAGATTGATAAGATGGGATGGAATATAGTCGTACAATTCACCCCTTTCTTTATTAGACGTAACATAATAGTTTCCCCTTAAACGCTTTACCACAACACATTCTATTAGCTTGACCCGGTGGTAACTTTACCCGTCCGAGTAAATCTTCGTCTGAGACTATAAGTATTGAAAGAGGTATAAACAGCCTTCTGAAAACTTCATTACGTCAAACTACCGTAGAAAACTTTTTCTTGCTCCCTTCCTGTAGTTGAAATGTTAAAACTGTTAAGCAGGTATGTTGTAACAAATATCGCATTTTTTTCTTCTCTTACTATAATCACGTGTATCTACTTATAGGTCTAAAAATTAAGTTTTATTTTTAAAACTATAAAAAATAATTTTAATAAAAGATAGTTAATGTAAATTAAAGAGTATTTTATGGTAAATTAACTAATATATGTATATATAGGTGTGTGTGTTCCTGTCCAAAAACCTAAATTTCGGTTATAAGAATCAACCGCTTATAAGAATCAAAAACAATAATAACAAACGTGATTCTTATAAGCGGAAATCACTGTATTTAAATCTGGCTTTAGATACTCACTAAGCACGAAGCCGCTTAAAAACATCCATTTGTTTCTGCGCATTATTATGATTTTCAACATTCGGCAATGATGTGTTGAGTGTAATTTGTGTATTAGTACATTTATTGACTATCTAGCCGTCATGTTTTGACGGGTACCAACGAGTTTGTTGACTAGTTAAGATCTCAGTAAGCATCTCTAAGTCGACAAAAAGCGACCTTCGTTATCAGGAGCCAAAAGCGACTACATAACAAAACAGGAAAGAGGGACATTCAAACCTCGAGAGATCTTTCCATAACACTTTTGGCATACCTGGTAACTACTCTTTGTAGACCTTACCTCTTTTACAGATCCCGTAAGATGCATCACCCCCTGTAATAAGATTTTCTTTCACCTTTAGCTTACGGGGCCTATTTTTCCGATTCCTTCTTGAGAATGGAAAATTTCATACCCCCTTTGTAAGATTGACCATTAAGGGGGTTATATATATATATATATATATATATATATATATATATATATATATATATATATGTGTGTGTGTGTGTGTGTATGTATATATATATATATATATATGTGTGTGTGTGTGTATGTATATATATATATATATATATATATATATATATATGTGTGTGTGTGTGTGTGTATATATATATATATATATATATATATATATATATATATATATATATATATATATGTATGTATATGTGTATTCTTTCTTGTGTCCGTATTCTTGGGATACATGCTATCCCACCCCGTAAGGAAAAGGTTAAATTAAAAATTACATTTAGAAATAGTATGTTCTTACTGACATACTTTGGCATGGCATTAATTACCATGTTTTTATTAATTCGCTGTCTTGTTTGTTTGTTTGTGTGTGTGTTTGTACAGTACAAATCTTGCAATCGATTTTTAACTAACTTCCCGACTAGTTGGACATTCGAAACTTTTAGAATAGCTCAGAACGCGGTGACAATGCATTATTTTAATACTTTTAGCCATCTTTAAGCAGGATTGAATTCAGTTTCAGTTAATTTTGTTTTGTAGACTGGTGCAGCCATCTATCGACCGGAACGGGAACGAAAAGTTAAACGCAAGTTAACTTCCAATTAACTTCATTTTCTTTCAAGTTGATGGGATAATTCATTAAAAAAATTTTAAAAAAGTATTTATTAATGCATAGAATTGTCAAGTTTATATGATTCAACAAAAAATTTAAAAACATGGTATATAAAAAGTTCTTTTTATCTTATAATTATTAAATAAACAGCTAGATAAAAAGAAAATCATCATCACTAACTGATGATCGTATAGTAGGACTAACTTTTCTGTTACTTAATTAAGACAGACACGTTAAATTAGCACACGGGACATAAATTATATATATATACCTTGTTTATTAACATAAACTACATACACAATATTCAATGACACTCATTAATGTTAACATTGACTTCTATATTAATACCTATCCCAATATCTGCTTATTATAATTTCATTTAGTACTTATTAAAGTTAATATTGAATCCTACATCAATATTTCTCTATTGTATACTTGTTCAATTTTATCGCTATCTTGGCTTCTATATTAATAAAGAGACAGAGGTGTCTGTCGATATACCACGTGAGTGTAACGCGACCGGGCGGACCAATCCTCGAAAAAAAAATGGCCGACAAATATACAGGAATCGGTGTATTTTTTTTTCTCATGAAAGTTCATAAATGTTACATATTTGGAAAGAGCTTCGAATATTGATAATTTTTTCTGCGTACACTTATTCTGTTAATTCAGTAGTTTTAGAGATATTTGGATTCTAATGAAGCGTCATCGCTCTTTGACGATGTAAACAAAAGGTGATTCGTTCACAGCGTGATTCTCGCAAAAAAATGAATCACTGAAATGAAATATGTCACCATGTCTATTTTTTTTATTTATCAAACTTTTTATTTGAAAAGCTAAATATTCAAATTGTTTAATAATAATAAATACTTTATTGAAACTAAATAGATATATACTGATTTTTGGTGGATTTACTGATTTCTATGTGAAGGAACAGCGGGGGATGTCGAGATCACGTGAGCGTAACGCAATGGCCGACAATCGTCGAGATCACGTGAGAGTAACGCAATGGCCGACAATCTGTGTATTTTTTTTCTCATGAAAGTACATAAATGTTACATATTTGGAAAGAGCTTTGAAAAATGATAATTTTTTCTGAGTACACTTATTCTGTTAATTCAATAGTTTTAGAGATATTTTCATTCTAAAATCACTCACTGCTGAGAAACCAAATCATCTGGTGCAGTGGTGCTGTCATCTGTCGGCAGCGACGGGAATGAAAATTGAAAGGAATTTATTCACGTGAATTAAAAACATTTGTAGGCCTTTTTTTTCTTTTGTGGGGCCCGAAGTACATGAATATATTACACGGATGGCTTGAGCGTAGCTAGGCGAAGCCCGGATAGTCTTTCATAAGCACGGAATGTTAGAGATTCACCGTCACACTCCCACCCATCCCCTCCCTTTTAACAAAAAACGAGGATTCTATTTCTTTACTTACCTTCAATCTGTGGTTCGAAATCCTCCTCCTCACTGAAGACAATGGCAAAGCAAGCAATGGATAAAAGAATCAAGAGCTTCATTGTGAATATCGAATGAGTAGTTTTCTACGAAA
Source organism: Dolomedes plantarius (assembly GCA_907164885.2). Lineage (NCBI taxonomy): Eukaryota > Metazoa > Arthropoda > Arachnida > Araneae > Dolomedidae > Dolomedes > Dolomedes plantarius. The sequence continues at coordinate 20,980,817 of OU015498.1, forward strand.
ATATGGAAGGATAAAAAGATATAGTCTATATATATAAAACAATTCCGTAACTAACTGACTGACTGACAGACAACGCACAGACCAAATGGCTGGACATAAAGGGCTGAAATTTTGCATGGCGATTCTTCTTATAGTGTAGGGGTGCACTAAGAGAGATTTTTGAAAAATTCTTCTTAGATTTTTTAAAATTAAATTTTTAAGCTGTTTTTGTAATATTCTTTAAAGTTTGCATTTAAAATAATAATCCGAGGGTTATAAAATTTATATCACGAGAAAGATTCTAAAAATTCCTTTAAAATGAAATCTTTTTGGAATCTTTACCTCCATTTTCTGATTTTTGGTAAATTTCTAAAGATTAATTTTTAGAATTTAATTTATTAAATGCTGATCACGTGGTTTCTTTTCTTTTAATTTTGCGTCACGTGCATAACAATGAAATAGACAAAAAAACTTCTTTTTTGTTGCTAATGAGGCAGACGATTGGACATTATCCAAAAAAATCCCTGGCTCGATGCTCGCCGCTGCAAATTCACGGCCATGTTCACTAATGGTGGCCGGGGCACGTAAAATAGGTCGTGGCTGCAATGTCCTCCAAGTTCTCCAATTTACCTCTGGAGGTGCGGGGTCAAGTGTTCTGGTCTCGTCACTTGCCTCGGTTCAAACTGACGAGACTGGTCCTTTGGCCAAGTCGGACTTCTACCCTTATGGTGCCAGTCAAAACAGGAGCCGCCCCTTCATTGCCCATTGACTTCGGGACTTGTACTAAAGACTTCGGTACGTTTGTATTAAAGTAATACAAACGTACCGAACACCTACTGTGTTTAGTTTTTAAATTGATTTTGCTTTATAAAATTGAGATTTTTACTTTTCAGCTTTTAGTGGTTTATTATAAATGTATATATTTTATGTTTTACTTTTCAGATGAAAGGCTAAGTCTAGTTGAATTCTGAGGACTTTAATTATAAATTTATATTTTTTTATATTGGGTTCTCTTTTTATTCATGCGTATAACATTTCGCATGCTTTTTTTTCTTATGTAATTTATACTGTGTTTAGTTTTTAAATTGATTTTGGTTAACAATTATTCCACAATTTGACAATTTTTACTTTACAGATTTTAGTGGTACAGTTTTAGTGGTAAATGTTTTTGTGTATTACTGCCGAAAGAAGTTGTTTTAAAGTTTTTCGTGAATCTTAATGTAAATTGATAAGTAATTAACTACTATTAACTATTAGTAATACACTTTTAAAACTCAATAATTAACTTAGTATTAACTTTATAAAGTTTATTAGTTTACCTAAATAAAGTTTTTTGTTTAAATGTTTTTGTGCGGGTTTGTCATTTATCGTGTTTATGACCTCAACATCCAATAAAATGGATGTTGTTCCCCTGAAATATTAAGAAATTTAAATTCATTAAGGGGGCTCACAACCTTTGACTACTGGGAACTGACCCTAAACATGATCAAATCGAGCTACTGAAACTCCAATAATATTAATATATATATATAATTTTTTTGTTTTATATCAAAATTACAAGTCTTCAGTTATATTTTATACAGAAATAGAACTTCTAAAGCCATAAATAATTTTTAGATTTTATTTTTAAATGTACACATTACTAAAAAGGGAAAAAAATCATTGGATGTTTCGCGCATCATAAAATTAAGAAATATGCATACAGAAACTATTTTTTGGTCAAATTAAATTAATAATACACTCAAGTTTAATGTAAAACCAAAAAATATACAAAAAATACAGTTTAAATTGAAAAATTTCCATAAAATTTTAAAAAATTTAAAATTTAGCAATTTTTTAAAACATTTTCAAGTGTAAAAATTTTTTTTACAACTTTTTTTTTACTTTTCTGGTTTTAGTGTGTAAAGAAGCTTATAATACAAATCTGATAAAAATTTTGTGTGTCTAGCACACATAGTTTGGGAATAACAGTGCGCGCAATCCAAAAATTCACATATTTGAGAAAACTGAAGTTAAATTTGGAATAACATGGCTATGGCAACTGAGTGAGCTTTACATTAACTCTCATAACTCGAGAAATAATGCAAATTATTTTATGCGGTTTTTTGCATATTGTTCAGAAATGTCCCAAAAATCAGAGTATAGCAAACACCAAAAATCGATTTTTTTGAAGTTTCAAAGGTTGTGAGCCCAAGCTTTTTAATGCCCAAGCTTTTTAATGTCCATTTGTTTTAATAAAGTATAATTATAAAAAATATTTAAATTTTATTTTGCTCGAGTATCAAGAGGTTAATGCTGTTCCGTTAGAATTCATTTCCAGACTGGCGCATGAAAATTTATCTTTTTGTAAGGCAGGTATGCTCATATCACACCAGGTGGTGGTGGGTGTTAATACGAATAACAAATTTTTATTTTTGTCGGGGGGAGGGGGGAGAGACTGCAAATTAATAGTGCCTCTTATGAAAATTCTCCCTCTCACTGAATCAATTCAAAGTCAGGTAGACGGATGGCCTGAGCATAGCTGGCAAAAGCCCAGCTAGTGTATTATAAATATAATATAAATTTCAAACGTTTCTTGAAGTCAGGTAACTTTCAAGAACAGCAAAACTATGTTTGAAAGTTTTAAACTTTGTTAAGCTGTAGTAAAGTAAGCTGTAGTAAATTAATTAATTAGTAATATATAAATCAATAAATAAATTAAATAATATAAAGATATGTATTATAAATATAATATAAATTTCAAACGTTTCTTGAAGTCAGGTAACTTTCAAGAGCAACAAAACAATGTTTGAGAGTTTAGCCTTTGTTGCCACTCTCTGCTTCTCTTTAGAGTCAAAAACAATTCAAGAATTCAGTATAAAAATAAAGCTCGCGCATGAAGTATTTATTTTGATAAAGATACATTTACCTTTTGGAAAAAAATAATAATAAACTGAACAAATGAACTTCTAAAATGAAAATGACAAGAAAGATCGTTTGTTTACAATCGTGAATTTGAGTTTTGGTATGATCAATTTACTAATTATTGACCGATTTTAATTATTTTAGGCTTTTTGAGACCGCCTGAGGGTAGGTGAGGAGAATTTTGAATTTGATTTTAGTTTCTTTTAAATTATTTTTACATCTTTCCTCTGTTAGGGCTAATAGCGAGATACATAAGGGTGACTCTCGGGCAATGTAGCAGCTTCCATCCATTTACTGTTGTCACCCTTATGGGAAGGGCTTTTCATCACTGTTGAATTATCAGCTTGAAAATTCAATTAAAAATCTAAATTTTAAGATAGAGACTTGAAACGAGGTTTATACGAATAAGAACGCTTTCAGCTTCCAGATGATGTAAATATTTTCTATGTAAGATAAAAACTCGAGGAGCATCGATATTTCATCCACATAGGGGACGATATTTCTTGAACAACTGTGTTTAATTTTTTGATGAAAATATTAGTCTGTTTTAAAATATTTTTAAACAAATGAGGTTTAGTTTGAAAGAGAAATGGTTGTAGTCTTAGATTGTAAACAGATCAAAATTCTACTATCATTATTTGACGAGTTATCGTAATCTGAAGATGAAAATGTCAATATTTCTTGAAAAACTGTGTTTCCTTTTTTGATGAAAATATTAGTCTGGTTTAAAATATTTTTAAACAAATGAGGTCTAGTTTGAAAGAGAAATGTCTGTAGTCTTAGATTGTAAAACGATCAAAATTCTACGATCATTTTTTGGCGAGTTATCGTAATCTGAAGATGAAAATGTCAATATTTCTTGAAAAACTGTGTTTCATTTTTTGATGAAAATATTAGTCTGGTTTAAAATATTTTTAAACAAATGAGGTCTAGTTTGAAAGAGAAATGTCTGTAGTCTTAGATTGTAAAACGATCAAAATTCTACGATCATTTTTTGGCGAGTTATCGTAATCTGAAGATGAAAATGTCAATATTTCTTGAAAAACTGTGTTTCATTTTTTGATGAAAATATTAGTCTGGTTTAAAATATTTTTAAACAAATGAGGTCTAGTTTGAAAGAGAAATGTCTGCAGTCTTAGATTGTAAAAAGATCAAAATTCTACGATCATTCTTTGGCGAGTTATCGTAATCTGAAGATGAAATGTCAATATTTCTTGAAAAACTGTGTTTCATTTTTTGATGAAAATATTAGTCTGGTTTAAAATATTTTTAAACAAATGAGGTCTAGTTTGAAAGAGAAATGCCTGTAGTCTTAGATTGTAAAAATATCAAAATTCTACGATCATTTTTTGACGAGTTATCGTAATCTGAAGATGAAAAAGTCAATATTTTCCCACAAAACATAACATTTAAAAAAAACTTAAAGTCCGACGAAGATGAGACATGTCTTACTTTGTTCCCCCCATTTTTATGCATTCATTGGTATCGCTCTCGACCCCATACCCCTAGTGGTTTCGGAGGAGATAGCGTGACAAGCTTTTGACAACGGCGGTGACAGCGAGAGTTACTTTTTTTTTAGAATAGAGAGATTACAACTGTAATGATTAACATTTTTGAAAATGTAATTCAATTGCATATATTTTTTCCTTATTTATGGGAAACTCCTCGTGTATCTCTTACATTCGATATGTTTTATAAAATTAAAAATTACAGCATCAACAATGTAGGCAAAGTGAGAGAATGGCAATACAGTACACACGTAAGACGTAATGCAATACGATATTTAAACAGTGATGAAATAATCAACGATTTAGAAGATACGATTATGCGCGGTACAGTACTGTGTGTATTTTATAAACTTGAATAATACTAGTTGCCCCGTTGGATTGCCCCGGAATGGCAAAAAACTATCTAACTTACGCAACGAGCTGCTTATTGAAATTTGAGATACATCCTTGCATCTAATTTATCAAATTTTACTTAACCATGGGCTGTCAAATTAAACAGACAGGCGGGTTTCTTAGTGATGAGAAATTTTTTAACTTCGAACGCAGACGACTTCATAGGTGTGGTTTCTTCTGGTTGCTGAACATCCGGAAGATTTTGCTTAGTTAACAATAAAGCCACTGGACGACAAATCGTGTTGTTGACAAAACAGGGATGGCATTTTGTTAGAATTCCCGCCGGCGTGTGCAATGACCTTTTTACAGCGCGACTTTGTTGGCAGAAGATTATCTCTATTGAATAGTATGAACCCATCGGTTTGGTTTGGTTTGGTTTGGAGCGCTACGGTCAACTTTTTGCTACACGAGGGCTAATTAGACCGGGACCTACAGTTTAAAGACGATTCCGAACGGCCACAAACATCCATGCCAACAGTGGGACTCGAACCCACAGGATCTGAACCGAATGCCAGCGCCCTAGCCATTCGGTCATAAACCCATCGGAAACAAAAACCATAGACTTTACATGAGAAATTTGCCCGCTCCGCCAAGCCTGAACCGTTGTCCCAATCTAATTTTTCTCTTGAGAGTGGCACATCTGCATGGTAAGACCTTTATTATGATACCTAAACCATATTTTTACGTTCAGCCGTTCTCTCAACAAAAGTCTCAATACAAAAACCTTTTAAATATAGATTAGTACAACAGTAGATAACAAAATCCCTCGAGAATGTTATTTAATTATTGATGAACTAACTCCCGAATTGCAAAATCCGTAAAAGGCGACGATCGACCGCAATAAGATTTTGATTTAAGGGAATAAAAAGCGGTCAAAAATTCTACCTCTAGAAATCGGATATTTAATAATTGAACACTACTCACCTGATGAGACAGACTTTCTGCAACCTATGCCTTTTTAAGAAGATATAATGTTGTTAAAATGAACTTATGATGATATCGACATGTCATTTATATCTCTTTTTGCCATCTTTCCTAATAACTCGTCCTTGAATATTATGAAAATTGCTGTCGTTCGGGCATGTGACATCCAGATGTCTTATGATTTTGGAAGAATAAACGCCGACATTAAATTTAACTCATAACATTAATTTTCAAGATATTTTATTTCATAAATAAAATGTGACGATTCAACTATCGTTTTTGATTTTTTTTTCTTCTTATTGTTACATGGCAGGTGATGGGATTATTCTCTCATTCTTTAATTCCCCATTTCCGGTTGGAACAAACTTTGGTGGCTGAATGATTAGTCTCTGGCCGAAGTAGGGAGTTCTTCATTACGTACTTCCGGATCGCGATTACACAAAAAAAATTTTCAGGTAGTCTTTTCTAACGACACTACCGCTGGTTATTAACGTAGGATTACTTATCATTGCTTACCTCTTTTGTATGTACATATGTATGTATGTGTTATGTATTTAAGTATCTGGAACAGCTTCCTTATACGCGCACTTTCTCGACAAACCAAAATTTTCCCGCCAAATTTGGCGCCGTTTTTGTTTACACCAACCTTTTGCACGTCAAAATGTCTGAATAGTATCAAATCATGATCGGGGGGGGGGTCTAAATAGCATCATATCATGACCATGATTCCCTCATCATGATATGATGAGAGAAGAACGAGCCGCGCCGCGAGAATTGGCGCGGAATCATCTTGGCGGGAAAGTGCGCGTATACGGAATCTTAGCCATGTATCTATATGTATGTACATATGTATATGTATATATATATGTATATGTATGCTTATGTATATGTATATGTATACTTTTCTGTTTAATTGTTTATCGCTTGCCCAAGCGATACAGACTGGGTTTGGCGCGCTGCCAAAATTATAATTCACGATGACGGACGGTTTTAGCGTCTCAAATTTTGCTTTCCGGAGGACCGTTATGGAGGAACGTAATCCTACGTTAAAATTGTCCACTATTGTCTGCAAAATCAAACTCTCTTTATTTAAAATGACATGATATTAAAATGGGATCTGCTTAAATTTCCTACATCCTAACATTTTACCATATTTTTCGGACCATAAGGTGTACGGGACGATAAGACACACCTCAAATTTATGGGAGGATTTTAGAAAAGAATATTTTGAATTTTGTTAAGTATACACACACATACACACACACACACACACACACATATATATATATATATATATATATATATATATATATACATATATATATATATATATATATATATATATATATATACATATATATATATATATACATATATATATATATATATACATATATATATATATATATATATATATATATATATATATATATATATATATATATATATATATATATATATATATATATATATATACTAATATATAAAGAGAGAGCGGATTTTGTACGTGGAGGGTAATCTCCGGAACCACTGCACCTATTTGAAAAATTCTTTTACAATTTGACAGATACATTATTCCAGATGGACATAGGCTATATATTATGTATATCTGATCAGTAGAAATAAAGTTAGAGGGGGATACTCTAGATTTGTGTGCACGGCCGCCATCTTGGATTTTTCCGCCAGGATTTGGCGCATTTCGCATGGCGATAATTATTGCGTTCTGGTAAAAATAACCCAATGTCAAATTCTCTAATTTTAAGATCAAACAGTTATTTCTGATGTGATCTTTTAATTACAGTATAATAATTTTAAGTCAGATCTCGGCCTTGAACTGGAAATCTGAGTCAAATTGACTATACTCAAAAGAGTAAATTATTTTTAAAACTAAGAGTCTTTTTGTTGAAAATTTTTGAATCCATTATCAGTTTTTCGTTAACTTTTTAAATTTAAGTTGCTTTTAATTTTGTTTATCGGTTGTCAATTAGTATACTATAATGATACACCATTTCATTTATTTGAAGTAAAAATTATCTGCCATCATTTTTTCGTAAAATGTAAAATACAGTATACATTTTAAATACAATATATTTTAAAATATGTTATAATTCCAAGTTGTAGTGGATTACAAATAAATTTAAATAACTGAAGTTCAACTTCTCTCTCCCCAGGAACCTAAGTTAAGAAGTTAGTTAAGGTTAAGTTACTGGTTTAGAAAAAGGGTTTTTTTTTCTTATTTCCAACACAGCAGGATAAATGGTCAAATAATCATTGTCCCGATTTTATTGTATGCACCAAATATTTGGTTAAGGTCAAATCTGAAGTAAAATTTCATTACCACAATGCCCTAAACCGAAAAAAAAAAAAAAAAAGAGTATCTGGTTACTCACCATAAATTTATGGGTTCATAATTATTTTACATTTTTCAAAGCTGAATTTGAGATAATTTTTAAATTGCAAGTTATTTAGGCGGTACGAAAATGCTGTATTTTTTTCTAATTAACAATATATTGGCATAATATTTTGGTGATTCATTGCTATTAGTCAAAGAGTTAGGGCAAACTGAATACATGGCATTGAAATTTTATCTGTAAGTAAAATTCATTTGACCAAATTTTTCATATGGATCATAATTTGAAAAGGTAGTTTTTAATTAAAAATGACAAAAAAAAATCTCAGTCCAACGATTAAATGATTTTTCAAAAATATTTCTAAGTTTCATAATTTAAAAAGGTTCTTTTTATTAAAAAAACTAAAAGAAAAACCCAAAATTTCCAATATTTGAGAATTATTTTTTCAAAAAAAATTCCAAGTTTCATAATTTAAAAAACTGGTTTTTATTAAAAACCCAAAAATAAATCTAAGTCCAACGTTTAAATGATTTTTCAAAATTTTTTCTAAGTTTCATAATTTAAACAGGTGGTTTTTATTTAAAAAGCTAAAAAATTCAAAGTCCAGCGTTTTGAAAACACCGCTTAAAACATATTGGCGAGAATTTTTCCACTCCTCAAAACACGGTAAAATCGCCAAGTTGGCGCAAAAAAATCCAAGATGGCGGAGTGCACACAATTATTAAGTAACGTAATATTAATTTGAATATTATTTTAGGTGCTTAAAATAATTAAAAAAACATTCTTTACTTAAAATCCTTTTTTTATTTTTGTATTTTTATTTTATCTCTTACTCTAATTTTGAGATACCAATGTGTATCTATATTTCTACAATCTATCTATCTATCTATACTTATATATAAAGAGAGAGCGATTTTGTACGTGGAGGGTAATCTTCAGAACCACTGTACCTATTTAAAAAATTCTTTCACTGTTTGAAAGGTACATTATTCCAGATGGACATAGGCTATATATTATGTATATCTCATCAGTAGAAATAAAGTTAGGGGCTTAATCCTAACAATCTCCATTGTTTCCGCTACTGTCTTCTACTGCTGTTTGTTCCGAACATTTCAACGATCCTTATCGTGGTGCTGTCGCGCTGGGCTTCTGTTCTGACGCTAGCGGTTCGAAGCTAGACGTTCTCCGGCACGCATTTTTCTTTTAAAAAATTTATTTTAATTATTAACTAACATAAAATTAATTTAAGGTATTATTTACGTTATTATTAAGGTAAAAAAAGATCTACAATTTATTGGCTATCAACTGGAAATTTATTGGTATAATATTTTGTTCAACCCGGACAAAGTCGGGACGGGCCGCTAGTACTTATATATATAAAGAGAGAGCGATTTTGTACGTGGAGGGTAATCTCCAGAACCACTGCACCTATTTGAAAAATTCTTTCACTGTTTGAAAGGTACATTATTCCAGATGGACATAGGCTATATATTATGTATATCTGATCAGTAGAAATAAAGTTAGGGGCTTAATCCTAACAATCTCCATTCTTACCGCTACTGTCCTCTACCACTTTTTGTGCCGAAGTCTTCAACGATCCTTAGCGTGGTGCTATCGCGGTGGGCTTCTGTTTTTACGATAGTGGTTAGAACCTAGCCGTTCTCCGGCACGCCCTTTTTCTTTTAAAAATTTAACTTTAATTATTTACTAACGTAATATTAATTTGAATATTATTTTAGGAATATTATTTGAAAAAAATTTAATATTATTTAAAAAAAACATTCTTTACTTAAAATCCTTTTTTTATTTTTGTATTTTTATTTCATCTCTTAACCTCTCTCTTTTAAAAAATTCACTTTAATTAATAATTAACGTAATATTACTTTGAATACTATTTTAGGTGCTTAAAATAATTAAAAATACATTCTTTACTTAAAATCCTTTTTTATTTTTCAATAAAACTACGGTCTCAAGCACACCTCTTTCTTTTAAAAAATTAACTTTAATTAATAAATAACGTAATATTAATTTGAATATTATTTTAGGTGCTTAAAATAATTTTAAAAAAATTCTTTACTTAAAATCATTTTTTATTTTTTTATTTTTATTTCATCTCTTATTCTAATTTTGGGATACCAATGTGTATCTATACTTCTATAATAATATACAAAGAGAGAGAGCAGATTTTGTATGTGGAGGGTAATGTACAACTTTTGTACATTAAAATGTACCTTACATCTTTTCCTTTGTCAACCGCAGTCAAGTAACCATAGTAACACCCTTTAGCTTACGGGGTCCGTTTTTCGAAATCGCTCTTTACAACGGGAAAATGTTATCTACTTCCTATCCCCATTTTATATGGGGGACATTCAGCGTGGGGGGTCAGGGGAAAGAGTGGTTAATTGCTTTCTTATTGCTTTCTTACTATTGAAGAAGAATTTCAATAGTAGTTTATCGGCACTCCGTGCCTCTTTCATCTCTCAAAAGGCTGAAAATGGATGAACCGCCCTACTGATGTCTCTCGCCTGAAAAGAAATAGCCTCTAGCTAGAACGACAAAAGATTATTATTCAGTCCTTTTCGGCAAGATTGACCCCCCATTCCCAGAATGTCACCCAATTGTTCTTTGGGGGCAAAGACGTTAGGAAAGTCACAACGAAGTGGAATTCGAGACTATATCTCTGCCGACATCACACCGTATTTTTCGAGAGTATGTGCTTCGGATATATGCTATCCCACCCCGTAAGGAAAAGGTTTAATATTTTTAAGATTCAAGTAGAGTAGGTATTGATAAATACAAAAAGGATTTTTGAAACTGGCAACGTTAAATGGTTTATTGAAGAAAACTACATTTGGAACTACGCTTTTTATTGGACATTTAAGGTAAAAAAAGATATACAATTTATTGGCTATCAACTGGAAATTTATTCGTATAATATTTTGTTCAACCCGGACGAAGTCGGGACAGGCCGCTAGTATATATATATATATATATATATATATACATATATATATATATACAGTGGCTCCCAAAAGTGTTCGTACACTTACGAATTTCAATGAAATAAGGGTCTATCCATCAATTAAAATGAATATTTCAGAATGGGTATTTAATAATAAGATTTATAATCTATTCTTAACAAAACTACATGAAATATTTTGAAAACATAGTAAAACTTTATTTTTAAGAAACCAGTAATCAAAAAGTAACAAAAACGTTATCTCACAAAAGTCATCGTACACTGAAATATTTTCGGATAAATTCATAATTAAAATTATCATCTTGCGCTTTATTTTTATTTTTGGATTATGGTGGCATGTAAAATATCGTTTAGCTTTAATTTTTGCTTGCCTACTTCGTAATTTACTATTTATTATTTAAAAATGGCTCGTAGTCGTAAAGAAACAACAAACAGCATTCGAAAATTAATTATTTTTCATCATAGTAGTGGTAAATCAGTTCGGAATATTGCTAAATTACTTAATTTATTCCTTTCTACTGTGCAGTATGTGAAAAAACGCTTTAAAGAAGAAAATCGGATCGAAAACAAGTTAAGAAAAGGCCGTCCGGCAAAGTTAACAAAACATGATCAAAGATTTATAATTAAAAAATTTGTGAAAAATTCACGTTTGAGTGCCATAAAAGTTTCTGCAGAATTCAATGAAACATTTTCTACTTCAATTTCACCTGAAAATTTTTGACGAGTTCTCAGAACAGCTGGATTACATGGGCGTTCTGCCCATAGAAAATTTTTTGTGAGTGAGAAAAACAGAAAGTTTAGGCTTCTCTATGCGCCAGTGAGGGCGCTGTGGTAACTGCATATATAGCGCGCACTGTGGTTGTTCTGAATTAGTTGTTGGAATTGCCAGTATGGGTAAACTGCCTGATTTAGACGCCTTCGATCGCGGACAAATCGTAGGTGCGCGAAGCATGGGCCATTCAATTTCCGAAATCGTCAGACAGCTAGGATTTTCAAGGTCGACAGTGTCAAGAGTATACCAAGAATTCATGGATGGTGGGAAAAAAAACTAGCGATCGGGCAAACTGCAAAGGACAATTAGCCTTGACAGTGCGTGGTGAGAGACGGCTCAGGCGTATTGTACGTAGCCAGCGAAGCCAAACATTAGCGCAAATTACCACCCAGTTTAATGACGGTGCCAGTCGTACAGTCAGTAAACGGACTGTGCAACGCTCGCTTCACCGTATGGGTTTCGGGAGCCGTCGACCTACGAGAGTACCATTGCTCTATACTCACCATCGGGCTGCACGTCTTGCCCTGGCAAGAGAGCATAGAGACTGGAGTGTAGAGGACTGGAAACGAGTAGCATGGAGTGATGAGTCTCGATTCCGACTACTTAACGTCGACTGGAGGCTGAGAATATGGCGTCAGGCTCATGAAGCCATGGATCCTGCATGCCTGGCTGGAACTGTACAAGGGCATGGTGGCTCAACCATGGTCTGGGGTGTTTTTTCGTGGCACAGTTTGGGATCTTTGGTGCGTGTACCAACCTCCCTCAATGCAATTCGGTACGTAGAGTTGCTGGGTGATCACCTCCATCCGTTTATGCTGTTCTGTTATCCGCACGGTAATGGAGTTTTCCAGCAAGACAACTGTACCTCTCACAAGTCCCGGTTGGCTACTGGCTGGTTGGATGAGCATTCCTCTGACTTCTCTGTTATGAATTGGCCACCTAGAAGCCCAGACTTAAATCCTATTGAGCATCTTTGGGATGTTTTGGAACAAGGCGTGAAAGGCCATCACACAGCACCAAAGAACCTTACTGAATTATGGACAGCTTTAGCCAATATTTGGCAATTCATTCCCGTGAAACGTTTCCTGAAACTTGTTGAATCTATGCCTCGTCGTGTGGCAGCCGTTATCAAGGCCAGAGGAGGCCCAACTCGTTACTAGGTAGGTATCCCTAATTCAGTGGCACTTCAGTGTATATTAGCATTCAATAAAAATACACTTTGCAATAGTCACAAACTAGAGAGTCAAACCAGCAGTTCTGCCACGTAAACTTTGGGCCCCCTAAGCACAAGTGCCGGTTAACACCTGGAGCTGCTTACCTCGTAGCTCCCTCTCGCTTATCTATCAACTTTAACAACCTTTTCACTTAATCAAGCTGCTTGGTATTTATACCAAACGCGTATGCCGAAATTAGCATATCTCAAGCAGCTTCTTTAATTCATTCACTCAAAAGTTCGATTCTTGTGAATCGAATCTTATGTATACATTACACTGACCTCCCTCGAAAAAAAAATTAGGTAACTGAGATCTGAACGGCTTCAGTTAACTAATTGAAAACGCGTGCTGGTCTGACTTTATACATAATGGGTTGCAAAGCGAAAAAAAACCTTCCACACGTTGTGTGGGGGGGAAACGGCACTCCCATTTTACAAAACTAACCCCGAAGGGTCCAGGTGACACCATCAAACAGTGGATTTGCAGAGTTGCGGATACTGAGCTGGCAAACTGCGCCCTAGAAAATCTATTTTAGTTAAACGTGTCAGTACAATTGCACAGCATGACCTTTCTTGACTGTTTGTAGCTGCTCTCCCCCAATTCATAATGCACATGTGTTATGTTTTGTGAAGTTAGTTCATTAGTTAATTAGTTGTTATCTGTAGTTAGTATGTATTTTTTTCCTATTCACTACATGTCCCCTTCAAAAATTTATAAAACAGTATGCCTTTTTTTTTCAGTTGCTCACCCCTTCCCCTCAAAATGTTTACACAGTATATACAATGGGGAACTTCAAACCAGTTTGGTTCGATTTTATTGAAGGGGATGGGATAGAATAAGATAATGTATACAAGACTTGTTCATGAAGGCAGCAACTTCGTTGCACCAATCTGTCCATTCCGTGGAACCTCTCTTGATGGTCGCAGTCCTAGTAAAGGGGTTCGATGACCGTGTGGGCATCCTTCGTGCAGCAGGTCGTTGGTCCTGTGGCGCTGGTCCGGCTTGACGATGGACAGGAGGTCTCTTGGGAGGAGGGTCTTGTTGGGCGGCTGAGATCTTCCGTTTCCTTTGCGTCTGCTTCCCATGCTTGCGTGGATGTTCGAACGGCTGAGAGTCAGGCACCGACGATGGAGAAGTCATAGGAGTCTTTCTTTTAATTCCTGACCGGGGTACCTGTGCAGGAGAGGAGCTGCTTCCCTCATGCGGGTCATAACCGGAATCGTGAGTAGGGGGAGGACCGTCTTCGTTGGTGACCCTCGAGGGTCCAGCATCTTGTGAACCTTGTGAACCTGGTTGGACTTGATTTGAAAACAGGGGATAGTCTGCACGGTTTATATAGCTCTTAATCTGGTCTATATTTGCGGGAACTTGCTGTTGGCCTTCTTGTAAGGTAACCACTGGGCCTGCTACCTTTTTTATTTGGTACGGACCTTGAAATTTCGGGCAAAATTTCCCGACTATGCCTTTACTGGCGTTAGATAGTGAGTGGGTGGCTTTTAAAACCCATTGCCCAACTTCAAATTTTTCCTCCCTACGATTTTTATCGTAGTACATCTTCTGTTGCTTCCGCATCTGGTCATTAACTTGCTTGACCTCGCGAAGTATCTCCTGAATGTCAGCTAGTTGAAATTGAGGCCCTTGCCCCGGTACAAAGAATAGACTGTCTAAAGGGGTGATAATCTTTCTGCCTAGAAAAACTTCGGCAGGTGTTTTGGCTGTCGAGTCGTGGACGGCCGAACGTAATGCAAGCGCAGACTGCTGCATAAGTTGATCCCATGTTTTATGATTGTTTTGTATAAATGTGCGAATCATTTTAACTACATTGCGATTTACCCGCTCCGCAATATTCGACTGTGCTCTATAAGTGACCATTTTTGCATGTTTTATTTGAAGCCTGCGACACAGGTCCGTGAAAACTTCGCTGACAAACTGAACACCGTTATCGCTAATAATTTTTACAGGGGCACCATATCGCAAAAACATAATTATGTGTAAATGCATCAGCAACTGCTTTGGTTGAGTCTCTACGCAGGGGTATAATTTCGGTATATTTTGAAAAATGGTCGACTATCACGAATAAGAACCTGTATTTTCCACTTGCACTATGGGGATATGGGCCTAATAAATCTATCCCTACGATTTCATTAGGGAACGTGGCCATGATACTTTGTAAAAAACCCGCGAGGCGGTAATTTATGTAGTTAGTACGCTGACAAGTGTCGCAGCTTTGAACGTACTGGGTGACCCACTTCCTCATTTGGGGCCAGTAAACCACCTCATTAAGTCGAGAAAAAGTTTTTCGAATACCCATATGGCCGGCTGTAGGTAAATCGTGAACAGTATGTAGAATGTGTGTTCTCATTGAACGTGGAATGACGGGACGAATTACACTATTCCGATTTGTAGATGATTTGTAAAAAAGGACATCATCGACTAGTTCATAGTTCTGTGCTCTACCCTGTATAGCATGCAAATTAACTCCGGAAAATTGTTCGGGGTTTTCTAGGTATTTAACTATATCTCCGAATTCCAGGTCTTTACGAAGCTCTTCTTTTAACTGCTGTTATCGAGCACAATAGAAGTGAGCATTTCACATTGGGTTATCGACTCCCCCTCTGGGTCTCTGCTTAAAGCATCCGCTACCAGATTTCCTTTCCCCGGACGATGCTCAATGATTAAGTTGTATTCCTGGATCTTTAATGCCCAGCGAATGACACGGGGCGTAAAATTTTTGCCCGAGTATAATCGGGTTAAAGCAGCATGATCAGTTATAACCTGAACCGGCTGTTCTGAAAAATAACAGCGAAATTTTTTGAGTGCTACGACAATAGCTAAACATTCCCTTTCAGTGGTTGTATAGTTCCGTTCTGCGGAATTTAAAGTTCGCGAAGTGAAAGCGATAGGTTGGTTTTCTTGCATTAGCACAGCGCCGATTCCGACGTTAGAAGCATCCGTTTGCACTACGAATTGTAGATTGTGATCTGGATGGCGTAGTACCGGAGCTTGGATCAATTTCTGCTTTAATGTTTGGAAGGCGTTCTGGGCTTCGGAACTCCACGTAAATTTAGTGCGTTTCTTTCGCAATTTGTAAAGCGGTTCGGCGACTTCCGAGAACGCAGGTATAAATGTGCGGTAATATGAACAAAGACCAAGAAACGACGAAAGTTGTTTTCCCGTTTGTGGGATTTGAAACGCTTTTACTGCGTCGATTTTAGATGAATCCGTTTGAACGACCCGACGCGTAATTTTGAATCCTAAATACGGTAGTTCTTTGCGGACGAACTGACACTTTTTTGTATTTATTGTTAAGCCAGCCTGTTTTATCAGAGAGAGCACTTCCTGTAAAAGAGCTAAGTGCTCGGTTAAAGTTTCCCCTGTAATAATTATGTCGTCGAGGTATACGGCAACGTTCTTTCCTAAAACAGGCCTGAGCACTATATTCATAAGTTTTTGGAATGTGCCAGGTGCCCCATTGAGTCCAAAGGGCATGCTACGAAACGCAAGAGTGCCTTTTTTTGTTATAAACGCCGATTTTTAACGTCTTCAGCAGCCATAGGTACTTGGAAAAACCCGGATGTTAAATCTAAAGTAGTCATGTATTTAAATGACGTTAAACTATGAAGAATATCCTCAATTATTGGCATAGGATATGTAGAGAATTTTGTTACTTTATTCAGCCCCCTGTAATTAACTGCAAATCTCCAGGCTTCGGGATCAGTAATAGGCAAATTGCCTTTTTTTCGACATAACACAACCGGACTTGCCCACGGACTATCGACCGGTGAAATAATATTCTGGCGAAGCATTTTATCAGTATGAATGTCTATAACATTCTGCTTGTTTGTATCGTACCTATATGGGCAGGCACGAATAGGGGGACTGTCTCCCGTATCAATTTTGCGAGTTGTAACGTGAGTAATACCCGGCTTGTCTGAAAATACCTCGGCAAATTTGTTTAAAGTAGTCTGTAAACGAACTTTTTCGTTTTCTTTTAAGTCCGAGGGGGCTGGGGGTGCCTTGAGTGGATGACAGATCTGTACTGCTTGTCCGGCATCCTCCAGCCCCTCAGAAATTGAAAATGCATCCGAACTTGAGAAATTAACCCTCTACTGCGTATTCAGGCTCTTGCTACGTAGTGACTGTACTTCAGGTGTATCATGGACGATGGGCTTTTTATGGCCTGGGGGTCCGAGGTGATAAACTCAAAGGTTCTTTTAAGTCCGTTTTCGACAAGTCAACCGGAACGGGCAGCACAGCTTCTTTGGACTGTTGGTGCATCTGCACCGAGATAGAATTCTGCTTGAAATTTAGTGCTACATTACACGAGTAGCAAAAATCAATCCCTAGGATAACCTCCTGTTGCATATTTTGCATTACATGAAAAACAAGGTTGTTCGTTTGGGATTGTATACTAATGTGTGCCAATAATGAGCCTAATATTTGGCATTCTTCCCCTTGAGCTAAAAGTGTTCGTAATTTATTATGTGTGTTTAAGCGCTTCATGTCATAATGCGATTTGAAGTACTTTTCTGACATGTACGACCTTTCGCTGCCGGTATCAAGTAAAGTTGTTATGGGAATTGAATCAATTTGCAAGTGCACGTAAGGTAGTTGCACATTTTTTAATGTAAGCGCACTAATGTTACTATAACGTTGGGCTTTACTATCATGCCGTCCACGATGTCGATTTGAAACACGCGAAAAATTTTGGCTGGGGGGAATAAAACTTCTTGTACCTGAGTGAGGGTAAGGGGTAGCGAAGAAATGCCTATTGTCATGTTTAGCTAAAGCTTGAAGGAGGGTAACCTTGCTTGTAATATTTTGATTGTCCAAAAAATCTTGAACACTTGGATTCAAACGTTGGATAACTATTTTTAAGATTACCGATTCCGTCACCCCTTTTATATATTCCTCACACTTTATAATCTTTTCCATAGCAAAATCTAACGCAGACTGACCTTCACGTTGCCTTAGCGAATAAATTTCCGCTTCTATTTGACTTTGATTAAAGGTCTTAGGAAAAGCGCTAAGAAACTGTTGCTTGAATGACGAATAGTCAAAAATGAGATCACTGCTTTGCGTACATGTGTACCACTGATATGCACTACCTCTTAAAGTGGCTAGAGCAATTTTAAGTTTCTCCCCCTCTGGGGTGCATTGTTGCTGAAAGTAATACTCAATTTTCTTAAGAAATTGACTTGAGGGGCCGCCATTGAAGGTAGCTTTGAATGGCGCAAATTGTTGACCCATAATTATCCCAGATAAATTATCAGCAGGGTTTTGTCTTAAATACATTTTCAACAGTAGATAAGTATAATAACAAGATACTTTCACAATTTAATTTTATCAATATCAGAGTATAACACAGTATAATGTTCAAACTTCAAATATGTTCGTTATAAATGTAACGAGAACAACCAGGGTATATATAAACTTTCGGGCGCCACTGTAGAGAATAGCTCACTTCTACCCAGACTTGGGTGTATATAATTTGAAGTGGCACTCTAAATGAATTTGATACAAACAAAATTTATACATGAAACAATGTTTATTGAATTCGTTGCACATATAGAATTTGCTTTTACAGCAATAAGCATACGTACTACTTGTACGGAATATATATTAGCATTCAATAAAAATACACTTTGCCATACTCACAGACCAGCAGAGAGTCAAACCAGCAGTTCTGCCACGTAAACTTTGGGCCCCCTAAGCACAAGTGCCGGTTAACACCTGGAGCTGCTTACCTCGTAGCTCCCTCTCGCATATCTATCAACTTTAACAACCTTTTCACTTAATCAAGCTGCTTGGTATTTATACCAAGCGCGTATGCCAAAATTAGCATATCTCAAGCAGCTTCTTTAATTCATTCACTCAAAATTTCGATTCTTGTGAATCGAATCTTATGTATACCTTACAACTGTTTACTGCTTGCCCAAGCGATACACACTGGGTTGGCGCGCTGCCAAAACTATAACTCGCGAGATACGGACGGACGGTTTTAGCGTCTGAAAATTTGCTTTCCGGAGGACCGTTATGAAGGAACGTAATCCTATGTTAAAATTTTAATTAAAAGTTATTAAAAAATACACATAAGATAATGTTTCGAAAATTATGGTGACCACGGCTCTCGCCTATACGCCCTTTCAAAGTACTGACCGGTCACTACGTAGCAAAACCTGTATACGCAGTCAGGATTGATTTCCCAAGTTTGGAGCAGCTCATTTTTATAGGCCTGGGCGGCGGACGGACAGTACAGATCTGCCGACCAATCTGGGCACTTATGATAATACACATCACATTTTCCGAGATTACTTGAAGTTAAATTAAAGTTATTTGTTTGTGAATTTTTTTTCCTTTCTTAAATCCCACACAATCGAAGGCGAATTTAGGGAAAACTGTAGATGTCATCTTCACACAGTCGACCAGAACACATGCTAGTATTGGCATTAAAAATTTGTCACAGCGATATGAAAGTGGCCTTATCAGATATGTGTTCTTCAAATTTTTTTAAATAAAAAGTGAGTAGTGGAACGTTTCAACTTAGTGAGGGAATGGCAATAATTTCGAATGATACTCGCACAGTCAATGGATTTGGGGACTGTATTTACTACAACAACGAATACACTTACAGTCTTCTGGACACAATCACCTTCAAAATAATGCCCTTCCGCAACTATACACTTCTGCCAGCGTTGATACAGCTTCTGGAAACAGTCCTGGAAACCGTTGCGGGAGAGCAGTAGTAAAGCGGTTGTCGCTGTTGCCATCACTTCTTCGGCATTTGCAAACCCTTGCCCTTGATGCGATCTTTCAGTTTCGGGAACAGGTAGAAATCGCAAGGAGCGAGGTCTGGGGAATACGGGGGATATGGCAGAACTGTGGTGCCGTGTTTAGCAAGGGCTTGTTTCACCATCAGGGATCGGTGCACCGGCACATTGTCATGCAACAACATCCACATGTTGGATTTCCAAACGTGTGGACGTTTACCATGGATTGCCTCCCGGAGACGACGAAGTACCTGTACTTACCATTTGTTGACGATGTTACCTGGTGTTTGGCGTGGCTTGTCCTTTCTGGACCTTGCGCCAATAAACTTCAACCAACCAAACAACCACTGCTTCTACCCGTTGGATGTTCTCCTCCGTTTGTGGGGTCCCTGGCCAGCCACTTCTCGGATCATTTGCAACAGCGTCTCTCACATTTTTAAACCAGCTGTACAATTTGAAAACTTTCGAGCTGCACATAGCTTCGTCTCGATATGCTTTTTGCAGTAATCGTAACGTTTCTGCAGTGGTTTTTCCTAATTTTTAGCAGAATTTAATGTTGGAACGTTGCTCCAAAAAGGACATTTTGCTACATCGACATCATAGGCTGATAGTCTGCAGCCAAATGGTGAGCTGCGCGCCTTAGGGCCTGTTCACATAGGAGTCCGTTGCGTTGCGTTAAGGAAAAGATACGTTGAGACGAAAATAAACCAATCATAGGCCTCCAAACGATTAGCAATGAAATTTTTAACGCCCATGATTGGTTTATTTTCGTCCCAACATCATCTTTCCCTTAACGCAACGCTACGGACTCCTATGGGCCTGTTCACATAGGAGTCCGTGCGGTGCGTTAAGGAAAAGATGACGTTGAGACGAAAATAAACCAATCATAGGCGTTAAAAATTTAATTGCTAATCGTTTGGAGGCATATGATCGGTTTATTTTCGTCTCAACGTCATCTTTTCCTTAAAGCAACGCAACGGACTCCTATGTGAACAGACCCTTAGTGAACAGGCCCTTAGCAGTCGCGCAAAGCGTCATGTTACGTCTCACGCAGATACCAAGACTTGCAAACCACATCGTTATTTCGGTTCCCCCACACACCGGGCATGAGGGGGGAGGGTAGTCCCCGAACTTATTGACTATACTGGTATTTTAAGATATGGGATTCGAACGAGTAAATTAAACGATCTGGTGATTGTACTACGCTAAAAGGAATTTTATTAAAATTGTTAGAAAATTTCGATAAACCAATCAGTGATTCACTAGAACACACAGCGTTTTGAAATATCCAGTAAAATAAAGGGTGGCTACTAGTTTTATTAGTTCGAAACTCGTATCCACCTCTTTATTTTTATCATTCTTTATTTGTAAAGTTTGGATGCAACGTACAGGGCTTCATTCCTCCATGGTGTTATATTCTATTTTGCCATAAGAGCAATAAGTTTGTGCAACTCAACTTTATTATAATTTTGTTTTGGTGTGTGTTCAAATTTTGTTTTTCGTGGTTTAGACAATCAAAATATTGACTGATCGCGACATGTTCCCGAAAACATCACAGATGTTTGAATTAAATGTTACAAAAAATAAAAAAATCCAGTTTTTATCCTGATTCCAATAACTACCAAAGTATATCAACATGTGCGATCTACAAAATGATGTTCGCTACATTTGGCAACTTCTGTCTCAGTTTGTTAGCTGGGAATTTTGTAGATATATGTGTGAACAAGATGAAAATAATGCGAATGAAACAGATGTTTTAACATTCTTGCGAAGTAAGTTTGACAAATCAATCATTTGTTTTGCTTCATTGTTTCAAGTAATGAAATGCTAATTTTGATTTGAAATATATCTTTCCAACTTACGGAGATTATGCAAATCAGGATATTTCTAACATCTTAGTATGAGGTGATTTTTTTTTAAAAAGCTATTTATAAACAATAAGGCATCTGTTAAGCTATTTTCATGAAATTTTGAGAGTTAAGAATTCCAAATTCCTTGTGGGCTGCCTTTACAGTCCAACAAAATTCCAAGTGTAAAATGAAATTGAAGGCACCTACCAAGATTAAAATCATGTACTAAATAGAAAATAGCATTTAAAAATGAGAATCCAATTGAAAATTTAAATTTGTGAAAGAATAAAGGTTTAAATAAACAGCAACTGAAAAACTCTGCTATGCAAATTGAAAGTGGTATTTGATTAATGAAATGAGGAATTTAAATTAATTAAAGGCAACTAAAATCAAAACAAAGTAGAAAATGCAACCTTAAATTTTGAGAGGTAGATTTTAATCCTCCTTCGACCTCAACTGATAATTTAGGCATTCATACTTCATAGCAGTTAATCTAATTTACATACAAAAATCAACTATACTTGTCAAACCCCACAACTCACACTGATGGAAACATGTCTAATTGATTTGCTATGCCATAGCAAACTCTGCATGAACACTGTCATAAAATAAACAAGTATGTGCAGAGAGTGAGAGATAAATAGGAAAATCCATGTTAATTAATTAGTTTTAGTAATGTCATTAAAAACAACCATTAAGGAACAAGGGTTAAAGTAAAGAAGTACCTCTTGGTGCAGGTTTTCAAAATTCACAATAATCACACTAAAAATTGATGGTAATAGCAACATAGCGGACAATAAAATTATGTTTATATACAAAATTTATTATCAGTTTCAGGCAATTTAAATAGCATAAATATTTCAGGATAAATCCTAAATAGCATTTTTTGTCCCATTATTGAAACAAAAGAACGGGATATTGTAATGCAAACAATAAAACGAAAACAAGCACTAATAAAAAAAATTCATCAGTCGAAGGTTAATTTTAGGCAGACAGTAATGAACACTTGGCATCTATGTCACTGAAAATAAATCTGTTAAATACAAACCTGTTATATGTTCTTCAATCAATTTTAGAAATGTAGAAGACAACAATAAGTTCTCCACAATTATCGCCCATGTAAAAAGGAGTACTCACTTCTTTACAAAAGTCCTTTTCTGTAATGATTTCAACATCTTCCTGCATATGAACTTCTCTGTAATAACCATCATCTTTTTCTGTGTATTGACAAATTTTGAAACCTTTGCCAAACCTTGCTAAGGGGTACCTACTTCTTTACTTTTTCCAGAACAAATTTCTGAGAAATAAAATGTGAAAAGGTATTAGATGAGGTAAACAAACATGAAGCAGCTACAGTTTGTGACCATATTGCTTACTTGGCAAAATTTATCAAAGCCTACCAATCCTTGGACTGAAATCCTTAGAGCCAACAAATTATGTAGATTTTGTTCCATGGGCAAATCATAAATTAATTAATTTAATTTTTTGATGAGTTTTATGCCTAATCTGCAAATTTTTACATGTGTATATATATGTGTATATATATATATATATATATGTATATTTATTCCTGAATTCCTTTATAAAGAAATTGGTAGTGTAACAACTCAGTTTATTGTTTAGATGTCTCTAATACTTAAAGTTTCAAAACAGCTTCCGTATAAGATGTGTCATCCATATGGGGCGATATAGTGCTTCTGTATAGGACCTGTTGATTGTCCAGGAAACTTATTTGTGCCAAGCTGGATGCCATACATCACCAGGTTTGTTTTCTCTGACCTTCAACAGACGTGCATTAGACTGGTTCTTAATGCAGAATCGATACCTGGTAAATAGGCTGCTTTAGCTGCAAATTATTAGTGACTGTAATACGATGGCGTCCGTCATACCTAAAAAAATTATTTATATTTATGTAAATAATAATAAAATAATTACAATTGTTTTATTTTAAGCAAAAGGAAAATTGTTTAAATTATTTTCTGAAGCTCTGCACTCTTTATACCATATTATATCTTTGTTCATAGAGCATTGGAAATGATATTAATGAGAAATTTGTATGTGTACAAAACCAAAATGTTAATTTATCAGATTTAGTACATCTTTATACATACTTTGATGTTGTGTAATCAGATGTGTTAAAACTAGAGTACTTATTCAGATTCTTGTCATTTATATATTAGAGGAAAGCTGTGTAAAATTATCTTTAGCCTTACTAAAAAAAATCGACATATATTTTAAAATTATTATTTATCAGTATTGTTTATTTTTCCAGTTATCTTTTTATATCAGGTATGTTGAAAGTGATTTTTATTTTGTTTAGATATGATTGTTCAAAGGACAGAAAAATCAGTCTGTGATATTACAAAGCATGAAATTGTTGCCAAATTCATAATGGAAACCAAATCAGTTCAGAACATATCTCGTATGCCGTGTATTATAGCGTTATCTGAAAGTGTGAACAAAATATGCCCAGAGCTTGAGTCATCTGTTATCAAATTAGTTCATCATTTAGAAGTAAGTAAATTAATTTAATGTTAAATTTCTTTAGTAGAGTTGTTTATGTTATTCCTTTATATTGTTTTGTATGGTACTTAAGCATTTCTTTCTCTTGCCTTTTGTTAGCTTACTACAATGATAAAAAATTCATTTAAAAATAATTATATTTTAAGTATTGGCTAAAGATACTCTTATATTTAAGTAGGTAAATTTAATTTGTTTTGTCTTAAAATTATATTGCTTATTTTTCTCTTATATCAACCATCTTTCTTAGTTTCTTCAGAAACTGTGTATTATTTTTGCCATTTTGCGGAGCATAAATAATTCATTAACATTTTTGTTAATTTATAGTATAAGAGTATTATAGTTAAAATATTGCTGGAATATAGATTTAAATGTATTGTTAAAGGTTGAATTAAATTTAAATAAAAAGCTTTTGTCGTTTAAAACCATTTAAAATGTTTAATGAAATGGCTTGCCCCTATTACTATCTTTGATTTTTTTATATCAAAGACTAAAATTTGATTATTTAACTCATAAACAGAAAAATTTGCATTTCCTTATTAATATAAAATGGGTATTTTTCTGTTTTTATTTATTTTTATCTATTTAAAAAGAAATTTTTTTTCTTCCTTTGCTGTTGTTTTCTTTAAATGACAATTTGTATTTTTAACATACATGTCCATCTTGACATTGAGTTTTCTTTAATGTAGAAATGATTGAAGTGAAGATTCAAAAATAATTCTTTATTGATTTCAAAGCTTGAACCTTCAGGATTTGATTTTATAGAATGAAAATTTTTACTGTATTTTTAATATGCATATTATAAGTTTAAAAAAAAATTAAAAATCAGTGTTTTGAAGATGTTTGTACTCAAATTATCCTGTTATAATGGGTTTAAAAATTTGTTTTTTTGGCTCAAGGAACAGAAGTAGTTCATCACAATTTTTTGGTGTTAGGTTTAGAACTGGGTATTGGCTTTTTAATTTAATTTATTACTTTATTTTATATTTTCATTTATTTTAAGAGAGGGGAGCGTTACTGAAAGAGGTGAAATCAAGAAATTTATGTAATTTAACATTCTGAAAAGGGGATTATACTTTTAAAAAGGGAGGTAGGAAAGTTGTGAAACAGTGAAAATTTTAAAATAGTTTTTCTAGCTGCTTGGATCGATATCTGTTTAAGGTAGGAAGACTGATGGTTTATTTTTTAAATACCCACACAAATACTGGTTTTGTGCTGTTCCAAGATGTTTTTGTGTATTAATTTTTTTGTACTGGTGTAAGAAAATTTTAATATTGAATTTATTTGAGAAAAATCTCTAATATATACTGTTCATTCTTGGGTTTTTTTTCCTTTTCAATGTTTCTATATGTCTCAACTGTTCATATAATCTATCATTTACTATAAATTGTATGAAATGCAGGTTCCTTATAAATTACTTATATCATTCACATTGCATTTTCTGTACTTTCATTTCTCTTCATATTTGAAAATATGTTGTTATGTGTGATGTATCACATTTCAGGCTTATCTTTGAAAAATTCTCAGTTCTGCATGGATGTAAAACTCACAGTTCACAAAAGGCAAAACTGCCCTAAAACTCAGCACATGCTCTTATAAAAGTCACCTCAAAATCTCTATTAGGAATCATAATCACAGCAGATGTTTCGAATCAGCTGCTTCGTGATAGTAGAACTGACTGGTGTTAATAATGCCTATACCTTTTTTAAAGTGCCTTGAATTCTAAAGAAATCGTCCTAATTATCTAACCCATAAAATGATTCTTGACTCAAATGGCCAAACTAAATATTCTTAGGAGGCATTACTTGCTGTTTAAAAAACCCTGTGCTATGAATTTTCTTCCGATGTATGTAAATTTTTAATTTTTCCTTCTTAAATAATCAATCACCTGAATAATGAAAATTGTTTATTAAATAGTCATTTGTGGAGTGATATGCTGGTGCAAGAACTAAATTTACTTTTTAACCAAGAAAATTCTGTATGAAGTTTTTGACAGTAACCAAGAAAAATTCTAAACAGTTGTTAAAACAAGGATGAAAGATAAATGATTTGAAAAATATGTTATCCTTAACTGAATGCTAAGTTTCATTCAGATATTTAAAGTTTATCATAATAATAAAGTATATTGTTACTTGATAAAGTTAGAATGGTTAAATTGTAGTTAAGCTTTTCTGATTGACTCTTATTTCTTGCTATTTTAGCACCCAATGATCAGTGCTTTGGAGCCTATTAAGTTTCATAGTACAGTAGTAAAAAGTGGAAAAAGTGTTGTGTGTAAGTTTTTAAATTAAAAGAAAAAATGACGAAAGAAATATAATTCCATTATATTTCAGTTAATAAAAGGATTTTTTAAAAACTTCTGTGCTCTGTAGTTTTAAATTCTCAATGATTATATTTATCCTTAAAGAGGAATATAACTTACATATAAAATAGTCTGGGGGTCTGGTTACTGGATTTTCAGATAACTATTCATATTCTTGTGAGGTTTATTAAAATATTATACTAAATCCAAGTTTTAGAAAAAAATTAATAATTTAATTTATACATATAAAATTTTAAATACAGCAGTTTTAAGAAGTTAGATCTGGGCCATAAAATTTCATAATTTTATGAATTTTTTTTAGACCTTTTTAAATGCTCTTGCCTCAACTGATGAATGCCGTAAAGAGCTTATTCAAGTGAGAATAAGTGATGCAATTAACGAATTTTCAAAAGAAGCAGAAAGACTTCTACCTCAACCTGATTTATTTAAGGTAAGAAACTATTGTTTGTTGAATTAAGTGAGAGTATTAGTAAATAAGCATCTCATAAAATATTCTACCTTTTCCTGTTTTATTTAGTTTTCCTTTTAGCTCTGAGCAGCTTTCTATCTAGATGAAAATTCTATTTTAGTTTCCTGGTATTATACTTTGATATTATTTGTAAAAAATAGCTTATATGAAATTTATAAAAATATTCTTAATATTTATGATTTTTTAGAATCACTCTTTAAAAAGATGAAATTTTCTCTAAACTCTCTTACAACTTTTTATTATTATTATTATTATTATTATTTTTTCATTAAGTGAGGGAAGCATAAATATATATGTATCTTCTTTATCATCAGCTGAATATGTATTAATTGTTATTTATATATTTAACTATTATTTGAGTACTCTGTCTATTTAACTTGGATACTTGTTTTACTAACAGACTTAAAACTGAAATGAATTATGATTGGTGATTTACTGTTATTGTCTTTTAAATAAATAATAGAGGCATTCACCATAGTTTTAATTTTTCATTTTGTGTGTGCATTTATTGCACACATATAACATTCATAATCTTTTTTTTTTTAATGTCATGCTTTTTTTACATGTATTATACTTCATTTCATTAGTCTTTATCAGTTCATTATATTTTATAAAATAATAAAAAAGTCTTATATATTTTCTAGTTTGAAGTAAAATTAGCAGAATATGATTAATTTATTTCTTATTTAAATTTAGGTTGTTGAGTCTTGGAAACATCACCATAGTCATGTTCCTCAAAATCCAGTGAGAAGAGTTATTTATAGTGCTACGCTGTTCGAGAAAGTGTTAGAATGTTTACATTTTGAGTATGTATTTACTTTATCAATACATGTTTTCATTTTTATTTTATTTTTTTATATTTATTTTTCTATGTGTAGGATTAAGGGATGTGATTACCCTGATCCCAGTTCTTCCATCTTGTATCCTTCGAGAATTCATTCCCTTCACTAAATCAGAATGAATTTATCTTGGCGTACTACCCCTGTTCACCACTGGTATGCCACAAAAGATCCAGGCCTCTCTCTACAGTGCAGGAGTTCTAGATCTCTCCAGACGGCCATGGTGCGACTAAGGCCGTCTGCACACGGGGCAACTCAAAAGAAACTGATAACTGACTCGAATCACAAACCAGTCCGTGATGAGTCATAACCTATGTAATTGAATGGAGCCACGCACACGGCGCAACTGGTTACAAACCCGTCGACCGGATTTGTAACCAGTTGCGCCATGTGCGTGGCTCCATTCAATTACATAGGTTATGACTCATCACGGACTGGTTTGTGATTCGAGTCAGTTATCAGTTTCTTTTGAGTTGCCCCGTGTGCAGACGGCCTTAGAAGCGGTCACTTCCGTAGTATGAAATTCGTGGAGGGGGAGAAATCTTTTTCTGTTTGTCCTTGCTCCCTTCCTGCTTCTCCTGCTCACCTCTTAGAATGTATGGGCGTCTCTCTGAGACAGCTGTAGGTTGAGCAGGATTTTGTCTGTGATTCTCTTTTGCGGCGGGGTCTCTTGGACTTGGTGTAGGATTTCCTACACCAGGGGGATTGGAAACAACAACAACATCTATGTGTAGGATTAATTTTTCTTATATATTTTATTTGTATCCTTCTAGGATTAGAGAAATATAAAAGTTATACATTATTCAGTAATTATTTTATTGTCTACTGCCAGATCAGTTTATATCATTATAATGTTTATTACTAATTTATTCAGAATAGTCACCCTTTTTTCTTATAAGGAACAAAACATTTAGTAGAAAGGGTAGAAGGGATTGGTAGAAATGTGTAAAATATACCTGAACATTGCTAGAATTAAAAATTTCTGATTGTCAGTGAGGGGTTTTTAGACTAATAATTAGATCCCATGTATTATAATTAAAATATTTAATTGTAGACTATATAAAAAATATGTGGATGTAGATAAAATATTCAATCCGGAAAAATATTTATAGGATACTGTTTCTGTAACACTCATATCAGATATTAACTAAATCAGGCTTACATGTTTTAGCTGTTTTTGTCACATTTCTTTTTGTTATTCATTTTATCTGCTTCCTTTTCTGTTGTAGTGTTTTTTAAATCCTGCCTTACACAAAAGCTTTTCAATGAATTTTCAACTACTTGAACTTTTTATTCCCCCCCCCCCCCAAATTATCTTCAAATTTTAACTCTGTAAAACTTCACTTTTCAGTCATGTGTACAGGGAGTATTTCATTACTCTCCACTCTGTATGAGATTTTGATATTGTTTTGTGTTATTTTAGAGAGGTTCATAGTATAAACCAAATCAAATACTGGTTATTCAAGCTTTTTCAAACTTCTGGTAAAGTGCTATGAAAAAACTTTTTGTTTCAAATTTTATGAAGAATAAATAAGTATTCCAAGCTATTATTTTAATAAAACTATTAAATATGATTATGAAGATGCCTCTGCATGATATCATAAATGAAAAGATAATACTATTGAAGTAACGTGATAGATTAAAAGTTGTACTTAGTTTAAGAAATGTATTGTCAAGGACTGAGCATAAATAACTTACTCCTGTGCCATAATCTTGCTCCTATAAAGGAAACTTGTCAATACTGTAAGGTTTCATAAAATTTACTTTTGATAATTATCAATACTTTTCCTCTGTCATGTCAGTATTGTTGAAGTGTCACAAATTTATTCAAGTGCTATAAGGCAAAATCAAAGAAAATAAATGCTTCATATGTTAATGATCTCATAGTTTTTAACATGCTACAATAAAACTGAAAAAAAATGATGTTTGGATGAATTACTGATTTCTATCTTGTATTTTTCATCTCTTTTCCTTCCATGGAATTATCTATATATATAAAACAGTTCCGTGACTGACTGACTGACAGATAACACACTGACCAAACCGTTGGACCTAAAGGGCTGACATTTTGCATGGCAATTCTTCTTATTGTGTAGGGGTGCACTAAGAGAGATTTTTGAATAATTTTCTTACTTTTTTTTAAATTAAATTTTTAATCTGTTTACATTGTCTGTAACATTCTTTAAAGTTTACATTTAAAATAATAATTTTAGGGTTATGAAATTTATATCATGAGAAAGATCATATAAATTCCTTTAAAATGAAATCTTTTTCGAATTTTTACCTCCATTTTCTGATTTTGGTGAATTTTTAAAGATTAATTTTTAGAATTCATTTTATTAAATGCTGATCACGTGGATTCTTTTCTTTTTGTGGTACTTTAAATTAATTTTGCGTCACGTGCATAACAATGACATAAATTGACAAAAAATATTAAAATTCGGTAAAAGATAAAATTTAACCACTAGACTAATTGAGAATGAAGTTTAAGGAAGTTTAAGAATTTAATTCAAATTAGTATGTTTTATGGATATTAAACATATAAATTAATAGCATATATTGACCGTTGTATTTAATTAGAATATTCTCTTCTACATTATTCTGTCTATAAAAATATCCGTTATGATTTTTATATACATATATACAGATAACCCTCCTATAACACGGTAGGTAGGTTCCTAGAAAATGCTGTGTTGTGTGAAACTGTGTTATATGAGACCCAGAGACAGTCAAAAAAGGGGGGTTATGTTCTGAAAACTTATTAAAAACAAACATTTTTTAAAAATTCCATATGAGCAACTTAATTTTTATTAAAAATATAAATGTATGTATAACATAAAATGGGAAGAAACAAAAAAAATATTATTTTCATTTAATGCGACCTTAATTTAATAAATTTCTTCCTCATCACTGCTCAGTATAATAGGTGATCAATATAAGGTGATCAGAATGGTATCACCTTCACTTTCAGAACCTTTTTCTTCATTTAGATTTTTTGCACCTTTTATCCTTTTTAAAAAATCTGTAATTTTGGTTTATTTACTGGTTCTTATAAGTTCATTGTAGATTCACGGTATGGAGATAGACAATTTTGCAGCTCCCTGCAGATTTTTTGCACCTTTTATTCTTTTTAAAAAATCTGTAATTTTGGTTTATTTACTGGTTCTTATAAGTTCATTGTAGATTCACGGTATGGAGATAGACAATTTTGCAGCTCCCTTTTGAATTTTCGGCTTCTTTCAGCAGAAGGGTCTGCATTCAAGATTTTCAGCTAAGATTATCAAGCCGTCTTGTAATTTTATAGAGTTATAAGTGAATAAATTATAATTTGTTTATATATTTTCATATAATGCCACTATAGTTATTATTTCTTCCTATCATTATTTTAAGGTAATTTAGTTTTTAAATGTGTTAAACAAAAATCATGTTTTCTAGTGCTATAGAAGTACAGTGTTGTACAAATGTTTTCGCAATTTCTTTATCGTGTTAGAGCGAAACCGTGTTGCAGGTTATAGTGTTATACGAGGGTTCCTGCAATTTTTCCTATCATGTTAGAGTGAAACCATGTTGTAAGATGCTGTTCTGTAAGAGGGCTACCTGTATATATATTTTTTTGGCATTATTTGCATACATTGACAGTTATATTTAATTTGAATGTACTCCAGGGATGTCTGACTTCAGACTAAGTGTACTCCAGAGGTCTAAAATTAAAATACTAAATCAGGGGTGTCAAACTCAAAGGCTACCTTGGGCCAAACAAACAAGGTTTAACTATAGGTGGGCCACGAAAAAAATCAATATTAATAGAAAGATAGGTTTATTTACCTAATTAAAGTATATTCTACATAAATATATGCATTTTGTTTAATAATAGCAATAAAAGAGTATCATTAAAAAAACATTTAGCGAATTCTTCCTATCTTATTATAATTCTGCGTCGGTTATTTTATTATGTATTATTGTGTGCCAATATATTGGCCGGGCTGCAAAAATGTTCGCCGCGAGCTGCCTGCGGACCACGAGTTTGACACCCCTGATCTAAATGGAATAATTTATTTTTGCTAGTCATGAAAAGTTTTGCAGTCAGCTCTTCTCTTAACTTTAATTTTTCATAAATTTTTACATACCATAGTAGTCGACAAACCTAATAAGATTTTATTGCTTATGGAAGTTTAATATTTTAATGACTTATTTTTAAAAAAAATACAGTAGAGTCCCGATAATCTGAATTTTGGTAATCCAAACTTCGATAATCCGAAAGTCCACTAATCCGAAAACAAAAATAACTAAGGTTACAATAAAACGACAGTGATACTAATTAATATAAAGTATATTTCTGAAAATTACAAGAAAATTCAAAGTTAGACAATGTACTGAACTAATTATTACTGAACTACATTGGTTTGAAAAAATCTGTTAAATTATTTTGTCGAAGAAAAGTATACCTCTCCCTTGATTCCAAATTACGACAGCGTGTAGAAAAAGAGTGTCTGCTGGGGTCGCAGCGGAGTGTTGCTCTACGTAGCATAGTGTTACATCAAATACAGCCACCTCGTCTAGGTGGGATACCCTCTGCTCCCTGTCACCATCTGCTTTCCCTTCACTCTCGTCTGAGATGTTGACAGGTTCTTTCAAAACCCTTTCAACAATTTGCTGATCGTCTAAAATTTTACACTGTACTGTACTGTACTGTACTAGGCAGCGTTCCGCTCTCTTATCACCCATTTTGTCCCGAGATTTGGTAATGTTTAGACCAGTGGTTCCCAACTCATAGAAGACTGCGGACCACTAAGCCAGAAATTGGACCATGTGCGGACCACCACACAGTGGCGTAGCGAGCATAACTGGCGCCCGGGACACGATACCTTTTTGGTGCCCTTCCCCCCCCCCCCCCTATAAAAATTTAAATTTTCCGGAATCTCTTGTTTGTCTTGAGGACCATTTGACACCCCTCTGCGAGTGGCGCCCAGGGCATGATAGACCCTATTGCTCCCCTCTCGCTATGTCACTGCCACCACACCCCATTGACTTGAAGGGGGAACCTTCCGGGGGGGTATGGTTTATAGAATATCCCTCAGGCAAATGGGAAACAGGATTAACGTACTCACATTCTAACAACAAAATAATTATGTTAAACTTTTGAGAAATTTTAATTCAACACCTGATAGTCATCGGATATATTCAGTCCATCTTGTTCAATGAATATTGCTTTCAAAATCCCTATTTATTTGGAAACTTTTTTATATAATGGTGTCGGACCACTCCCAAGGCTCTCTTGGACCACCTCTGGTGCTTGTACCACCAGTTGGGAACCACTAGTTTAGACAGACCTTATAAAATAAACTGTGTAATCATACATAATATGGAACATTTATGTAATCACATGTTATTATGTAATTTAAATTTATTTTGAGAAGGATTTCGCTTAATCCAAAAAATTCGTTAATCCGAAAAGGGTCTGGTCTCAATCATTTCGGATTATCGGGACTCTACTGTATATTTCATTTAGTCATATTATGCTTTCTATAATTAATAAGTACATAAATAATTAATATATATATATATTTAATACATATATTTTTTATTTTAATAATATTAAAATTTTCAGAAGCATAACTCCAGCAGAAGCCAAGTTGATAGCTATTGCACTTTATGAAGACAAAGTTTTTGAAAAGATTTTACTCAATGCTGAAAATGAACTGAATGAAGTAATGTCTTTATAAATATTCTTTGAGTTTATTATTGAAAAGTTCTCTGTTAATGACATTAAACAAATACAGATTACAATATCTCCAAGTATTAATTTCTTTAAGGTTTTTATTATGCTTGTTAAGTAATTAAACTTTATTATTTTTGTAAGCATGTAAATCATGACTTGAAATTTGATAATGAGTTGCCTTCCTTTTTTAATAACAAAATAAGAAATCATTTAATATCTGTATATTTAATACAAATAGTATGCTGATTTCATTTATGAGAATTTAAGTTGTGTGCATCTTAAGTTCTGTTGCTAAATGTGTATTCTTGACATAAACTTCATGAAATATGTAGTGTAAAATTATACTGCAGAATTTACTTTCTGTGTGAATTTTCTTATTCATCGTAAGTATTTTATTTGCTTCTGAACAGAGAGATTGTGGATTTTATTGGAAAATGTCTATCATGATACATAGGGGCTAGGTGGATTTTTGAAATTTAACTTAGGCTAACATATATGTAACTGGATATATTTTTATATTGGCTGTATAGGTAAAAGTATTTCATATATGTGTAAATGCATTTATTTCATGGATATTAGAAAGTTTATGTTAATAAAAATTATGTCAAATTTTAAAATACAGTTGATTCTGGTTAATTGGACCACCAGTTAATTGGTCCAGCCACTTATTTGGACCGAATCCTGTCTGTAACATACGGCATGTTTGTTTAATCAGACCAGCTGGTTATTAGGACCAAAATTATCACGTCCTAATGTGGTCCGATTAACCGCAATCGACTGTACTACTAAATGATTGTAAAAGTTTGTGTCTAGTTTTATTTTTTCAAGTAATGACTTTTATTTTTAAAAAATGTTCTTAATATTGCTGTTTAAAAGCACAATTATTTTGTACAAATCTACTTTTTTACAAAATTTAAGCTTTTGCAACTCTTTTTATAGCTTACAAAATGTATTTTGTGTTCTTTGTCCCTAGTGTGTCAAAATGATTAAACATTTTCAAAAGTTTAAAATTCTGTCTTATGCGAAAATTATGTATAAGGTTTTTCATAGTATATAAAATTTGAATATTTTAAAAATTTTCTAATAGAGATTCTTTTAGTTTTAATATTCTATGCTGAGTTGTCACAGAAGGCCTAATTTAGATTGTTTTAAAAACAGCTTGTGTAAACCTTGATTAAACTGAATTTTTTTTTTCCAATGCAGAGGCACTTTGTCAGATAGACATTCGCCTGTTTAAAACTGAATATGTGAAAAAAATCAAATGTTCACTGTTGTGAAGACTTAAGATTGCATCTTCTTACTGTCCTTAGTACCTGTGTTTATTTTTGTGACATTTGATGCATTAAATTAGGATTTTTAAACAGGGTGTTTCAAAAAGAAGCACTTGATTTGAACTGAGCATATTTTGAAAAATATTGAACATAGAAATTTAAAATTAATTTTATATTACATGGCTAATCATAAAGTTTTTTTTACAAACCAAATTAAAGGTGCTCAATATGCCCACCCTTGGATGCACTACATATGTCTAAACGGAAAGCAAACTGGTCCCAAACTTTTGCGAGCACATCTGCATACACTGCTTCCACGGCTGTTATGCGTACACAGGCAACCTGTGTCTTAGAATTGTTTATACCATCGACAAATGCTCTGAGAGATAGGAACTTCAATCTATCACGGTTTTGCCGACGAAAATCACGCTGAACAGTTGTTACGGACTCACACTTCCTGTGTCTTGGAATTGTTTATACCATCGTCTAATGCTCTGAGAGGTAGAAACTTCAATCTACCACGGTTTTGTCAATGAAAATCACGCTGAACAGTTGTTACGGACTCACACTTCGCAAAGCGTATAACACAAAATGATTTCTGTTGTGCCGTCGCCATCTTTACAAACACTGAAGTGGCGGGCGAAGGAAGAGCATCAGTGCTACTTATCGGCAACTGCGGGAAACTCGAGATTTCCCTCTTTCTGCCTATACATTGTTCGATCAAAATGGATTCAACAATGAATAGTTATGATTTTTTTTAAATTGAATGATTCTTTTTGAAACACCCTGTATAATAATCACATAATTTTACACACTGCCATTTTAAATTTTGATGTATCTGTATTATATTCATCTATCTTTTCTTTCACAGACAGAGGCAGATTCAGAACAGTTCTCTCTTTCCTTACAATCTCCACAACCAAATGAACACATTTTCTCCCAAGAATTTGGAAAAAGTATTGATTTTCAGATAAATACTACACCTACTGGAGCAGAATGTTCAACATCACATGCTCCTGCGCTTCAAATACGAAATGAATTTCCCACAGAGCCTGATGAGATATATGGGGAGCCTCCTCAATTAAGTCCTGTTCAAGCTCCTGTAATATCATCACCCGTTCAATCTCTACCAGAATATCCTCTTATGCACAGGGATATTTCTGAGCCGAATAGAAGCGTACAGTTGGAAAATAATGTGACTGATAACCATATGCAGTTTGCCCAATCTTCTGGCAATGAGTCACCTTCAAATGAACAAAATTCTGCTGCACTACATGATCGTATTCATAAAAAGTTCCAAATGATTTATGAACAAAGGACTCAAAACCAATCTGATTCAGATACAAGTGACTGTGATAAAAATCCACAATTTAAGTTTTTAACGCCTACTTTTTATAAAAGGGTATTTAACTAATATCTATCTTTTTTGTATCAAAATATTATGGTTTTATTGACATCAGAATTTGCTTTGTTTGTTAAGAAGTAAATAAGTCACTGAAGGATTTTAAAATTATTTTGTTGAAGGTTTCTTATAGGGCTACAGCCATTTTAAATTTATACTAAATTGTTTAACACTGTTTTTCCAGAATGCCATATGAAGATGTATATTGGGGATGATTATTTTTTTTTTTTCATTTATTTATTTAATAGTAAGGGATGTGTATAATGCAAAGAAAAGTTTTGCTGAATATCAATTTTCTGCATTGAAAGTAATGAAATTGCATAATTACAGTTTATTATTTTATTTAAATAACTGCTAAAAAAGCTGTATAGATTGCTTCCTGGTAATTTAGCTAAAATAAGTATCTGGCCTAAAGAAGTTCTAGAGTTAGGAAAAGTTTTTTACCTGCACAAAGAAGAATTATTGGTCTACTTACAGGTTTCTTAACCCTAAGAATTGTGACCTGTAAACGTCTAGAGTTTTGATTAATTTTGATTTGTTTATTTTTCAAGGGTTGCAAAGACTAATTGTGTGCATTAACTGCTAGAATCTTTGCTACATAAAATGCTGCCGTTAAGTAATTTATTTTGAATTATTTGAAGAAAATTT
The DNA here is from genome assembly GCA_907164885.2 of Dolomedes plantarius. Classification (NCBI taxonomy): domain Eukaryota; kingdom Metazoa; phylum Arthropoda; class Arachnida; order Araneae; family Dolomedidae; genus Dolomedes; species Dolomedes plantarius. The sequence continues at coordinate 21,017,653 of OU015498.1, forward strand.
TATTCATATTGAAAGGGTTGGTCTCAGAATCATAAAGAATTAAAATTTTATTTTTTACAAGTGACTGTAAAATTCATAAACTTGTTTTTGAACCTGTTGTTAATTATATTCTTAAATAGGCCAATTTAAACATTTTTTCTTCATGGCTGTGGGATTAATTCGATTTTTTTATTTTAAATAGTTGAAGTGTTTTTATTTATTAAGATCTAACTTTCTGAAACAGCCGAACAGTTTTAGGTATATCAAAAGATACACTTACAAAGGTAGTGTCATTCATCTTTGAGCTTATTATAGTTTGAAACCAAAATTTATTTGTAAAAGGCTCTTTACTTAATACATTCAATTTATTTTATTACTTTTAATAATACAGTCGAACACTGTTATAGCGAACCCAGTATATAACAAACGAAAACTTTGGTCCTTCCGTTTTCCTATTGTACATAATTTAATTAGTATTGTGTCAGTTTAATGTAATCAGTTTTGGTCGATTTAATTCATTAATGATCATTTTTAATAGATTTTATCATTTTTTTTAATGCATCATTATTAAATACACATTTCTGAAGACACATTATTGAATACACATTTCTCCAGCATTTCTGAAATATGCCCCTCTAATAAAAAAGTTTGCCGACCCCTCATATATATACATATATATATACATTACACAGGCACACACACTTTCTAAGCCTTTTTTATGGTTGCTAGAATCATTTTATATATTTTTAATTGTTCAAAGGAAAATTTACCTTAAAAATTAAAAGTGGGCTTGTATTTCCACAAGGCATTCTCCAAAGATAGTTTTTCGAATTCTGTGGATAAGACTAAATTTGTTAATTAGCTATGATACTATTGTATTCCTGATCATTACAGCAGATGATATTACTGTTCATGAGGTTAATAAAGCTTTTTGAGTTAATTAGATTAGTAATTTTTTAAACACTCAATATTGAAAACTGGGAAGACTTACGGAAAACATACATTAAAAATCCAAATGTGAAAAATTGATCAATAAGAGTTACAGCCAGTGGTGGCTCCAGTCCATATATATATATATATATATATATATATATATATATATATATAATATATATATATATAATATATATATATATATATATATTATATATATATATATATATATATATATATATATATATATATATATATATATATATATATATAAACATCCTGTCATTTTAAATTTAAACTCATTTAGTATTAGGTCTAGGATTATATAATTTTAGGCTATGGAAAAAAAAATTCGCTGGGCTTTTTTTTTTTCTTCCTTAGGGGGGTGGGGGGGGGGTGAGGCAATTGTCCCTGGAGCCACCATTGGATATAGCCACCTAAAAAAGGCTTAGGCATTAAGCACCAGTTTATTATTCTTTCTGAACTTATTGTTCAGAATTGTGATTGATTTTAACTTTTTACTGTTTCATTCAAAATATTTAATTTGTTTTATTAAAAATCTACATTCCCAGGGTACAAAGCAAAGTGAACCTCCTAAATCACAGGTTGTTTGGTTATCTGATCAGGATTCAAATGATTCTTCAGTTGTAACAATGGTCACAAACAGCCAGCAAAATGATCCAAACTGGTCCACAAGACTAAGATCCAAAGTTCTAATGGTATGGTATTTATTAAACTTTATTTTAATGTTAATTTTTGATTTGTGATGGATAATGTTATATAAAAAGAGAGTGTTAGTATTCGATGTTAGACATATTAAGAGGCAGACTTATATATAGTTTAATATTATAGATGAAAATCTTAACCTCTCAACTTTTTTATTACATTCTTTCTTCAAATTATTACTTTAATTGAAGTAAAATTTTCTTTTATATTAAGGAAGACAAAAAAGAATATTTTATAATTGATATATGTTGTTATAACAATTAGTTGGGTTTACAGTTTCATCACTTTTATTTATTGATAAATGTGTCTATATTTTGCATGTAATATGTATTTTTAATGCATTCTATTTTTAAACATATTTTATAAATATAATTTTTTATCGTCTTTAGGATACAAGTAGAAAAACACGTCTTAAGACCCAAACTCAAGGATTATACTCATCAGATAGTGATTCAAATAGTTCTTCAGGTTTGATCTCTGTCAGTCAAGATCCGAGCTGTAGTAAGAAAAAGAAAATTGCATCTCGTCCACCTTTTGCAGTATGTAATTTATCAATATTTCATTTTTTTCTTTTATAAAGATGTCAGTAATGCTGCAACTTTTTTATTCACATGTTTGGTGCCTATCTGTCGTAAGGTCTACCAAATCTACGACATTAGTATTTGATGTTAATTATAACAACTGGTTGGGTTTACAGTTTCATCACTTTTATTTATTGATAAATGTGTCTATATTTTGCATGTAATATATTTTAAAACATGCTTATAAACTTTTTAATGCATTCTATTTCTAAACATATTATATAAATATAATTTTTTATCTTTAGGATACAAGTAGAAAAACACGTCTTAAGACCCAAACTCAAGGATTATGCTCATCAGATAGTGATTCAAATGGTTCTTCAGGTTTGATCTCTGTCAGTCAAGATCCCAGCTGTAGTAAGAAAGAGAAAATTGCAACTCGTCCACCTTTTGCAGTATGTAATTTATCAATATTTCATTTTTTCTTTTATAAAGATGTCAGCAATGCTGCAACTTTTTTATTCACATGTTTGGTGCCTATCTGTCGTAAGGTCTACCAAATCTTTGCTACGTGCTTTGGAGAATCACAACTGAGAAATAAGCCCAATGCTCTATTTACATACACATCTGATTTGCTTACCTTCCATCAGGAAATTTTGACCGGGACTTGGTGATGTGTTGCATTCTCATGTATCCACTACTCTCAGACAAACTTTTCTTTGTTCTTATATGGTTTTGAACATTCTGGCTGTCAAAGCAATGAAAAGCAATGGCTTTTTGGGGACTGCACACCGATTTTGGTGTGAAATCAGCCCCCCATATTTGATTTTAGCCCCTGTGAAATCAAAATAAGAAAAAGTTTTAAATTTACTTTTGTTTGAAGGTTGCTCAGTACATGACATCTTTATATTCGACATTCATTAAAAATTAGTACAAATCTAAAAGAAATACCTGGTGGCAGGAAACTGAAACTACAGCTTAGCCAGGTGATGGCCGAATGGCTAGGGCACTGTCATTAGATTCAGATCCTGTGGTTTCGAGTCCCACTGTTGGCATTGATGTTTATAGCTGTTCAGAATCGGCTTTAAACCGTAGGTCCCTGTGTAGCAAAAATTTGACCATAGCGCTCCTAACTGAAATTACAACTTTAAAAAACCCCTATAATTTGGTATACAATGACTCATTCCCAATGCAACTTTTTTTTTTTGTCTTTTTATAAAAAAAAGATAAAAATAACATTAAAATTGTTAATTTTAACAAAGTTAAAACTTAGTTAATTTTAACAAAGTTAAAATTAACATTGAAACAAACTTTTAATAAATACCATACCATTGGAACTTTGGTTCTTAGCCTTGCAGACCAGTTCGGATCATTTTGCTGGCTGTTTGTGAATAAAGCTGTCGAACTTTAGGACTTCTATTTTGTGACAGAAGCTGTGTATCCCTTTCGGTGAATTTTGTGTAGTTTTGCTGATCAATTGCTTTTATAAATTATTATGGGCTAAAGCATTTAGTTATTTTATCCATTAGCTCATTGTTTAAACTAACCTTGCTAGAACTGTATATTGTACTCTTAATTCTGAGGCAAAAATGTGCCTAATTTTTTTTTTTAGATTACAGAGCTAAAAACATGTTAGGTGTAATTAATATAACACTTAATATCTGAGTTTCTTTGCCTGTAATCCAGATGAATAAAAATAGTAGATGATAATTCCAGATTTATCAGAATAAAGTATCCCTGAAATTATTAGGAAAAAGATAAAAAAAGTTGTATTGGAATTGAGTCATTGTATAATAAACTATAGGTTTTTTTTAAGTTGTAGTTTCAGTCTCCTGTCACAAGGTAATTCTTTTAGGTTTGTACTAATTTTTAATGAATGCCGAATATAAAGATGTCATCTATTGAGCAACTTTCAAACAAAAATAAATTTAAATTGTTTTTCTAATTTTGATTTCACACCAAAATTGGTGTGCACCCCCCCCCCCCCCCCCCCAAAAAAAAATAAATAAATAAATAAAACTTGAACTGTTACTTATAAGAACTACAGCCATTTTTAATCATACTTTATTATATTCACCATTAAGTGTAGTTTACAAATGGGATTTTTCAAAGTTTCACTGCTACTATTTGTCAACTGAATAAACGATTTTTTTTTATCACTAGGTTGAAATATTTAATTTAACCTTTCAGCGGGCGTGCCCATGTATAAAGTGCAACATTTTCGTAATTTTGAATGGTTTGTTTTTACATGTAAGGTTTGAATGTTCTAAGCCAGTGGTTCCCAACCGGTGGGTCACGACTCGATCCTAAAACTATCAGAAACCATTGAATAAACCACCAGAAAAGATAAGAAAAAGTGCTTATATTTTGTCAAAGTACAAAGTGCTTATATTTTGTCAACCATTTTCAAATCAGAATACAAATTGTTTATCAATAATCAATCTGTATCTTCAAAAAAGCATATATATATATATATATATATTTGTAATATTTGATGGTAAATTATATATACATAAGGAAGGGATACGATACAAATAAGGTTTTTTACTCCACCGTGGAGGTATTCCGATAAGGAAAGGTGGGTCGCCAGCTGAAAAAGGTTGGGAACCACTGTTCTAAGCAATTTCTATTTGTAGCTATACCCTTCTAATGCAGGTCTGATTTTCTGACTCTTGTATCCCTTTCCATTCATTGTTAGTCGTGATTTAATTGTGGTAAACCAGCGATTATACTGGATTACAATACGACAAAAGCAGGAGTTGATGGAGTCGATCAAATGTGCATCTATTACAAAGTATCCCGCATATCACGAAGATGGACAATCTCATTGTTTTTTAGGTTTTTGGACATAATAGGAATCCATTTGCAAGTTGTCCTTAGATCCAATAAACCGGACAGTTTTGAAATAAGGCGATGGTATCTGCATTCTTTGGCCTTTAATTATGAATATATCTCAATATTATCAATATTTTATATCTTGTCATAAAACACAGAATTATTATTTACAATTTGAAAAAAAAATCTTATTACAAAAGTAATAATTAAGGTTGAAAGTGACGTTGCACTTTGTGCCACGTGCGCCTGCTGGTGTTCTAAAAATTGGTGCACCCACTAAAGGGTTAACTCTCATTATGACAGTTCTTACTGTACAATATTAAAATTACCACAGAGTCCTCATAACCTCATAGTAGGACCCCGTAGATTACCAGGGAGGTGGAAATTATAAACTGCAAAAATTCATGATGTATGAATGATCATAATTTCTTATTCTTTTTGTGAAGAAACTTTTTATGTAGGAAAAAGTATATTTGTCCAGCAGTCTTTAACATGTAGTTATGTTTCTTCCAGACAAAAAGTAAACCCCTCAAGAAAAGAGTGGTCAGACAGTTGGAGAGTGATTCCAGTGAATCTTTACACAGTTCTCTTATTGAGAATGAAGGAAATTTGCTTCATAGGTTACAGCAACTACCTTCTGCATCTGAGAGCCCACCTAATGATGGATTTAAAAGACCTACTAAAAAGAGACGACTCGTTAAAACTGTGAAATTATATTCACCAGATAAAAGCATGCAGGATTTTGCCCTTCAAATAAGGTAAAAAAATCAAGTTTACTTTAGAAGAATAATCCCTATGAGACTAGTTTATGTGTATATCTGACAAAATCCTTCACGATTCTTGACTTCATATTGCAGGGATCTCTTTATTTTAATCTTATCTTACCTAATCATACAGGTATATTTTAAAACTTAATTGCCCCATGATAACGTTATACTTGTATATGAGTCACCTTCATTTGCTAAAAATTTATAATTTTCTGTATTAAATTTTAATTAGTTTACTAATAGAAATTTATTTGTTTATGATCATAATTACTTATATTGAAAATGAAATTGATTAAAAAAATGGTTTTCACCACAAAATATTTAGAAATGCAATAAATTAACATTTATTGGAAATCAACTGAAAGCCTTCCTACTATGCTGCAACAGTTTTAATATACCTACTATGCTGCAACAGTTTTAATATACTTCTTAAGTAACTTAATGTATAGATTTTCTATATAATATAGTTCAATTAGTAGTCTAGTAATGAACAGAATGAAATCAGTGTTTTATAATTGGTAGGCTATGGTCACCGTGGGATTGTTAAAGGGTTTTTAAACCTCAAATTTTTCAAAGATGACTAGTAATATGCAAAAAAAATGAATTGTAGTTAGAATCAGATACTTTCCAACAAATTGTAAAAGCTTTCATACTAAAACAAAATTTATAGTTTGTGAAAACTTCTAATTTAATTAAAACTAACATTTAATACAGAAAATTATAAAAGGAAATATGTATATTTATTAAATTAATGTCACCCTCCATATTAAATAATTTCTAATGAAATGAGATAAATATGTTTAATATATCCTTTTTTCTCATGTAAGATTTTCAGGCATTGTTGATATATATATACTGTACTCTTCATAAATATTGTGTAATCGTCTTTTGTTTAAGAAAAACCTATGATCAGATAGCCTAAGTCTTCTCTAGCACCATGTTTATTGCACGCTCTGTCTCACAAATAATCATGTATACATGCATTTATATATATATATATATATATATATATATATATATATATATATATATATATATATATATATATATATATATATATATATATATATATATATATATATATATATATATATATATATATATATATATATATATATATATATATATATATATATATATATACATATATACATACAATGCCATAACTAGCCCGTAACGTTCCCTGGGCAAGAATTTGCATTTGGGCGTCTTAATTAATTAGGCTTGGGAAAATAATAAAAACAAATATAGCATTTTGGGCCCCCCATCCAAGTGAGTCCTGGACAGGTGCTCTTCATGCACCTGCCTAGTTACGGCCCTGTGTATATATATATATATATACACCGCGTGCGTCATAAATTCGTGCAAAGTTAAAAAATTCATAATAAAAGAAATAATGCTCGGAAAAATTTTCTGTTTGCGCGAATAGGATCAGAGGGACATTAGTTTTTTTTCTGTGTAAAAAAAAAGTTTCCAAAAGTAACCGAAAGAGGGAGTTTTTGCATGACCACGTTAAGCCTGTATTGCAGGAAAGACATGCGTTACCTGTTGTCACCTTCATGCCGGATGGTGCTCCACCCCACATTTCACGTGATATCAAGACGTTCTTGTTGGAATCTTTCACTGAAGACCAAGTTCTATAAGTCGCGGTTGTAAGGTTCAGTGGCCCTCACGATCAGCAGACTTGACCCCGGCAAATTTTTCGTTGGGGGGATACTTAAAGACTCATGTGTACCGGGGCTCCCCAGCCACTTTGGTGGAACTGAAAAATGTCATTCGACAGACAGTCGCAGCCATTGATTCTAGAATCCGCTATAATGGGCTTAGTGACACGCCTCACTTGCCTATTATCTTGTGCTGGTAGTAATGTTGAACATCTGTTACTTCTAATGCACAGTCTCATGTTATTGTGATCTGTTCGATTTTCTGTTTGAGTTTGCCTGATTTGCATAAAACGTCTCCGTATGACGTGTGAGCGCCCTCTTTCGGTCACTTTTGGAAACTTTTTTTTTTTTACATGGAAAAAAATCTAATGTTCCTCTGATCTTATTGGCACAAACAGAAAAATTTTCCGAGCATTACATCTTTTATTACGAATTTTTTAACTTTGCACGAATTTATGACGCACCCGATTTATACGTACTTATGACATACATAAAGAAATAATTAAAATAGTTGTGTATCAGCTGAACAGTATTGTTTTTTATTTTCCTATTTGCTAATTTATGTGTAGAACAGAATGCATAGCAATGGTTATTATATTAGTTTGTTATGCAGTATGAAAAACTATAATATATTATATTGATGTTTGCATTGTTAAAATCATCGTTGCATTAAAACTCATAATTACTGCTGGATCTGTTAGGCTCACTAACAATTTTAACAAACCCTGCATCATTTTAAATACATTGAGCAAATGCTCTCAGAATCTTTGTTACAAAAATATTTATAAATAACTAGCTGAATACCCGTGCTTCACTACAGAATACATTCAAATTAAATAAAACGGTCAATGTATGCAATTAAGGCCAAAATATATATATATATATATTTATTAAAAAAATTGTAGTGGATATTTTTATAGACAAAATAATGTAGGAGAAAATATTCAAATTAAATACAGTGGTCAATGTATGCAATTAATTTGTATGTTTAATATCAATAAAACATACTGATTTGATTAAATTCTTAAAAAATTTTCATCTCAATGAGTCTAGTGGTTAAATTTTATCTTTTACCGTATTTTAATATTTTTTTTGTCAATTTATTTCGTTGTTATACACATGACGCAAAATTAATTTAAAGTATCACAAAAAGAAAAGAAACCATGTGATCAGAATTTAATACATTAAGTTCTAAAAATGAATCTTTAAAAATTCACTAAAAATCTGAAAATGGAGGTAAAGATTCGAAAAAGATTTCATTTTAAAGGAATTTTTAGGATCTTTCTTGTGATATAAATTTTATAACCCTCAAATTATTATTTTAAATGCAAACTTAAAAAAAGTTACAAAAACAAATTAAAAATTTATTTTTTAAAAATCTAAGAAGAATCTTTCAAAAATCTCTCTTAGTGCACCCCTACATTATAAGAAGGATCACCATGCAAAATGTCAGCTCTTTAGGTCTAGTGGTTTGGTCTGTGCATTATCTGTCAGTCAGTCAGTTACGGAACTGTTTTATATATATTGATAACATAATTCAATATGTTATATTTTTTAATCCGTCAGTAAAATATATGGTTCTATGCTCATTTATATGTATATGCTTACACTATGTAATACACCTCAGTGTGTATTTGTACTAAAATACAAAGGGTATTATTTAAAAATAAAAATTTTCTACTTGACTTTCATTACATTTTACATATTTTTTAAAAAAATATTTTATCTTATGATTAACCTTTCTTAAGTATCATAAAATTTTAACTCTGTATGCAATGAAATTTTATGCATGTTGCACTGAGATTTTATCTTGTCTACTAAGCTGAAAAAAATATTTGAGTGAATATCTTTTAAACTGTGGTTTGGGAGAATCTTAATTTATCATAATACTTTGAAACCAGACTTCTTGATCTGACTTTCAGCTTTATTTTAAGCCTTAAAGTTATTTGTAAATCAAAGTTTTCTGTAGAGCTATAAAATAGGAAATTGAGTACTAGCTCAGAAAAATGTTGAACCTTAGATTATTTAAATTACAAACAAAAGAACATTTTTTGCATCAAGTTTTCTGTTCCTTGTGCCTTATTCTTGCAAATAATCGATGAATTTATGTATTTACCTGTGTATATGTCTTTCTTTCTTTCTTATATATATATATATTTTTGGGAGGGGGGAGCTTTTAAATATATGCTGTGCAAAGTACAGGAAAATAAAAAATATGAGTGTGAAAATAGTAAATACATTCCTATCAAAAATATTCTGATTAGGTAAATTAAAAGAACGTTACATGAATTAAACTTAAGGGATAAATTTTCCCTTGTAAGTTACTGTTATTTTTCCCTTTCTTTCTTGTTCTTAATGTTTTTACATATTTTTGCAAGTTTTTTCCCCCTTGTTATACTGATTTCATTTTTATGCTTCTTTTGTGTTATAGTTTTAGTTTGGGGCAAGAAATTAGCTTTGTTGTTCATTAGTTAGATTTACATGTATATTATTTTATACAAGTTTAATTTATATAAGAATTTAATGAATGTTTCTTCTAGGAGGCCAGTGCCAATAATCACAAATGCTGTTCCTGTCCATCGAGGAACTAACACTGCACCACGTAAGGTTCAATTATTAAGTGTAAATGTTGTTTCATGATATGCAGTTTAATTGATTTATTAAAGTGCTCTGTTACTTAAAATTTTATGTATATTTATGCATTTAAACTTAAAATTTTATGTATATTTATGCATTTAAACTTTTTTTTCAATCTCAGCTGAGTTATGCATAAAACTTTGGATTAAATTTTTTTATATTCTACAGAAAATATCTTATCTATTCTAATTATCAGTTTTAAAATATTTTATTTATAATTACTAATTTTTATCTTTTGTAACTTTATCATATAAATTAGATTGTTAATTTCCAGGAGGCTCTATTTATTTCAGTATGATATTGAATGTTAACCTGTTTCATATACTTATATACATGTATAATTAATGTGATTTCAAACGTACAATATATAATGTTTTGGCTTAATTTAAAGAAAATCTAATAGTTTCTCCCTCAAAATTAAATTCAAACTTAAAGATAATTTTCATTCATTGTAAATCAACTGAAAGTCTTCCTGCTATGCATCAGCTTTAGTATTCTTCTTAAATAACTTAATGTATAGGTTTTTCTATATAATATAGTTCAATTTGTAATGAATAGAATGGAATCAGTGTTTTATAATTTATAGGCTATGGTCACCATGGGATCACTAGAGGGTTTTTAAACCTAAAATTTTATCAAGGATGGCAAATAATGTAAAAAAGATTAATTGTAGTTACAATCAGATACTTAGCAACAAATTGTAAAAGCTTTCACACTAAAACAAAATTTCTAGTTTGAGGAAAACTTCTAATTTAACCCTTTCGGGACGGGCGCCTCAGTCACCGAACTGTTCTCTCGGGATGGCGCGCTAACAAGATGATCTGTCCTTTGGGGACGGGCAATTTGTGCTGCTAAGCCTAACTTTGGAAAAAAATTTGCGTAAATTAAATTTATGGTCAAATTGTTCCAATTTTTGGTACATTATGAGAGGAGCACTCAGGTATCTATCAGAATTAATTTTAATACTTTATCATTATATTTTCCTTACAAATTTTATAAAATAAATTCGAGAATAATTAAATTTTTGACTTACCTCAACTAAATATAAATGAAAAAATATCCAAATAATCAGATTTTATTTCACACAAAGCATTAATAAAAATAAAAATTATTTAAAATCTCTTTCATAAAAAACCAGCATGAAAACAACGAAAATGGAGCAATGTTTCAAAAAGGAGACAGTGTGTGATATTCTTTGAAACATGGGTGTACGCAATGACCTACGTTGCATATCTCACACGAATAGAATGTCTGCTGCTGTTTTCTGGTTTTTATGACTGTTTACTAATGTAGCATCCATGTATATTCCTCTTTTGATAAATATCGTTTTCGTTTTGCCATTATGGAGTAAAAAATTTTTCGCTAAACGATACAAAATATGCCTCTCAACGCTAGCTGAAATACCAGAGGAATAAATAAAACCTCTATAATGTAAACCATCTATCCCCATATCGCCCGAAAAACAGAAACTCAAAAAATTATTCCGAAGCATCGTAAATACGTCACTTGTTTACATCAGCTGGTAGTTAAAAGGCCGTCTCTTTATTTACATTACTCAGCTTTCACGAATCTCGGCCTCATTCTGAAACAAAATACCAAAAATGAAAAATACTGCACAGGAATGAAGGTCAACATACGTCACTGTCGATAAACATCGCTATAACAGACATAGGGCTACATCTAGTGGCCAGAAAAAATAATAATTTTTGTTCTATCTAAAAAGTCATATATGGTACACCCGTCTACAGAGTCACTTTAAACGGCGATTCATATATGACACACCTGGCTGTGAGATAACTTTCGCTGCTGTTGCATATGTGACACGCTCGTCCCAAAAGGGTTAATGCAAGAATTCAATTTCTTTTCCCATGATCAAATTGTCAAACTTACTTTTTGTATTGGAAACTGGTGCCTTAATTTTTTACTTAAAAAATATAAGGAATCTCTCTATGTAACAAAAAATCAAGTTAATCTGTTTAATCATGAGCTATACAGCCTTAAAAAGTCCTTAAGACAACCTTAATATTTACTTCAAGATTTGAGTGGGATTCCTGCTTAAAAGCTATTTAGAATTTGCCTGACATTGTTCGCATCTGGGATGCTGTTCATGATTTTTAGATCAAAAACCTCAAGAGCATTAATATTTGGCTGTAGATTCGTAAGCTTTTATTTTATTTAGCCATACATTTTTGTGTTCACTTTGTCCCTCTCTGTTAAAGCTTAATTTATGCTTCCAAAGCTACTTCAGTTACATGGGAATGTAAAAGATAGAATGCTAGGATGTTGATATGTCCTAACAGTGGTGTTACGACATATTACATTATTTACACTATTTTGGAAGTTATTAAAGCTCCTACTTTTTAATAGTAATTTTGTATTATTGAGTGACAGTTGTTTTCTTACAAGAGTTTAGAATCCTAAGTTATAGCACTAATTAATTGGCAAGTGATATTAAGTTCAATCTATCTATTTTCAGTGTACCACTAAAATGGTGTAATGTTCATTCATCTTTGATTATCAACAACCAGAAATGTTGTTGTATCAATCTTTGTAGGTCAGTATTCAGAGTTCCCTCCTAATACAAAGGCATATAAATCTTGTTTTCAAGAAAGAAACTGTAAAATATTAAATGGTGGAAAAAAGTTTTGCTCATTTTATCTCATACATTCAATATCGTATGCTTGCAGTTTTGAAATTGAGATGCATAAAATTACATGCTTTCCCTTTGAAGGTACTCTACAATAATCCTTCAAATAGCTATTATGCTTTGTTGTCACATTTTAAGGTCATCCTTTCATTGTTTTTAGTATGACTCTCCTACAAGGATTATATATATATATATATATATATATACACAGTAGAATCTCGATCGATCGTTCTCCGAATCATCGTTTTCCTGTATGTGTCGTTTATTTCACCAAGTCCTGACGATCATATTGCTTTGTTAAGTTCCCTCATCTATCGTTTTCCCGTATTTATCGTTCAAATCAGTCGGTCCCTTGAAAAACGATAGATCGAGATTCCACTGTATATATATATATATATATATATATTAATGATAAGAATACTTAATATATAAAATCTCACTGCAGTTTTTTAACAGTATTTCAGATCTGTGTTAATTAACTGAGCCATTTGGCTTTTAAAATATGTTATTGTGAGTATTTATTATTTCTTATCATAGAATTATGTTCTTTTTCTTTTTTTAATCCAAATAATCATATTTCTTTATTGTTTCAGCTAAAAGAAAGAAACCTCAAAAATCCTCTAAAGGCAGTGCAAAGGTACACAAATGTCAACATTGTAGTAAAACATTTAAAGCAGCTGTAGTGTTACAGAGGCATGTTTTTCTCAACCATACCAAGCCTCCAGATGACAGTGATTGTGATCCTTAGATCATTTCGAGGGGAAACGTGTATTTTTCTTTTAGTCATATACAAACTCTCTTTTAATTTAATTCAGACCCTAATTCAAATTACCTGTAAAAGGATTAAATTTTTATTTTCTTCTTTTGTATACATGTGACAGAGTGATATACAAATGTGTGCTTTGTTTAAAATCTTACAGTTCTGTTTTTAAATGTGAAATTATTATTCTGTGTGAAAATACAGTGGAACCCTATCGATCGTTCTGTGAATCATCATTTTCCTATATGTGTTGTTTATTTCATCTAGTCCGGACGATAATATTTATTTCTTATGCTCCTGTATTCATAGTTTTCCTGTATTTATCATTCTCGATCCATTGAAAAACGATAGTTTAAGGTTCTACTGTATTGTGATTTTAGAATGTTTTCTTTAAAGGGAGTAAGCAATCAAAATTTTTGCTGTATAGAGTTAACATTGTGAATAATGGTGCTCTCTAAAATTTTTCATAAATATGCTTTCTAATGTGTCATTTTTTATTTGAGATGAGGGATTATTTCATTCTTAAAGCCATTATTCAGCCTTTGGTATCTAATTTGGTCTATTACATTACCATTCAAATTTACCATTTAACCTATTAAATTACCATTCAAATTTTTGTGGGATATCATTTGCTATATTAATTGCAAATTCATTTTTATGAATACATGAATGCAGTATCAAAAAGTTCCATCAAAAAGAAGCAAATATTTTAGATTTTTGAAAAAACAGGTAAGTAGCAGTAATAAATCCTCAAAAGTAAAATATTTTATGTTTCTACCTCTTTGTTGTAGAAACATAAAATATTTTTTAACGCTTGGAAATAAAATAAAAATTCATAAGTGAAAATGACAATGAACATACTATTTTAATTATTTTTTTTTCCTGGAATATCTAACTCACCTTATAAATTTTTTTAAAGTCACATCTTCTGTGAGTGCCTTTCAAATAGTTAAAATAAAATATTTTAATTTCATTGGGATTTAACTACAGCATTGGGAATTAAAGCACAGTCTTCATTATTTACCAATGTTTTATTGGTCACTTCACTTTCCGTGAAATTATTTCTTGGTCTGTTGTATATCTAGTATCATTTTTATGCTTAATTTTTTAATAATGCAAATACTAATAATTTGAAAAAGTGTGATCAATAATGAAATAAATCTTAATTTATTCAATGCTATACAAATGATTCATACATGCACTTTGACATGGTACTTCAACATGTATTTTAAATTGGAGAATAGTTAAGTAAATTGATTCCTAGTTATGATTTTATAATATTAAGAGATAAGTTTATGATTAAAAAGCCATGACAAAATTGTAAAGTAATTATTTTTTTATCTGAGTGTGAGGTGAATTTGTCATATCGTAACTGTTGTTGAAATATCATTGTAAGCTGACTGTGTTAGATATACAATTATTCTCTTGCAATCATTTTACTTCAGTCTCATTGGGAAATTAATCAAATATCTGAATTCAGATGAGTGGTATTAGAGAACTAAGCTGAATTTTTTTTTAAATGTGAATAGCTTGTTTGTTATTGTAAACGTAAAATAAAAAATTGTTTTCTAAGGAGACACTGTTTGAATTTTTATCTCAATGTGTGCATGTGTATTTGCATTTTTTATATACATTAATTCTTTTAAAGGCATATAAAGTACAGCTGAAGGGCTTATTCGGGTTCAAAAAATTTCACCAAGTATTTTATGCTTTGTCTTTTTTTAGTAGGTTTTGTAAATGTCTTTGTATTAATAGGCTGTAAATTCTGTAAATAAATCATTGTGTGTAAAATTCAAATGTAGAAATATATTTTTTCTACTTCATTTCAGATGGAATACTTATGTCTGAAACTAAAATGAATGTTTCAGATTTGTAATATATATAAATATGTACATGTGTTCATTTTAACGTTTATATAATAATTTTATTATGTTACTTTGTTACAGTGTTTTCCATTTGTTATATCATTTCATTTCTGACTGTTGTTGTTTTTTATCTGTTTAATTAGTTTTTCTTTTTTGATGGATTTAATTTTAATCATATTTTATTAAATTTTGAGATTTCTAAATTGTATTAATATTTATTGAATAAAATATTGTCTAAGCTTTAATAGCGTTTAAATATTACCTTAACATTCATATGTATTGTAAAATCGTTTATCTCACATTTTATTGTGACACCTACCCTTACAAACATATCTTTACATGCATAGAGCGTCTAGCTTACAAACTTAATGTATTCTGAAAATATGTTCGTAGTTCAAAAAATTTGCTATTCAATATCGAGGTTGAAACTGCTGAAGTACTTAAAGCTGTCTTAAAATATTGCAATATGTATGTGAATAAGCAATATGTTGTTTATATGAAAGGTCAGTTTGTAACAATAGATGTTAAATTGATTATTTGTGAACTATGATGCATAGTTAAAATATGCAGTATTTTAATACAAATTGTAAATGAAATGTGAATTATGAATTTGGAAATGTAAAATACATAAAGTATCAAATGAAATAAAGTTGTATTAAATAATTTCAATTACAACCTTTTAAAAAAAAACTTTTTAAGAATATATGTTAAGTTGGTCTTTTCTCATTTGCTTTTAATTTGATGTTAGGTTGTCTTGAAAATAATTACTTTGATTTTTTCATTAAATTGAACCATTTTGTTAAGTGTTTGACCATGTCTTATTTCTTTTCTCACCGTTTTCATAAACAACAGGTACAGTTTACTTTCTCAAACAGTGGAACAAATATCATATTAGTTACAATTATAACTAATCTAACATAATATTTGTTTGAATGGCAAATATGTTGTTTATTAATTTGAACTTTAAATGTATAATTTACAGGCTAATATAGTTATTTGTTCTTTACTGTATCATGAATTTCTCTTTAAAAGGGTAATATTATATCCTTAGTTATTTCCTTTCATTTTTAAAAAATAACCCTTATAAAACTTATTTTTTAAAAAATAAGCTTTTTTTAGATTTTAGTTGAAAATATGGAATAATTTGTACTTTTCTATGCTAAATAAATTATGCTAATTTTGGTTCTTGAAATAAACATCATTCAAAAAGTTATTTAATTCTTCTTTATTATAATGAAAATTGAATTAACGTATTAAATTTATATAGCAGAATCAACTTCTTTTGTAAGTAATGTTTGTTCTGATTGGAATATTGTGTAAAAGTGTAGATGAGGAAATATTAGATTTTCAAGGTTTGTTATACAAATTTTAAAATAATATTTTTAAATCTTCAAAAGATAGCCCCATTAAACCTTTTTAAATAATTTGATTATTTCAGTGATTAAAATAAATATGTATATTAAAAATAAAATAAATAGAGCTTCTCAATGACAACTTGAACCACTTTTAAATCATCAACAGTGGTAATGTAAAGGTTAAATGCTGCTTCTTTGCTGTTCTTGTAAAATCTCATATAAATTTCTTCTGGCATCAAATGATGATCCTGTTCCAAAGATAGAATGCAGCTGTTTTTTTCAAATAAAACTCTTAGTAGATACATTTAAAGCTATTTTTTTTCTTTTCTTCAAGATGGTTTAAAGCTTTGAACTCCTTAAATCATATACCTCTTATTAACTTTTATAAACTGTTAATAAAGATCATTAATCTATGCCTTTAAAATTTCACTCAGTCAGCTTTCAATAGAAAGTCTCTTAATGCAAATTCTTTCTTTTCAAAATATATATTTGCAATAGAGATCTTGCATTATTGAGGTTGTGCAAGCTCCTTTCATTTTGCTCAGAAGGGTTAGCAAGATTCAAAGAAGTACTATGCTTGCATTTCTATTGAATTCAAAATGACAGATATCCAAAATTTTGAAATTGCACAGTATTAATTTTGTACTAAAGTTTATAAATTTCAGAGTGTTTTTCATTGAATGGAAGATATAAAGTCTATGATAGTCTTATGTTGTATTATGCAGCATCTATTACCTCTTCTTTATTTTATACTAATATTAGGTAATATTATTTTACATGCAATACTTTTCCTTTCTTGAGAAATTATTGTTGGCCCTAGATTCTACTGTGTTTCATCAAGCTTCACTATTGTATGCCCTGCCATATTAGTTTCAATTTATCTACATACTTTTAAACATCACCATGACTTTCGACTTTAGTTTGCTGCTGTGGCAACACATGAATTAACCTTTTAACTATCATGCACAAGATAGTCTCGGAGTAGATTTTTTTTTCTTGCATCTTATTGTCAAACCCGAATCTATCTTGGGACAAGTTGATTTGGGCTTTATTCAATAGATGGCAGCACTAGTATTCTGTATCATATCTTGGTGAATTTTTGCTTTACTCAGTAGATGGCAGTTTATGTATGTTATTTTGAACTAAACATTTGATTTTTGCAGTTAAAAAAATTGACATTTTCCGTACCAAAATTATCAAAATAACTTGACAGTTAAAAGGTTAATGCTTTTCTGAATGAACTCCCTAAGTTTCAGAAAATTCCTTTAGTAATAAAAATTGTGCTCGATGCAATTCACCTTTTATCTTAAATTCAGTAAGAAAAATTGAAAAAAGAGTGAGTTGTGAGGAATTCAAGTTTGTTTTACTTTTTCTTAATCATCTCTTTAAAAAAGTGAGCTAAAGGTAATGGATTTGTTTCTAAGTTATTGATAGACAATTGCGGGAAAGTACAAAAAATTAAATATTTGAATTCATGCTGGATATTGATTTTAATCATGTTATTATACCAACTTTGCTATTTCAGGATCAAGTCTGTTCTTTTTTGTTTTAAAGAGCTTATGTGATTTTAGCTTTCATTTTGTGAATTTTTTATTAGCTTAGATTGCAGTGGAACTTCATATGGGGGGAAAGTACATATGTGCATAAAAGTTTGTTTGAAGTCTAGAGGGTACTTTACAGTTTTTCTGAGAAAAGCATTTTTTTAAAATCAATTTATAGTATGAATGTTTTTTTTGGATAAAGAATATTTTGCATACTAAATGCATGCTTATAGCATTCTTGTGCCATTAAAATTATATAAATATTGATTCAAAGTTATAATATTGTAATGATTTATGAGCCTGTAAAAAAAAAAATTAGCTGCTCTAAAAAAAGGAATAATGTAAATCAGGGGTGTCAAACTCAAAGGCTATCTTGGGCCAAACAAACAAGGTTTAACTATATGTGGGCCGCAAAAAATATCAATATTAATAGAAACGTAGGTTTATTTACCTAATTACAGTATATTCAACATAAATATATGCATTTTGTTTAATAATAGCAAAAAAGAGTATCATTAAAAAAAATTTTAGCGAATTCTTCCTATCTTATTATAATTCTGCGTTGGTTATTTTATTATATATTATTGTGTGCCAATATATTGGCCGGGCTGCAAAAATGTTTGTCGCGGGTCACGAGTTTGACACCCCTGATGTAAATAATCACATCATTTAATTTTTTTTAGGTTTATTACTGTTCAGAAATAATTTTAGAAAAACTATGAACTAAACCGGATCTCTTTTGTTTTTAAACATATGTTTCAAGTATCCATTCCTTCTCACCTATTTAGGGCTGTAAACATCTTCATCTTTGACCT
This sequence comes from Dolomedes plantarius, assembly GCA_907164885.2. NCBI lineage: Eukaryota > Metazoa > Arthropoda > Arachnida > Araneae > Dolomedidae > Dolomedes > Dolomedes plantarius. The sequence goes on from OU015498.1 coordinate 21,036,698, forward strand.
TAGAATTACTTAATTTATCTTTTGTAATTCTGGACTTGTACTGACTTATTTCAAAGTAGTTTGACTGTAAGATAAAGAAAAACCCTGTCCTTTTTAAAAAAATTTCACATTTTTAATAGATTCATTTCATTGGGAGGGAGAGTATTTTCCCCAGGCTATGGAAAAATTCAGAAATGAACAATATATTATTTAAACTGCAAAATTTCTCATAACCAAGAACCACTACTCAATAAGTGATGTCATGCCTGGTAAAAAATACAATAGGTTCATTGAAAAGGTAAGAAATATAGTTATTCCTTAAATTATTTTAATATTGATTGCTAAGAGAACTAAATTCAAAATCAAAGTAATTACTTATTCATAAATGATAGAACTTAAAATCAATTGTAATTAGATTTTTTGATGTTTTTAAATTCATTTTAATTTTTTTTCTCAACTACATGTTATGATCATTTTACTCTAATTGATTTGTTATTCCAGTTTTTTTTTCATTAATTCAAATTTGTTTACTTGTAACACAAATTTCTTTTAATATTTTGTACATTGTGTAAATGGAACAAATTGACCCGTGAGATATCCGATAGGAAAAATTTTATCATAATACAAGGTGCGCCCATAAAATAACCGGACAAATTAAAAGATCAAACGATAAAATAAAAAGTGAAAGAATAATCGCCTGGCTAGAAAGAGTGACATCTCAACTCTAGTTAAAGCCAGTTTAAACTGGTTATTTAGTCGTTTGCATATCAAAACGCCGTAGTAATTTTCATTTACTGAGTACAAAAAACATTACATCGTACAAAAAAATTTGCTTCGGAATGGAACAACGTTTTAACATTAAATTTTGTTACAAATTAGGTAAATCTGTTACCAACACTTTAGAGATGATTCGAACAGTATAGAGTGATACATCGTTATCAAGAACACAAGTGTATGAGTGTTACAACCGCTTTAAATGTGAGCGTGTAAGCATTGAAGATGAACTAATGAAAGCGCGCTTTTCAATTTCAAAGAATTAGGAAAATGGGGAGAAAATTCGTTCGTTGGTAAAAGCTGATAGACGTGTAACAACTCGGCAACTTTCAGACATGCTTGGGATAAGCAAAGAAAGCTGTAGATTAATTTTAATTGAAAATCTGAAAATGGAAAAAGTTTGTGTTTGATTTGTGCCTCGGATTAAGACAGAACAGCAAAAAGAAGACAGAAAAGCTTGCTGTGAAGATTTGCTGACTACTGCGCAACAGGACAACAATTTGTTAAAGTGTGTTATAACAGGAAAGGAGACCTGGTGTCTACAATATGACCCAGAAACAAAAAGTGCACAGTGGAAAGGACCATCTTCTCCCATACAAATAAATAAAAAAAAAAAAAAAAAAAAAAGGCTCGGATGTCAAAGTCAAAGACTAAGGTGATGCTGATTGCATTATTTGATTACAAAGGACTTATTCACTACGAATTTGTTCCTGAAAATCAAACAATTAATCAGTATTTTTACAAGGAGGTGCTTTTTCGATTAAGAAACAGGATAAGGCGAGTTAGGGAGGAACTGTTTGATTCTGGACAATGGTTTCTTTTACACGATAATCCTAGGCTCCATACAGCAATTTCTGTACAACAATTTCTTGCTAAGCATTCAATTACAATGATAAATCACCCACCATATTCTCCCGACTTATCGACAGCCGATTTTTTTCCCTTTTTCCGTAGCTTTCGAAGGCCATGAAAGGACAGAGATTTGAAAACGTCTCGGATATTAAATCAAATTGTTACGTGTATTTTGCGAACGGTTAGTTCCAACGCTTATAAACAGTGTTTCGATGACTTGAAGAAACGTTGGAAAAACTGTATAGACTCCTTTGGCGATTATTTTGAAGGAGATAAATTTATTTGAAGGCAAGTAATATTTTTCTTATTTATAAAAACATTTTTCCGGTTACTTTATGGGCGCACCTTGTATTTTAAAAAAAAACTAAGACTGGCAGTCTTATTTTTTATTTAACATCACTTTATTCTTTTCTTAAGTCATTCATTACGATTAGAAAGGTCAGCCTTCCCGCAAGTGTAATGAAGTGGGGAAGGGGCAGTATTCGAGCACTTTCCCGGGTGCAACTATAAGAGGCACCTAAAACACATTTTATGTTTTAGAAAAATAAAAATTCTAGTTAGGTAAAAGTACTTTTAATACCACAAAATATTGAAAAAAATGCCATGTCTATTCAGCTTGACATTTAAGAAAGAGTGAAGTCTAGAAACTGCCCTCCGTAACGTTGCCGACCCTGCTTGAAGCAGCTAACATGTCTCTCTGCCCTAACAAATCTCTGGTGATGATGATCCTTTTAGCTGGAAAAACGGATCGTCAAATTGTGGGTTATACGACAAATTCTTGTGGTTTGACTCGTATCAATCAAAAGCAGGTTCTGGGAGGATGCTGAGGTTCTTTTAATTTGTGTTTTTGTATTATTTTTTTTTTCTTCCGACGTGTGTGAGATCAGAAAGTTCAGGTAGAATTTCGACAGTCCCAAGCGACAAATGGTTCTGCATGTGTTCTAACTACGAGTGATTTCAGAATTGCTTTAACAGCTGATTTTTGCTTGACGAAAGCAGGGCCGGCCCCAGTCATTGTGGGGCCCGATTGCAGAATTTTCGGCAGGGGCCTTCAAAATACTACT